>CM033471.1:62627621-63827621 GCA_019447015.1 Hymenochirus boettgeri
ATGGAACAGGGAAATCAGCACCTGGTACCTGTAACTCCCCCCTCACAAGCCCTAATGGGCCAGTCCAGGGGCCAGTGCCCCCCATCGCCCGTGTGGATCTACAGGGAGCAGAACTCTGGAAACGTTTCCATGAGATTGGCACAGAGATGATTATCACTAAGGCTGGGAGGTGAGGACCCACTGTATATACCCATCAGATGTCTGATTTAGGAGCACAGGACATGTACATGGGATAAACGGATTACAGCTTGGTATAACAGCCTAGACAGGTTATTAATCACAGTGCTAAATCCAGCCGGCTCACACACACTCACCCTGGGCAGAGTCCAGCCACTATCCCTCACTGTGATCTATGGATTGGCAAATACACGGAAGTAGAAATAGATCTGTCAGTAACAGGCTATCTGTCTGCTGGGGCAAACCAAACTTGGCTGTGCTCACACCCTGCACATTGTAGTTCAATCACAGCCAGAAAGACAGGGACAGTGTTATCATACATTTTTAAAAGGTACAGATATATAGAGAGAAAAGAGATATATATTAAAAAACACCTATAAATAGAGAGGAAAAGGAACAGGAGCCGAAATGTTGCCTGTTATAATGCACAGTTAATAAAGGATGGACAGGGTTATTCAATGAAAGTTCTTATCATTTAAAATTGTGCTAATTTTGCCCCAACCAATCAGATATTATTTAACATTTGAAAGCTAACATCTGATTGGTTGGGGCAAAATTACCACCATTTTTAATGATAAGAACTTTTTTAATAATAAGAATCATTATTATCCAACCCTGAACCCAATCTGGTCGCTAGTGTGTGTGGGACCAAATTTACTTCTCACAGATTATTTTTTCTCTGTGAATGAATCTAAATAAAATCCATTGATTTGTTCTGTGTTCATTAGATTGAGCCAATGAAATGTTACTGTCCCAGGTAATCTGAATTCGATTGGTTCCCTGCATACTCCATGTCATGTTGTGCTTTAGTTTCCCTCTCTGGGGAGATCCATTTTACAGTCACATTCCCAGGGGTAGACCTGGGTCACTGACACCTGAATTGATGTGTACAGAGTTATGAAGTGAGCACAGATGGAGACTTTATTCCAGGAGCTCCCAGCATTGACTTTGCCTGTTTATTGCAGGGAGATCTAGGGATTCCTTATTCCCCTGTATTGACAGGGTTCACAGACAGATGTACTAGGAACATTGGATATTATACACGTTGCTTAGCTTATTAAATATTGCAAACATATTTTATGGAATCCATATGTTCCAGTGTGCAGTTCAGGGTGTCTGTATCAATGATGGGAATTGGGTTGTATGGAGCACAATGCAGGGATTGTTGAGTTACAGGTGCACAGAAACACATCTTGGCTGTTACTCTGCACAAGGCTGGGCTGGCCATTAGCAGGGGACCCAGTAACAATAAATCAGCCTAGTCAGGTTACACAGCTCCGGATCACTGGATGGCACATCCAAGGGTTATATTGGAAATGACTGCAAAGGGCTCAATTAGGATTGAGGACAAATAAGAGACAAAATGGGAGATTCAATAAAAGTTCTTATCGTTTAAAATGGTGCTAATTTAGCCCCAACCAATCAGATCTTATTTAACATTTGAAAGCTAACATCTGATTGGATGGGACAAAATTAACACCATTTTTAACTATAAGAACTTTTATTGGATTCCGCTCTTGGTTCCCTGTTATTATACTTTTATTTACTCAAAATATGGGATTCTTCCAATCTCAAACAGACCTAATTTGTTATTCCTTATTCTGTATTTATTTTTAACTTAAATACCCATATGCTCATGATAGGAGCAAAATAGTGTAAAATAGCAATTATTACAAGGCCCCAGGTTCCTGTGCAATATTCAGTAGTATAGATAAGATAAAAAAGAGAAGACTATAAAAGTACATTTTATAAGAATTCTCAGCTTGAATTCTGCATGATGTGGCAGTTTCAGAATTATACAAAGACTTCAATACCACTTGCTATCAGCAGGGTGTATTTCAATATTTCCTAAATCTTTCTTATTTTTTTAGCAGTTTTGCTGCCATTTGTGAAAAACAGAATATTTGTTAGTAAGTAAATGCTTGTGAAGGTTCTATTCATCCAGGTCATGGTATATCTGTTGTATTCAATTAGATCAACTGGACGTGAAGTTTAGTTCTTGAAGATGTTTCCCTAGTCATCCGACTGGCTTTTCAATTCAGAAAACTTGTACAAGAATCTGTGGCATATATGTACCCTGGAAAATCCCAATTAGCAAAGATGCAGGTTCACGGCTGAGTCCTGACCCGAGGAATTGGTCTCTGTGCTGGGCCATACATTGATGCAGTTGCTGTTTGGTCTCCCCACATACAAATCAGAGTCTTCACTGCACTGCACTGCGTATGATGTCGCTTTTATTGTGTTTGGGTATTGGGTCTTTCAGATGTACCAATTGCTGCCTCAGTCTTGTTGTCGGTTTAAAGCAGACAGGGATACAGTGTTTTTGAAAATTCTTTTTCATTCTCGGATACCCCTGCTACATATGGAATGGCCATGTTCTTTCCCTGTCTTGCTCTTTTCCCCTTCACTGTTGGTATTTGTGTTCTTTTCTTTCCTTCTACTTCTTTGACAAAGGCCCAGCTGGATATCCACAAGTTTTAAGGGCTCCTCTGAGATGTTTCATTTCTTTCGCCTTTGCCTCTGTGCTAGTAGGGATGTTCTCAGCTCTGTGTTGCAGGGTTTGATGACACCCAGTTGTGATCTAAAGGGTGGTGGGTCAAACATCAAATACTGATCTGTGTTGTGTGGTTTTCTGTAAACCCTCTTCCAGTTTACCATTCTCCTTAGCTTCTACAAGCAGTCCAAGAAAGCCAGTTTGTTGTTTTGTACCTCTTCCCTTGTAAATTTGAAAGTTGGTCTACCGCATATAATGTGTTCTGTGAAAGCTTGACTTCCTTCTGGTGAATTTTAACCCAGGTGTCATCCAAATATCTGAACCATGTGCTGGGTGCTATGCCCTTAAGGTATAAGCGCCTGTCTTTCTACCTCCTCCATGTATAGGTTGGCCACAATGGGTGAAACTGGAGATCCCCTAGCACATCCATGTTTTGCTTATAGAACTTTCCCCTGTATTTGAAATAGGTGTGTATCAGGCACAAGTCCAGTAAGGAGCACACCTGGTTCTGGGTTGAGATCAGTTCTGCTGGTTAGAGTGATGTCTTGGCCTAGCCGGAAAAGCAAGACAGGAGAAAAGAAACATGGTCATCCCATATGTAGCAGGGGTCTCCGAGAAATTAAGAAGAATTTTCAAAAAACATCGTATCCCTGTCTGCTTTAAACCGAACAACACACTGAGGCAGCAATTGGTACATCCGAAAGACCCAATACCCAAACACAATAAAAGCGACATCATATACGCAGTGCAGTGCAGTGAAGAATGCTCTGATTTGTATGTGGGGGAGACCACCAAACAGCAACTGCATCAATGTATGGCCCAGCACAGAAGAGCCAATTCCTCGGGTGAGGACTCAGCGTGTACCTGATGTAAGGAGAAGAAAGGGCTACCTTTGAAGATTGTAATGTTAAATATTGGCAATGAACGTGACTGGTTCAAAGAGAGGTGTTAAGGAGGCCATTTATGTGAAAATAAAAAGAAACCAAGCCTAAATAGAGGTGGGGGGGTTCGACACCAATGTCTGCCATGTACAATGCTGTTTGACACCTTACTCTGGGCGTTCCTATAACACCTCTTAGCCACTATCCATTCACACCCTTAACACTTGGCTGTGATATGCTAATTGGGATTTTCCAGGGTACATAATTGCCACAGATTCTTGTACAAGTCATTCTGAATTGAGAAAGCCAGTCGGATGACTAGTGAAACGTCTTCAAGAACTAAACTTCAAGTCCAGTTGATCTAATTGAATACAACAGATATTTAGTATAGTATAGTATAGTATAGTATTCATATTAACCATATTTAGTTGTTTCTGTACCATATCCTTGGTTAATTCAAGTGCACTTGAATCTTTTATACCATTATTGCTACTATACTCTATGATATCTGTACTTGAATCTTCTATAGTGTATACAGAGGGAAAAAAATATTCAAGACATTTGCTTTATTGGCATACCCGTAACTAAGTTATCCCCATTAATTAATGGTGCCACATTCTCAGTCCTCATCTTACTATTAATATACTTAAAAAAATGTTTAGGCTTAGTGATGCTTTGTTCAGCTATCTTAACTTCATTATTAATTTTAGCTAGTTTGATTGCTTTCTTACACTCCTTGTTACAGTTTTTATAATCCCTAAAGGCCCTTTCCGTTCCCTCTGACTTAAAGGTTTTAAATGCCTTTTTCTTCCTTTCCATTTGCCTCTTTACATCAAAATTCAGCCACATTGGCGGGATTAATTTTTTGTACATTTACATTTTTACATTTTACCTTTACATGATAATACATTATCCCAGTTGACATTCTGAAGAGCTACATAACATAGTCCAAATGACACTATTTCATGGTCACTATTCCCTAAGCTTCCAGTTACCCTTATATCTATAATGCGCTCCATGATGTTAGATATTACCAGATGCAACAGAGCTCCTTTTCTAGTAGGAACTTCAACCACCAGCAAATTCAGGAACTCATCTCATTTTTCTGTGATGGCAGTTCCACTACACCAATTAATGTCAGGGTAATTAAAGTCCCCCATAATGAGCACACTCCTCAAACTTGCAGCCCTTGCCAACTGCATATGAAGCTGACTCACCTCCTCTCTGCTAGCATTTGGCGGCTTATAGCAGACACCAACAATGACATTACCCCCTTTCATGTTGCCTAATTCCACCCATATTGCCTCCACTTTAATATCCGTATCGCCAGTTATCTCTTCTTTTAAAGGGCAACTAAAGCCACAGAACAAAACTGAACCAGAAGTCAGGACACCTTGATATAAAACCATGAATCTGTGTCTTACCTCTCATTTTGATACAGGCACTGGGAAATTTACCTAAATAACATATGGTTTGTGCTTTACTTCTCAGCATTCTAGTATCACACAGTTTGGTCAACGACCACTATGTTCTGCACATGCTCAGTCCTTTGCTATGGCACAAACTTGTTACAGTTGATCACACCCATTAATAATATCTAGCCAATCCTTTTACAGGACAGATAAAGCAAGGAAGCATGTGACTGAGGTCAGGAGGTGTGGTCTGACACTGCACATACATACAGATACTTCATCCAGTTCTTAACAGGCTTTGATTTACTTTAACAGAGTTGCATTTTATAGTTTATTGGTGTTTTTAGGGGGGTTGTTTTCAGATTCTGGAGTATAAAAAATTGGGTTTAGTTCTCCTTTAAATTTGGCTTCAATTCTTTTTTAACATAAACACATACTCCTCCCCATTTCCTTTTTGTCTGTCCTGCCTTAACAAGGAGTATCCTTCTAAATTTACAGCCCAGTGGTGAGAACTGTGCAACCACATTTCTGCTATACCTATTTACATCATACTTTTCATTCAACGCCATAATTACCAATTCATCCATTTTGTCAGCCAGGCTTCTCGCATTTGTAAACATACATTTTAGATTATGATCCTGTAATTTGTTCATACACTTTAATACACATGCCTCCCTATCATCTATGCTAGCCCCACCCCCCTTTCCACCCACCACTGGCCTATCTACACCCTGCTTTCCTCCTGGGCTATCTATGCCAGTGAGACTGCTAATACCCCCCCAACCTAGTTTAAAATCTCCTACAACCTTCTAGCCATTTTCTCCCCTAAAACAGCTGCACCGCCATCAGTGAGGTGCAACCCATCCCTACTAAAGAGCCTGTAGCTGACAGCAAAATCTGCCCAGTTCTCTATAAACCCAAACCCTTCTTCCTTCTTAGCCACGCATTAATGCTCCTAAGCTCCTGCTGTCTCCCTAGCGTAGCACGTGGCTGCAGTAGTGTTTCTGAAAACACTATCCTGGAGGTCCTTGCTTTTAACTTGGACCCTAGCTCTTGGAAATCATGTTTAAGGACCTCACCTCCTCCTCTAACTTTGTCATTGGCACCAATGTGAACCAAGACCGCCAGGTCACACCCGGCCCCACCCAATAATCTGTCTACATGATCCACCACATGGCGAACCCTAGCACCAGGCAGGCAACACACAGTTCGCCATGTAGGGTCTTGGCGGCAGATTACCCTATCTACCTTCCTTATAATGGAGTCCCCTACCACTACCACCTGCCTAGCATTCCTGATCCTTAGTTCCTCCTCCCTTGTATCAGAGATGACAGTCCCCTGGGTCCTTAAGGGACTAGCCCCCTCCATACATGCTAATTCCGAGGTGTCCTTCTCCACTTCATCACCTAAGGCAGCAAATCTGTTGGGATGGGCAATCTGGGAAGAAGCCACCCTACCCTTGCATCCCCCACTTCCCCTAGTAACCCTAACAAAACTACTTCCCCCTCAACCTTCCCTGTCCCACTTCCACCCACCTCTATACTGGCCACAGCCAGTGCCTGGTGACCCCCCCCCCAGATTTGCCAATCCCTGCAATGCTGCAAGCTGCCCCCTTAGACTCTCCACCTCAGCTTCCAAATAGGCAACCCACTCACACCTCACACAGACATAGGTCCCCTGGAATGGCTGCTCCAGGTTCCTATACATGTGGCAGGATGCACATTGCATGGTACCAACAAAACTGTTCCTTCTAATACACAACACCAGCACAGTGAAGCACAAACCTTGTTTAATTGCCCTTCTTGTTTCAATGTCCTTCTTTTTCTATGTCCTTGAGATCAAGGTCCTTAAGAGGGAGGGACTTTATACACATTCCACTCTAGTTCGTTTCAGGAAGCTTCCTTTTGGTTAGGTCCAAACCACAGGTCCAACCAATGTGAATCCTATTTAACTAATAGGCCCCAGCCCCCACACCAATTAGTGCAAGAGCCGGGAAGAGAGGGAAAAAACAAAACACTTTTTAACCCCTTCACAACCTGTTTGTGATTACAACAGGTGCAATACTAGAGTATCGAAGCACAGTGCACCCCTTTAACTGGAAGAAAGAAAGATTCATTTGCTTACTGCACACACAGTCCTGCACACACAGTCCTTAACACAGCACAAACAATCCTTATTTTCAAACTTATTTTCAAACTTTCACACACACCATACAACCATCAAATGATTAAATGTCCTTCTTTTTCTATGTCCTTGAGATCAAGGTCCTTTAGAGCAAGGGATGTTGTACGCATTCCACAATAGTTTGTTTCACTCACAGGAAACTTCTTTTGTTAGGCCCAAACCACAGGTCCAGCCAATGGGAATCCTATTTAACTAATAGACCCCAGCCCCCACACCAATTAGTGCAAGAGTCAGGAAGAGAGGGAAAAAACAAAACACTTATTAACCTTTTTACAACCTGTTTGTGATTACAACAGGTGCAATACTAGAATATAGAAGCCCAGTACACCCCTTTAACTGGAAGAAAGAAAGATTAATCTGCTTACTGCACACACAGTCCTGCACACACAGTCCTTAACACAGCACAAACAATCCTTATTTTCAAACTTATTATCAAACACACCATACAACCATCAAATGATTAAATGTCCTTCTTTTTCTATGTCCTTGAGATCAAGGTCTTTTAGAGCAAGGGACGTTGTACACGTTCCACGCTAGTTCGTTTCACTCTTGGAAGTATCAAATAAATTGTTAACATTTCTAGTGGAAGACAGTTCTACAGTTTTACTGTAAAACTAATTTCCAAACTTCTATAATTATATCTATTGTATTCATTTAGATCAACTGGATTTAAAGTTTAGTTCTTGAAGATGTTTTGCTAGTCATCCAACTGGCTTGTTCAATTCAGAATGACTTGTACAGGAATCTGTTGGCAATTATGTACCCTGGAAAGTCCCAATAAGCATATGACAGCCAGGTGTTATTGACCTTCTGAATGCAAGGTGTGGATGTATTGAGGCTAAGGGGTGTCGAAAACTGCCCAGGATAAGGTGTCAAAACAGCCTTGTACATTCTGAATTGAGAAAGCCAGATGGAGGACTTGTGAAAAGTCTTCAAGAACTAAACTTTTAGTCCAGTTAACTGAATACAACAGATATACCATGACCTAGATCAATGAGAATCTTTACAAGCAACTTCTATAATTCTTATTTTAAAGGATGCCTGTGTGTCCTCTAATAGTATCTATTAAATGTGAGTGTGTTTATGCAACCCTTATCTATTGATGAATAATGCACCAGAGAGTTATGGTCTTTCTTTTAAATGTATATTAAAGATTACTGCCAACAGGATTGGTACTAAACTTTTTGAAGCCCAGTCATAAGAATGCTGCCTTCTTAGGTGGTATCTTGCCATGATTACCAAATTTGAGATGCTGCAAATATGTAACATCTGAACTACGTGCTTGTGGTTATGAACACAATTGAACTAGTTCCAATGGCAAGAAACAATATAGTTATTGTGTCAATACTGTAGTAATGTTCCTGCTTGTTAATGATTAGCATGATAATTTTATTGCACATTTCTGTTAAAAACCAACATTATCTCAAATGCAGATATTCAAATGGATTTTGATCTTCCTAATCTCAAACAGGATTGGAATATATGTATATAATTCCCAATATAGCAGAGGACTTGCAAATAAAATACATTTATTTATACAATTATACTATTGATTGCTCAGAAACACCCAGACAATTGACCAGATGAGAGAGTGCTGTGGTTAAATTCTTGGGTGAGAATATATATACATACTTTTTAAACAGCATAATCAAGCTATTCTAAATCACTGGACAAGGCTTGCTAAATTTGCCTTGTTGAACAATCTTTGTTAATTTTTTATTTCCCCTGTGATTAAAGTGTTCTACTCCTCTGTGTTGATAACATCAGCATTGCTAATGATGCTGTAGAACAAATTTGTTCAGCTTGCTTAATAGGATAAGCAGTCTGTGCTACTTAACATTGGTTACTAAGGGCCTTGTCATCCAAGTAATAATCTGTATCAACTAATGTGCGAATATCAGTCCTATTGTAATAAAATTGACTCTTTAGACAATTGACAAATTGTTCTTCAATTTTTTGTCAACTTGTATATCAATTATTCTTTTTATACTTTGTAGGAATCTATTTTTGCATTTTATTCCCTGATCATCCAATTTTCCAGATTTTATTTAAGCCACACTGAAGGAAATTGTAGGTCAATACAATAAAGAAAGAATATAATGATTAACGATTGAAATTATTTTGTGTATTAATAAGTGTGTCTTTCTTTTCTCCCATCACAGCACGCTCAACAACAACAACATCACACGCATACCACTTACAAGTTTCAACCATATGCCGAAGATTCGTACATTGTAAGTATTAGGATTTTTCCCCCTTTTGTCAAATCTAAAATATTTAAGTGCCATCACTCATAGGGGCATATATATTATTGGGAAAATATTTTTTTTTCCAAATAATCCACCTTTTATTATCATCATCTTAAAGGCACAATGCATTAAATGCATTTGATTAAATACATTAAATTAAAATTAAATACATTTGATGTATTGTAACTTTAAAATTATACAATATAAAAGATAATATTATGGTGGTTTACCTGTGTTTAATGTTATTATTATTATTAAGGGGTATGACCTGAAACACATCAAGAGCTGGGGTGTTTTAAAGGAATAATTTTCTGGAAAAGTGAACTATTCCTTCAATGCACTGTCAATTCTCAATAATGCATGCTATAGTTAAACAGAACCAGGAAGAGGTCGGGAATTGACAGTGCGGCCACGGTGGATCATGCGAAAGGTAAATATCTCTTACCTTCATTCCAGGCTCCTGGAAGAATGGGAGGTAAGGCATTGCTCCTTAACCTCCTGGTGTTCAGTCAATGAATTAAATTAATATAAATAGTTAAAAGCTTAAAAGAATAGTTCACCGGAGTGAATTTCACACTAGGTCTATTTTTTGGTGCGTTTTTTTGCAATGGTCTGTTTTTAAAAGGACACATAAAATTTAAAAGTAATGTTCACACTATTGCGTTCCGATTGTGTCCATTTGCGTTCCTGTCTGTTGGGTTAAAAATATGAAATATATGGAAAACCCATTGTGAAAAAACAGACACAAATACATGTAAAAAGTTTGTCAGTTTCTAGTGTGAATGAGCCCTAAAAGACAATTTCTTACTGTACAGTACTATGTTACTTCTGACAAAGGCTCAATACTTTTGGCTGCATGTGAACAATTACACAATTAACCTATTTCAGATCAACCAAACCTTGAATCTACCAAAACAGAATTCTCATAAGCATTACTGAATATGGTCCCAAGCCAAAAGAATTGTTGATGGTTATAATGTAATATATATTATAGAGTAAGAGCCCTCTGAGTGTACACACTATTTTTATTTGGTATGGTATTATGATTGAATATGATTGATACAATCCTCTCTATAGCTTGAATTTTTCCCATTTATTGAGAGTCATTGAGCTGCTGGGTATTTGGAATGTTACATTAAGCAGGATAAATGATTTCTAGCTTAATAAAGTTTTGGGGCTTTAATTGTTCTATAAGAATTGATGTGATTAGTTGCCAGATTTCATCTATGTCATTAAACTGAAACATTTTTGTCTTTGTTCTCTTTAATGACTTGTAATATTCATACAGCTTTCTCAGTTCAATCAATCACAACTGTCTGTTTCCCAGGCTGTGCATCTCCCACCATTCTTTATTTAGTTCCATTTAGGAGAATTCTCTATAGATAGCTCCCTTGAGACTCTCAATGACTAATTCTACTTTGCAGTAATTAAAGCAGAAGACAGATAAAAAAGAATACAAAATAGAAGATTTAACACAAAGCTTTCATATTAAATATAAACATAATTCACACGCACTAAGAAATATTTGAAATATTTCCAAATATATGTTTTTCTTCTTTAAAGGGCATCTATACCAAAAAAACAGGTTATTTTAAATTGGCCATAACTGGAAACTATAATTCTTCCCAACCACCACTGAATCATTTTTTTTTTGTTGATCTGACCCCTATTTCTTTAGCAATCCAATCTAAAACTTCTTATATTTCAACTGTCAATCAAGTTCCTTGCTCTCAAAAACTATTCTTCTGTGAGCAGTTTTACTGTAGCTGGAATGGTGACTGAG
The DNA here is from genome assembly GCA_019447015.1 of Hymenochirus boettgeri. Taxonomy (NCBI): domain Eukaryota; kingdom Metazoa; phylum Chordata; class Amphibia; order Anura; family Pipidae; genus Hymenochirus; species Hymenochirus boettgeri. The sequence goes on from CM033471.1 coordinate 62,638,802, forward strand.
TTTTGACAGTTGGAATGCTGTATGCTGTGTGCAGGCTTGATAGTTGGTTTGTGGGGAAAAAAGTCAGGTTGGATGTAAGTGGGAGTGGTTAAAAGAGGGAGAAGGGATACTGCTCCTAAACAAAATGTGTGCTGGATTGAAGACATGCACCAACACACACAAATTAGAGTAAGTGCTACTTACATGTATTCAATTATAGATTAAGATGAGGCAAAGATGAGGCAGATTTGCTCCCATGTCAGCTTTTTCAGGGACGGATAAAGCAAAATGGGGGTTATTTACAGAGAGCTCTTATTGTTAAGCTTTATTCAATTATAGATTAAGATGAGGCAAAGATGAGGCAGATTTTCTCCCATGTCAGCTTTTTCAGGGACGGATAAGCAAAATGGGGGTTATTTACAGAGAGCTCTTATTGTTAAGCTTAACTTTTCCACAAAAACCATATTCACCAAAGGCTTTGCAACAAGAATTGAATAGAGTTAAAACAGGTCCCCCAGCAGGCAATAAATATAATGGTGAAAATTGGAGAAAAGTCAGCAAAAAAGAAGCAAACAGTATTAATTCAATCAACCTAAACCTTAAAAGGAAAAACTCATGGAATGATCTTTATTTGGGACTGGCAATTTCACAATATACACAGGCAAATTGTTTTGTAAGCAAGTAATGATAATTTAATAAGTGTCATCATGTTTTATACAAGATTGCAGACACTGTCTGTTTGCTGCAAATTAAATATACTTATTGGGAGCTACTCACTTAATCTATTTTATAAAAGGCACAGCACACAGAGTGATACTATCCTAACTTGACATGTAAATTCCTGGTAAAGTTGTCCACAATGCAGACTTTGCAGCCATGTCATACTAGATATAGAACTCCTCCTTTTTGTATTGCAATTAACAATGTTAAATTGCTATGACACTTTTCATTATGTCAATAGTGATAATGGCAAATTATGAAACAGAGAAACAGCAGTAAGTTATTAAATATAAATGAATGAGGTTAAATTAAATTGTCAAACTATGCTATTGTTTTAAACAAAAAGCATTAAGTAGCTTTTTTTAAAAAGCCTATTATAAATATAACATCAATACTCATCAGTGCCTGTTAACTTGAAATTGTTTTGGAGCAGCTTATCGTTATGATACGTAATAATATGTAATATATAGTAACATAGTAATTGAGGTTGAATAAAGACATACGTCCATCAAGTCCAACCTTTTCACCCTCCTTTTGAACCCTACCTAACAGTTGATCCAAAGGAAGGCCAAAAAAACATCTAAAAAGGGGGGGAAATTCCTTCCTGACACCAAATGGCAATCGGAAAGTATCCCTGGATCAACCAGAACTGCAGTATATGAATATATATATGTTTTAGAAACATATCTACCCCACTTTTAAAGCTATTCAATAATCTTAAAGGATGTCCACGTGTCCTCTCATATATATATAAAATATTGTCAATTTTATTCTAAATTAATTGGTGCAAATGGGGCTAGGCAATATAGAGACAATATGAGAATTTCCAGCACTCAACAGCATATGTATATAGGAATTAAACATATACAGGTCACTTATATTCAGGTTAAAAATGGATACCTTTGGTTATATTGTTTGTACAAACTGCTTAAAGCCAACATGCCACTTCACGGCAGTATCCTAGCATCAGTCCTAACCTTATACAAAATGTACTCTCCCTGGGAAGCGGCAGACCATACCTGCTTATCTCTTTATTTAGTATGATCTTTTCCAGGGAAACATGAGTCTACAACAGGTTATAAACCTACTTTCAGCTGGACTGCCTTAAAGGGCGGAGAATATCAGAAGGGAGCCAGCATCAGGGGGTGTAGCCTATAGCCCTATATTATACAAATATAAAATGCTGCTCACCTTTATTCTAAATTAATTGGTGCAAATTGGGCTAGGCAATATAGAGACAATATAAGAATCCCCAGCACTCAACAGCATATGTATATAGGAATTAAACATGTACAGGTCACAAAAAATAGTCACTTATAGTCAGGTTAAAAATGGATACCTTTGGTTACATTGTATATATATATATATATATATATATATATATATATATAATATCTTTATAATATATATATTATTTTGAAGATCAGCATCCAGGTGGACCTACATGGGATGAGGCTGTGAAATTGTGAAGTATCTTCTGTCATAAGAAGGCTCTATTTTATTGTATGCTCTGTGGAGGACTTTTTCCCCCTTTAAACCCACCACACCTTAACCTAAAAAGCTAGTCAGTATCCTTTGCACCCAAGTCCTACCCCATAGAAACCATGAAATTGTGTCATGCACTGATGAAATCTAAAAAGATTCAAACATGGCAGGAGAGTCTGGATTCTTTATAGGACCTCAGGCTGACCAATAGTGATTCCTCTCTAACAGACTCCCTGGTGACAACTGTGAGTTAATGGTGAGGGTGAGTATTGATGGATAATATCAATATTTTCTTTAGAGAATATTCCAATGGATCTCCTCTTGGTTGGTTTCTTTTGGAGGGAAGTTAGATGGAGATGATATGTTTAAGCTCTACACAACAGTTATATTGCACTGTGTTGTTTGGACTGAACTATAACACTCTAAACAATATACATTATTAATATAACAAAAGAACCCAAAACTCTGGGTTAAAAAAACTAAATTCATCAGAACAAATAGATAAACAAAGCAGAATAAAGTGATAGTGTTATAAAACAAATATATAAAGGATAATGCGCCCCTTACAGTGTAATATAAGTATTTCAAATAATATATATATATATATATATATATATATATATATATATATATATATATATATATATTGTGGAAGTACTGCACACCCCTTATTAAAGTTAAAGACACAGCACCCAGGATTCATGCAGATTAAAACTTTTATTTCATTACCATGTGTGAAACATGGCGAAGTTTCAGGGAAAAACCAAAGTCCCTTTCCTCAGGCAACAAATATAAATAATTCATAATAAGACAAATCTTAATAATTTTAACATTTTATAATGTAATACAGAAAGTGACACATACACATTGAGTCTCTCCCTCATATGTACACCCATATGCCCTGAAACCTGTATGCATCAGAGAAGAGTCTCTCACACCCTATTCAGAATAAAGGACAACAGATTTGGAAACTTTAAACATACAAATATAAATCAAAATCCCTGTTTAACACTTTATGAAACATGCAGGGAGATTCAATAAAAGTTCTTATCGTTTAAAATGGTGCTAATTTTGCCCCAACCAATCAAATCTTATTTAACATTTGAAAGCTAAAATCTGATTGGTTGGGGCAAAATTAGCACCATTTTAAACAATAAGAACTTTTATTGAATAACCCTGAAGTCTATGTATTCACCAGACCTTCCTCTAGTCTAACTTAAGTACCCTATCACCCCCTCTAGAGGGTGTCTGCACACCTTCCAATACCATATATTTAGGTTCTGCATCTGAATTCCCTCTCTCTGTGTAATGTTTGCAAACTGGCAATCTCAGATCCTTCCAATCTTATACTTGATCTATGTTGTGAAATTCTAGATTTTATAGGTTGTGTTGTTTCACCAATAGAACAGAGTCCACATGGGCACCACAAAATGTACACAACAAATCTACTCTCACAGGCTTTTTAGCTTAATGGTCTCACCCATGATGGGATTTCTCCCTCCCCGTTGTGAACGGATTTACATTGGGCTCAATGTATGACTACTGATAGGAATCAGATATTGTCTTACAAAAGCTTCCACCACAGACATGTGAAGCAGAGTATTCCTTTGAGCCAGTTCTCTAGGGTGAAACGGATTGTCTCCAAAGACATCATACGTAATGTATAGAGTGATATGTATGGTAAACTTGAAAGAAGGGGTTACCCAGGGGAGGTATTGAATGTAGCTTTGGCCAAAGCAAAGTCCCCACAAAATGTAAAGCACTGAGAGAAAAACTCCCATATAAGTGGTCAATTATGAGGTGGGAATTAATAAAACAACCAATGTGGTACGTAAACATTGGGGCACTATAAAGAATGCATATCTGGAGATTCCATAATTTGCTATACCTCTATTGGTTTCATACCAACGTTGTAATTCTTTGGTTAAAAGTTTAACTAGTTCGAATTTATGATGTAAGAAAGGGGTACAACATGCCTTCTTGGGTGGCAATGGAGTGGGCATGTACCCATGCCTACGTTGCGCCCAAGGGTCCCTTGTCCTGTAGAGCTTACAATCTAGTTAGGAGGGTAACATACACATACAAAGGAAAGGATAGTAGTGCATTAGTAAGACTTATGCAGTGCAAATAAAACAATCATATACTATGCTGGTTACTAGATAGGTAGGATGTAAGTATAGATTTAAACCTGCTGTTTAAGGTTTCTTGACAAAGAGGGAGGGGAATTTAGAAATGCAGGGGTGGATAAATAGATTTGTGTATCATCTGCATATGTAGAGGGAGAACAATAAGGGTCCAAGATCAGACCCCTACAGCACCCCACACTAAGAGGAACTTGACAAGAGGTGTTATTAGCATATAATACAGAGTAGGTTCAGCTAGAAAGATAGGATAGAAACCAGGATGCCACTTCATTCCGAATGCCCAAGGAGTGAAGTATCTGCATTAGAAGGGAAGGATCAACTGTGTCCAAAGCAGAGGAGTGGTTGAGAAGGATACGAATATAAAAGTGACCATTGGCCTTGGCAACCTGGAGATCATTCACTACCTTACTCAGTGGAATGTGCAGGGTGCAATCTAGACTGCAAAGGGTCTAGACTAATCATTCAAGCACTTTTTTTTTCAAGCTATTGTTAAGAGAGAGACTGGGTGGTAGTTAGCTAGAAAAGGGTTAAAGTATGGGTTTAACATACAGTATGCATGCTTAACGATGGAAGGGAATATTCCAGTACAGTAAGGGAGGCATTGAATATGTGGGTTAGTATAGGGGTAAGCACAATACAGAGGGCATGGAATCAAGAGGACATGTCATGAGTGGATAGGGCAGAAGCAGGTTAGAGACTTTTGAATGGGTCACAGGATTAAAAGTTTCAAGGGTAGCAGAGGGAGGCGAGGGCAACATAATCAGAGAGTCATCCCTAGGACCAGAGATCTGCTTGTGGATGGACTCCACTTTATGTTGGAAGTAATGTGCAAAGCCCTGGGGAGAGTGCAGAGAAAGAAGAGAGTCAGTGGGCGAGGGGCGCAGAAGGGAGTTATAGATGGAGAACAGGAGACATCGGCTAAATTTGTTGGTTATTTTATTTAAGTGTCTGGTAGTAGTTTTGTTTTGAAATGATTTTGGGAGGTTGGAATATTCAATGTCCTTTTTTAAATGCAAGAAGATTAGTTGGGACAATGGGAGAATTAGAACTGATTGTTATTAATAAGAATTATGCATTAGGCACAAACATGGCTAAAGGAAACATGACTAGTGAATTTAGAAGGGGGTTGCACATGTGCGATTTGTGCAGGTGACAAATGATTGACAATCACATATGTGGCTGCTAGGTCAGTCATTGTTAATAGATCTGTGGCCACACACGTGTGATAGCCAGAACGTGCATTTATCAGCCACTCGTTAGTTGTGTCGGACACAAAATCGCACATATGTACTTAGCTTAACAAATTTCTATCAATCTATCAAATAGAGAGATAAATAAATAGAAAGATATTTAAATATTATAACATTTTAGATTTATAGCATGAATAAAAGGTATAGCTCCCTACCTGGCAATAAAATACAACAATCATGATACAAGGGAATTTGTAGGAGGAACCCTTCACCTTGGGAAAGAGGGTATCTTCAGTTATTACAGAACAATGAATTGAGCCTTAGGGTGCAGATCTGAGAGCATTTTCTTTCTGTTGCTGCAACCCCTTGATCATGTTCAGAAAAAAAGTGTCTCACAGATGCAAAGACAGCAGGACATCCCCTATTAACAAAATGAATACAGTGCAGCATTTAACATAAATAGTAGTGTCTGGTAGTAGTTTTGTTTTGAAATGATTTTGGGAGGTGGAATATTCAATGTCCTTTTTAAATGCAAGAAGAGATAGGTGGACAATGGGAGAATTAGAACTGATTGTATTAATAAGAATTTGCATTAGGCACAAACATGGCTAAAGGAAACATGACTAGTGAATTTAGAAGGGGGTTGCACATGTGCGATTTGTGCAGGTGACAAATGATTGACAATCACATATGTGGCTGCTAGGTCAGTCATTGTTAATAGATCTGTGGCCACACACGTGTGATAGCCAGAACGTGCATTTATCAGCCACTCGTTAGTTGTGTCGGACACAAAATCGCACATATGTACTTAGCTTAACAAATTCTATCAATCTATCAAATAGAGAGATAAATAAATAGAAAGATATTTAAATATTATAACATTTTAGATTATAGCATGAATAAAAGGTATAGCTCCCTACCTGGCAATAAAATACAACAATCATGATACAAGGGAATTTGTAGGAGGAACCCTTCACCTTGGGAAAGAGGGTATCTTCAGTTATTACAGAACAATGAATTGAGCCTTAGGGTGCAGATCTGAGAGCATTTTCTTTCTGTTGCTGCAACCCCTTGATCATGTTCAGAAAAAAGTGTCTCACAGATGCAAAGACAGCAGGACATCCCCTATTAACAAAATGAATACAGTGCAGCATTTAACATAAATAAAGCTGCTTTAACAGGAAAACATATGAAAGCAAATCAATGAAAACTAATTCCAGACAGTTCTAATCAGGGAGGAGAGATCGATAGAAGTAAAGAACAAGAAAATGGATTGAATAGTGGCTATATAAACAACTATTCTAGCAAAACTGTTTTAAAACATTGGCTTAAACCACATGGTACATTGTTTGACAGTGCTTACTCACCTTTAGTAGTTTGTTGTGATATAGTTATCATTTGAGGTTAACCCCTTTAACCAGACACAGAATTAAAAGCCTACAGGGTTATTCAAAATGTTCTTATTGTTTAAAATGATGCTAATTTTACCCCAAACAATCAGATGTTAGCTTTAAAATGTTAAATAATATCTGATTGGTTGGGGCAAAATTAGCATACTTTTAAACGATAAGAACTTTATTGAATAATCCTGCTAGTGTTTTCTGAATTGAAGCATTCAGATATGTTACTATGCTTAAGAGCTGCATTATATATAATATATATGCAGTTATACTGTCCCCTAAAAATAGAATCTGCAGTTGTGTTTGTTGTTTGAAAGATTTATACAACATACAACTTTGTTGCAAATTTTAAGCTCTTCCATATTAACATTAACTAATAAGATAATTTTCTGTATGTTTATTTTATTTATAAAGCCCCGCAAGGATACGCAGTGCTGTATTGATAAAATACAAACAAGGGGTTATGTTCAAGCAATTATACAGTAAATAAAAATGAAATAAAGTTTGGCGTGCCTTAAGACATTAGGGATGAGATCCCTGCCCCGAAGAGCTCAATCTAAGTGGGTGGGACAACATTACAGATACAAGTGGGGGGATGGGTACAAAGTGCTCAAGATGGCTAACAATCATTTATTGTGCTGGTGTCAGAAAGGTGGATAAAAGTTTAGTATTGATGGATGTTACCTGGTGAAGTGAGAGAGGTAAGAGAGAGGGAGGTAGGGAGCAGAAAATTACGCTTGTGAAGGTTCTCATTCATCTGGGTTATGGTAAATCTGCATAATTAGTTAGATCAACTGGACTTGAAATTATGTTCTTGAAGACAGTCATCCGACTGACTTTTTCAATTTAGAATGACTTGTACAAGACTTTTACTTTATTGTGCAATTGATCAAGTCCAAGTTATGGTGTATTATCCAAAAAAGAACATATATTATACTCACTGAACAACTATACTGGATCACAAATCCCAAAATCAAAGTTTATGTACAGGTAAAAAAGTTTTTTCTTTAAAATAATCATAAAATGGTGGGGGGTGTGGTATTGAACATTAAATCTGATTTTGGGTAAACATTTTTTCAATTTGATTATTTATAATAATTTATTTAAATATTAGTGCTGGTTTCAACAGGAGTCTATGAACAAAATATAAAAATAGATCTATTTAGAATGTATGAACACAAACCTTAAATAATGTGCATTTTGCCGATTTTGATACTGTATAAAGCCTTTAACGTAAGGGGCTTTGCAACAATAGAGTTAAAATGATTAAATATAAGAAAACAATAGGCAAAAGGCAATAGTGGCACACTAGCTATCAAGGGACTGCAACTCCAGGATAATTTTGCTAGCTGAAAGGTAGATGCTTGTAATGAAAGAGGGTAATGCACATTAACAAGGACCACCGTTCAGCACAAGTGAAATAAGCCGTTTCCCATTTTATGAGGCCTGTGGAGTGTTAACACAGGCTGCACCTGTTAATGTTACGGATATTCCATTGACATAGCAGCTAAGTAACACATTTGTAATTGTACAATTCCATGAGTTTACAATGTTTCTGTTCCCTCCCAACCACACCATAAAGTTTACACTTAAGATTATGTTTTTTTTTAAATAATTATTACTTTAACATTTTATACCTGCCTAATTACGTGGGCAGTGTTCCAGTTATTAGGAATGTTATAGCACTTGAGGGATTTAAAACAATAAGATAAATCCTGAATACAAAATTTATGTAAAATGTTAGATTTATAACATTATACTTTATGAACATTATTAGAAATTACACCAAGAGCTGTAGTGTTATCTGGAATGGGTTAAATGATTTACGATCAGTTAGCTTGTCTTTATACCCTGGATTGTGGCAGCTTTGGGAGTATCGCAAGAGACACCTGTGCAGTCAACTCAACACCAGAGGCTGCGTGTCTGTGTGAGAACAAATATTAAATGCCAACTATAACTGGCGTTAAAACTTATGGTGAATCCCCCTGTATATGTTAGTATATATTGCCCGGTAGATATCTGTGAATAAAGGAAACAGTATTATAGTTACCTATTTATGGTGCGACAACTGCCCCACTTTGTTACATGACAGCATTGTGGCTAGAAATTTCTGGCCACAATAAATCCTGTCAATCTAGCATGTATACAGCAACCCTCTGACATTGACAAGTGATGTTCTTTCCTAAATGCTGTGGGATTTTGGGAAGGAGGGCTTGGTTCTTTAGCTTGGCCACCCTCCCCATCTCATCATGTGATTCATTGTACTTTGTAATGATCATGGAATGACAGTGCAGCCCCATAATTAAATTGCCTTCCAGGAAATTTAATGTATTGTTTGTTGGAATCGTCCAACTATTTATTTTTTAGAACTAAATTGACATATTCATGCATATATCTCTGGAGAATGCCATTTTTGGGGTCTTGTTATGTTAATAGTGTGTGGATTTGAGGTTTTTTATTTGCATTGTAACAGCTTTTTAAGTAAACACTTTAATTTGCTTTGTAAATCATAAATCACTATTGAACCTTTTACAAAACAAATATTTACTTTACTTTAGAGTCCATATATAATTTAAAAAAAAAATCAGCTTATTTAAGGCATTATTAAGCAATGCTCATTTGCTTTGTTTCCATTATTTTAGACGTCTTCATTCCAACTACTATACTGCGACTGTCACCTAACTTGGCTGTTGATTGGCTGCGCCAAAGAAGGAAATGGGCAATTTACTTTCTGCATGTTACCAGTCACCTGAGAGGATTTAATGTTGTGATGTACAGAAAAAGGACTTTGTTTGCCCAGGTGATTGGTTAGAAATACTTTTTTCTCTTTCTTTGGGAAACATTTTGGAAACTTCTTCCTAAACTAATTCCCAACTCTGCTGTTATCTGAATGTTTTTATTATACTGGATACATTCCCTCTTCTTTTTTCAATTTTACTATTTTATGTGCTATTCCGATGAACAATTCAGTAAAAACAACAAGAACAATAAGATTTTTTTTAAAAATCTGAATATAGGAGGAAAAAATAGGACCTTAATACGGATCATATAACTGCTAGTTTTTTTGGAAACTTATTAAACACAGTACTATGAATATATTGAACAGATTTGTTCGGCATTAAAAATAGATTATATTTTGGACATTAAATTATTAAAATGAATAACTTCCATTATAATGTTCTTGTTACATTTTAGCATTGCTTAAAGGGCAACAAAAGCTAAAAAAAATGATTTATTATATTATGTGGCATACTTTGTGTATTTTTTTGGCTGCTCTTGATGCTAATACAATCTCCAAGAATTCTTGATTATGTCCAATGGGATTAATACCACAAACTCCAAAGGTGTGTTGCACACTGCTCTCCAGGTGAGTCTAACAAGCCCACAATGTCCATTTGCTCCGACCTTGCAGTCAATGAGTACTTCACATACATAAGGAAAGGAAGAAGACTCCATACAATAGTTCAAACTGCAAACAATAACCATGTTTCAGACTGCGGCAAGTCATTTTTCAAGCCTTAAAGGGACACTATACTGAAAAAATTAACTTTGCCTCATCTTAATCTATAATTGATACAAGTAAGTAGCACTTACTCTGATTTGCGTGTTTGTTATGCAGCATCAATCCAGCACACATTTTGTTTAGGAGCAGTATTTCCCCTCCCTCTTTTAACCACTCCCAATCCATCTGACCTGACATTTTCCACACAAACCAAACTGTCAAGCTGCACACAGCATACAGCATTCACACTGTCAAAACTCTGTCACATTCCAGCAACAGTAAAACTAATCACAGAAGAAATTTTTTTAGAGCAAGGAATTTGATTGACAGCTGAAATATAAGAAGTTTTAGATGGATATCTAAAGAAATAGGGGTCAGATCAACAATAAAATGATTCAGTGGTGGTTGGAAAGAATATAAGTTTCTAGTTTAGTTTCTTTATGGTCAATTTTTTAAATAACTTAAAAAGGACTCGCCGCAATCCAAAAGATGTCACAATAAAGGGTATTGTTTGCAGTTTGAACTACTTTATAGAGTCCCCTTCATTTCCTTATTGTATGGGATAACACACACAAATTAGCAAGAATGCAGTCTGGATTTGAAGAGAACTTGTACATTTCAGTTACACTGACTGGAAGAACCTAATTAATCATCTTTCTTGGATTTTGTTAACCAATATACACAAATCAATGCAGTTTTCTAAATAAATAAAAAAATTACAATTTGCTAAGCTTAACTTAATGGTAGTGGCACATACATTTTGGAAAAGCACTCAGAAAAATCATGTTTGTAGAGGGTGTGTGGAAGACAATAAATTAAGCAAACAAAGAGTTGCTATTTACATTATATGTATCCTCCTGCATGAAGAAGTTACAGTGTACATAATAGTTTAGGTAGAATTTGCTTTTAATAGTGTGTTGTGTAAACATATATTAATAGCCATTAAAACCCAGGTGTCACAGGATAGAAGGATATAAACAGATTCTTTTAATTTCACATTATTTGAGTCTTGCTACAAATGGAAGCTTACTGAATTTCATGCTTTAAAAAATACCCCGTTGTCTATAAGCTAGTATTCACATTACATAGATCTAATGCTTACTAACTATGAGAAACTGTATTTCAGGTTTTATAAAGTCCACATTTATTTAGGGTTTTGGAATAACAACAGTTATATTCATATTGAAAGCTTCTTGCTTTTTTTATTTTCATCTAGTACTCACGTATTGACAGATGAAAAGAGGGATGGCCATTGGTTAGTATCTGTTTGAGCTAATGGAAATTCAAGCATACAGACACCAATCTCAGCGGAATCCTTGACATTATCAAAAGGGGGCTTGGGCTTTCAGTTATTCTTTTCTTTTGTCAAGAGAGATTGCTCTGATGTACATTGCCAGTTGCTTGCAATTACAGTGTTTTTCCTACAGGGTTGTAAAAAATAGATCTGCATAAGAATGCTGACATTTAATGCAAAATCTAAGTAAATAAATATGTTCTTTCTTGAAAAAAACTAAACTTTTTAAATGCTTCTCATACACAATCAATTAATGTAACAAAAAGGAGCTATGCAAGGTATTTTACAAAGCAGCTGCTTTCTCATCTCTTATCTTTATCCTTTTAAAGAAAGGAGTTTTCCATTTTGTATCTTACTGTGCTAAGCAAGCTCCCATTCAGCAGTTTTAAATCATAATGAACAAAATGAAAAACTTTTACTAATAATGCCTTAAAGGTTACAGATAGGAAATGACTATGGGTTTTTAAAATGTTTGATGAAAAGAACATTTTCAGAAGATCTTCCCTGTGTTTGCATCTGATGTTGTTTTATTGGAATAAACTAATTCAAAATGAAATTATTTTGTATCTCATTTTAAAGAATAAAAGAAAATGTAATTGTTCAGAATGGGAAATTGACCATTACTGTAACTATAATTCTTCCAACCACAACTGTAACTTTTTGTTGATGTGGCCCTATTTCTTTAGATATCCAATATGAACCATCTTACATTTTAGCTGTTAATAAGTGCCGTATATTATCAGATGTGAGCAGTTTTGCTGCAGCTGGAATGGTGACAGATTTTTAACAGTTAGTAGGCTGTATGCTGTTTTGACAGTTGGTATGTGGGAAATTTCTTCCCAGTGCTGCCTCATAGTGCTTGCCTACATATAAAAGGCAGATGGAGGGAGTGGTCAAAAGAGGGAGTGGTGGAAACTGAGTAGAGGATAGAGTAAGAAAAAGTCATTTTTCAGTAGAATTACCCTTTAAAGCATAGTTTTGAAAGATTTAATTTTTTAATGCTTAAGTGGTTTGGAAGAGGATGTTCCCCGTCCTTGGCTGTTCTGCTTCCTCTATGATTAGCCAGGTAGTGAGGGAGCTGGTCTGCAATCAAAAATGTTTCCTTATTTTCCCTTAAAGTTTTTTTATAGCCTTTAAGCTGGGTACATAAAGTACTGATTAAAGATTGATGCCATCGGACCCAACGTATGGTCCTTTATCAGCCATGTGTGCCGTGAGCTATGTGCCAATGGCCACCCAAATAATCTCCCTACACAAATTTTAGAAGAATTGTCTCATATAAATCTGTCTGCTATAACTATTGTGTGTCCCTAGATTAAGAAAAACTGCAACTATGTCAATCCTTTTGCATGAACAAATAATAAGAGTGTATTTGTATATACAATTATAGCAGATAAAGAAATATTTAATATTAGTTTGACTACCATTAGCTCTTTTTGCTGCAGGAATGTTGAAACGGAGATAGGTGGGTGCCTTCTCCCTTGGTGAACTGTGTTATCTAATCAAGCACATACCGGTATGACAGATGGTGGTTGCTGGTTTGGTGTTTAGAGTAAAATGGGATTTATTTTTATAATGCCATGTGTTCAATACATCAAAGTAATCAATAAATGTCCCCACTGGCCTAGATTCTACTACTTAAAACAGTTTTATTTACAAGTTTATTTAAATATTTCTAAAATTTGTATTCATTTTCCATTGGCTTGATATTAACCACATTGAAAAATGATTGATAGTTAACTACACTTATACATAAAACCAACTTTGATTTGACATGAATGTATTTACTAACTGCTTTCATTTCCCAGGAACCCAAAATGAACTTCCATCGTGCAGTGGCAACTCAGTCAGCTGTCCTCTGCCTGTGCCTGCAGCAACAATGTGGTGGACTGTCGAGGGAAGGGCCTGATGAAATTCCTGCCAATTTGCCAGAAGGCATCATTGAGATGTAAGTAATGATCTTATTTTTAGTTTTAGTAGTGATTGGATAAGGTATAGTTTAGGTTTACACAATAAATTCCTATCAGTTTTCAAAAAGTATTTTAATCATTGACATCAATACTGTGGTATTCAAATCACTATAAAAATATTCAATGATCTAAACTTGAAAGTGATTGAAGGGGCTGTGGGCGGATTTGACCAACAACTTTCAAAGTTTAAAAGCTCTAAATGTAAAATTTTAAAAATAGAAAGTACCTGGGGCAGGGAGGTAGAATTGGTATTCCCACCTCACAATATCATTTCGTAAGAAGCTACAGCACTAACAGTTTCATTTGCCAGGTTAGTCCTGGATTAATTCAGGACTGCTCCTTGCAGAAACAACATTTAGAGGTAAGATTTACCAGGCCTATATCCCTGTCCCAAGTACATTTCATTTTAACTGAATTTTTAAAAAAACGTTATACACACGATAGTTATCTCTTTAAAATGCTGCCATTAAACACCTGAACAATGCACACTTTGTGATTTGCTTTCCTCTGTTCCACTGTTGTATGATTCATTAGTTCATGACTCTCAGTGTTGTACTTTGTCATTGAGCAACAGTTATCACTATATAGAAGCTTTATTCTAATTTCCTGATTTTTTATTGGAAAGTATATATTTAAATAACAAAATAACTAACACATTTGATATAAATTGTATCATTAACATTCAGTCTCAAAAAAAAAGTGGTACCAAGCAACCATTGAAACAAAAAGAGATAATAACTATAGAAAGCTTATGGATATCTATGGAAGAATTATAAAACAGCCCAACCTCTATTTACAGTCTTGATGACTAAGCATTCAGTTACATATTGTAACCTTTCCAGAAAGAAATTTCCTAAGCCAAAATAATGCAGAAGGGACATTTTATGACAGATCTCAGCAGAGCACAAAGGCATTGTTAATAGAGCGTGGCCATCTCATGTAGACTTATATTTGAAGCAAGATTATCAGTACTGATGCTTCATTTTTTTCTGCCTGTGATTTGTCTATGTTATGGAGAAGCCTGACAAACCATTATGCATTAGATGTTGTATGAAATAGGAAGATTGCTAGAGAAATGTTCTTCATTGCACAGGGTAATGATACTAACAGATCACTAAAGGAAGAACAGGTCATGCAAAGTAAATAGAATTCTGCATTTCCTTCCCTGGGTATTAAGTCTTGAAGACAAATGGTCTCAGCATAGGCTTGCATTTGTAGAAAAGCAGACTGATGCATAAAAACACTATACCTGTAAAAAAAATATTTAGAGCATAGTTAAAACGGGTTGCAAGGAATAGGCGACAGAAAAACTATAGAATTTTTATGGTTGGTTCTGGGCTTGTGTTAGAAGTGATTTTTATTCATTTATTTTATATATGTGTGTTGTACATGCAGCAGGTACTGAACTTAGGATATTTTTGGTGTGTGGGGTGGGGGTGGGGGGGTTATTTCACTCTATGGTAAAGCTGAAGGTTCCTTGAGGGGATCAGAATTCACAGATAAACTTGCAACATTTTGTAACATATTTACTATATTTGCTATCCTAGTTTCTACTTTTATTTTTGCGTGTATATGTGGTTTACCAAATATACAGCCTAATTTAATGAGAGCTGCTATTGTTAAGGGTATTGCACTGTGCAATAATAATAATTCCATATGCAATAGTTGCTCTCTGTAAATTGGCTTCTTTATCAGAAGTCTAACATCAGCCTTGAATCTTCCAAAAAAAGCCACATAATTAGCTTTTGAATTGGGTTGAGGCAGCCAGTCTTGAACCAATAATAGGTTAGTGTAACTTTAACAAAGCATTTGTCCAGTATCTCTGGGTAAATGAGGCTGATAATGTGGTTAATTTTGACAGTTATGAAAAATATTTAGAATCATAAGATTATATATTAATTATGTTTAATTATAATTATGTTTCTTAAATTTTTTTTACTTTAATTAGATTGTGGCTTTCACCATCAATCTTTCATATTTATACATTTTTTACATTCTTTCCTTCTAATTATTTAATTAATCTTGCCTATTAATGTTAGTTTTCTCTTTTTATGCTCAATTCATTGCTCTGTTCCAATTTATCCTCTCATTGTTAAAATGTACAGCACTGCATGTCTAAGAGCACAATTCAAATACATACATATTGCATACACTTATATACCATTTTTGAGTTAGACAAAATATTACATACATGTAAATGTGGGCGAGAGCTGAAAAAACAAGATTTTACAGAAAAATATGTTTTGAAGGAGAGCACATTCTACCAGTATAGTCTATCAGAATTGTGCATGTATAATTATGTTCAGAACAGAAGTGATGCTAAGTCAACGAATGCTGAGCAAAAGCCACAGGTTCATTGAGGGTTCAATTACACAGGAAATTGTGGTGTTCTCCTGTCAAGCAATGGCTATCATTGTGTCAGCATTTTGTCACTAGAATGTAAAAAAAAATTCCCTCTTTTGGCCTTGAAATTCTGCAGCTACAGCACTGTAAATAATATAATCCTTAAATTAAGAAGGAAAATCATTCATTTTGCCATAACTGCAATGTTTGTGGAAACATTGTCAGGCTGAGGCTGCTGAGAGAGAGGAATAATATACAGTTATTATCATTTTAAATAACATTTTCTGTGTTAAGGTCACTCTTAGAAGTTGCTGAAGAAGTGGGAGATAGATCTGTAGCAGACTTATCCTCTACTTCTTTTTTATTCTTCAAGATTTTGTTAATTTCTTTTCTCCATACACAAAAACTGTACTTTGAATCATTTTTACCATTTTACTGTGTTCTAGAATGTAAAAATAAGTTTAAATAGTTTTTAATCATGTATAATGATATAGACTGTGAAAATACAAGCTTTTGAACTATACATTTTCTGCTTAGTTTCTAATATTAATAAACTAATAAAAAAAGTAGATAAAAAAAAGGTTTTCAGTTTTGACAAAATTAAAATACACCCACACTTCCTGCCTTGTTCTAAATAAACAGTTTATTTTAACGCTTTAGACTTGTTCACACTAGCAGGCATTAAGGTGCATTTTAGAAAAAATGCTTTGAAAAATTTCAAAAAATAAAAGCATTAAATAAATTGCTTTATGATGTTTTTCTCCCATAGAAAATGCACGCCCATTGTCTGATCTCGCTCATGCCCACCAGAAAACTCACCAAGCAGTTTTTCTGGTCAACCGACCCATACACTTTTAAAAAAAAAATAAAACCTTGTTTTGACCTCTGACTCTTGAACTTAAATAGTAAATTGATGGGGGCTAAGGATAATACTCTTTAGCCACCTGATATTACCACCACCATAATTCACATTATTATAAGGTCTACATATATCTCAAGAAACGGTGACACAATATTACCTTTTGAGTGTGATATAAGCTCATATGGGACATATTTTAAGTCTGAATGACACCCACAAGAATTATTTAACAGTTCTTCCATCTGTGAGAGTTTTGTTAGTCTGCAAAACAGGGGCGTAACTGCGGGGCCCTCCCGCGAGATGGAGGCCAGGCCCCTGACCCACCCCCTCCACGAAACATCTGATCAACTTCCAGTTCAGTTCTTGAAGTTTGGTCAGACGCGCATATGTTTCATTTATACGCACGATCAGTTTTTTTTAACAGCTGATCGTGGCAGAGTGGGCTTGTGGCGGGCCCTACTACTGTCCAGCCCCCCAAAATATGGCTTCATAATAAAGTACACTACCTGCTCCGACAATATTGGGCAGATGTCAGTTTGAAATGTGCTAAGAGAGATATGTGCCCGGATATGATTGATGAAAAAAATCTTTATGGTAAAGTCACCTCTTGTTCATAAACTGCCTAATATTGATAAGCAGTCTCTTTGCTTAAAATTATTAAATCCATCAAAATATCAATGTATGAAAGTGTGCTTTAGTTTCAGATTTAGAAGGGGGATAAATAGATGAACATACTCTAATATATATATATAATATATATATATAATATATATATATATATTATATACTAGCAAAAGTGTGTTACACCAGCATCCAGGGGAACCAAATATTACAGCGGTGGCGAACCTATGGCCGCTTGCCAGAGGTGGCACTAGGCCATTTCTGTGGGCAATCATGTACAGCAGGAATCACCAGAGTGTGTTACCAGAAAGGCAGCGAGACATGATCTCTGGTAATAAGAGAGATCAAACAAGTATAGATTCACTCTAGACACCAAGGCCTGCAACAGCCATAACCAGTAGGTGCAATCCTCCAAACACCGTCTACACTTGGGTTGATCAAACTCAAATCAAAGTGAGAGGAGCACACTACATCAGTGTATCAAAATGTATTGTGGCAAACAACATTCAATGTTAATCTATAATCAACTATCTACTGTATCTGTCTCTGTGTGTGTTGAGTTGTTTTTTTCTAAGTAAAACATCAGTTCATGGTAACTATCGTGTTGGCACATGCAACATATAAGTTGATTTTTGGATACAGTTGGGCACTGTCTCTCTAAAAAGTTCGATCACTGAAATATGTGATCCTGCAGGACCCAGGCAATCCTGCCACACTTTGTGGTTCAAACTAAACTTTCTATGTTCATACTTTTGATTTTAGTATTCACCACTGCAAGTGCCACATTTATAGCCTTTTTACAACAGAAGGTACCTCACAGACTCATGTTATAATAGCATTGCCTCATAATCTTACATATAACATGTATATCTCTGACTATTCACATGTTTGAAAACTACAAATCCCAGCGTTCTTTGCTAGTAGTAAGTTTCTCCTTTATGTCCATTGGCTAATGAAAGTATGCAGATGCAATACAGCCTAAAGATATAGAGCACGGGTGTTGAACTTTTCACAACTCCAGCATTTTTCGCTGAAAGAATGATGGAAATTTTTGTTTATCATACATCTAGAATAAAGCCATTTTGTTGCTTTAGCAATTCCTATGGAAGGGCTTGAATATGCAAGTGATACATTTGTCCTTCCCTAAATCCATAGAGATATTACACTAATGGCTTAGGGACGGATAATTTATGTCACTCCTACAGGCAGTGAAGTCATGAACCTTACCAAACTTGCCTTCCTTTCCTATTTCATCTACCTGCCACTAGAATCCCGGGGGTCTAAGTGTAATAAAACTGCAGGTCTGAGAAAGACCCAGACAATCTTGCCAGAATGTGCAGTTCAAACTAAACAGCACATTGGGTGACCTGGGATATGATTAACATGCTATGTACATACTTAGCCTCATGTTATTATAATAGCATGGCCCTAATTATGTAACATATAAACAAATATTCTCATTCCCAGGTTACTAGAGAAATGGTTTTATCCTTTATATACTCTTTCATAAGATATAATTTAAAAACTTGTTTCAGATCACTTTTTAAAAACTGATAATTGCTTTTTATTTTAGTGTTTAATCCTTGGTATACCTGCCGGCTTTACCACTAAGCAAAAGGCTAGGACCTTTGTCCCAACCATTAATAGTGGCTGCCAATTAAATAGTTCTAGCCAATCATCCACTACCTAGTTACCCCATCAAATGGATCAGGTTTAAAAATACGTTGGCAATTGGGCTGGTAGAGCTACTGGTGTGTAATTGGGGCACTTCATCTGCAGGTACAAGGACAGAAGGATTTAAATTAATACTCAGTAGCAGCCTCCATAGTTAATACAGAGAACCAATACACAGAGAAAACAGGGAGAATAAATAGTATTACCAGCTCTGCTGCCACAAATTGTTACCAGATCACTGCTTTATGGAAGGATTATAGGTAGCATGGGACACAGTGGGTTACTCTGGTGTCTGGCACAAAGCAGACAGTGCACTTACTTTCTTTAACAAGATAAACCAGTTTTAATTACATTTTACAGTAAGTATTGCAATGATTAAATAACAAAACATTAACAGTCTCCCCATATAACATGTGCAATAATGGAGTAGTCCCCCCCCCAAAGTGGTGCACCACTTTGAATATTGACCGGCTGTATATGTGTGGTCCTTGTAAGTTGGTGTACACTGTTCCTCAGAGTTTGTATCCAAAAAGGTAAATGTCTGTCCAATAATATGTCTTCCGAACAGGTGGTAACAGGATCTTATACACAGTTTCTTGTGTCTTGTGTTGCATTCAATATCACTCCAAACAGATCCGTCCCATGACTCACATCAGGAGCACACCACACAACTTCTATCTACTTTCACTTTCTCTTGTTCTAGCGATAGAGAGCAGAGAATGTCTTTTATTACTCACTGATACTCCTGCAGGTGGAAGTGGTATATAAGGAGCCTTGGTGTATATGTCCATTGTAATACACATCATGTCCGTGTAGCAGACTTTTTTGGGATTACACTTCCTTTCAATTTACATGGAGCAGACACAGGGGTGTGGTTTAAGCTCCCATTCTGACTGTACCATATTGAAATAGGAATCTCAGCTCTGAAGTAAAGTTTATGTATTTTGATATTTTGTCTTGTACCTAATATAAGTCAGTGCTACACTTATATACATTTATTAATGGTAATTTAAAGGTAATAGTGAGATACAACACATACATATACACTCACTGGTAGCTCCTATAAAACTCAATGCAAAACTCTATGAAGGTATAAGTTAAATGTATTTATATAATATAAGGGATATATATATATATATATATATATATATATATATATATATATATATACAAAGGGTTTTTCACTGTGAGAACGGTAAAGCATGGAACTGTTTCAGTGGATGTTGAATGGCAGGTTCATTGGTCAGTTTCAAAAAAAAGCTGGATGAGTTTCTGCAAACAAGGAATTTGCAAGTTACTGGTATTGATACATAAAGTAGAGTTGATCCAGGAAAATTTCCGATTGCCACTTGGAGTCAGGAAGGAATTTTTCCCCCTTCATAAATTTGGTGGGTTTTTTTGCCTCCTCTTGGATCAAATTAGGAGGAAATGAGGATATGCTAGATGGGTTGAACTGGATGGACGTATGTCTTTATTCAACTCAAATACTATACTATACTATAACCTCAATACTATTATTGATATATGTACAGGTGACTCAGCTGTGTATAAGCTATTTGCAAAAACATCTTGGTAGCTGTGAATTTCAGTTGAAAGCTGTTTTTTTATTTTGAAATTAAGTAGTTCCACTCAATATCTATCAAGACATTTTAACTTTTTTTAGTTCAGGCTTTTCTTGAATATTATCACAGATGACTGTCTTAATTGCCTATGTTAATTAGATAACCTGGATAATGAAGATGTGCTAAATTATAATTCAACAAAAAAAACAGTCATATCAGTTACTGAACAGTTATACTGTCTGCAGTTTCTACTTTTACCTTTCTTTGTGCTGTTGTTGTGTTATGACCTGGCCTTCAGTTATGTCTGGTGAAAATAAAAGATGCAATATTCCACAGTATAAATATGTTTAAAGCAAAATAACTGTAGTCAAAACAATGTTAAAGTTATCACAGTTTTAGTATGCAATGAGTTTAAGGGCATGTCCACCCTTAAAAAAAACGAGGGCTTGTCAGTTTTCTCCCCACAACTGCAATTTTTATCAGTTTATACATGCATTTGTAACCAGATATTTAATATTTTTCTTCCTTTCTGGAAAAGGTTTTACTCCCTCTCTGCTCAATGAGCCTTTTCTTTATATGCAGAGAAAGCATCAGGTGACAGCAGTCAATCATTGGCTGTAATATCAGTTGTCACAGCCTTGATTGACTGCATAGAGAGAGGGGCCAGGTAGTAAGCATGGCAAAAATATATTAGTTGGGGTTGGGGGCAGGTAACTGATAATTGCCCAATTTTTTGTTTTAAAGGGTGGACATTCCCTTTAATGTTCTTGGTATATGTCCTTTACTGGTTTTGGAGTATGTAATGTTACATTGTTGTGTTAATGCAAGCCATTTTAGTATCTTGCAAACACTGGCACTGTCTGCTATTTTATTTTGCCAGATGAAATTACAATGTGCTGTTGTGCTGTGGTGTTTAGGAAGAAAAATGATTGCACTACAATCACCAATAAGAGTAGTTTAAATAACAACATAATAAGTGGTTACATTTTAAGGGAAAAAACAGAACAAAAAGGATTTAGAAACCCAACATTACAAAAAAAAAATCACCAATAAAGTTAAAGTGGCTTTTGTGTTATTGCCAATTCTCCCAAAACAACCATTGGGCTCTTTGATGAAGAGAGAGAACATTCATTGTTGAGTAACAAGAAGTCAAAATAACAAACATTTAAGTGTTCCTTCCATCCATATTTCTACATGTGTGTGAATGACGTAGGTCTGTGGTAGTTTGCTATATTGGTAAAAGGATGTACAAATATATTTTGATATCATGTTTTGGTGGTTTCTTCCAGAGCCTGGAACACAAATCAATCAAGAGTATCCCTGCTGGAGCTTTACTCCATACAAGAAACTTAAAAGAATGTAAGTTTCAAAAAAAATGATTAAAAGGACAGTGCAACTGATTTTCAGATGAGAATGTTTATAAAGATGAACTTATCTTCAATGTAAAAGGCAATTTATTTCAGTTTAGGATGACTTAATATGAAAGTGTTTTAGCATATTAAGTATGCTACACTGCCACAATGAAAGATTATCAGGGATAAATTTAGGATCTTTTTTTCTTGATATAACATAAATGCATTTATGAAACTGAAAGATTATTCTCTCTCCTTTGGTAAGTTGACCATAACGATACTACACATCGATTCTACATACTCTTCTCATCTGACACGAATGTCAAATCATTCACAATTTCCACCAGTTTTACTTGCCCACATTGTGTGACATTTACTGGGCAGATTATATATCAATGCAAAATGATCAGGCTAGGCAGCTTTTTTTTTTTAGAACTGTTGACGTGAGAAGGTCAGGAGGTAAGGCAACAGATGTATAATACACATTATGTGTCATATAAAGACATTTTAAGTAATTTCTTCTTGTCAGAAACAAAAACAATTTCTCCATATAAATTTGACATAATAAATATATTAAAATATTTTCTTTTAAGTTTAATTTAATTTCTAATGGGACAAAATATACCTCAGCAATTAGATGAAATTAAAATTGCAAGTGACGCGAGTGTTTGACTCAACTTACATGAGCAAAACACAATAAAAATTGGGGGTAATGCAATAAGATGTGTTGATTTGCACAGTATTCAATCTGCATCTGCATATCAGAAATCAGCTTTTTTACTGGGTTAGTGCAGTTACAGTAGATTACATCTGATTGGTCCTGCAAATTAATAGCATGGGCACCTTTACATCAGCAGCTTGGTTTCTACACTTACCTGTGGACCCGCTCCATGGCCAAACTCCCCGATGCCTCAGACACGTCGGAGACTGCAGTGATGTCGGCGTGGAGCGGGTCTGTGGGTAAGTGTTCCTCCTCTCTGTAAGATTTACTGAAGAACGGAGGTAAGTGCATTTACCTCCTGTTCTTCAGTAAAACAGTTAGAAACAAACTTACATTTTTGCTGGACATACCCTTTAATCTTTATTGAAGGATTGAATGGGTAGTGCTTTTTGACCCAAAGGCTGCTCATATTTACATTAGAATGTCAAAGTAAATTGTTAGCCCATGGTAAGGATTACAAATTAATATTCCCTGTAAATACCTGAAATAAATAAGACTATATATGTTATTTCTAAAAGCAAATGCCGTTAAGGGAAAACAATTGTGTTAATTGTATTGCTTTTTATTAAGGTGCTATCAATAATGATTAATATTTATTACCCCACACAGTATCTCTGTGCATACAAATCAATTTTACTTGCTTTAATGATTCATTAAAATGCAAAAGATTACCAGATAAATTCAGCATGAATAAATATCTCCTACTACCTTGCTAAAATCAACTACTGGAAGCGTAGGTTCTGAAGCTGGGTTTATGTATTTAAAAAAATAAAACCACCATTCTATCATGGTGTAAATTGCATAATGTCACCAAAATCTTGTTTTAGCCAGTGGCTAGTACTGACCACTGCCTTTCACACTAGCTATTGGCAGCAGGGATCATTATATCTTACAAAACACTGGGTTTCTTTCAGGGAGGAATCCCCCTCCCCTTGTCCTTAACCTACAGTAAAGCCGTGCTATACTGTTTCCAGGGAGATTTATTTTCTTGCATGACTCTGCAGATCATATGTAATAAATGCAATAAATCAGGCATGAGTGGGTATGTTTCACTACAACAATCTGTAAAAGATTTTAGATACAAACTGCATCACAATGACCATTAGCTAAAGTTGAGTTGGACCTACATAACAGTGATAGGATCTTAATTTAAATCTCTATTTTCTTTATTTCATCTTAAAGGGTGTTGTTTACTAGCCATTTCATGCAAGCAGAGGCTGTGAATGTTCACAGCTTGTTAAACAGACTATTCAATCAGCCAGTGTGGTCAGAGGATACTGCTGTTGAAATGGTTGATATAATTCAGTCTCCCTTTGGAATATGATCCAGAGCGAGCCTGAAAAAAAGTAAATAGAATAAAGAATGCAAAGTGTAACTGAGGTATGTAATAAAATGATCCTATTTCTAATGCCATACAAAATGAATTCACAGTGCATTTCTTTATTCTACTGTATTAACAAAGAAATAAACATATTCACACTAATCTTATTTAAATGTGTTACTTCAAACCTTGGCTGGTGCTGTGAATGACCTTGAGCTTTACGGTACATAAAATATAAACCACAGTGTAGCGGGAATCTGCATTCGAGAAAAAGAAGTAATTTTATTTGTTCCTCAAAAGGCTTAATAAGCTTAACAGCTATAATATAAAAAATGCCCATAACATCATCAACCTCATGTTAACTACCGCAATATAAAAAAACATTGCTAAATATAGAACTGTTCTGTCTACCATATATCAGAGAGACAGAGTGAATTCTCTTGATTTGCTTTATGTAGATTACAGTTTCTTTTTGTTGGATGATTTACCTCTATCATTCGTATATGGTTCTTATTTTTTACAGAGATATTAGAAAAACCAGATATCTGAAATAGCACCAGATGCTTTAATGAATGAAATCGCTCACATCATTGTAAGTACCTTTCAGTCATACCTATAGTATTGATTATTTTGCAAAAGACACATTTTAAGTGTAACAGAATTTAAAAATGGGGGTTTAACTTTTCTGGTGTAATGTCACTTAACTCCAATTCATGAAAGTTTAATCTATTCCTGTGTCATGTCCCATGATAGGAAAAGCACTGGAGCATGCAAGAATTCTATACATTATATACGCTCTTATAAGTGGATTGTAGACTTAAGTCCATACGCAAGGAGTATTTGAAGATTTCCCAATCCTACAATAATATTTGGTTAATAAAGGTTATTTTCATTTAAAAGGTATTTTTTTAATGTACAATAATGGATATCACATGATGATGTGGCGGAGTGCTGCAGAGTTAAGTACGGGGCCACTTCTGTTTAATCTGTTTATAAATGACTTAGAAGGGGCATTGAGAGCAAGGTCTCTGTGTTTGCTGATGACACTAAACTATGCAGAGCTTAGAAACTAAAATGATGTGCAAGTGTCGCAAGCAGACCTAGATAGATTATCAAAATGGGCAGCAGAATGGAGATGAGATTCAAGTTGATAAAGTAAGGTGATGCATTTGGGATTTAATAATCCTGTGCCACCTACACCATAAATATCATATGTAATGTGTATGGGTGTCTTAAAGGGACACTAAACTAAATATTAACTACATTACAGGGAGTTAGGCTCACTTATCCACCTCCCTGTGAATAAAAGAACCCAGGCAATGCAGAGTTAAACCTTTACTTGCGACTTCTGAACAGTTCATTGGCACACTGTTCCAATCTGCCTCCCATCTTGTTATAGGCTTATATTTTGCAAAAGTTAGGGGCAGTGTTTGGATGGAGCGCATTGGTGTTCAGAGCTGTGAGCGAGTGCGGAGGTAGTTTAACCCTGGGTGACCTTGCCTGAGTTAACCCTGCTTAAGAACAATTATTCATGACAGGTGGAAATAGCAAATATATTTGGCTAGTTAAGTCCCTTTAAAAGATAATTATTAAATTATAAAAGTTAAAAACATTACTGACTTTTTCTCAATAATAAAAAAGAGACAGAACATTGGTTTTTGGCAGATGAAATCATGTTTATATTTAATGTTATGTTCTGAAAAAAATATTTGACACCTAATTATCAATAAAAGTGTTAATATTCATGTCTCTGAAAATAAAAGTCTCTGCATAACCCTATTAAAGTTCTTCTACATGAGCAAGAAAGAAATTGTTTGGTGATTAAAGACTATGCTGTGTTGGTACATCTAGTACTAGTGTGTGCCTATTTTCCTCGTCTCTGTTCTCACAGACTGAGCAATTTAACATCCTTATTGGAGCCACTTAATGTACATCTTGATTAGAATTCTGTCACTGACAGTCTGTCACTGAAGAATGCTCTGCAAGTCAAAGCTCTTTTAATATATAACTGTGATTAAAAAAAACGTACAACAATTTTTTTTATTCGAAGGGTAGAGATTGTACGTTCAAGGCATTTTTTACTAGTGCAAAAGCATTAGCCATCCAAATATAGCTATTGTCAATACAGATTTGCAAATAACCTTACCAGAGGCATAGATTTTAACAACTCTCTCAATTTATAATGCAAATATGTGGCATAATATTTGGGTAATTATTGTATGTGCATAGAATCTATCATGTTGTCATAATTGGTATATGTCCATCAAGTCCAAGACCTTTTACCTACCCTTAACGGGTATGTGCACTGAAAACTATCTTAAATATCCAACCTGAAACATCTTACATTTCAGCTGTCAATCAAGAGTCTTAGGGCAAAGCACCACTGCATCGCACACATAATCGCACGTGATAGATGTGCGATTCCAGTACGATTTTCATGCAGTGGCACATAGACGGCCCCATTTCACTATAGCAATGATGCAACTGCTGAAAAAGATGGTGTCGCATGTGCTTCCAAAATGGAAACAGATACGCAAACGCATGTGCATCGGAAATCGCCGGACTTTTGCTTTTCTGCGATTTCCATATATCAATTATATTAAAAATCACATGCACAAAGCACAAAAAATGTGTAAGTGTGGGACTGCCCCTTACTATCATAAACTATTCTTCTGTAAACAGTTTTGCTATAGCTGGAATGATTTCACAGATGGTGTGCTGTATGCAGTTTAAACAGTTGGTATGTGGAAAATAGTCAGGTCAATAGTTAGAGCCTGAGCAAAACAAGTACTGTATTGAAGACATCCTGCAAACACACACCTCAGAGTAAGTGCTACTTACAGGTATTTATTTTAGATAGGATGATGAAAAGCAATTTTTTCAGTATACATACCCTTTAATTCCGATGGTTGAAGTTCTATGATGTCAAGAGTATAACATTTTTATACCATCTAAGCTATAATAAAGGGTTTGGTAAGTACAACCAACCTCTAATTAAATTGTTGGACATTAGGTTTAAAAATATTCTTTACTCAAAAGAAAAAAAATATTTGCGGGATGAAGGGGTGCCTGTGACAAGCATCTGAACAGCATTGATCAGCTGTTTATCCTACACCCGCAGTTGAAGTTGAACAAGAAGGGACATTGTGAGTGATAGGGGCTCATGGCTGTGTTGGCTTAAGGCCCCCGATTTAAAAATGAACTAACATTTATCCCATTTGATTATGTAGAATGTTGTTTGTGAAGGTCTCATTCATCCAGGTCATGGTATATCTGTGTATTCAATTAGATCAACTGGACTTGAAATGTAGTTCTGGGCGTTCCTATAAACACCTCTAGCCACATCCAATCACACCCTTAACACCTGGCTGTGAATGCTAATTGGGGTTTTCCAGGGTACTAATTGCCACAGATTCTTGTACAAGTCATTCTGAATTGAGAAAGCCAGTCAATGACTGCGAAACATCTTCAAGGACTAATTTCAAGTCCAGTTGCTAATTGAATACAACAGATATGTAGAATGTTATTTTACAATGATGCCCTTTGTAATCAATGGCATACCATTTTACTTAAAAATTTAAAAAATAATGAGGGAATAGATTCACTCCTACTGATCACTCGCACACTTGTGGCTTAATATAAAGCTCTCTTTGCACAGAAATGTATATAAAACGAAATATGTGCAACATACATAATACTACCTATCATATATAAAGTACCAGGATGGGTAGATATACTGAACATCCCCATAAAGTTCAATTACATTTTCCTGCATAAGAAAATATAATCTACATCATAAAAAGTCCGGAGAAGAGCACCAGAGCACGGTCCTGGTAAGGACAACACAGGACCTTAGATGTAAATGACCAGGGCACCAATTTTATTGTGTATTGCATCACGATATTACTGTACTGTAAGTTATACTAAACCTTCATTATATTAGATATTTTTATATTTCTAGAAGTGTTTTAATTTAGAGATATAGTAAACATTACATTAAAAGCAATATACTAGATGTATGCAATTTTTAGGTCTATTATTTCCATCTTGGATCTTATCGGAATGAGCTAAAGTCAGCAAGTACATTGAGCGTTTTATAAATTGTTCAGATTCATTAATCTGTTGTTAAAGAACCCCAGGTTGGATTAAAAAGGTTGCTTGTAGTATCATGAATCCCAAGCATAGTACAAAAAAAAACAATAAAAATGTAAATAGAAACAAAGAAAGACAGATGTTGTTTAATATTTGTACAATTTTTACCAGAGTGTTATATGGAATAAGATTGCGGAGATTCCAAAGGGACTTTTTGATGGCCTTATATCTCTTCAGCTCCTGTAAGTATAGTGATTTTTATTTCACATATTGGATTGGTACTGTAAACATAATCTACACACAAATGAATATAATGACTTTATTAAATAAATAAATAGGAAATATATATGAAAAAATTCTATGACTGTAATTTGTAAAGAGGTAAACTTAACTGTCTGTTTTAAGATTATAATCAGTTTTGTTTTTAAAGAGCTTAAAAGTTCTTTGCTTATGCTTGTGGTATTGGTTGGGGGAAGGGTGTAGTGCAAGCAATAACTTTTGAAGATTTATACAAAAAATTCAGTGGACAACTTTAGTGCAGACACCCCCACTTGAGATTACCCATCACACATAGTGCAGGAGTAACCCCTTCACTGGTATTGTGTTTACAGATGTTAAAATACTTTTATTATTTTACAAAGGCCAGATTAATATAAAAAAGATTTGTTGCTCATCATGGTTAACCATAAACAAATGTTCTTCATTTAATTGTGCTGCCATATAACAGTGTGAGCACATCAATATGTATTAACTTATCTGTATAAATGTATCTTGTTACTATATTGAACTACAAAACTGTAAACTTACTATTGCCTTTATCTTTAATTATTTTTTTACTGTTATTTTTATTATTATTGTGGATTTATATAGTGCTAACATCTTCCATAGCGGTTATAATTACATGTTTACATTCACATCAGGCCCTGCCCCGAAGAGCTACAATTCTAAGCACATTTATTTGACACATACAACCTATCAGTATGTCTTCATGATTGTGGGGGAAACTGGAGTGCCTGGGGAGAACATACAAACACCTTGCAGATGTGTCCAAGGGTGGAATCGAACTTAGGACTTCAGCGCTGCAAGCATCAGTGCTAACCACTGAGCCACGGTGTTATAAATAGTAATTGGAGCAATGGGCTCATTTATAAAGCAGGAGAAACAGAACAGATCTTTTTTTTAAATAGTATTCTTTTGTTATCTCAAAGGGCTAGGCCACACTGGCATGTGTCTTATGGACAATTTCTGAGTGTGTGTTTCAAGGACTTACCTCATAAATAGTTAGCTTGGATTTGCTGATGAATAGATTTGTCAAACAAACTTGCTTAGCATTTATGAGGAAGTGAGTTGGTTTTGGCCACCAAGTATACCACATTTGATGTGGTAACTGGGTTTTTGCTAAGCCTTTGACACAGTCTCTCATAAGGACTTACTTCCAATTGTTATGGATAAAAAATTTGTTAAAAGATTGGATGCTGAAAATAGTTAGTAATGGTGCTTCATCAATATAGAATTAAGTGGTGGTGCCACATGTTTCTTTGTTGGGGACAATACTATTCAATTATAATTAATAGTGTTGGGGGGAAAAATTTTTAACCATTAAAAGCTGCAGAGGATGTGCAATTGTTGCAGACGGATCTAGATAGATTGTTGCATTGGGTTTGCTAAGTGGCAGATGAGACATACTGTTAATAAATATAGTGATGCATCTTGGGCTTAAAAATCCTTGTCCTGCGTTTATATAAATGGCTCTGTGTGTTAAAGGACAACGTACTGTAACAATTAACTTGGGAATGGGTGGTAGCATTCATTTTTCCAAATATTGTTTTGTTGAGGAGCTACAGCACATCCAGTTTCATATGCTAGGTTAGTGCCCTGAGCCTCATGTATTATAGATAGTGCTGAAGCACAAAGGAAGCCTGGCAGATCAGTTTTCTTCATGCTGTGTCTCCTAATAAAAATGATATTGGGAGGTAGATAGTGCCAACCCTACCCTCTGTCACAGTAGTTTTTATTTTAACTGTTTTGAAAAAGTTTTATACTCACTATAATTCTTCTTTAATTGAATCTCTGTTGAAAAGGATTGTGGTATTATGGGTCGATAACAAACTTAAATGTAGCTAGTAAGTGCCAAGGGCAACAGCTAGAGCCAGCAGGATATTGTCTTGATAAAGAGGAGTGGCTTTAAGAGAGGAAAAATATTACACCTCTTACAAAGTGCTGGTAAGGAATGCGGTGTAGTTATGGAATCCTCTGTACAAAAAGGACATCTTGGAAACTGAAAGGTCCAGAGAAGGGCAAATAAATAATAAGGGGCTCGGAAGAGCTTGAAGAAGATTAGATAAGTTACAATTATGGACACTAGAGAAAAGGCTCTTGAATGGGGATATGATCACCATGAAAACAATGATAGCCCATTGTTACCAATAGAACATGTCAGAGGACACCACTGAAATCCCATAAGACAAGGAAAAAAAATAAGTTTTGTTAGTTTTTACTTTTAGAATGTTGAACTGGGTATTTGAAATGTTGGAAGATGTATTACATTTTAGGTTTTGTATATTGTTTGCACATGCACAAACATAGATTAAACTAGCTCTCCAAACTGCAATATAAACAACTATATAACTAAGTGCACCATGTAATGCTTAAAATAAAAGTTGACCTACATGCTACATGTGATTGATGAAATGAAAATTATTCATGTAGTGTTGACATAATAAAACCTGTAATGTACTATTTATATAGAAGGTGTCTTGAGCTCTCATCAAAATTGGTTTAAATAAATCATTATGGTTACTAGGGATGGATCGGGAGTTTTGACCTAAACTGGGGTATCAAGTCACTGTTTCAGTGATTGAAATGCATTGGTAAAACTTCTGTATATTTAGCAATTTAGAAACCTCAACATTATTCGAACTGGATGGACTAATAAACCCCTGTGAGTTTGTGTATCCTATCTATCCCCGTAAAACAAGTTCTACCTATATGCGTGTTATATACCTCCAGAAACATACCTTAACACAAATGTCTTGAATTATTCCTTTTTTAATGCTAGTCGAATAAGCTTCATGTGCCCCATCTCAATTAATTTACAAGATGCTTAAAATGATAATACGCATAAATCAATTTGGTGGCTAGAGGGAAAATACTTAGGCTTGATCAAGATAAAAGCTGGCTTTCTATTATTGTATAGAACTTTAACAAAATTGTATGTTAAATCCTTTATAAGAAATTGCTTTAAGCCTGCAAGTGAATTTACCAAGTAATGAAAATCACTCTGTTTATATAAGGTATTTCTGTAACAGTTAAATTAGAGGTGACGAAGTTTAAAGATAAAATACAGCAGGTTGTTAATGCTTGTGAGAACTAACTTTTTAAAATCCTAATATAAAAGCTTTCTCCACAGAACACCTATACATTATAAGATTATTCTCTAGTAGTTGCATTTAGTATATGTAAGAAATACATTCTGTAACTAGAATGCTTCCATGGTGCCACACACCCTGACCCCAGTATTCACTGGTTCTATGTGCAGTGTTTTCTGTAAGTGTCTCCATACCAATATGGAAGTCCCTTGAAAAGACTGTTGAAAGCTGTGTTACCTGCAGTTTAATTTATCAGTTAGGTGAGTTGTGGAAAAAAACTGCTAGGGTAACAGGCAGGGGTTTCAAAAATTATCAGGGACTTCCATATTGGAAGCCATAGTGTGGAGACATCTGTCGGACATTTTTTCCATTATCTGTTCCTAGCAAAAGATAAAGCTTCTGAATGTACGGATTCACTTGTGAAGTAGTGGTGCACTCATAAGGCACTAGTTATAGAACACAAGTTCAAATTTTTTGTATCCATTATGTTCCAGCAAAAGATAAAGATTGTACATAACTAGTGTTCCACAAGAACTCTGTTGGCTAGAGGTAAAGAGCTGCTTAGATTAATACAAGAAGTTCCTGGTTCAGTACCACACAGACTTAATATTATTTACTGAAATGTTATTCATCCATGCTACTATGAAATACATTGTGAAGTAACTTTAATTTTGTATGAAAAGTAAAGGTTATATCATTGGTTAGAACAGGTATGAAGTGTTTGAAAACAAAAACTGAAATCCCTGTTCTGTGTCAGGGAGAAGGAAGATCTCTGTGTTATGTGATTTGCAGTCAGCTTTCTAGGAAGCAGGCTGCAACTTCCGTTTGATCTGTTGAGCACTACAGAGTATTGGCATGTAACGACAAAACTTAGCTGCTGGGAGCTGACACTAGTACCTACTGTACTTTCATAATCATCCAGCAGCCACAGCAAAGGGAGAGGTGAGACACAGCTTGCATATGTTTGTGACTTGTCTTATATGCTCTTTGTCAATGTTGTCTGGAAATTTGGCTCTTTAAAAATGATATTCATGAAAATAGCAAGTGATTACAATTTCTTTCTATTTCTTTCTTATTGAATGTGGTGCCAACAAACGAAATGAAGTAGAAATTAAATGTGAAAGACATAAGAGATTATAATTGACACAGATTTCCCAGAATATTATAGAGATTTCCCTTTGTTACTTTGTTGTTGACAGTTTTTTAGAATGTTTTGTAAAACATATAATAGCATTTCAGTTGATACTATTGAATACACACAGAATAATATAGCATTTCAGGGTTTATAAATGTATGTTTTAATGGTTTATCATAGTAAAATTGAGATTCTTTGTAACAAAAGTGCTATTTACAGATGAGAATTTCAGGACTATTTACCGTATATACTCGAGGATAAACCAAAAAATTTACCTTAAAATCATCCCAAAAGTCTCCCCTCTGTTATACTCGGTTGGGCTGCTGATCTGGAAGCTGAAAGAAGCAAGGCAAAATCATAAGCCCTGGTTACAACAAAAGCTGTACCCGTAACACAACAGATCCTCTTGATTTTGGTGGGGTTAGGCAATGTGTTTCTGCAAGGCACATATGGTATGAGGTTGGTGTGTGGGCTATGTATGTAACTTTCTATGGGGCTGTGTATGTGACTTTCTTGGGCTGTGCATGTGCACTTTCTATGGGGCTGTGTATGAGGCTCTATGGGAATGTCTGTGGTCAACCCTCGGTACTATACTTAAGTAAGCAGTTTTCCTGATTTATCAGTTAAAAATAAGTACCTTGGTTTAATCGGGTTGGTTTAACTTTAGGTATATATGGTATGCTTTATCCTGCTGTTTACTCATTAACTCTGCAGGAGCTCTATATATAGCTGTGACAAAGGTGTTTTTCTTTCTTAAAGGTCCACCCAGGTAACTTAAGTGCTTGGACTGGCAAGAATAACTGAAGGTATTTTTCTGCCATGTTTTAGATCACAATGTGGATATTATTAGGCCTGTGTAATAAAAGTTCGTATTGTTAAAAATTGTGCAATTTTTTCCTCAAACAATCAGATGTTTAGCTACGTTTGAAATACTCATCTAAGGTTGGGGCTAAGTTAGATCATTTTTAACAATAAGAAATTTGACTACACAGCCTGTAAAGTTAAATATTAAGATTTTTTTTGCTTCCATGTGATATTGTGGACGTAACCTAAATGTCGATTTACCATTACAAAATCATCAAAATTATTTCACAGACTTTGATGAAAATAAAATAAATTGCTGAGAGTAAACACATTTCAAGATCTTCAAAATAAACTTGCTCATCCCCTATTAACAAAATGAATACAGTGCAGCATTTAACATAAATAGTAGTGTCTGGTAGTAGTTTTGTTTTGAAATGATTTTGGGAGGTTGGAATATTCAATGTCCTTTTTTAAATGCAAGAAGATTAGTTGGGACAATGGGAGAATTGAAACTGATTGTTATTAATAAGAATTATGCATTAGGCACAAACTGGCTAAAGGAAACATGACTAGTGAATTTAGAAGGGGGTTGCACATGTGCGATTTGTGCAGGTGACAAATGATTGACAATCACATATGTGGCTGCTAGGTCAGTCATTGTTAATAGATCTGTGGCCACACACGTGTGATAGCCAGAACGTGCATTTATCAGCCACTCGTTAGTTGTGTCGGACACAAAATCGCACATATGTACTTAGCTTAACAAATTTCTATCAATCTATCAAATAGAGAGATAAATAAATAGAAAGATATTTAAATATATAACATTTTAGATTTTAGCATGAATAAAAGGTATAGCTCCCTACCTGGCAATAAAATACAACAATCATGATACAAGGGAATTTGTAGGAGGAAACCCTTCACCTTGGGAAAGAGGGTATTTCAGTTATTACAGAACAATGAATTGAGCCTTAGGGTGCAGATCTGAGAGCATTTTCTTTCTGTTGCTGCAACCCCTTGATCATGTTCAGAAAAAAAGTGTCTCACAGATGCAAAGACAGCAGGACATCCCCTATTAACAAAATGAATACAGTGCAGCATTTAACATAAATAAAGCTGCTTTAACAGGAAAACATATGAAAGCAAATCAATGAAAACTAATTCCAGACAGTTCTAATCAGGGAGGAGAGATCGATAGAAGTAAAGAACAAGAAAATGGATTGAATAGTGGCATATATAAACAACTTATTCTAGCAAAACTGTTTTAAAACATTGGCTTAAACCACATGGTACATTGTTTGACAGTGCTTACTCACCTTTTAGTAGTTTGTTGTTGATATAGTTATCATTTGAGGTTAACCCCTTTAACCAGACACAGAATTAAAAGCCTACAGGGTTATTCAATAAATGTTCTTATTGTTTAAAATGATGCTAATTTTACCCCAAACAATCAGATGTTAGCTTTAAAAATGTTAAATAATATCTGATTGGTTGGGGCAAAATTAGCATACTTTTAAACGATAAGAACTTTTATTGAATAATCCTGCTAGTGTTTTCTGAATTGAAGCATTCAGATATGTTACTATGCTTAAGAGCTGCATTATATATATATATATATGCAGTTATACTGTCCCCCTAAAAATAGAATCTGCAGTTGTGTTACTGTTGTTTGAAAGATATATACAACATACAACTTTGTTGCAAACTTTTAAGCTCTTCCATATTAACATTAACTAATAAGATAATTTTCTGTATGTATTATTTTATTTATAAAGCCCCGCAAGGATACGCAGTGCTGTATATGATAAAATACAAACAAGGGGTTATGTTCAAGCAATTATACAGATAAATAAAAATGAAATAAAGTTTGGCGTGCCTTAAGACATTAGGGATGAGATCCCTGCCCCGAAGAGCTTACAATCTAAGTGGGTGGGACAACATTACAGATACAAGTGGGGGGATGGGTACAAAGTGCTCAAGATGGCTAACAATCATTTATTGTGCTGGTGCTCAGAAAGGTAGGATAAAAGTTTAGTATTGATGGATGTTACCTGGTGAAGTGAGAGAGGTAGAGGGGAGGTAGGGAGCAGAAAATTACGCTTGTGAAGGTTCTCATTCATCTGGGTTATGGTAAATCTGCATAATTCAGTTAGATCAACTGGACTTGAAATTATGTTCTTGAAGACAGTCATCCGACTGACTTTTTCAATTTAGAATGACTTGTACAAGACTTTTACTTTATTGTGCAATTGATCAAGTCCAAGTTATTGGTGTATTATCCAAAAAAGAACATATATTATACATACTGAACAACTATACTGGATCACAAATCCCAAAATCAAAGTTTATGTACAGGTAAAAAATGTTTTTCTTTAAAATAATCATAAAATGGTGGGTGTGTGGTATTGAACATTAAATCTGATTTTGGGTAACATTTTTTTCAATTTGATTATTTATAATAATTTATTTAAATATTAGTGCTGGTTTCAACAGTAGTCTATGAACAAAATATAAAAATAGATCTATTTAGAATGTATGAACACAAACCTTAAATAATGTGCATTTTGCCGATTTTGATACTGTATAAAGCCTTTAAAGCTAATGGGGCTTTGCAACAATAGAGTTAAACTGATTAAATATAAGAAAACAATAGGCAAAAGGCAATAGCTGGCACACTAGCTATCAAGGGACTGCAACTTCCAGGATAATTTTGCTAGCTGAAAGGTAGATGCTTGTAATGAAAGAGTGTAATGCACATTAACAAGGACCAGCCTGTCAGCACAAGTGAAATAAGCCGTTTCCCATTTTATGAGGCCTGGTGAGTGTTAACACAGGCTGCACCTGTTAATGTTACGGATATTCCATTGACATAGCAGCTAAGTAACACATTCTGTACTTGTACAATTCCATGAGTTTACAATGTTCCTGTTCCCTCCCAACCACACCATAAACAGTTTACACTTAAGATTATGTTTTTTTTTTAAATAATTATTACTTTTAACATTTTATACCTGCCTAATTACGTGGGCAGTGTTTCCAGTTATTAGGAATGTTATAGCACTTGAGGGATTTAAACAAATAAGATAAATCCTGAATACAAAATTTATGTAAAATGTTGAGATTTATAACATTATACTTTATGAACATTATTAGCAATATACACCAAGAGCTGTAGTGTTATCTGGAATGGGTTAAATGATTTACGATCAGTTAGCTTGTCTTTATACCCTGGATTGTGGCAGCTTTGTGAGTATCGCAAGAGACACCTGTGCAGTCAACTCAACACCAGAGGCTGCGTGTCTGTGTGAGAACAAATATTAAATGCCAACTTATAACTGGCGTTAAATACTTATGGTGAATCCCCCTGTATATGTTTAGTATATATTGCCCGGTAGATAATCTGTAATAAAGGAAACACTGTATTATAGTTACCTATTTATGGTGCTACACTGCCCCTACTTTGTTACATGACAGCATTGTGGCTAGAAATTTCTGGCCACAATAAATCCTGTCAATCTAGCATGTATACAGCAACCCTCTGACATTGACAAGTGATGTTCTTTCCTAAATTGCTGTGGGATTTTGGGAAGGATGGGCTTGGTTCTTTAGCTTGGCCACCCCTCCCCATCTCATCATGTGATTCATTGTACTTTGATAATGATCATGGAATGACAGTGCAGCACCAATAATTAAATTGCCTTCCAGGAAATTTATTAATGTATTTGTTGTTGGAATCGTCCAACTATTTATTTTTTTTAGACCTAAATTGACATATTCATGCATATATCTCTGGTAGAATGCCATTTTTGGGGTTCTGTTATGTTAATAGTGTGTGGATTTGAGGTTTTTTTTTATTTGCATTGTAACAGCTTTTTAAGTAACACTTTAATTTCTGCTTTGTAAATCATAAATCACTATTGAACCTTTTACAAAACAAATATTTACTTTACTTTAGAGTCCATATATAATTTAAAAAAAAATCAGCTTATTTAAGGCATTATTAAGCAATGCTCATTTGCTTTGTTTCCATTATTTTAGACGTCTTCATTCCAACTACCTATACTGCGACTGTCACCTAACTTGGCTGTCTGATTGGCTGCGCCAAAGAAGGACAATTGGGCAATTTACTTTCTGCATGTCACCAGTTCACCTGAGAGGATTTAATGTTGCTGATGTACAGAAAAAGGACTTTGTTTGCCCAGGTGATTGGTTAGAAATACTTTTTTCTCTTTTCTTTTGGGAAACATTTTGGAAACTTCTTCCTAAACTAATTCCCAACTCTGCTGTTATCTGAATGTTTTTATTATTATACTGTATACATTCCCTCTTCTTTTATTTTTCAATTTTACTATTTTATGTGCTATTCCTGATGAACAATTCAGTAAAAACACACAAGAACAATAAGATTTTTTTTAAAAATCTGAATATAGGAGGAAAAAATAGGACCTTAATACGGATCATATAACTGCTAGATTTTTTTGGAAACTTATTAAAACACAGTACTATGAATATATTGAACAGATTTGTTCGGCCATTAAAAAATAGATTATATTTTGGACATTAAATTATTAAAATGAATAACTTCCATTATAATGTTCTTGTTACATTTTAGCATTGCTTAAAGGGCAACAAAAGCTAAAAAAAATGATTTTATTATATTATTGTGCATACTTTTGTGTATTTTTTTGGCTGCTCTTGATGCTAATACAATCTCCAAGAATTCTTGATTATGTCCAATGTTGGATTAATACCACAAACTCCAAAGGTGTGTTGCACACTGCTCTCCAGGTGAGTCTAACAAGCCCACAATGTCCATTTGCTCCGACCTTGCAGTCAATGAGTACTTCACATACAATAAGGAAAGGAAGAAGACTCCATACAATAGTTCAAACTGCAAACAATAACCATGTTTCAGACTGCGGCAAGTCATTTTTCAAGCCTTAAAGGGACACTATACTGAAAAAATTAACTTTGCCTCATCTTAATCTATAATTGAATACAAGTAAGTAGCACTTACTCTGATTTGCGTGTTTTGCTGTATGCATCCAATCCAGCACACATTTTGTTTAGGAGCAGTATTTCCCCTCCCTCTTTTAACCACTCCCACTTCCATCTGACCTGACATTTTCCACACAAACCAACTGTCAAGCCTGCACACAGCATACAGCATTCCAACTGTCAAAACTCTGTCACCATTCCAGCAACAGTAAAACTAATCACAGAAGAATATTTTTTGAGAGCAAGGAATTTGATTGACAGCTGAAATATAAGAAGTTTTAGATTGGATATCTAAAGAAATAGGGGTCAGATCAACAATAAAATGATTCAGTGGTGGTTGGAAAGAATTATAGTTTCTAGTTTAGTTTCTAGTTATGGTCAATTTAAAATAACTTTAAAAAGGACTCGCCGCAATCCAAAAGATGTCACAATAAAGGGTATTGTTTGCAGTTTGAACTACTTTATAGAGTCCCCTTCATTTCCTTATTGTATGGGATTAACACCACAAATTAGCAAGAATGCAGTCTGGATTTTGAAGAGAACTTGTACATTTCAGTTACACTGACTGGAAGAACCTTAATTAATCATTACTTTCTTGGATTTTGTTATACACAATATACACAAATCAATGCAGTTTTCTAAATAAATAAAAACTTACAATTTGCTAAGCTTTTAACTTAATGGTAGTGGCACATACATTTTGGAAATAGCACTACAGAAAAATCATGTTTGTAGAGGGTGTGTGGAAGACAATTAAATTAAGCAAACAAAGAGTTGCTATTTACATTATATGTGTATCCTCCTGCATGAAGAAGTTACAGTGTACATACTAGGTTTAGGTAGAATTTGCTTTTAATAGTGTGTTGTGTAAACATATAATTAATAGCCATTATAAACCCATGGTGTCACAGGATAGAAGGATATAAACAGATTCTTTTAATTTCACATTATTTTGAGTCTTGCTACAAATGGAAGCTTACTGAATTTCATGCTTTAAAAAATACCCCGTTGTCCTTATAAGCTAGGTATTCACATTACATAGATCTAATGCTTACTAACTATGAGAAACTGTATTTCAGGTTTTATAAAGTCCACATTTATTTAGGGTTTTGGAATAACAACAGTTAATATCATATTTGAAAGCTTCTTGCTTTTTTTATTTTTCATCTAGTACTCACTGTATTGACAGATGAAAAGAGGGATGGCCATTGGTTAGTATCTGTTTGAGCTAATGGAAATTCAAGCATACAGACACCAAATCTCAGCGGAATCCTTGACATTTATCAAAAGGAGGGCTTGGGCTTTCAGTTATTCTCTTTTCTTTTGTCAAGAGAGATTGCTCCTTGATGTACATTGCCAGTTGCTTGCAATTACAGTGTTTTTCCTACAGGGTTGTAAAAAATAGATCTGCATTAAGAATGCTGACATTTAATGCAAAATCTAAGTAAATAAATATGTTCTTTCTTGAAAAAAAACTAAACTTTTTAAATGCTTCTCATACCACAATCAATTAATGTAACAATTAAAGGAGCTATGCAAGGTATTTTACCAATGCAGCTGCTTTCTCATCTTCTTTATCTTTATCCTTTTAAAGAAAGGAGTTTTCCATTTTGTATCTTACTGCTGCTAAGCAACGCTCCCATTCAGCAGTTTTAATATCATAAATAGACAAAATGAAATAAACTTTTACTAATAATGCCTTAAAGGTTACAGATAAGGAATGACTATGGGTTTTTAAAATGTTTGAATGAAAAGAACATTTTCAGAAGATCTTCCCTGTGTTTTGCATCTGATGTTGTTTTTATTGGAATAAACTAATTCAAAATGAAATTATTTTGTATCTCATTTTAAAGAATAAAAGAAAATGTAATTGTTCAGCAATGGTCAAATTGACCATTACTTGTAACTATAATTCCTTCCAACCACAACTGTAACATTTTTGTTGATGTGGCCCATATTTCTTTAGATATCCAATATGAACCATCTTACATTTTAGCTGTTAATTAAGTGCCGTATTATTATCAGATGTGAGCAGTTTTGCTGCAGCTGGAATGGTGACAGATTTTTAACAGTTAGTAGGCTGTATGCTGTTTTGACAGTTGGTATGTGGGAAATTTCCTCTCCCAGTGCTGCCTCATAGTGCTTGCCTACATATAAAAGGCAGATGGAGGGAGTGGTCAAAAGAGGGAGTGGTGGAAACTGAGTAGAGTATAGAGTAAGAAAAAGTCATTTTTTCAGTAGAATTACCCTTTAAAGCATTAGTTTTGAAAGATTATTAATTTTTTAATGCTTAAGTGGTTTGGAAGAGGATGTTCCCCAGTCCCTTTGGCTGTTCTGCTTCCTCTATGATTAGCCAGGTAGTGGAGGGAGCTGGTCTGCAATCAAAAATGTTTCCTTATTTTCCCTTTAAAGTTTTTTTATAGCCTTTAAGCTGGGTACATAAAGTACTGATTAAAGATTGATGCCATCGGACCCAACGCTATGGTCCTTTCATCAGCCATGTGTGCCGTGAGCTATTGTGCCAACTGGCCACCCAAATAATCTCCCTACACAAATTTTAGGAAGAATTGTCTCATATAAAATCTGTCTGCTATAACTCTGGATTGTGTGTCCCTAGATTAAGAAAAACTGCAACTATGTCAATCCTTTTGCATGAACAAATAATAAGAGTGTATTTGTATATACAATTATAGCAGATAAAGAAATATTTAATATTAGTTTGAAACTACCATTAGCTCTTTTTGCTGCAGGAATGTTGAAACGGAGATCAGGTGGGTGCATTCTCCCTTGGTGAACTGTGTTATCTAATCAAGCACATACCGGTAATGACAGATGGTGGTTGCTGGTTTGGTGTTTAGAGTAAAATGGGATTTATTTTTATAATGCCATGTGTTCAATACATCAAAGTAATCAATAAATGTCCCCACTGGCCTTAGATTCTACTACTTAAAACAGTTTTATTTTTACAAGTTTTTATTTAAAAGTATTTCTAAAATTTGTATTCATTTTCCATTGGCTGTATTATTAACCACATTGAAAAATGATTGATAGTTAACTAACTTATACATAAAACCAACTTTGATTTGACATGAATGTATTTACTAACACTTGCTTTCATTTCCCAGGAACCCAAAATGAACTTCCATCGTGCAGTGCCAACTCAGTCAGCTGTCCATCTGCCTGTGCCTGCAGCAACAATGTGGTGGACTGTCGAGGGAAGGGCCTGATTGAAATTCCTGCCAATTTGCCAGAAGGCATCATTGAGATGTAAGTAATGATCTTATTTTTAGTTTTAGTAGTGATTGGAATAAGGTATAGTTTAGGTTTTACACAATAAATTCCTATCAGTTTTCAAAAAGTATTTTATATCATTAGACATCAATACTGTGGTATTCAAATCACTATAAAAAATATTCAATGATCTAAACTTGAAAGTGATTGAAGGGGCTGTGGAGCGGATTTGACCAACAACTTTCAAAGTTTTAAAAGCTCTAAAATGTAACATTTTAAAAATAGAAAGTACCTGGGGCAGGGAGGTAGAATTGGTTATTCCCACCTCACAATATCATTTCGTTAAGAAGCTACAGCACTAACAGTTTTCATTTGCCAGGTTAGTCCTGGATTAATTCAGGACTGCTCCTTGCAGAAACAACATTTAGAGGTAAGATTTACCAGGCCTATATCCCTGTCCCAAGTACATTTCATTTTAACTGAATTTTTAAAAAAACGTTATACACACGATAGTTATCCTTTAAAATGCTGCCATTAAACACCTGAACAATGCACAGCTTTGTGATTTGCTTTCCTCTGTTCCACTGTTGTATGATTTCCATTAGTTCATGACTCTCAGTAGTTGTACTTTGTCATTGAGCAACAGTTATCACTATATAGAAGCTTTATTCTAATTTCCTGATTTTTTATTGGAAAGTATATATTTAAATAACAAAATAACTAACACATTTTGATATAAATTGTATCATTAACATTCAGTCTCAAAAAAAAAAGTGGTACCAAGCAACCATTGAAACATAAAAGAGATAATAACTATAGAAAGCTTATGGATATCTATGGAAGAATTCACTAAAACAGCCCAACCTCTATTTACAGTCTTGATGACTTAATGCATTCAGTTTACATATTGTAACCTTTCCAGAAAGAAATTTCCTAAGCCAAAATAATGCAGAAGGGACATTTTATGACAGATCTCAAGCAGAGCACAAAGGCATTGTTAATAGAGCGTGGCCATCTCATTTGTAGACTCTATTCATTTGACAGCCAAGAATTATCAGTACTGATGCTTCATTTTTTTCCTGCCTGTGATTTGTCTATGTTATGGAGAAGCCTGACAAACCATTATGCATTAGATGTTGTATGAAATAGGAAGATTGCTAGAGAAATGCTTCTTCATTGCACAGGGTAATGAATACTAACAGATCACTAAAGGAAGACAGGTCATGCAAAGTAAATAGAATTCTGCATCTTCCTTCCCTGGGTATTAAGTCTTGAAGACAAATGGTCTCAGCATAGGCTTGCATTTGTAGAAAAGCAGACTGATGCATAAAAACACTATATCCTGTAAAAAAAATATTTAGAGCATAGTTAAAACGGGTTGCAAGGAATAGGCGACAGAAAAACTATATAGAATTTTTATGGTTGGTTCTGGGCCTTGTTGTTAGAAGTGATTTTTATTCATTTTATTTATATTATGTGTGTTGTACATGCAGCAGGTACTGAACTTAGGATATTTTTGGGTGTGGGGTGGGGGTGGGGGGGTTATTTCACTCTATGGTAAAGCTGAAAGGTTCCTTGAGGGAGATCAGAATTCACAGATACACTTGCAACATTTTGTAACATATTTACTATATTTGCTATCCTAGTTTCTACTTTTATTTTTGCGTGTATATGTGTATTCACCAAATATACAGCCTAATTTAATGAGAGCTGCTATTGTTAAGGGTATTGCACTGTGCAATAATAATAATTCCATATAGCAATAGTTGCTCTCTGTAAATTGGCTTCTTTTATCAGAAGTCTAACATCAGCCTTGAAATCTTTCCAAAAAAAGCCACATTAATTAGCTTTTGAATTGGGTTGAGGCAGCCATGTCTTGAAACCAATAATAGGTTAGTGTAACTTTAACAAAGCATTTGTCCAGTATCTCTGGGTAAATGAGGCTGATAATGTGGTTAATTTTGACAGTTATGAAAAATATTTAGAATCATAAGATTATATATTAATTATGTTTTTAATTAATAATTATGTTTCTTAAATTTTTTTTACTTTAAATTAGATTGTGAGCTTTCACCATCTAATCTTTCATATTTATACATTTTTTACATTCTTTCCTTCTAATTATTTAATTAATCCTTGCCTATTAATGTTAGTTTTCTCTTTTTATGCTCAATTCATTGCTCTGTTCCAATTTATCCTCTCAATTGTTAAAATGTACAGCACTGCATGTCTAAGAGCACAATTCAAATACATACATATTTGCATACACTTATATACACATTTTTGAGTTAGACAAAATATTACATACATGTAAATGTGGGGCAGAGAGCTGAAAAAACAAGATTTTACAGAAAAATATGTTTTGAAGGAGAGCACATTCTACCTAGTATAGTCTATCAGAATTGTTTGGGCCTGTTTCAGAAACAGAAGTGATGCCTAAGTCAACAGAATGCTGAGCAAAAGCCACAGGTTCATTGAGGGTTCACATTACACAGGAAATTGTGGTGTTCTCCTGTCAAGCAATGGCTATCATTGTGTCAGCATTTTGTCACTAGAATGTAACAAAAATTCCCTCTTTTGGCCTTGAAATTCTGCTAGCTACAGCACTGTAAATAATATAATCCTTAAATTTTAAGAAGGAAAATCATTCATTTTGCCATAACTGCAATGTTTGTGGAAACATTGTCAGGCTGAGGCTGCTGAGAGAGAGGAATAATATACAGTTATTATCATTTTAAATAACATTTTCTGTGTTAAGGTCACTCTTAGAAGTTGCTGAAGAAGTGGGAGATAGATCTGTAGCAGACTTATCCTCTACTTCTTTTTTTATTCTTCAAGATTTTGTTAATTTTTTCCTTTTCTCCATACACAAAAACTGTACTTTTGAATCATTTTTACCATTTTACTGTGTTCTAGAATGTAAAAATAAGTTTAAATATGTTTTTAATCATGTATAATGATATATGACTGTGAAAATACAAGCTTTGGAACTATACATTTTCCTGCTTAGTTTCTAATATTAATAAACTAATAAAAAA
Organism: Hymenochirus boettgeri; assembly: GCA_019447015.1. Classification (NCBI taxonomy): domain Eukaryota; kingdom Metazoa; phylum Chordata; class Amphibia; order Anura; family Pipidae; genus Hymenochirus; species Hymenochirus boettgeri. Next base: position 62,683,605 of record CM033471.1, read on the forward strand.
AGTAGATAAAAAAAAAAGGTTTTCAGTTTTGACAAAATTCAAAATACACCTACACTTCCTGCCTTTGTTCATAAATAAACAGTTTATTTTAACGCTTTAGACTTTGTTCACACTAGCAGGCATTACGGTGCATTTTTAGAAAAAATGTGCTTTGAAAAATTTCAAAAAATAAAAGCATTTAAATAAATTGCTTTATTGATGTTTTTCTCCCCATAGAAAATGCACGCCCATTTGTCTGATCTCGCTCATGCCCACCAGAAAACTCACCAAGCAGTTTTTCTGGTCAACCGACCCATACACTTTTAAAAAAAAATAAAAACCTTGTTTTGACCTCTGACTCTTGAACTTAAATAGTAAATTGATGGGGGCTAAGGATAATACTCTTTAGCCACCTGATATTACCACCACCATAATTCACATTTTATTATAAGGTCTACATATATCTCAAGAAACGGTGCACACATATTACCCTTTTTGAGTTGATATAAGCTCATATGGGACATATTTTAAGTCTGAATGACACCCACAAGAATTATTTAACAGTTCTTCCATCTTGTGAGAGTTTTGTAATAGTCTGCAAAACAGGGGCGTAACTGCCGGGGCCCTCCCGCGAGATTGGAGGCCAGGCCCCCTGACCCACCCCCTCCACGAAACATCTGATCAACTTCCAGTTCAGTTCTTGAAGTTTGGGTCCAGATCGCGCATATGTTTCATTTATACGCACGATCAGTTGTTTTTAAACAGCTGATCGTGGCAGAGTGGGCTTGTGGCGGGCCCTACTACTGTCCAGCCCCCCAAAATATGGCTTCCTAATAAAAGTACACTACCTTGCTCCGACAATATTGGGCAGATGTCAGTTTGAAATGTGCTTAAGAGAGATATGTGCCCATGGATATGATTGATGAAAAAAATCTTTATGGTAAAGTCACCTCTTGTTCAATAAACTGCCTAATATTGATAAGCAGTCTCTTTTGCTTAAAATTATTAAATCCATCAAAATATCAATGTATGAAAGTGTGCTTTAGTTTCAGATTTAGAAGGGGGATAAATAGATGAACTATACTATATATATATATATATATATATATATATATATATATATATACTAGCAAAAGTGTGTTACACCAGCATCCAGGGGAACCAAATATTACAGCGGTGGCGAACCTATGGCTTGCTTGCCAGAGGTGGCACTAAGAGCCATTTCTGTGGGCAATCATGTACAGCAGGAATCACCAGAGTGTGTTACCAGAAAGGCAGCGAGACATGACCTCTCTGGTAATAAGAGAGATCAAAACAAGTATAGATTCACTCTAGCACACCAAGGCCTGCAACAGCCAATAACCAGTAGGTGCAATCCTCCAAACACCGTCTACACTTGGGTTGATCCAACCTCAAATCAAAGTGAGAGGAGCACACTACATCAGTGTATCAAAATGTATTGTGCAAACAACATTCAATGTTAATCTATAATCAATTCTATCTACTGTATCTGTCTCTGTGTGTCTGTTGAGTTGTTTTTTTCTAAAGTAAAACATCAGTATTCATGTTAAACTATCGTGTTGGCACTATGCAACATATAAGTTGATTTTTGGATACAGTTTGGGCACTGTCTCTCTAAAAAGTTCGCCATCACTGAAATATGATGATCCTGCAGGACCCAGGCAATCCTGCCACACTTTGTGGTTCAAACTAAACTTTCTATGTTCATACTTTTGATTATTAGTATTCACCACTGCAAGTGCCACATTTATAGCCTTTTTACAACAGAAGGTACCTCACAGACTCATGTTATAATAGCATTGCCCTAATAATCTTACATATAAACATGTATATCTCACTGACTATTCACATGTTTGAAAACTACAACTCCCAGCGTTCTTTGCTAGTAGTAAGTTTCTCCTTTATGTCCATTGGCTAATGAAAGTATGCAGATGCAATACAGCCTAAAGATATAGAGCACGGGTGTTGAACTTTTCACAACTCCCAGCATTCTCTGGCTGAAAGAATGATGGAAATTTTTGTTTATCATACATCCTAGAATAAAGCCATTTTTTGTGCTTTAGCAATTCCTATGGAAGGGCTTGAATATGCAAGTGATACATTTGTCCTTCCCTTAAATCCATAGATATTACACTAATGGCTTAGGGACGGATAATTTATGTCACTCCTACAGGCAGTAGAAGTCATGAACCTTACCAAACTTGCCCTTCCTTTCCTATTTCATCTACCTGCCAGCTAGAATCCAGGGGGTCTAAGTGTAATAAAACTGCAGGTCTGAGAATAGACCCAGACAATCTTGCCAGAATGTGCAGTTCAAACTAAACAGCACCATTGGGTGACCTGGGATATAGATTAACATGCTATGTACATACTTAGCCTCATGTTATTATAATAGCATGGCCCTAATTATGTAACATATAAACAAATATTTCTCATTCCCAGGTTACCTAGAGAAATGGTTTTATCCTTTATATACTCTTTCATATAGATATAATTTAAAAACTTGTTTCAGATCACTTTTTAATAACTGATAATTGCTTTTTATTTTAGTGTTTAATCCTTGGTATACCTGCCTGGCTTTACCACTAAGCAAAAGGCTAAGGACCTTTGTCCCAACCATTAATAGTGGCTGCCAATTCAAATAGTTCTAGCCAATCAGTCCACTACCTAGTTACCCCATCAAATGGATCAGGTTTAAAAATACGTTTGGCAATTGGGCCTGGTAGAGCTACTGAGTGTAATTGGGGCACTTCATCTGCAGGTACAAGGACAGAAGGATTTAAATTAATACTTTCAGTAGCAGCCTCCATAGCTTAATACAGAGAACAAATACACAGAGAAAACAGGGAGAATAAATAGTATTACCAGCTCTGCTGCCACAAATTTGTACCAGATCACTGCTTTATGGAAGGATTATAGGTAGCATGGGACACAGTGGGTTACTCTGGTCGTCTGGCACAAAGCAGACAGTGCACTTACTTTCTTTAAACAAGATAAACCAGTTTTAATTACATTTTACAGTAAGTATTGCAATGATTAAATAACAAAACATTAACAGTCTCCCCATATAACATGTGCAATAATGGAGTAGTCCCCCCCCCCAAAGTGGTGCACCACTTTGAATATTGACCAGGCCTGTATATTGTGTGTCCTTGTAAGTTGGTGTACACTGTTCCTCAGAGTTTGTATCCAATAAGGTAAATTGTCTGTCCAATAATATGTCTTCCGAACAGGTGGTAACAGGATCTTATACACAGTTTCTTGTGTCTTGTGTTGCATTCAATATCACTCCAAACAGATCAGTCCCATGACTCACATCAGGAGCACACCACACACTTCTATCTACTTTCACTTTCTCTTGTTCTAGCGATAGAGAGCAGGAATGTCTTTTATTACTCACTGATACCTCCTGCAGGCTGGAAGTGGTATATAAGGAGCCTTGGTGTATATGTCCATTGTAATACACATCATGTCCTGTGTAGCAGACTTTTTTGGGATTACACTTCCTTTCAGTATTTACATGGAGCAGACACAGGGGTGTGGTTTAAGCTCCCATTCTGACTGTACCATATTGAAATAGGAATCTCAGCTCTGTAAGTAAGTTTATGTATTTTGTATATTTTGTCTTGTACCTAATATAAGTCAGTGCTACACTTTATATACATTTATTAATGGTAATTTAAATGGTAATAGTGAGATACTATACACATACATATACACCTCACTGGTAGCTCCTAAAAACTCAATGCAAACTCCTATGAAGGTATAAATGTTAAATGTATTTATATAATATAAGGGATATATATATATATATATATATATATATATATATATATATACAAAGGGTTTTTCACTGTGAGAACGGTAAAGCTATGGAACTGTCTTCCAGTGGATGTTGTAATGGCAGGTTCATTGGTCAGTTTCAAAAAAAAGCTGGATGAGTTTCTGCAAACAAGGAATGTTGCAAGTTACTGGTATTGATACATAAAGTAGAGTTGATCCAGGGAAATTTCCGATTGCCACTTGGAGTCAGGAAGGAATTTTTTCCCCCTTCATAAATTTGGTGGGGTTTTTTTGCCGTCCTCTGGATCAAATTAGGCAGGAAATGAGGATATTGCTAGATGGGTTGAACTGGATGGACGTATGTCTTTATTCAACCTCAAATACTATACTATACTATAACCTCAAATACTATATATTGATATATTGTACAGGTGACTCAGCTGTGTATAAGCTATTTGCAAAAACATCTTGTAGCTGTTGAATTTCAGTTGAAAGCTGTTTTTTTATTTTTTTGAACATTAAGTAGTTCCACTCAATATCTATCTCAAGACATTTTAACTTTTTTTAGTTCAGGCTTTTCTTGAATATTATCACAGATGACTGTCTTTAATTGCCTATGTTAATTAGATAACCTGGAATAGATGAAGATGTGCTAAATTATAATTCAACAAAATAAAACATGTCATATCAGTTACTGAACAGTTATACTGTCTGCAGTTTCTACTTTTACCTTTCTTTGTGCGTTGTTTGTGTCTATGACCTGGCCTTCAGTTATTGGTCTGTTGAAAATAAAAGATGCAATATTCCACACAGTATAACTATGTTTTAAAGCAAAATAACTGTAGTCAAAACAATGTTAAAGTTATCACAGTTTTAGTATGCAATGAGTTTAAAGGGCATGTCCACCCTTAAAAAAAACGAGGGCTTGTCAGTTTTCTCCCCACAACTGCAATTTTTATCAGTTTATTACATGCATTTGTAACCAGATATTTAATATTTTTTCTTCCTTTCTGGAAAAGGTTTCTACCTCCCTCCTCTGCTCAATGAGCCTTTTCTTTATATGCAGAGAAGGCATCAGGTGAAACAGCAGTCAATCATTGGCTGTAATATCAGTTGTCACAGCCTTGATTGACTGCATAGAGAGAGGGGCCAGTTAGTAATGCAGTGCAAAATATATTAGTTGGGGTTGGGGGCAGGTAACTGATAATTGCCCAATTTTTTGTTTAAAGGGTGGACATTCCCTTTAATGTTCTTGGTATATGTCCTTTACTGGTTTTGGAGTATGTACTGTTACATTGTTGTTGTTAATGCAAGCCATTTTAGTATTCTGCAAACACTGGCACTGTCTGCTATTTTATTTTGCCAGATGAAATTACAATGTGCTGTTGTGCTGTGGTGTTTAGGAAGAAAAAATTGATTGCACTACAATCACCAATAAGAGTAGTTTAAATAACAACAATAATTAAGTGGTTACATTTTAAGGGAAAAAAACAGAACAAAAAGGATTTAGAAACCCAACATTACAAAAAAAAAATCACCAATAAAGTTTAAAGTGGCTTTTGTGTTATTGCCAATTCTCCCAAAACAATACCCATTGGGCTCTTTGATGAAGAGAGAGAACATTCATTGTTGAGTAACAAGAAGTCAAATAAACAAACATTTAAGTGTTCCTTCCATCCAATATTTCTACATTGTGTGTGAATGACGTAGGTCTGTGGCTAGTTTGCTATATTCATGGTAAAAGGATGCTACAAATAATATTTTGATATCATGTTTTGGTGGTTTCTTCCAGACGCCTGGAACAAAATTCAATCAAGAGTATCCCTGCTGGAGCTTTTACTCCATACAAGAAACTTAAAAGAATGTAAGTTTCAAAGTAAAAATGATAAAAGGACAGTGCAACTGATTTTCAGATGAGAATGTTTATAAAGATGAACTTATCTTCAATGTTAAAAGGCAATTTATTTTCAGTTTAAGGATGACTTAATATGAAAGTGTTTTAGCATATTAAGTATGCTACACTGCCACAATGAAAGATTATCAGGGATAAATTTAGGATCTTTTTTTCTTTGATATAACATAAATGCATTTATGAAACTGAAAGATTATTCTTCTCTCCCTTTGTTAAGTTGACCATACTGATACTACACATCGATTCTACATACATTCTCCATCTGACACGAATGTCAAATCATTCACAATTTCCACCAGTTTTACTTGCCCACATTTGTGTGACATTTACTGGGCAGATTATAATATCAATTGCAAAATGATCAGGCTAGGCAGCTTTTTTTTTTTAGAACTGTTAGACGTGAGAAGGTCAGGAGGTAAGGCAACAGATGTATAATACACATTATTGTGTCTTCATATAAAGACAATTTTAAGTAATTTCTTCTTGTCAGAAACAAAAACAATTTCTCCATATAAATTTGACATAATAAATATATTAAAATATTTTCCTTTTAAGTTTAATTTAAATTTCTAATGGGACAAAATATACCTCAGCAATTAGATGAAATTAAATTTGCAAGTGACGCAGTGTTTGACTCAACTTACATGAGCAAAACACAATAAAAATTGGGGGCTAATGCAATAAGATGTGCTTGATTTGCACATGTATTCAATCTGCATCTGCATATCAGAAATCAGCTTTTTTACTGGGTTAGTGCAGTTACAGTAGATTACATCTGATTGGTCTCTGCAAATTAATAGCATGGGCACACCTTTACATCAGCAGCTTGGTTTCTACACTTACCTGTGGACCCGCTCCATGGCCAAACTCCCCGATGCCTCAGACACGTCGGAGACTGTCAGTGATGTCGGCGCTGGAGCGGGTCTGTGGGTAAGTGTCTCCTCCTCTCCTGTAAGATTTACTGAAGAACGGGAGGTAAGTGCATTTACCTCCTGTTCTTCAGTAAAACAGTTAGAAACAAACTTACATTTTTGCTGGACATACCCTTTAATCTTTATTGAAGGATTTGAATGGGTAGTGCTTTTTTGACCCAAAGGCTGCTCATATTTACATTATGAATGTCAAAGTAAAATTGTTAGCCCATGGTAAGGATTACAAATTAATATTCCCTGTAAATACCCTGAAATAAAATAAGACTATAATATGTTATTATTCTAAAAGCAAATGCCGTTAAGGGAAAACAATTGTGTTAATTGTATTGCTTTTTATTAAGGTGCTATCAATAATGCATTAATATTTATTACCCCACACAGTATCTCTGTGCATACAAATCAATTTTACTTGCTTTAATGATTCATTAAAATGCAAAAGATTACCAGATAAATTCAGCATGAATAAATATCTCCTACTACCTTGCTAAAATCAACTACTGGAAAGCTGTAGGTTCTGAAGCTGGGTTTATGTATTTAAAAAAATAAACCCACCATTCTATCATGGTGTAAATTGCATAATGTCACCAAAATCTTGTTTTAGCCAGTGGCTAGATACTGACCACTGCCTTTCACACTAGCTATTGGCAGCAGGGATCATTATATCTTACAAAACACTGGGTTTCTTTCAGGGGAGAATCCCCCTCCCCTTGTCCTTTAACCTACAGTAATAGCCGTTGCTATACTGTTTCCAGGGAGATTTATTTTTCTTGCATGACTCTGCAGATCATATGTAATAAATGCAATAAATCAGGCCATGAGTGGGTATGTTTCACTACAACAATCTGTAAAAGATTTTAGATACAAACTGCATCACAATGACCATTAGCTAAAGTTGAGTTGGACCTACATAACATGTGATTCAGGATCTTAATTTAAATCTCTATTTTCTTTATTTTCATCTTAAAAGGGTTGTTTTACTAGCCATTTCATGCAAGCAGAGGCTGTGAATGTTCACAGCTTGTTAAACAGACTATTCAATCAGCCAGTGTGGTCAGAGGATACTGCTGTTGAAATGGTTGATATAATTCAGTCTCCCTTTGGAATTATGATCCAGAGCAGAGCCTGAAAAAAAGTAAATAGAATAAAGAAATGTCAAAGTGTAACTGATGGTAATGTAATAAAATGATCCTATTTCTAATGCCATACATAAATGAATTTCACAGTGCATTTCTTTATTCTACTGTATTAACAAAGAAATAAACATATTCACACTAATCTTATTTAAATGATGTTACTTCAAACCTTGGCTGGTGCTGTGAATGACCTTGAGCTTTACGGTACATAAAATATAAACCACAGTGTAGCAGGGAATCTGCATTCGAGAAAAAGAAGTAATTTTATTTGTTCCTCTAAAATGGCTTAATAAGCTTAACAGCTATAATAATAAAAATGCCCATAACATCATCAACCTCATGTTACTACCGCAATATAAAAAAACATTGCTAAATATAGAACTGTTCTGTCTACCCATATATCAGAGAGACAGAGTGGAATTTCTCTTGATTTGCTTTTATGTAGATTACAGTTTCTTTTGTTGGATGATTTACCTTCTATCATTCTGTATATGGTTTCTTATTTTTTACAGAGATATTAGTAAAAACCAGATATCTGAAATAGCACCAGATGCTTTTAATGGACTGAAATCGCTCACATCATTGTAAGTACCTTTCAGTCATACCTATAGTATTGATTATTTTGCAAAGACAACATTTTAAGTGTAACAGAATTTTAAAAATGGGGGTTTAACTTTTCTGGTGTTAATGTCACTTAACTCCAATTCATGAAAGTTTAAATCTATTCCTGTGTCATGTCCCATGATAGGAAAAGCACTGGAGCATGCAAGAATTTCTATACATTTATATACGCTCTTATAAGTGGATTGTAGACTTAAGTCCATACGCAAGGAGATATTTGAAGATTTCCCAATCCTACAAATAATATTTGGTTAAATAAAGGTTATTTTCATTTTAAAAGGTTATTTTTAATGTACAATAATGGATATCACATGATGATGTGGCGGAGTGCTGCAGAGTTAAGTACTGGGGCCACTTCTGTTTAATCTGTTTATAAATGACTTAGAAGGGGGCATTGAGAGCAAGGTCTCTGTGTTTGCTGATGACACTAAACTATGCAGAGCTTAGGAAACTTAAAATGATGTGCAAGTGTCGCAAGCAGACCTAGATAGATTATCAAAATGGGCAGCAGAATGGCAGATGAGATTCAATGTTGATAAATGTAAGGTGATGCATTTGGGATTTAATAATCCCTGTGCCACCTACACCATAAATATCATATAGTAATGTGTATGGGTGTCTTAAAGGGACACTAAACTAAATATTAACTACATTACAGGGAGTTAGGCTCACTTATTCCCACCTCCCTGTGAATAAAAGAACCCAGGCAATGCAGAGTTAAACTGCTTTACTTGCGACTTCTGAACAGTTCATTGGCACACTGTTCCAATCTGCCTCCCATCTTTGTTATAGGCTTATATTTGCAAAAGTTAGGGGCAGGTTTGGATGGAGAGCCATTTGGTGTTCAGAAGCTGTGAGCAGAGTGCGGGCAGGTATGTTTAACCCTGGGTTGACCTTGCCTGAGTTAACCCTGCTTAAGAACAATTATTCATAGACAGGTGGAAATAGCAATGATATATTTGGCTAGTTTAAGTCCCTTTAAAAGATAATTATTAAATTATAATAAAGTTAAAAACATTACTGACTTTTTTCTCAATAATAAAAAAGAGACAGAACATTGGTTTTGGCAGATGAAATCATGTTTATTATTTAATGTTATGTTCTGAAAAAAATATTTGACACCTAATTATCAATAAAAGTGTTAAATATTCATGTCTCTGAAAATAAAAGTCTCTGCATAACCCTATTAAAGTTCTTTCTACATGAGCAAGAAAGAAATTGTTTGGTGATTAAAGACTATGCTGTGTTGGTACATCTAGTATACTAGTGTGTGCCTATTTTTCCTCGTCTCTGTTCTCACAGACTTGAGCAATTTAACATCCTTATTTGAGCCACTTAATGTTACATCTTGATTAGAATTCTGTCACTGACAGTCTGTCACTGAAGAATGCTCTGCAAGTCAAAGCTCTTTTAATATATAACTGTTGATTAAAAACAAACGTACAACAATTTTTTTTAATTCGAAGGGTAGAGATGTAACGTTCAAGGGCATTTTTTACTAGTGCAAAAGCATTAGCCATTCCAAATATAGCTATTGTCAATACAGATTTGCAAAATAACCTTACCAGAGGCATAGATTTTAACAACTCTCTCCAATTTACTAATGCAAATATGTGGCATAATATTTGGGTAATTATTGTATGTGCATAGAATACTATCATGTTGTCATAATTGGTATATGTCCATCAAGTCCAAGACCTTTTAACCTACCCTTAACGGGTATGTGCACTGAAAACTATCTTTAAATATCCAACCTGAAACATCTTACATTTCAGCTGTCAATCAAGAGTCTTAGGGCAAAGCCACACTGCATCGCACACATAATCGCACGTGATAGCATGTGCGATTCCAGTACGATTTTCATGCAGTGGCACATACGACGGCCCCATTTCCACTATAGCAATGCATGCAACTGCTGAAAAAAGATGGTGATCGCATGTGCTTCCAAAATGGAAACAGATACGCAAACGCATGTGCATCGGAAATCGCCGGACTTTTTGCTTTTCTGCGATTTCCATTATATCAATTATATTAAAAATCACATGCACAAACGCACAAAAAATGTGTAAGTGTGGACTAGCCCTTACTATCATAAACTATTCTTCTGTAAACAGTTTTGCTATAGCTGGAATGATTTCACAGATGGTGTGCTGTATGCAGTTTAAACAGTTGGTATGTGGGAAAATAGTCAGGTCAATAGTTAGAGCCTGAGCAAAACAAGTACTGTATTGAAGACATCCTGCAACACACACACCTCAGAGTAAGTGCTACTTACAGGTATTTATTTATAGATTAGGATGATGAAAAGCAATTTTTTCAGTATACATACCCTTTAATTCCGATGTGTCTGAAGTTCTTATGATGTCAAGAGTATAACATTTTTTATACCATCTAAGCTATAATAAAGGTGTTTGGTAAGTACAACCAACCTCTAATTTAAATTGTTGGACATTAGGTTTAAAAAATATTCTTTACTCAAAAGAAAAAAATATTTGCGGGATGAAGGGGTGCCTGTGACAAGCATCTGAACAGCATTGATCAGCTGTTTATCCTACACCCGCAGTTGAAGTTGAACAAGAAGGGACATTGTGAGTGATAGGGGCTCATGGCTGTGTTGGCTTAAGGCCCCCCGATTTAAAAATGAACCTAACATTTTATCCCATTTGATTATGTAGAATGTTGTTTGTGAAGGTTCTCATTCATCCAGGTCATGGTATATCTGTTGTATTCAATTAGATCAACTGGACTTGAAATGTAGTTCTGGGCGTTCCTATAACACCTCTTAGCCACTATCCAATCACACCCTTAACACCTGGCTGTGATATGCTAATTGGGGTTTTCCAGGGTACATAATTGCCACAGATTCTTGTACAAGTCATTCTGAATTGAGAAAGCCAGTCAGATGACTAGCGAAACATCTTCAAGGACTACATTTCAAGTCCAGTTGATCTAATTGAATACAACAGATATGTAGAATGTTATTTTACAAATGATGCCCTTTGTAATCAATGTGCATACCATTTTACTATAAAAATTTAAAAAATAATGAGGGAATAGATTCACTCCTACTGATCACTCGCACACTTGTGGCCTTAATTATAAAGCTCTCTTTGCACAGAAATGTATATAAAAACGAAATATTGTGCAACATACATAAATACTACCTATCATATATAAAGTACCAGGATGGTAGATATACTGAACATCCCCAATAAAGTTCAATTACATTTTCCTGCATAAGAAAATATAATCTACATAAAAAGTCCGGAAGAGCACCAGAGCACGGTCCTGGTAAGGACAACACAGGACCTTAGATGTGTAAATGACCAGGGCACCAATTTTTATTGTGTATTGCATACGATATTACTGTACTGTAAGTTATACTAAACCTTTCATTATATTAGATATTTTTATATTTCTAAGTAAGTGTTTATTAATTTAGATTATATAGTAAACATTACATTAAAAGCAAATATACTAGATGTATGCAAATTTTTAGGTCTATATTTCCATCTTGGATCTTATCGGAATGAGCTAAAGTCAGCAAGTACATTGAGCGTTTTATAAATTGTTCAGATTCATTAATCTGTTGTTAAAGAACCCCAGGTTGGAATTAAAAAGGTTGCTTGTAGTATCATGAATCCCAAGCATAGTACAAAAAAAACAATAAAAATGTAAATAGAAAACAAAGAAAGACAGATGTTGTTTAATAATTTGTACAATTTTTTACCAGAGTGTTATATGGAAATAAGATTGCGGAGATTCCAAAGGGACTTTTTGATGGCCTTATATCTCTTCAGCTCCTGTAAGTATAGTGATTTTTATTTCACATATTGGATTGTTACTGTAAAACATAATCTACACAAAAATGAATCTTAATGACTTTATATAAATAAATAAAATAGGAAATTATATATGAAAAAAATTCTATGACTGTAATTTGTAAAAGAGGTAAACTTAACTGTCTGTTTTAAGATTATAATCAGTTTTGTTTTTAAAGAGCTTCAAAAGTTCTTTGCTTATGCTTGTGGTATTGGTTGGGGGGAAGGGGTAGTGCAAGCAAATAACTTTTGAAGATTTTATACAAAATTCAGTGGACAACTTTAGTGCAGACACCCCCACTTGAGATTACCCATCACACCATAGTGCAGGAGTAACCCCTTCACTGGTATTGTGTTTACAGATGTTTAAATACTCTTTATTATTTTACAAAGGCCAGATTAATATAAAAAAGATTTGTTTGCTCATCATGGTTAACCATAAACAAATGTTCTTCATTTAATTGTGCTGCCATTATAACAGTGTGAGCACATCAATATGTATTAAGCTTTATCTGTATAAATGTATCTTGTTACTAATATTGAACTACAAACACTGTAAACTTACTATTGCCTTTATCTTTAATTATTTATTTTTTACTGTTATTTTTATTATTATTGTGGATTTATATAGTGCTAACATCTTCCATAGCGTTTATAATTACATGTTTACATTCACATCAGGCCCTGCCCCGAAGAGCTTACAATCTAAGCACATTTATTTGACACATACAACCTATCAGTATGTCTTCATGATTGTGGGGGAAACTGGAGTGCCTGGGGAGAACATACAAACACCTTGCAGATGTGTCCAAGGGTGGAATCGAACTTAGGACTTCAGCGCTGCAAGGCATCAGTGCTAACCACTGAGCCACGGTGTTATAAATAGTAATTGGAGCAATGGGCCTATTTATAAAGCAGGAGAAACAGAACAGATCTTTTTTTTTAAATAGTATTCTTTCTGTTATCTCAAAGGGCTAGGCCACACTGGCATGTGTCTTATGGACATATTCTTGAGTGTGTTTCAAGGACTTACCTCATAAATAGTTATCAGCTTGGATTTGCTGATGAATAGATTTTGTCAAACAAACTTGCTTAGCATTTATGAGGAAGTGAGTTGGAGTTTTGGACCACAAGTATACCACATTTGATGTGGTATACTGGGTTTTTGCTAAGCCTTTTGACACAGTCTCTCATAAGTGACTTACTTCCAATTGTTCATGGATAAAAAATTTGTTAAAAGATTGGATGCTGAAAATAGTTATTAATGGTGCTTCATCAATATAGACTTAAGTGGTGTGCCACATGTTTCTTTGTTGGGGACAATACTATTCAATTTATAAATTAATAGTTTGGGGGAAAATATTTGTTAACCATTAAAAGCTGCAGAGGATGTGCAATTGTTGCAGACGGATCTAGATAGATTGTTGCATTGGGTTGCTAAGTGGCAGATGAGACATACTGTTAATAAATATAAGGTGATGCATCTTGGGCTTAAAAATCCTTGTCCTGCGTTTATTATAAATGGCTCTGTGTTAAAGGACAACTGTACTGTAACAATTAACTTGGGACTGGGTGGTAGCATTCATTTTTTCCAAATATTGTTTTGTTGAGGAGCTACAGCACATCCAGTTTTCATATGCTAGGTTAGTGCCCTGAGCCTTCCTGTATTATAGATAGTGCTGAAGCACAAAGGAAGCCTGGCAGAATCAGTTTTCTTCATGCTGCTGCTCCTAATAAAAATGATATTGGGAGGTAGATAGTGCCAACCCTACCCCTCTGTCACAGGTAGTTTTTTATTTTAACTGTTTTTGAAAAAAGTTTATACTCACTATAATTCTTCTTTAATTGAATCTCTGTTGAAAAAGGATTGTGGTATTATGGTCGATAACAAACTTAAATGTAGCTAGTAGTGCCAAGTGGCAACAGCTAGAGCCAGCAGGATATTGTCTTGTATAAAGAGGAGTTTGGCTTTAAGAGAGAAAAATATTATTCCACCTCTTTACAAAAGTGCTGGTAAGGAATATGCGGTGTAGTTATGGAATCCTCTGTACAAAAAGGACATCTTGGAAACTGAAAGGGTCCAGAGAAGGGCAAATAAATTAATAAGGGGCTCGGAAGAGCTTGAAGACAGATTAGATAAGTTACAATTATGGACACTAGAGAAAAGGCTCTTGCATGGGGATATGATCACCATGTAAAAACAATGAATAGCCCATTGTTCACCAATAGAACATGTCAGAGGACACACTGAAATCCCATAAGACAAGGAAAAAAATAAGTTTTGTTTAGTTTTACTTTTAGAATGTTGAACTGGGTAATTTGAAATTGTTGGAAGATGTATTACATTTTAGGTTTGTATATTGTTTGCACATGCAAACATAGATTAACTAGCTCTCCAAACTGCAATATAAACAACTATAACTAAGTTGCACCATGTAATGCTTAAAATAAAAGTTGACCTACATGCTACATTGATGAAATGAAAATTATTCATGTAGTGTTGACATAATAAAACCTGTAATGTACTATTTATATAGAAGGTGTCTTGAGCTCTCATCAAAATTGGTTTAAAATAAATCATTATGGTTACTAGGGATGTATCGGAGTTTTGACCTAAACTGGGTATCAAGTCACTGTTTCAGTGATTGAAATTGCATTGGTTAAAACTTCTGTATAATTTAGCAATTTAGAAACCTCAGACATTTATTCGAACTGGATGGACTAATAAACCCCTGTGAGTTTGTGTATCCTATCTACTCCCAGTAAAACAAGTTCTACCTATAATGCTTGTTTATATACCTCCAGAAACATACCTTAACACAAATGGCTCTTGAATTATTCCTTTTTTAATGCTATGTCGGAATAAGCTTCATGTGCCCCATCTCAATTAATTTACAAGATGCTTAAAATGATTAATACGCATAAAATCACATTTTGGTTGGCTAGAGGGAAAATACTTTAGGCTTGATCAAGATAAAAGCTGGCTTTCTATTATTGTATAGAACTTTAACCTAAAATTGTATGTTTAAATCCCTTTATAAGAAATTGCTTTTAAGCCTGCAAGTGAATTTACCAAGTTAATGAAAATCACTTTCTGTTTATATAAGAGGATTTCTGTAACAGTTAAATTATAGGTGACAGAGTTTAAAGTATAAAATACAGCAGTTGTTAATGCTTAGTTGAGAACTAAACTTTTTAAAATCCTAATATAAAAGCTTTCCTCCACAGAACACCTATACATTATAAGATTATTCTCTAGTAAGTTGCATTTAGTATATGTAAGAAATACATTCTGTAACTTAGAATGCTTCCATGTTGCCACACACCCTGACCCCAGTATTCACTGTTTCTATGTGCAGTGTTTTCTGTACAAGTGTCTCCATACCAATATGGAAGTCCCTGAAAAGACTTTGAAAGCTGCTTGTTACCCTGCAGTTTATTTATCAGTTAGTGTGAGTTGCTGGAAAATAAACTGCAGGGTAACATGCAGGTTTCAAAATCTTATCAGGGACTTCCATATTGGAAGTCCAATAGTGTGGAGACATCTGTCGGACATTTTTTTCCATTATTCTGTTCCTAGCAAAAGATAAAGCTTCTGAATGTACCTGGATTCACTTGTGAAGTAGTGGTGCACTCAGTAAGGCACTAGTTATAGAAACACAAGTTCAAATTTTTTTGTATCCATTATGTTCCAAGCAAAAGATAAAGATTGTACATATACTAGTGTTCCACATAGAATCTCTGTTGGGCTAGAGGTAAGAGCTATGCCTTTAGATTAAATACAAGAAGTTCCTGGTTCAGTACCCACAGACTTACTATTAATTTTTACTGAAATGTTATCATCCATGCTATCTATGAAATACATTGTGAAGTTAACTTTAATTTTTTGTATGAAAAGTAAAGGATTATATCATTGTTAGAACAGGAGTATTGAATGTGTTTGAAAACAAAAAACTGAAATCCCTGTTCTGTGTCAGGGAGAAGGAAGATCTCTGTGTTATGTGATTTGCAGTCAGCTTCTAGGAAGCAAGGCTGCAACTTCCTTGTTTTGATCTGTTGAGCACTACAGAGTATGTGCATGTACCGCAACACTTAGCTGCTGGGAGCTGACACTTAGTACCTACATGTTACTTTCATAAATCATCCAGCAGCCACAGCAAAGGGAGAGGTGAGACACAGCTTGCTATATGTTTGTGACTTTGCTTATATGCTCTGTTGTCAATGTTGTCTGGAAAATTTGGTCCTCTTTTAAAAATGAATATTCATGAAAATAGCAAGTTGATTACAATTTCTTTCTTATTTCTTTCTTATTGAATGTGTGCCAACATAACGAAATGAAGTAGAAATTAAATGTGAAAGACATTAAGAGATTATAATTAGACACAGATTTCCCAGAATATTATAAGAGATTTTCCTTTGTTTAACTTTTGTTGTTGACAGTTTTTTAGAATGTTTTGTAAAACAATATAGCATTTCAGTTGATCTAATTGAATACAACAGATATAATATAGCATTTCAGGGTTTATAAATGTATGTTTATAATGTTTATCATAGTAAAATTGAGATTCTTTGTAACAAAGTGCTATTCTACAGATGAGAATTTCAGGACTATTTACCGTATATACTCGAGTATAAACCAAAAAATGTTACCTTTAAAATCATCCCAAAAGTCTCCCCTCTGTTTATACTCAGGTCTGGGCTGATCTGGAAGCTTGAAGAAGCAGATGGACAAAATCATATAGCCCTGGTAAAACAAAAGCTGTACCCTGTAACACACAGAATCCTCTTGATTTTGGTGGGTTAGGCAATTGTTTTCCTGCAAGGCACATCTGTGTATGAGGTTGTGTGTGGGGCTATGTATGTAACTTTCTATGGGGCTGTGTATGTGACTTTCTATGGGGCTGTGCATGTGACTTTCTATGGGGCTGTGTATGAGGCTTTCTATGGGACTGTCTGTGGTCAACCCTCGGTCTATACTTAAGTCAAGCAGTTTTCCTGATTTATCAGTTAAAAATAAGTACCTTGGTTTATATCTGGGTTGGTTTATACTTTAGGTATATATGGTATGCTTTATCCTGCTGTTTAACTCATTTAACTCTGCAGGAGCTCTATATATAGCTGTGACAAAGGTGTTTTTCTTTCTTTAAATGGTCCACCCAGGTACTTTAAGTGCCCTTTTGAACTGGCCTAAGACTAACATGAAGGTATTATTTCTGCCATGTTTTAGATCACAATTGTGGATATTATTAGGCCTGTGTAATAAAAGTTCTTATTGTTAAAAATTGTGCTAATTTTTCCTCAACCAATCAGATGTTAGCTACCGTTTGAAATCTAACATCTAATAGGTTGGGGCTAAGTTAGTATCATTTTTAACAATAAGAACTTTGACTACATAGGCCTGTAAATGTTTAAATATTAAGATTTTTTTTGCTTTCCATTGATATTGTGGACTGATAACCTAAATGTCGATTTACCATTAACAAAATCATCAAAATTATTTTCACAGACTTTTGAATGCAAATAAAATAAATTGCTTGAGAGTAAACACATTTCAAGATCTTCAAAATCTAAACTTGCTCTCCCTTTATGACAACAAGCTTCAGACCATCAGCAAGGGACTGTTTGCACCTCTTCAATCAATACAAACTCTGTGAGTATGCTAGTTGTTGCATTTATGTGTATTCCTATATTGTATATAATTGAAAGTAGTGTGCAAAAGATTGTGCCAGCATTGTTTAGCTAATCAAGTTGCACCAAAAAAAAAAGAACCTCATGTACGGTGGTTATTTTCCTTATTATAAGTCATTAGCATCTTTTATGAATGGATAATAAAAATTGTATCTCTTTTTGTAAAATATATGGGCAATAGATCCTGATAAATCACAAATATTTATAAAACAAAGGAAAAGCCGCACTTCTTGCTTGCCCATATCCAACATCATATAATTTCATTTATATATATTTTTTATATATTTATGCTCAAGCATTAATATAATTCAATATTTATATTATCATGTACTACTTATTTATTTTTATATTTGTCCTTCTTGTATGACTTTTTGTATTTTGATATTGTACAGCAGTGCGTCCACAAGTGGCGCTATATAAGTAAACTATAGATACACACACATAGATTGTCCTTGTCCTCCATTCTTCAAAGATGTTGCTACACACAGTCCCGAATATATACAGGGAGAACTTTAGAGAGTGACACCTTCCCTATGACGAGCACAGGTTGGGTAATGATTAAAAGTTAATAATCATTCCCGACACCAACAGTGAGTGTTTGCATGCGTTTACATGATACACACTTTATAGATAAAGGGGAGATGCAATGTGGTTACCCAGCTTCAGGCTGCACAACTTAATCTATTCAATCCAGTATTTATCCTTCTGGTAAGAGCTGTTAAATCATCTTATTTAAGGAAGGCACCTAAATGTTTTGAATCCCAAGTGGTTAAAAATGTATTTTACATTAGCTTTGGTCCATTAGAAGGTATTCTCATTGGAACTCACAACATTTTTTAATTAGGTCTGTAAAAACAAAGTAACAAGACAATAAAGAAAAAAAATTAGTTGTCTTCAAGCAGTTTATGTACAATTCCTTTATTATTTAGAGCTATAGGAAGGATTTCTGGAAGGATTCATTCATCTGTACTTTTCCTGAATTTTTTTTGTGTACAAAAATTAAAACCACAAAGAGTAGTCTTAGTTCAAAATGTATTTAAACCTTCTTCTCTTATACAGACATTTAGCTCAAAACCCATTTGTGTGTGACTGCCATTTGAAGTGGCTTGCTGATTACTTACAAGATAATCCGATAGAAACCAGTGGCGCCCGATGCACCAGCCCACGCCGACTGGCCAACAAACGAATCAGCCAGATTAAGAGCAAAAAGTTCCGCTGTACAGGTAATTCATTTACCTTCTCCAGTGCTGCCGTTTCCATTCAAATCTGAGCAACTCCAGAGAGCCCTTTAATTAAATCAACCAGACAGTGTGTTCTGTAATGGATATTATAGGATATCTTTTCAAATCACATTTGGTAAATCTGGTTAGGCTTGGACAAAACTAATTACACAGTTGGGTAAGAAAACAGCAGAGAATGCTGCTAGCTTCTTTGTTAGAAAACACATATTTGTTCTTAAATATTTAGATATTTTAATTTCAAAAGTGTTCTTATTTAATTTAACTGCATTTCAAATATCTGGAACTTTTATTACTTTATAATGTAATTTTTTTCAAATATTGAGGTGCATATTTATAAATGTTAACTTTTTGCCACCAAATTTGGATTTTATAAGCGCAATTTATAGTGGTGATAACCAGCGGTGAAAAATCATTACCGCAACCTATTGCCACTTGTTTATCACTGCATATCGCCATACATTAATGCAGTAACTGCTCGATCAAAAATATAAAACGCCAATAAGTGTGTCATTGCGTTACGTTCAGCCTTTCAAAATGACAAAGTCTGAGGAGGGAAACACATACATGGCCAAATATCTAGCCTGTCAGTGGGTCCCTTGAATGTGTCAGTACATTGTGGAATGTTATTCAATGCAAATAAGGATCCAGGGGGGTAGACTATTTTCAAGCATTTACTGTAATACGAATGTTGATTGGAATATGCAGTGCAATTTTGGAATCCTGTGTACAAAAAGGACATCTTTGAAATGGAAAGGGTTCAGAGAAGGGCAACTAAATTAATAAGGGGGTTGGGGGAGCTTGAATATGAAGAGAGACTGGAAAAGTTACAATTATGTACGCTGGAGAAAGGGGATATGATTACTGTGTATAAATACATTAACGGGCCATACAATAAACTATTTGGGGCATTGTTCACCAATAGAACATGTCAGAGGACACGTGGACATCCCTTAAGACTTGAAGAAAAAAGGTTTAGGCTTCAAGTTCGGAAAGGGTTTTTCACTGTGAGAACGGTAAAGCTATGGAACTGTAAACAAGGAATGTTGTAAGTTACTGGTATTGATACATAAAGTAGAGTTGATCCAGGGAAATTTCCGATTGCCAGTCAGGAAGGTATTTTTTTCCCCTTCATAAATTTGGTGGGTTTTTTTGCCTTCCTCTGGATCAACAGTTAGGCAGGAAATGTGGATATTGCTAGATGGGTTGGACTGGATGGCCATATGTCTTTATTCAACCTCAAATACTATACTATACCTATGTGTCACAAATAGCGGGGCTGGAAAATGGTCCTGAGTGGCACGTTTCACAATACCAGTGTGTTCAGCTCTCTCCCAATGCCAGTCTGTTCACTTTTCTCACAATGCCAGTCTGTTCACCTTTCTCACAATGCAAGTGTATTAGCCTTTCTAACAATTATAGTCTGTTCACCTTTCTCACAATGGCAGTGTATTAATCTGTCTCACATTGCCAGTCTATTCACCTTTCTCACCTTGCCAGTGTATTTACCTGTATCACAATGCCAACCTGTTCACCTGTCTCACAGTGCCAGCTTTTTCACCTTTCTCCCAATGCCAGTGCATTCACTTGTCTCACAAGGCTAGCACATTCACCTGTCTCACACAATGCCAGAGTATTCACCTGTCTCACAATGCTAGAGCATTCACCTGTCTCACACAATGCCAGAGTATTCACCTGTCTCACAATGCTAGAGCATTCACCTGTCTCACACAATGCCAGAGGATTCACCTGTCTCCCAATCCTAGTGTATTCACCTGTCGCCACAAAGCCAGTGTACTGTATTTACCTGTCTCACAATGCCAGTGTATTTACCTGTCTCACAATGCCAGTCTTTCCACCTTTCTCACAATGCCAGTTTATTCACCTGTATCACAATGCCAGCACATTCACCTGTCTCACAATGGTAACACATTCACCTGCCTCACACAGAGTATTCATCTGTCCCACAATGCTAGAGCATTCAGCTTTCTCACACAATGCCACATGATTCACCTGTCTCACACAATGCCAGATGATTCACCTGTCCCACAATGCTAGAGCATTCACCTGTCTCACAATGCCAGTGTATTTACCTGTCTCACAAGGCCAGTCTGTTTACATGTCTCACAATCCTAGTGTATTTACCTGCCTCACAATGCCAATGTACTTACCTGTCTCACAATGCCAGTGTATTTACCTGTCTCGCAATGCTAGTGCATTCACCTGTCTCACCTGATTAAGGGGCATGTCCACCCCCAACTAAAATTTGCACCTTTTTTGGCTCTACTGTGTAGTGTTAAGAGATTTCTCTTCTGTCCCTTATGATGAAAGTCCAGGAAAGTGAAAAGTAGGAATCCTCTCTGTGTGTAATCAATATCTGCCTCTTCCTGCTCCTCTGAGTGGATTTTGACATACACAGTATAGCTCCCCCCCTCCCTCTAGATTCCTTCAGCAGCTACATTGTCTGAGGAAATTTTGTGCATAAGTTAAGGCAACCCCCCAACCCTAAACACTATGCTTATAAAAACTAAATCCGCTAATAAATGTACTTACCCACCCTCATTCCCTTGGCTTCCTCTGCTGCTCTTCTGCACAAAAGCAGCAGAAGGGGACAGACCAACAGCCACATCAGTAATTGGTTGAGCCTCAGCCAATCACAGACACGGCTGACAGTCTGGCCCATTCTGTTGTTCTGTGCCTGAAAGCAGAAGAAGAGGCAGTGAACAAGGGAAGGTAAGTACATTTAAGTGCTGATTAAGGTGTTTTAAATGTAGCATTTAGGGTTGGGGGGATTGCCTTACCTTATGCAAAAAAAAGAAATTTGGGAGGTGGAGATACCTTTTAAAGAGGAGGGTGTAATGGCTGGACTAGATGGACATATTCAATTTTTCATTATTCAATGTCAATTAGTATGTTACTATACATAGACCTCACTAACTTAGATCCAATTGTAGGGCCTCTATGATATGTGACTAAAGGAGGTTCTTTAAAAATGGGTATATTAGGGTAAGGTTCTTGTAAAGTGTGACAGTGTTTATGCGCCCACCTCTCCCACTTTGTAGTCCATAATTAAAGGAACCCGCTCTTTTTTTTGTTTGTGTTTCCAGTTTATTGTACATACCATCCAATTGTTCCATTTTTCTTACAGGATTGGATTAGATCGATATATGTCTTTATTCAATCTCTATTACTATGTTACTATACAAAGACCTCACTATCTTACATACAACTGTACGACCTATATGATATGAAGACTAAAGTAGGTTCTTCCAATATCCTTCTTGGCTTTTATCCAGTGCAATATCAAGCATCCTTTCAGGGTATACCCTGCTTCATCACAGTTTATTGTACATACCATCCAATTGTTCCCTTTTTCTTACAGGATTGGACTAGATCGATATATGTCTTTATTCAATCTCAATTACTATGTTACTATACATAGACCTCACTATCTTACATACAACTGTACGACCTATATGATATGAGACTAAAGTAGGTTCTTCCAATATCCTTCTTGGCTTTTATCCAGTGCAATATCAAGCATCCTTTTCAGGGGTATACCCTGCTTCACAGTTTATTGTACATACCATCCAATTGTTCCCTTTTTCTTATAGGATTATTCATTATTCGGTTGACTCTAGTGAATAGACTTATAGCCATGGGTTTGTATACGTGGTCTGTGTAAAGGTTTGGAAGGCTAGCAATTGATTGCAGTCAGTAGTCTTGACATAGAGTTCTGTGTAATCCCCCTGTTCCACACACACACACACATCTAGAAAACAAATACTAGTATCACTATGATTAAGATTGGCATTGGAACCCATGGCCCCCACAGCTGCAAATTAAAATGATTATCAAACATATAGTAATTTTTTTGTAATATTTTATTAATACACATTAGTTTAGAGGCCTGTACACTAATATGTATTAATAAGATTTTTTTCTAAAAGAAGAAGACACGGGGACTGCACTGTTTAACATTGTATACCATGACTCAACAGTAGCACCAGGGCATTTAATGACCTGTGAAATGAGTGCCTGCAGATATACTTTGGATTATATATATACCTGTCTAATATGACGGTATTTGCTAAAAATCTGTATGGCCATCTTTATTTATAGATATATATATTTTATTTATGTGGAAATCAGAAACTTTCCATGTGTTACAACCCTTAGCAGGCTGTCATCCGGGGGAAATTTATATATATACACACAAACTTTAATAATAGTGAAAATGTGCTAGAGTGCAAAGTGCATATAGTAAAAGTGCATTATGATATCACTGAGGTGGGTGGATACGATTATGGTGTGTGGATGTGATGAAATTTATGGGTGTGTATCATGTTATTTAAAGCTCAATGTTTCACAGGTGTGGTTATCCAGATGACGGCTACAAAGATGGCCGAAACATGTTGATCGTTTCCATTAATAACATTTGTTAAAGAAATCCAGTGCACCGTTCTATATTATTCTGTGTGGTTCTTGACTGGTTTGCACCCTGGTAATAAACGGATAGCCGGAGTGCCGCTATTCACCTATGTTTATATCTATACATATTCCACATAAGAGCACTTGGCCGAAACATCATAGTAACATAGTAACATAGTAACATAGTAATTAAGGTTGAATAAAGACATTCGTCCATCAAGTCCAACCTATTCACTTTTTTTTTTTTTTTTTAACCCTACCTAACATTTGATCCAGAGGAAGGCAAAAAACCCCAGCTAAAAAGGGGGGGGGAAATTCCTTCCTGACTCCAAACGGCAATCGGAAAGTATCCCTGGATCAACCAGATCTATATGCATTAATACCAGTAATTCTCAATATTTTTTAGTTTTAGAAACTTATCCAGGCCTTTTTTAAAGTTATTCAATGAACTTGCCATTACCACCTCTGCTGGAAGACAGTTCCACAGTTTCACTGTTCTCACTGTAAAGAAACCTCTCCTAACTTGAAGATGAAACTTCTTTTCTTCCAACCTTAAAGGATGTCCACGAGTCCTCTGATATGACCTATTAGTGAACAATGCACCAGAGAGTTCACTGTATGGGCCATTAATATATTTGTATAAGGTTATCATGTCCCCACGCAACCGCCGCTTCTCCAATGTAAACAGCCCTAACTTGTCTAATCTGCCTGCATATTCAAGCCCCTCCATTCCCCTTATTAATTTAGTTGCCCTTCTCTGAACTGCCTCAATTTCCAAGATGTCCCTTTTGTATATGGGATTCCAAAACTGCACCGCATATTCCAAATGAGGCCTTACCAGTGCCTTGTAAAGAGGGAGAATAATATTTTTCTCCCTTGATTCCATTCCCCTATTTATACAAGACAATATCTTGCTAGCTCTAGCTGTTGCTACCTGGCATTGTTTGCTACAGCTAAGTCTGTTATCTACCAGAACCCCCAAATCTTTTTCCATTACAGATGCACTTAACACAGAGTTATTTATGGTGTAGGTGGCACAGGGATTATTAAATCCCAAATGCATCACCTTACATTTATCAACATTGAATCTCATCTGCCATTCTGCTGCCCATTTTGATAATCTATCTAGGTCTGCTTGCAGCACTTGCACATCATTGGAAGTTTCCAAAGCTCTGCATAGTTTAGTGTCATCAGCAAATACTGAGACCTTGCTCTCAATGCCCTCTTCTAAGTCATTTATAAACAGATTAAACAGAAGCGGCCCCAGTACAGAACCCTGAGGAACTCCGCTTAGAACTTTAGCCCACATAGATGTAGCTCCATTAACCACCACTCTCTTTTTGCGGTCCAATAACCAGTTCTCTATCCATGAACAAATGTTTTCTTCAAGGCCAACAGTCCTCAGTTTATACATTAGTCGCCTATGTGGCACAGTATCAAAGGCTTTTGCAAAATCCAAATATACCACATCCACAGCTGTGCCTGAATCTAACTTCTTACTCACTTCTTCATAAAAACCAATTAAATTTGTCTGGCATGATCTATTTCTCATAAATCCATGCTGACTACTACTAATAAGATGATCTCTGGAGACAAAGTCAAGGATATGATCCCTTAACAAAGTTTCCATCACCTTCCCTACCACTGATGTTAGGCTTACAGGTCTATAGTTACCAGGCTGTGAACGACTACCTTTTTTGAATATTGGTATTACATTGGCTTTTTTCCAAAGCGAATCTGAAAAGATGAGACACAGTGGTCTTGCTAGAACTGAACTAAGCTCTTTTAAAATCCTAGGATGCAATCCATCTGGTCCTGGCGCTTTATTGATATTAACTTTGTCTAATTGATTCCGTACCATATCCTCTGTTATCCAATGTGAAAACTCTTCATTTCCTCCCTGCACATTGTTACAATCCCTACTGTAAGGATTCTCAACAGTAAAAACCGATGTAAAAAACGGTTTAGCAGATTAGCCTTTTCGGCATCCTCTACAACCACCTCAGCTCCATTATTTAATGGTCCCACATTCTCAGTCCTCATTTTTTTACCATTTATATACTTAAAAAACATCTTGGGGTTGGACTTGCTTTGTTCGGCAATCCGTATTTCATTTTCTATTTTAGCTAGTTTAATTGCTTTCTTGCACTCTTTATTACAACTTTTGAAGTCCCTGTAAGCCTGTTCTGTGCCTTCTGCTTTCAAAATTTTAAAAGCCCTTTTCTTTTTTTCCATTTCCCTTTTTACCTGAGCATTAAGCTATGTAGGAGTGGACCTAATTTTTTTACACTTGTTTCCTAAAGGTACCGATTTGGAAATGTTATAGTTTAATATCCCTTTAAAAGTAGTCCACATCTGCTCAGTATCTTTACCTAGAAACAGTTCCCCCCAGTCTATGAGCAGGAGCGATTCCTTTAAAAGCATAAAATTAGCTTTCCTAAAGTTAAAAGTTTTTGTTAAGCCAGTGCACTTTAGTTTTCTGCAACCTATATTAAATGACACTATATCATGGTCACTATTCCCTAAGCTTCCCATTACCTTCATCTCCAAAATGAGCTCTGGGTTATTAGATATCACCAGATCCAACAATGCATTCTTTCTAGTAGGAACTTCTACCATCTGTGAAAGAAAATGCTCATATAGGAAATTTAAGAACTTTATACCTTTTGAGGTGCTGGCAGTTCCATTACTCCAATCTATTTCAGGGTAGTTAAAATCCCCCATAACCAGAACATGCCCCATACCAGCAGCCTTCGCCAACTGCATATGGAGATTCATTTCCACCTCTTCCCCGGCATTTGGCGGCTTATAACACACTGCAACAATTAATTTACCTACCTTCTTGCTTCCTGTACACAGTTCCACCCATAATGTTTCTGCCGCATCGTTTGCTCCCCCATCTATTCCATCTTTTAAATTTGGCTTCAATTCCTGTTTAACATACATACATACTCCTCCTCCTTTCTTATTAGCTCGGTCATGTCTAAATAAGGAGTACCCTTCAATATTTACTGTCCAGTCGTGTGAATCATTAAGCCATGATTCTGCTATACCAATTACATCATACCTTTCCTTTAACGCTATTATTTCAAGTTCGCCGGTTTTTCCAGCCAGACTCCTTGCATTTGTAAACATACATTTTAGATTATCAATTGTTTTACTTCCATACATGGTCGTACATGCCTCCTTATCCTCTATGCTCCCCCCTCCTCCTTCTCCTCCCTCCGTTGTGTTACTAGCCCCCAGATCCCTAACTTCTCTATCTACCCCTGTGTAGTTAAACGTTCCCTCCCCCCCCATACCTAGTTTAAAATCTCCTCCAACCCCCTAGCCATCTTCTCCCCCAAAACAGTTGCACCATCACCATTGAGGTGCAATCCGTCACTACTAAAGAGCCTGTAGCCAACAGAAAAGTCAGCCCAGTTCTCTAAAAACCCAAACCTCATCTCCTTACACCACTCTCTTAGCCACGCATTTATACTCCTGAGCTCCCGTTGCCTCCCTAGCGTAGCACGTGGCTGCGGTAGTATTTCTGAAATCACTACCCTGGAGGTCCTTGCTTTTAACTTGGCCCCTAATTCTCGGAAATCATTTTTAAGGACCTCACCTCCACCTCTAACTTTGTCATTGGCACCAATGTGAACCAAGACCGCCGGGTCACTCCCAGCCCCACCCAATAATCTGTCTACATCATTGCTCTATGCACCTGTAGCACAAAATAAATTAGTCTTGATTCAATCCCTTGAGTGCACCTATCTTATGTGGAAATGTGGAATGTTTATGGATTTATGGTAGCATCTACTGGTGTGTGTGTGTGTGTGTGTGTGTGTGTGTGTGGTGTGTGTGTGTGTGTGTGTGTGTGTGTGTGTGTGTGTGTGTGTGTGTGTTATAACCTTTATCCTTAGGGCAGCAGTACTACCGGAATAAGGTATCAGGGAAATAGTTACATCATCTGTTGTTTTAATAATATTATTGCAGCAGGACCACATTTTTCTGTGTAAGTAAATCCACAGTGTTCCCTAATAAAGACATTTGGAGTAATAATGAAAATTAGCAATCAGCTGCAGTGCCTTTTTCAAAATCTCATGGCTATAGAGATTAGGATGTTATTTGCTGTGCTGTATTTTTTTAATTTAAAATCTGAATTGATGTATTTAGAAAAAATATGTCTTTTTCTTGCCTGGCAAAGATTTCATAAATAGCTTATTTCTGGTTGTTCTTTGTTCTTTTGTATTATTTTTTTAGTGCAGAGAATTTCTTCCAACATGCGTATTGTTAACTAATGAGACATGGAAACTTGCCTGACATTTTTATGTAATTTTGTTGGCATTGCTCATTTTAAAAACAAAATGGTTTATGCATTAAGAGATCTGTCATGGATAATAGGAGACACATGTAGTTAACACAATAAAGCCCACTAGATCGGCACATGCGCATTATGTTATAGAAGGTTTAATGTTGTTAGATTAGAAGTGGAAAGATGAACCTATTGTGGTCAACTTAACTGTTTTTCAACATTTTAACCGATTAATTAAGCATTCAGCTTCCATATTCGGTGCAGTTCATCCCCAATAAAAACATGTTTATGCATTTTCAGTTACAAAATGTAACTGAAAAAAAAATGTAAAAAAACAAGTACTGATATGGCAAAAAAATTGCAAAAAATCACACTTTTTTTTCCCTTCGAATCCCACATTACTTTTTACAATGAACCATAAAAAACTTTTCAAACTTCTCCTACTTTTTCGCACATACCACAGATACTTAGCAAATCAGAATAGCTCTCCCCAACCATAACTTTGACATGTATAATATAATGTCAAAGTTGTATGCATGTATAAATGACACAAAATGTATAGAAATAGAGGTTTAGGCCAATTTAACCCAATAGACATACAAAGGTTGGGGTATCTGAATGGATAACATTAATCCAGGCTCGTTCTACTATAAAATGTTAAGCTAAAGAATAGATTAAGAGAAGGCTCTCTGACAAAAAGTTAAATTAGAGTTAATATTGTTATTGTTAATTTATTATTTGCAGTAACTCACCCAGAAATTCTAACCTGCTAAAATTACCAGGCTAGCATCTTCCCCTTATGCCTTATTTACTAAAATAGTATAACATAGAGGCTCACCCCTCCCCCTCTTTCTTTCTCCCTTTCTCTTCTGTTCCCAGAATGGGAGCCCACCAACACTAGTGTAACTAGACTAATCCTAATATTATAAGATCTTAAATGCCTCCACAGTCCCCGTCGCCCCAAAAAAGTACATATACGTACTTATATAGGTATAGCAGTGAAAAAACGAAACCAGCACTGGCACTTGCCTTTGTTTTTTGTTACTGTAGATAATAATATATTGAATGATATTATGTTACAGGAATTGAGTTGTATTGACTTTTATTGCATATCATATATTATACATGTATGTTGAAATATACCAATAAAAAAGTAATTTTCAAAAAAAAAAACTTTTAAAACTTAAACTATTAGCTAAAACAGAAATTTCTGATCTGAGAGCTTTATTAATAGTAATAAACACAATGACCACAAATGGTCATTTGTATTTTCTTTAAAAGCTGATTCTGGATCTACATCCATTCTTCTGGATTAACATGAAAAGCAATCTATTTCTGTATCCTCCTCCTGGAATTTTAACATATTGTCAAAGCTTTTCTTTGGAGCTCTTACACATCTTGTGATCACAACATCAGCCTTATACCACTATGTTTAGCTTACAACCTGTTTTCAATGGCAACTACTCTTAAAGGCAACATATTATAAAGGAATTTAAGGAACATACTAAAAATACATTTTTTTTTACTGAGGCTTCTTGTATAACATTAATCACTTCCATGTGTTCCTTGCCTTTTTTTGTCTTTTCAATACAACAGCAAGTCATAAGTTCTGGGCTGAGCACTGATACTGTCTAAAAGCAATTCACCCCAATTTCAGGTTTTCTGCTTATTGTGTAGTCTAGTGCAGGCTTACACTAACAGATTATAAAAAGGAGAGTGCTGACATACAAAGTAATATTTATAAATGACCCACCCAGACCTTTTCTGCATAGTTGAAGTGGCCAAAAATTTCTGAACTCTACAGCTTTAGCCTCTCCATGCTTCCTTTCTCAACGCTCTTTCTTTGGTGCTGCTTAACACTGGCTATGATTCTTAATGGGGTTTTCCTTTGTGCTTGATCTAACCATGTGGTAGAACAATACATATTGAACATGGTTCTGTCAAGCACCATGGAAGGCTACATACTTTCCTGCCGCATGGCATGCTGGGATTCTTCCACTCTGAGACACGTCATAAGGTGAGAGATAATATTTTATTTTAAACAAATATTGTTTTTTTTTTCTTCCAGGTAATTGGCCTTTGGTATATGATTTTCTATAGTCTGCTTTATTAGACTATGTGAAATAGTAAACTAAAGAAATGTATTTTTATGTATTTCTATTTTTGGGAAATGTTAACCCAGTGTTCCTTGCCAATTTATATTGTTTAATTAATAAAATAAAATAATGGCATTATACATTTAATTGTTTAGTCTTTACAATAAAGTTGAATTGCCCTTTAAACACCATTAATAATTCATGCAATTATTATTGCATGCAACAAGATAATGATGGTTACCTATTTAGTAAAAATAGACAAATAGTTTACATTTAACATTTGTCTTTTGATTTCTGAATATTTGGCTTCCTGGTATTATTGATTTCCATCCATAAGACAATATTTACATCCTATATTTTAGCCTAATTGTAAACTTGATAATAAAATTAAATATTCATGTATAGAAGCCCCATTTAAAAAGGCTTTAAAAGATTAAACGTTTTTTAGGGAGATTTTTATCCAATGAAAGTATTTAATGCCAACTATAAGTGACACTTGTGCAGCCGCTGCAAGCAAGGGGTTAAAGTCACGCTAACCAATCTTGAATTAGCGTGACTTTAACACCTTAATTAATACCTTTCAATATTTTCTCATTTTAGAAACTTATCCAGTCCTCTCTTGGAGCTATCCAATTTGCTATTACCACATCTGTTGGTAGACAGTTCCAATATTTTGCTGTTTAGTGCTTGTACTCTGATATGATCTTGATAAACATTTCAAGTTAGGAAGGAATTTCCTCTGTATCAACATTTAGGCAGAAAATGTGGGTATTGCTGAGTAGGTTGGACAATATGTACATATGTCATTATTTAACCTCAAATACTATACTTATTCTTAATTAATCAGAGATTTTATTTTGTGGTCCATTTTTGTTACTGACCCTATATAATATGTGTCCTATATGAGATATTAAAGAAGAACACTTTTAGAATAGTAACATTTTTAAAGGCATATGATTGTGATATAACTTAGGTAACTTATTTTTAATTTAAAAGTTGCTCACAGATTTTTGAGAACAAGAAGAAAAGATTTTACTGTATTTACCGATTTCTCTGCCTGGAACACCTTTGCAATTTGATTGGAGGGCATAAAGTAACTTAATTTCATTTATTCAGTATAACATAAAACTTTCTGTGATTCCACCAACACTGTGTAACATAACAATATTATGTAAGCATGTTTTAATATTTCCATAGCCACTGTCAATCTGTGAGGTTTGCCTAAGCAAGAGTGTGTGATTTTGTAACAGATCTACCAAAGTAAACATTTTTACAAAGCACATTATCAATAAATTACCAAGTGCTAATTTTACAAAAAAGTATTTTAAGGTGTCATCAATTACCAAAAATTACATTAGCCTATAGTGACTGAAGTTATATCTTGTAGTCTTATTTGCGTTGCTAGCCTTTCTCTTTTTTTTTTTTTTTTTTTAGCTAGGATAAAATGGACTTTTGGTCTTAGCTTAAAAAGTTCTAAGAAGAATTTTCTGGCACAAAACATTATGGAAATTCTATGTGGTATCAAGGCAGTTACACCAGATGGAAGTGTTAATTACACAATGTGTCTGGCCTTACAATATAAGCACATTATTATTTGCTATAGTACTCTTTGGGTGACTTATGAATTACTTAGAATATCAAAAGGGATTCATCTTATTGAAATGACAAATGATATTCCATATTATACATCTTATTTGCATGCTTATGTAAGCTAAACTGGTTGCAGTTTGTGTTCAGGTTGTTCATATCTCTATGAACTAATCACAGTGGCTATAACAACTTGAACTAGGTAGGATGGGCAGGACAGGAAATATGATTGTGTCCATGATTTAATCAAGCTTAGGTTAATATGATTTGTGAACTTTGTATCCAAGAGGACTAAATGAACAGTGGGCATTACAATGTTTCCTATAAGTTGTTTTTTGAGAGTCAATCTAGATTTTACTTATTGATCTCTTCATTCTTATTAACCTTTTTAGTCTTGGGTCCTTAGAAGGTGTCCAGTCACTAATTTATCATATAAAGTCAATATTTTCTATTCCAAATGTACTTAATGAATACTTATTAATAAAAGCCTTATTTAACATCTGCCAGGAAAAAAACACAATGTGTTTAATTTCTGTTTTTAAAAAAATACTTTCTAGGTTTTATAATCACACAGTTAGCACTTTAGCATAGTTGCACCTTATATTGTAAATTTGCACGATTACTACATTACTACAGGTTGAATAAAGACATACGTTCATCAAGTCCAACCTATTCTCCCTCTTCTTTTTCTTTTTTTTTCAACCCTACCTAGCAGTTGATCCAGAGGAAGGCAAAGAAACCCAGCTAATGGGGGACAATCTTTGGTGTTTCTCAAGCTGCAGGCAGTACTGTATCTGTTTCAAAGCCAGTACTTTTCTATACTATAGCACTTTAGGGGGAGTGTTTATTGGGTTCCTCCCCTCCTGTCTATCTATTGGAACATCAGGTCATATGGTTTGAAGGTGTGGTGAGGGTTAGTGGATTTAAGGATGTTACGTACAGAGTTTCAGATGTTCTGATGATGGCCTGCCATGCGGGCAGAAACATGTTAACGATTATGGTGGAATAAAAACTGTATTTCATTTGCAAGACCCAGGAGTGCGTTGCTTTCTGCATATTTCTCTCTCTATACGAGGTTTTAAAAAATAAAAACCTCGGCTTATGCTTGAGTATATACTGTATATAATCTTCTATATGCGCCTATTTACATTTCTACAATTGAATTGCAGAAATCAGTTTAACTGCATTTTATCATGACCACTGCAGTTCTATGCAGTTTGTCTGGCTGGAAATCTAAAAAAAAAAATCTAGTCTTATAATACTCACTTTCAGCACGAATGGGAGGTTTAAGACTATCCTGTAAATGAGAAGTGAACAAAATATAAAAATAGGCTTGTCCATACATTTGAAA
Organism: Hymenochirus boettgeri; assembly: GCA_019447015.1. Lineage (NCBI taxonomy): Eukaryota > Metazoa > Chordata > Amphibia > Anura > Pipidae > Hymenochirus > Hymenochirus boettgeri. The sequence continues at coordinate 62,716,495 of CM033471.1, forward strand.
TTAACTTCATATGAAGAAAAAGTGATGACAATATAAGAAATAAAAATGCAGTACAAATATGTTTGAGTACTTGTTTGAGAACATTTTGATTGACAAATAGGGAAGTCAATAATGCTGAAAAGCATGGATATCTATTTATTTAGATGCAATACTCTCAGTGAAAACTATCCTATGATATAGTTGTTATTGAATACATATAGAATAAGTTGTGCCACAGATTAGTGTGACTTTAAGGTGGAAAATGTTAAAAAGCTTCTCCTGGTACATGACCCATAAAAAAAAATCAGAAACAAAATTAGTTCATGCACAGTACATTCCTCCATCTACAATCTTTGTTAAGATTGATTCTGATGCAATAGAGTGAATAATATTGTAACATAATCTTAATTATGATCCTTGAACGTTATAAACTGCTTTAATGCTCTGTTGTAAAACACACATAAAATATTGCACGGGCTGATGGACATACACATTTAACAAGTCCTATGAGCAGATGGCTGGAATTCTGATTACTTTCCCTGATGGGAATATCTTAATAGACCAGCCACCTGTCCAAGTGATTACAAGGCTTGTGTTCAAACAGTACATTTTATCTTGGTGTTGGTTGTTAAATTTTCATTAAATGTCTTGGTATGTGAATTTTATTTTTTCCCTACCTTCCTTAGTAATGAGTATATGCAAGTCTATTTTTCCCCCTAACTTGGTATTAGATTGATAGATTTGGATTGTTTTTCCTGTTTAAAATCAATGCTTTTTATAAGATTTTAAAAACCCTTAAGAGTATTACATATCTTAGAAAATAGATTCGTTGCTGTATGCAACTGAATGTCGGCTTCTTGTTGTGTAGTATTTTATTGGCTAGACATTTGATGTTTACTGTTTATTCGGGAGTTCCGAAAGTTTCATCGGGACTTCGAAATCCTCAGATTCGCTTCAAAACTGGGTTCTATTAGAAACCACATTACATCTCTCTTCCCTGATTAACAGGATCTCGGTAGAAAAAAACCCTGTTTGTTTTAATCAAAACTCCTGATGCTACCCTCACCAGAATATCAGCAGAATATCAGAGAAATCATCTGAAGCTTTTACAGAGGGTCCAGGGTTGGCTGATTAAATATTGTGACTGCTTCTCTCATTAAATAGCTTTGCTGCTTGCATGACTTTACCACCATATATGTGGCTGGTGTTACGGTTTACCAAATCCTGATATTAAATCGATTTTCATCAGCCACAGCAAATCCTATCTTAAATGCACGCAAATCTTAAGTAAATTGGTTAGTGTGCTTTTCAGACCATATTTACCTTTGTGGCTCTCTTAAATGAGTCTGATAGCTTTTCTTACTTTCATAACCAAAGCATGTAGGAAGAGTAAATTAATTAGAAACATTTGTTTTAGGATTTATCATGTTATTATGGTAAAGATATGGTAATGTAGGCATAACACCAATAGGAAACAATATATATATATATATATATATATATATATATATATATATATATATATATCTTAATTATTTCATTTTCTTTATGCTTATGTGTGTATTTTTATATTTGTTCTTATTTACTGTTTTAGGTACTGTAAGACTACACACTATACCTTTTTATAAATAAAATGCACATTCAGTAGAAAATATGCAATATATATTTTCAGTGAGTTGTATCTAAAACATATAATGATACCTTACAGGTTCAGAAGATTACAGATCAAAGTTCAGCGGGGATTGTTTTATGGATCTTGTTTGTCCTGAAAAATGTCGCTGTGAAGGAACGATAGTTGATTGTTCCAATCAAAAACTTACACGAATACCCAGCTATCTACCAGAATATACTTCAGACCTGTAAGTTGTGCTTGTTTTGAACCTACAACACTCATGTTGCCACCTTTATTTTATTAGCACTACTAACACTAATGGGCCAATGCAGAGCCAAAAAATTACATCTTACCTGTCCGCGATCTTGTTATGCTTTGCGAGACTTACTGCATCGCGGGATCCTGGTCAGGTAATACTTAAGTTTTTGGTTTCTGCATTGGCCTCTACATAGGCTATGCAGCGCTATTTCCAAATATTTTTGGCCAGAGTGAAATTAGTGCAAAATCCACGCTACCTCGAAAGTACATTGGGTAGCTTGGGTTTTGCAGTAATTCAGCCAAAAAATGACCGATATAGCATTGGCCCATAAATGAACTAAATGAGCTGACACCCTGGATTCAAGAGTTGCACACTTATTACACATCTTCTTCCAGCACATACGTCCTGTGTTTGGGTAACTTAAAACTACACTTACATGTTGCAACAGCATTCGGAAGTTGTTCTTTCTAAAAAACAAAACAAAACATGGACTCATTAAGTGCATTCATGGTACTAAATTTGTATGGAACAATGTAGTAATTGCACTTTACACATTTATCTAATGCATACAAGTTACTAATCTCTGTTTTTATTTACTAGACGTTTGAATGACAATGAAATCACTGTACTAGAAGCTACAGGAATATTTAAGAAGTTACCAAACCTGCGTAAAATGTAAGTGCAACTAAGTTGGCTTAGTGGATACGATATTAAACCAGTCATATGTATGATATAGCAAACCACGAAGTGGTTTTCCTTATTGTACCTAACTACCTAACAACCTAATACTAGTAAAATAAAGCGTTATGCTGGATGCTAATCAGATTTAGGAAGGGTGAGATCATCAGAACAATGGAAAACCTTTGAAAATATTAATAAGGGTAGTCTAAATGGTGCCCTATGGGAAACTGTCCTAAAGGTCAGGTGCCGTTTTATAGTATTCTTGTCAGATCAGTGTTTTTAAAATTTGAGTACTATATTTTCCTAATGAACATTAAAATGTTGGTGGAATTGGATGACAGATTCAGTTGTTACAATTTATTATGTTAGAAACAAAGATTTATATCACAGCACAATTGAAAATTATGATTTAGAAACATATTTGGGGAGATTTACCACAGAACTGATTTCCCTAGCTGTGCTGCACAGCTGCTGGTGATTAAAGGTGGAATCCAGGTCTGAATTAGAACTCCCGAATCAAAATTCCAAACGGAACTTTTGGATTGCGGAACTTTCCATATTTCCAATAACCCTCATACATACAGTTATGTACAAGCTCCGCCCCTCTGAGATTTCCTCTTTTTTCTCCTGCTTGAGCCTCAAACAGTAATGCCTGTGAGTTCCATCCACTCTCCTGCTTGAGCCTCAAACATTAATGCCTGTGATTTCGGTGCACTCTCCTGCTTGAGCCTCAAACAGTAATGCCTGTGAGTTCCGTGCACTCTCCTGCTTGAGCCTCAAACAGTTATTCACAAGCATTGTGGTTTGAGGCTCAAGCAGAAGAAAGCAAATGAAATCTCAGAGGGGCAGAGCTGAACATTCAGCAAACCAGTTAACAAGTCAGCAACTTTCAAGGCACAAAGGTAGGCTCTGGAGGGACATAGGTAAAAACAATATGGAAACAGTATTTTTAAAGCTGCAGCTTCCAAATGAACATAACTTGATTTTACAGTGCAATTATCCTTGAACTATTATTCTTTTATAATTTTCTTATTGTATTTCTTGCATTCTTTTTAGCAATCTAAGCAATAACAAGATTAAAGAAATTCGTGAGGGTGCTTTTGATGGATCTGCTGGGGTGCAAGAACTGATGTTAACAGGAAATCAACTGGAATCTGTTCAAGGACGAATGTTTAAAGGTCTTGTAGGCCTCAAGACTCTGTAAGTCGAACATGTGTTGAGTTCTTGAAGGAGTGTTGACATGTCTCAGTTGAATATGTTTAAGTTTCTTTTATGCAATAAATAATAGACATAAGCAGGGAGATTTACTCTGAGCCGTAGTTGCTCTGGGTCCATATCCCTTACAGAGATTCAGCGTCTTTGAGGCTCTGAGTAAATCCCTTCTCTGGTTAACTCCTCCATAACTATTTAATACCAGCTATTGGCTAATAAGTCTTTTGCTATACCCACACAGCCGAAGCAAGGAAGGGGTTAAAAGTCTCACCAACCAATCAGTTAGTGTGACTTTAACCCGTTTCCTGCACAGCAGATACAGGTGAATAGCGCTGATAATGTCTCTCTGCATTAAGAAAAATATTTAAACAATTGCAAGCATATTTTGGAGAACCTGCCGAAGCATATTGATACATATTGAGGTAATGGCTATACATGTATAGTAAACATTAAAACTGATGATATTTTTCCTTATACATTTTAACATATCTACAGTAAGCAGTCCAAAAAGGCACAAAAATGTTTTAAAACATTTAAATTAAATTTAAATATCTGTAGTTATTTTAAGTAAATTAGATATTTGTGATAGAAACTAGAAATGAAAAATATCCAAGTAAGCTTGTTTATCACATACAGTGTGTATAAAAATTATTTCATACACACCATATGTGATAAACAAGCTTACTTGGCTGTACAATATTGTGTAGATTTTGTTCTCACAACAGAGATTGATATATGCTTTTCATATGCAGTTATCCTCTAGCTTATTTCTAGCTATTTCCTTAATAGAAAGTAATCAGAGAATGAAGATATTCTGATCCAAAAATCAATTATTTGTTTCTATTTCTTTAGTTATTTTTACAAACAGTTAATTAAACCATTGTGAAATATTGTGTATATTCTTTTTTTCTAGATAAAAGTATGCCATGATTTATCTTGCTAAATGCAAATACTAGTCTTAAAATAAACAGAGTTAACTTGTATAAAGACAGATGCACCTACTAAATTTGACAGGGTAGCTCAGAAATTAGAGAGAATATTAGAGAGAAATTAGAGAGAATATAAGGTAAAGCAAAAATGTTTTATTTGCAAAATATGAACAATGCACAGATAAAATAGTGTTTTCAGCCAATCAATCTCCTTTCCTAGAAAACACACCACAGAATTTTCAAAAGAGAGGCCCCCAAATGGAGAAATTTACTGAAAAAATATAAAACAACAGAGCATAAGCTTTTCTATTTATAACTAACCTTAACTAAAGTATATTTTTGATTCTATATGACTATATAAAACATTCATATCCAATTTCACTTGTTTTATTTATGTGTCCAGTGAAGTGCTTGAAAATACATGGTTTTTCTAAAGTGAATATCTTGCTAGGTGCATTACTGTCATGGTTAATTTGTGTCATATATTCTTCTAACTTATGCCGCAGAATGCTGAGAAGTAACTTGATGAGTTGTATTAATAATGATACTTTCACTGGACTGAGCTCTGTAAGGCTGCTCTCTCTCTATGACAACCGGATTACAACCATTACACCTGGAGCCTTTAATACATTGGTTTCTTTGTCCACAATGTAAGTACTGTAGTGTGCAAAAACTGTATTGTGCAAAATTGTTTACTGTGCAAGGTTGTTTATATTTTATTCCCAACAACTCAATTTAAATAGTTCAAGCTATGTAATAAAATATAGAATGTAAATCAAATGTATTTTTGATTTTAATGTCATACACAATAATATATGTTCTTTGCCAAGGTGTATATAAGCTCTCACTTAAGCAGCTTACTTTGCTATTTGTACCTTCGTTCAAACTTCTGTAATATTACCACAGCTGCATAAAATGTGAGTCCAATTGATTTAATATTATAGGAATAGATTGCATAAGGATTTATTTTAATACTTTAAGGGAATGTCATCCCTTAAAAAAAATTAGAGATTGGTAAATCAACCCCAAAAACTACAATAAGTTGAAAACTGGCAGATGAAGGGCTAATTTGTTATGCAGTAAAATTATGCCCTCCCCTTCCCTCCGCCTCTCAAAAGGTTTCCCCCTTCTCCTCATACTCTCCAAGATTTTTTTTATAACCTTTTACATGCTATGATGCAACTGTTATATCTATGACGGACAGGTGCTAACTGGAAGAACCAGGAAGCAGAAAGAGGGGTAACAGGACAGCATTAGCATTTCAGTTTAGATTTACATCTTTTTGCTTTAAAACTATTGTTATTTGGAGGTGATTTAAATATATACAATGTTTCATTTGGTGAGTGAACCTACCCTTTTAATATTTCACATTTAAATTGTAAAATGTATGTGAAACGCAACACTTGTAACAAACATTATTTCTAGATATTTTACCTCTAAAACACTGCATAATGTGTGACATATTCTGAATACTGCAAATGCTATGACAGTAGCATTATGACGGCAATCTGTCTTGCATAAATTCTGTTTCATAGAATGTTGTGGCCCACACATCTGTTACCATTCAAAAAAGATATTTTAAAGATGAATTCTGAATGCTTATATAAGCAATTGATAGATTGACCTCATATGCTCGGCAACAGGTTTACCGTAAACAGTTTCTATGGTAACTGCCTTTTACTGGAGTTACCGTGTTTACTGTAACTTCCACTCTGCTAAAATAAAATGAAATAGTTAATAGCAGATATCCTAAGTAAGGAAAAAAGCAAACCAATAAATGTCAAGCATTATCAACAACTTTTTCTGTTTAGTCTTTCTGATCATTCTGATCAGTTAGTTAATGATACCATAAGGGATTGTTTTATTACTATTGTGTTGCTATTTTGTAAAATGGATGTTGTATAGCAATAAAGCAACCTAAAAAGTATTAGTAGAATGCGAAAATTGTAAATATAGCCTTTTCACAGCCTCATTTTATAAACTTGCATTCCCAACTAATCTAAGAAATATGAACTAAGAATCTAATAAATTTCATGCTCCCAGCATCCCCAGACAAGTGGACTAAGACATAAAAAATGTCTCCTTTATGTCCAGAACCGCTGGCATGATAACATGCAATACAGCCTAATGGTATAGAGCCATTTATTTAGCTTGCAGGCATGACATGTTTCGGTCTTGTTAGATCTTATCAGTTCAAGATAAGGATTCATGGCATCTTTGGGTAGGACTATGGGTGTGCACAAGATACCAAATTTCTATACAGCTTAAAGTGTATGTATACTGAAAAAATGACTTTGCGGCATCTTAATCTATAAATAAATACAGGTAAGTAGCACTTACTCTGAGGTGTGTGTTGCTGCATGCCTTCAATATAATACTTGTTTTGCTCAGGCTCTGGACACTGACCTAACTATTTTCCCCCATACCAACTGTCAATACTGCATACAGCATACCAACTGTCAAACCATTCCATCTACAGCAAAACTGCTTACAAAAATGCTAAACCATAAGATGTTTCAGATTGAATATCTAATGAAATGGAGGGCAGATCAAGCAAAAAACAGTACAGTGATAGTTGGGATTAATTAGTTTCCACTAATGGGCAATTTAAAAAAACTAATTTTCCAGTGTACATATCTTTTAAGTTGAGGTGGGCTTACAGGAGCAATTAGCCTATTTTAAAGAAAATATATTCAGATAGTAAACATTATATCACCTCTAACCTGCCACAAGCAGGAGAAAATAGAAACAAATGAAACTGGTATCTTGCCCCAACACAACAAGAACCTCTGGCTTAGAAAAACAGGATATAGTTTTATATGTTCTTGCTTGGGTAAAATAGAGGCCAGTTCATATTTGTTAGTTTTTCTTAAACCTCTTTTGAAAAAACATTACCTGGATTTGTACATAATAGATAATACAGTACTTTAAACATATTTATTGTCAAAATCCACTCTTAAAATTTCAGTTTTAAGAGTTTAGTATATGTGACACTTGCATATTTATACTGTGCAAAATTATTGGGGTTTTCTTGTTTTGTTTTTAAAGAAATCTACTCTCCAATCCCTTTAATTGTAACTGCCATCTTGCATGGCTTGGAAAATGGCTGAGAAAGAAGAGAATTGTAAGTGGAAACCCACGTTGTCAAAAACCATATTTTTTAAAGGAGATTCCAATTCAGGATGTGGCTGTTCAGGATTTTACATGTGATGGTAAGAAAGAAATGCAAATAATTAAAAAACATACTTGTAGAGTAATATTGAGTAAAAATATGAATAGAAAAATTGTTGGACAAACAAAGGTTTGGTGAGTACAAGGCCTTCTAAAAAATGTTGTATCTCTATAGAGTTTTGGTTGTTACCTTTCCTTCTGACTTTAAGAGATGCCCACATATTCAATGAAATAATCTATTGGTAAATAGAACCAGAGTATATTTTAAAGCCCCTTCATGTAGAATATAAAAAGTGATTAAATCTTCACACAAGCACCTCATCTCCACTTTGAACAATCCAAAGTTATCTAACCTGACTTTAAAACCAGGCTCCTCCATTCCTCTTAACTGTCTCCAATTAACAGATGTCCTTTTTTGTATATGGGATTATTAAATTACACTGCATATCATGAAGGTGAGGCTTTCCACGATTTGTAAAGAGGGAGAATATATTTCTATATTTATTATTGATATAACAATCAATCAAGATTTACCAGCATGTTTAACATTCACAAGCATTCATTAATGCAAAGATCAACTATAAAATGACCAATCAACAAGTAAGTTTCCGTCTGATTTCTGGGCAAGTGTCAAGAGATAATAGGAGAATTGATTAATTAAACCCAAAATTTCTAACAGTGTGAAACCAGACCAAAAGTATGATTACGGATTCTGTACAGTGCTCATTTTTGTCCTACTTAATTGTTAATGCTTCAAAACCAAAAACGACAATCCATTATTGTCTGGAGCAGCAATGGCATAAACTTTCAGATCATTGGTTCCTTTTGATTCATAGATGTCTTTTTCCATCAGATTGCATTTTTGTAACCACACTGTGGCAACAGAAAACAACATTTCTTAACTATTGAAGACATTTTTAATTTTCTTATGAAATAATATTATGTCTAATTATTAAGTTCTTCTGAGAACTGTATTTTGTGGCAAGTGATTCCAAGAATAATAAACGTTGGAAACTTTGGTTATATTATTGTTAGCACGCGGCTTATTTATTAAATTATGTATATCAACAAAGTACTAATTTATAACCTGTGGTGCAGACCATCTGTGCACCCACCATTTTCAATGCTGTACAAAAGGTATTTCTGATTTGCAATCGTACATCAGTTTTGATCCCAGATTTCTAGCACTGTTTATTCTTGATGAATACATGGAATAGAATGCAGCTTAGGGCCCTAAATGTAAAAAGATCCTAAGGCTGTGATCTAGCCTGCAATTTAATTGACACAGATTTACTGGATTTGTATGTATTAGATGGCTTTCTCTTATTTATTTGACATAAATGATCTATTCTATGACATTCTGCTGGTATATGCACAGATTTATTTATGTATACGTATAATCAACATGAAGCTGGTTAGTAAGCCATGTAGAGAGTATTGCCTGGTACCATAGATTGTCTACTTTTTATTGTTATAGTAAATTGTTATAGTGAAAAAACATAACCAGACAAAATGCTCCCTTTACTTTTTTTCTTGTCTATAACGATGCATTTTGAAAACCGGCCTACAATCATAGAAATGAGAAAATCCTTAAAAGGTATCTCCACTCTAAATGTATACTTTCCTATTTTCAGTGTCATTAAAGAACAAGAGGTAAAGGAGCTATGTTTTACCTCCCATTCTTCAAGTAAACAGTCAGTGGATAAACATTTCAAAAAAACAAAAAATATTTGTACATGGATAGAGAATTGGTTATTGGATCGCAAACAGAGAGTAGTGGTCAATTGGGCTACATTGCCTCAGGGTTTTTAATCTGTTTATAAATGACTTAGAAGGGGGCATTTAGAGCAAGGTCTCTGTGTTTGCTGATGACATAAACTATGCAGAGCCTAAACTATGCAGAGCTTTGGAAACTTCAAAAGATGACCTAGATAGATAATCAAAATGGGCAGCAGTATGGCAGATGAGATTCAATGTTGATAAATGTAAGGTGATGCATTTAGGGTTTAACAATCCTTGTGCCACCTACACCATAATTAACTCTGTGTTAAGTGAATCTCAACTGGAAAAAGATTTGGGGGTTCTGGTAGATAACAATCTTAGCTGTAGCAAACAATGCCAGGCAACAACGGCTAGAGCTATTGTCTTGTATAAAGAGGGGAATGGATTCAAGAGAAAACACATTATACTTATATATACTTTACAAGGCACTGGTAAGACCTCATTTGGAATATGCAGTGCAGTTTTGGAATCCCATATACAAAAGGTACATCTTGGAAAAGGAATCAGTTCAGAGTTTGACTATGCAGGCAGATTAGACAAGTTGGGCTGTTTACACTAGAAAAGAGACATTTGCGTGGGGATATGATCACTTTATACAAATATATTAATGGACCATACAATAAACTCTCTGGTGCATTGTTTACTAATCGGTTATATCAGGGGACATATGGACATCCTTTAAGATTAGAAGAAAAGAAGTTTCATCTTCAGGTTAGGAAAGGTTTCTTTACAATGAGAACTGTGAAACATCATATACTGCAGTTCTGGTTGATCCAGGGATACTTTCCGATTGCCATTTGGAGTCAGGAAGGAATTTTTCTCCTTTTTTAGCTGGATTTTTTTGCTTTCCTCTGGATCAACTGTTAGGTAGGATTAAAAAGGAGGGTGAAAAGGTTGGACTTGATGGAAGCATGTCTTTATTCAACCTCAATTACTATGTTACTATGTACTATGTAGGAAACAGGATCTAGCACAGAGAACTTACTTGCGAATAAGCTCTTCAGCTGTTCCACTGACAGTTCCCGACATGCCTTTATACATGTACATGTACATGCATGGAGATTCCCTTTAACAACATTATGAAAAGTCTTACATTCTTTTGTAAGCCCAACAGAATCCATTTATGCTCATTACAGTAAAAAGCAATTTAAAAAAAAGGCATTGTAGGTCATAGGGGTATGAGGAAAGCTTTGTTGTGTATTTGCATATGACAAATATGAAAAATGCAACCTGTGTGGGAGGTTAGAAATTCAAGATAAATATTTACAATATTTAATATTAAAAAGGAAATTGTTAACAGGTGTGATGATTTCAGTAGTATCAGCCAGAAATTAATATGCTTAATGTTGAAGTCAAATTGTAAAGTTAATTGCACAGACCACAAAGTATATTTACAATACCTTTTTAACTAAGGCATAATTAGTAGTTCATTTAAAGTATAGGTAACTTTTATCAATACATAGAGGTTTCATATGACAATTGCAATATCTTGAGGATATTTTACTTTAGAGTGTTTAGTGTGTCCTATAAAAGATATGCTATTTATAAAGACATCTTTAGAAATATAGCGGTAAATAAGGCAAAAAGTGGCTTGTTAATTAATATAAGTGTCAAAACAAGGAAGCAACAGCATGTTGCCTCTCTCAGACACAGAACAGGGGTTTTACAGTGCAGTGTACTATTATGTTTCAGAATGATCTGCCCCCCCCCACACACACACACACACATTTCCCCCACACTTACATTCCTTTGCGTTATTAAAAAAAAATATATATATTTTTTTTTTGCAGTTTACCTTTTATCCAGCATTGAAGCAGAAAGAAAATAGAAATGTTATATAAATCTGTGAATTTTAACCTGTAACCTCATGGATTCTGCTTTGTATTCCATTGAAAAAATTAAAAAAGGGTGGTAAAGCCAGCTTACAATTTTGTATTTTTCCTGGTATTCTGAAATTCATGTTGACTGGAAAATAAAACAAACAAAAAAAGCAAAAAGGACATCCTGGAAATGGAAAGGGTTCAGAGAAGAGCAACTAAATTAATTAAGGGGACTGGGCGAGCTTAAAGATTATGCACATTAGAGAAAAGGTGCTTGCATGTGGATAACTGTAAAGAAATACATTAATGTGCCATACAATGCAATCTTCTGTGCATTGTTCACTGATACATGTTATTTGTCATGCGGACATCCCTTAAAGGATAAGTGCACTGTAAAATCAAGTTATGTTCATGTTGCCATATTATTTTTGGTGTCAGTGCATGCACACACGGTGCAGAGAGATAATGTCACGGATGCACACGTCCTTGCACGCACTGACGTCACGCCATGTGTGCCAATGTCATGCCCGTGCACGGAACCCACAGGCATTAGCGTTTGAGGCTCGAGCAGGAGGAAGCAGAGGAAATCTCAGAGGGGTCGAGCTTAACATCCAGGAAAGTGGTAACAAGATGTCAGCAGCTTTCAAGGCACAAAGGTAGGGTCTGGAGGGGCATAGGTAAAAAAAAATATGGCAACAGTATTTTTAAAGCTGCAGCTTCCAGATGAACATAACTTGATTTTACAGTGCACTTATCCTTTTAAAGGACAACAATACCAAAAAAAATTACCCTTATTACATGTCCACACTTGCAGCAGCTGAAATCACTTACTCACATTTACAGCAGTGCTGCCCTCCCTTAGATATCACACAGCAAAGATGAGTGCTAAAAGCTCGCCTCCTAGACGGCCCAGGGCCAAGGTTAACATAGCACTTGTCATTGGCTGGTGGGAATGTCTGTTACAACCTCTCTCCACCTCCTCTTCCAGTCAAGCAAACTTGAAATTGCTAGGATACAGCCTACATAATCAAGCTGATCAAGAGTGGGTGGAGGAGTGTTTTCTTACATGCTAGCTTTGAGTGACAGTTAGTGGCAGACAGAATTGTTACGCTCCCTTCACAGCATGGCTAATTGAAGGCAGAGAGAGGCTCGAAATCAGTATAGTATTTGAGGTTGAATAAAGACATACGTCCATCCAGTCCATCCCATCTAGCAATATCCTCGTTTCCTGCCTAACTGTTGATTGAGAGGAAGGCAAAAAAAAACCACCAAATATATGGGTATAAATAAGGGGGAAAATTCCTTCCTGACAGTGGCAATCGGAAATTTCCCTGGATCAACTCTACTTTATGAATCAATACCAGTAACTTTCAACATTCCTTGTTTGCAGAAACTCATCCATCTTTTTTTTTAAACTGACCAATGAACCTGCCATATCAACGTCCACTGGAAGACAGTTCCAAAGCTTTACTGTTCTCACAGTGAAAAACCCTTTCCGAACTTGAAGTCTAAACCTTTTTTTTTCAAGTCTTAAGGGATGTCCTTGTGTCCTCTGACATGTTCTATTGTTGAACAATGCCCCAGATAGTTTATTGTATGGCCCGTTAATGTATTTATACACAGTAATCATATCCCCACGCAAGTGCCTTTTCTCCATGTTTGTAACTTTTCCAGTCTCTCTTCATATTCAAGCTCCCTTTTTAATTTAGTTGCCCTTCTCTGAGCCCTTTCCATTTCAAAGATGTCCTTTTTGTACACAGGATTCCAAAATTGCACTGCATATTCCAAATGAGGCCTTACCAATGATTTGTAAAGAGCGAGAATAACATTTTCCTCCCTTGAATCCATACCTCTCTTTATACAAGAAAATCCCATGCTGGCTTTGGCTGTTGCCGCCTGGCACTGCTTGCTACTGTTAGGATTGCATTTATGCATTGCACCTGAACCAACATGGGTAATGCACAAGATGTGCAATAATGCAGGAAATGTCACTTATGGGGAAAAACTGAGCGACCAAGACAGGAATAAATGAACAAGGCAATTTATTAACAATTGCAAGGAATATAAATGATAATGAAGCAGTTGTAGACATTAACCTCATGAACTACAACATGCATACATACGAAAAGGTAATGCAAGACAATCTCCCTGCAGGCAAGTGTATTTAATGAGCATACACCTGCAGTCTGTAGTACATACAATTAGCCTACTCTGCATAAGATATCAATGCAGAGTAATCCAGTGTATATACAAATGTGTGCACACAGACCCAAAACCCAGGAAGATAAAAATAACAATAAACCAATAATACGCAAAACAAGAGGCAGCAGGCAAACGGGTAGAAGAACAGGAAAAATATAAACCGGGAGATAAAATAATACAAGAATCGCTAGGCAGAGAATAGACACAAGGAACACAGGTTAAAACACAGGAGGGCAACCAGAAACAGGATACAGGACTCTAATACAAGGACTGCCAACTCCGGCTAGAAGGGCTAGGACACAGGAAACGTAAGTACAATGAACTAGCACTGAAGCAATGTTCATGCTGGCCTTAAATGCAGGCATAGGAAGGTCAGGTGACAAATCTCCTCCCAGCAATAGTCTGTAACACACACAGTTCTTGAGGTAGAGAGCCCTCTGCTGGTGGGCAGGTAGAAGTTCCGGAAGTGCTATCTCTGAGGAGAACAATGACATCTGCTGGTGGAAAGGAGGAAATTCATGCAGGCAGTTGATAAAGTCACCAGCAGATGTGGATCGTGACAGCTACAGTAAATAAATGTATGGGGAGGGCTGCATACCTTTACTCGTTTTAAAGCAACTAAAAAAAATGCATTGAGGCAATACATTTATCCTTTAAGGACAACTATACTCACTGTCAACTGATGTTTAGCACCCAGGGTGAGGACCTAAACTGTCAGGTCCTCACTGCTAGGCTTGTCTTCTATCTCCGCCAATACTTACTTAAAGTTTCTTTCGTGGCTTTTTCCTCCATTCAGTCGTCGACTCCATCCAATGAGAAGATACGCTTTGTAAAAGAGTGTCTTCTCATTTGCCGGGATTGCGAAGGTGGAAATGAAGTGAAACCAGCAAAGGAAACTTTAAGTAGGTATTGTAGAAGATAGAAGGCAAACTCAGCGGCGAGGACCTGGCAGTTTAGTTATAGTTATCCTTTAAGACTGGTGGAAAAGAAGTTTAGTCTTAAAGTTTGGAAAGGGTTTTCTAAAAGCATGTTACAGGTATTGATAAATAAAGTTAGAGTTGATCCAGGAATATTTCCCATTGCCACTTGGAGTTGAGAAGTATTTTTTTTCCCCCTTTATGCTTTTTTTCCCTCCTTCCTATTAGACAGGACATGTGGGTATTGCTGAGTAGATTGGACTAGAGGGACATATGTCTTAATTCAACGTCAAACACTTTACCATACTATACATTATCACACATAACTACGGATGTTCCCACGATATTATTATTGACTCAATTCAAGTTTGGCCAACATTAGAAAACATCCAAGTAAAGGTCTTTAGGTGGTGCACATTTAAGTTCCCACGGTAGTTTCTTAATGCACTGATTGGAGCTTTTTAGGCAATTTAGGGGGGATTTTCTAGCTAGGCATGATGGAAGTAATCTTAGGTTCATAGTTTCTAGTGATATGCCCTATAGAATGAAATACAATATTATAAAAACTTTCAAGGACATTTTCAATCAGAAATTTTATATTATTTCAGACTATATAATATGTTGTTGTCTGCCAAAACAAAAATCCTTGGGATATTATATTGTGCAGGTATAATATACAGTTCAACTGAGGAATCTTTCACTGTTTACAGGAGCTGTAAAAAGATTTAATCAGTTTTTTGAAGTGTGTGTATAGTATGGTGGTGTTGATGGAAAATATGTCTAAGTAGTTATGGCAACAAGCCCAATCCCTCTCTAAACAAACTACTATATATAATTGCAAGTGAAAAGTCAAAATTGATATACAAATAAGTTATGGTATGTGCATTTACTAAAACTTGTTCAAATGGATTCAAAAGTTTTTAATATCAAAATGGTTATTCTTTTTTGTTCCAAATATATGTATTGTTGTTTCTAGGTAATGAAGAAAGTAGCTGTCTCCCCACCCTTCGCTGTCCAGAGCAGTGTACTTGTGTTGAATCTGTGGTTCGCTGTGGAAACAAAGGACTCAGAATTCTCCCTAAAAACATTCCCAAGGATGTAACAGAACTGTAAGTATAGGTTAATGATCTAATGGCTTACATTTAGGTGCTTTGTTTGAATGTACAGTGTACACAGTCCTTATTTCCTCATTAACATATTTAACAGTTCTGCTGCCCAATGTACCCTTCTTTCTCTGCAGGAGTTGAGAACTACTGATGTTTATAGAATTAGTTCAGACATATTTTTAGCTTTAGTTCCCATAAAAAATAGTGCATTGCTTTCAGGTTTTCTTACAAACATTTAAAAGTTTTTCCAGCTGAAAGACCCTGGTTTTTCAACCAGCAAAAACTAAATTCCATATCAAAACCATGAAACATGAGGTTGAAACTTGGTCCTAATGTATGAATTTCAGAAGTCCCATATCAAATTTTGTCTGCCATGTCAAAGTTTTTACTTCTAAACCAGTAGTTTCGACTCAAAACCAGGTTGGGTCGAAACTGCAACACATAACTAATTGTCACAGACCTCAGTTAATGACAACAAGTCTTTTTACAATAGATCTAGAATTGACATTTCGGCCATAGTCTGTCCTCTGGTGAATGACGATATTTCAGCCTGGACGACAAGTCAAAAATTGGTCTGCCGGGTTGAAATATTGCCCCATGTGTACCCAGCGTAAGTCAAGTTATATTTTCAATTAGTTTTAACATTTGTTTGTCATATTCATAGCTGTAAATGTGATTTGATGTAAGAGAACAAGCATCCATATTAAAATGTATTGTAGAGACTACTGCATCTCTGTCAGTCCTGGAAAGGTTGAAAAATTGTTTTATAGTATAAGTGTATTATTACCATAGCACATTAATTTGTCCTTGGTATCTTTGTTGTTAATTTTATGATATTTGATTTGTTATTCTTTCCCCCCCCCCCCATGAAATATGAAAGCCCAGAAGCTATAATGCTTGCGGTGAGGTGAACTAAAAGAAGCCAAAAGACTGAAAATAATGTAGTAGTCTTTATGTGCTTTATGCTCCATCCTGTAAAGGCTCACTAAAATTAAATCTTCTATAGTCATGCATTTCCCAGTGATTAAAATAAATTAAAGTTAGAATTTACCTTTCAAAATAATACCAATTCTTTCTTATGCAACTTTTACCCTTTAGACCATATTTTTATATGCCTGGAAAGATTTCCTGTGATCTGCAGACTATGCAAACATCTAAATATAGATGGATGCAAAAGTTATGCAGGAAGATGCTCCAGACTAGGAAGACTCTGTTAATGAGCTCTGCAACATATCTTTAAAAACCTTTACATGAAAAAAACATCCATTTTTAGGAAATTCCCAAGTGTTTGGTTTTTTAGGAAACTATTTTCCAGGTAGTCCTGGAGCCTATTTGAAAAAAGGCTAAAAAAAATTCTTATCTGTGGGTAATTATGATAACTAAAGATGGCTCTCAAGGAAGTAAAGGAATATAAGTACAATTGGTTTCCTTATTCCAGTTCTCTGAACTTACACAATCAGGCTATTTCTCTTAACTCTTTTTGACTAATAATTCTCTCCTGTTTATTACATTTTACTGTAGTGCTTCCCTTTTCTAAAATTACCGTTTTCGTTTAGCTATTTGGAAGGGAACCATCTAACATCTGTGCCAAAGGAGATCTCCAGTTTCAAACATCTAACATTAATGTAAGTATCTTTATTTGTGCTGCAATAAATGTTCATTTACATTTTTTAGGAACACACTGCCTAAATTTTCTAGGCAGCCAAAAAATTGTGTACAAGAGTGAATGCAGATGTTAGCCATGTTAATCAATGTGAGGCTGTGCACAAGGGTTTTCCATCAGGAAGACTCCATCATCACAGCATATGTTTTATATATATTGAATTTTGTGAGAACAGACTAAAACATTAATTTTTAATATTTGGGATTAACTACTTTTACTGATGTGGTATACACAGTGTAGGTTGTATTTTTTAATATAACTAAGCAATATAGATGTCAAAGTTAAAAACTCATATATCCCCCTAGTTCAACCCATTGTTTTAATATATGCTCTTTGAAGACATCAGAGTAAAATATTGACTGCAGAACAAAGTTTGTTAATATAGTCTGCCCAGTTATTTTGTATATATGGGGGAAAAGTTTTTTAAAAAGGTTACCAAAATGATGTGTATATCTAGATATATTTATTTCAACTGAAATAATGCAGAGAACTGTGTAGTAGTATGTAGTGAGAGACCAAAGAAAAAGGCAAGTCTAAATCATTTGCAGGAAAGTTATTATTAGTAATAACTTTATTAGTAATGTTATTTGCAGCAGTGGCGACTAAAAATAAAGCTAGCTATTGTTGATGCTATTATGTCACTAAAGATCCCTGGCTAATTATTAACCGGTATATACAGGCTCAAACTACAGTATCATATAAATAATAAATTTATCATATCCAACATAACAATTGCCACTTTTTAATAATAACCTCTAATAATTAAAGGGCATGTCAACCCCAAAACTTAAATTTGCCCCAGTGGTGGCACCACTGTGTATTTAAAAAAAAATAAAACCTTACCTTACTCCTCAGCTCCTTGTGGTTGTCCTGCAGTATCTGTGCAAAGTCCAGGAAACTAAAAAGTAGGAGCTGTCTTCCTGTCAAAAGGTTTCCGCCTCTAACCTGCAATCCGGGAGGTAGTGTAACATGCGCAGGGGAGCCATTTCCCCCTTCCCTCCGTATCCCGCTATTGCTGCCTTACACTCAACTTAAAATCCTTTGGGCATATTGTAGCTCTCCTCTGCCCACCACAGAGTTAGATCTTTAAATAAAGCTTCCGAATCATACTTACAGCCCTTCGCTCCCGCGGCTGTCTTCATAGCTGACAGCCATGTCTGTGATTGGCTAACCAGCAGCCAATCACAGACATGGCTACTGGTCTGGCCCTTCTCTGCTGCTTTAGGTTAGCAGAGAGCCGGAGAAGACAGCCGTGGGAACGAATGGCTGTAAGTATGATTCTAAAGCTTTTATTAGAGATCTAACTCGGCAGTTGGGGGTTTGCAAGGGAGAGCTACAATATATCCAAAGTTTTCATTAGGGCTGCCTTTAAAAAAAAAGGCAGCCTTTTCCATCTTGCTATTTGGTAGAGTTTGCCAGATACTGGTACTGGGCTTTTGTTTACTTTTGTATGTATAAAGAGAACTCTAACAAGTCCCCGTTTAAATCTTCTTGAGCCTCCCATTGTGGGGAGATTGAACCATCTATTGCACATGGTTCTGTCTGTGATAGGTGGCAGGAAAAAAAAAATTTATGGATCCAATATTTTAAGAACCAGAAAACTTATTATGTAGACTAAAGCAAATGCTCATTGCCTTTTAAATACAGTATAAAAAGTACATATATTAATATTTATTTTATGCATACTGTATTTATTCATATCCTCTTCTATGTGTTTTCTAGTGACTTAAGCAATAACAGTATCAGCGTGCTTTCTAATTACACTTTCAGCAACATGACCCAGCTGTCAACATTGTAAGTATTAAGGCATAAACATATAAAGGTAGAACACAGGCCATTTTAAATAACTATTTTTAAGATTATTAGATTTTATAAGTAAAGCCTTTAAAAATATATGGTATTTTAGTAAATGTTCTGTAGTACTTTAATTAACAAAAGAATACTCTACTGAATAAGTACATTGGTCTTATTTTTGAATAAAAGAGCTGTGCAAGCAAATGCTTGTTCATAGGTTGTGCACAGCTGCATAAATTGTCCACAGCATCCACAGAGATCTGAAAAATATTGGAGCTCATTTCGATCTATAGGCTGGTTTAAGTATATGTGCAGGGTCAGATGAACCTAGCCTTCATACACAATAGTACAGTAATCAGCAAAGCAGAGCTAATTTAAAAAAATGGAGAATCATTTTTCAATTAAATACAATACGTTTTATGCAAGATTAGGCAATTAATCATTATTGACATAGAAATCTGACATTGAAGGTAAATAGGGGCAATACACATGTGATTATTACATTGAAATCTGTTTGCAACATACGGTGGTAACTGCATACATGGCCCCAACTGACCACCAACATTACAGTAAGGGAATCAGTCATTCGTGCATCCATACACAGGCCAATCAAATCGTCTCTCTTTTATGCATTTTGCTTAATGTTTTTGATTTATGGCTGCTTATCAGTGAGGTATTCCATTTATTCTCATGAAGACACTGACAAGAAGAAATATTATTGAATAACTTTTAAGTGTTGCTATAAATAACCTGGTTTTCTAAAATAAATGAAAAAAAAATACATGCTGATGTTTTGGTAGGATATTGAGCTACAATCGACTGAGGTGTATCCCGGTACATGCATTTAATGGCCTGAAGTCTCTCAGAGTTCTGTAAGTATCACGTGTGCATTTTTTTGCTTTCCAAGAAATTGAGATATTTAGATGACAGCTGGCTTCTTAAAGAACAGATGGCTTCAAGTTAGCTTCATGATCCAGAAACTGGATTACAGAATATGCAGAGATGCACTTGTATCAACGTCTTACATGAATTAAATTAAGTGAAACAAATGAGACTTCAGATTTCAAAGTAAACATTTTAAGATCTTTTTAAGTGCTTTGATTTTATTTTATTTTGTAAATAGATCAATCCTTTAACAAAGCAAATCATCTGAATTTACCTTACATTTAAAATAAAAATTTTCACATAAGCACATTTATGTTCAGAAGTAGCATGTATAGAGCGGGCTGATCCCTTGAGCGCCCAGAGGACCACCATTTCTATTACAAAAGGCTAGGCAGGTGGTAGTGGACTCTATTATTAGAGATGTGGATAGTGTTATCTGCTGCCAAGATCTTACATGCCGAATACTGTGTGGCCTGCCAGTTGCTAGGACTCGACATGTGGTGGATCATGTAGATAGATTATTGGTTGGGGCTGGGAGTGACCCAGCGGTCTTGGATCACATTGACGCCAATGACAAAATTGGAGGAGGTTAGAGTAAGGCAAGAGTAAGGACCTCCAGGATAGTATTTTCAGAAATATGACTGCAGCCATGTGCTACGCTAGGGAGGCAACAGGAGTATTAATGTGTGGCTAAGAGGTTGAAGGAGATTGGGTATGCATGTATGTTAAAGAGTGGAAATAAATTAAATGATAATCTAAAATGTATGTTTACCAATGCAAGAAGTCTGGATGGAAAAACTGGGGAACTAGAACTAATAGTGTTGAAAGAAAAGTATCATGTCATTGGTGTAGCAGAAACATGGCTAATTGTAAGGATACTCCTTGTTTAGACATGATTGAGTAAATAAGAAAGGAGGGGGGTATGTCTGTATGTTATGGAATAGAAGAGGATAAATGATAAAGTGGAAACAATATGGGTGGATCTGTGTACGGGAAGCAAGAATGTGGGCAAATTAATTGTGGGGGTCTGTTATAAGCCACAAAATGCCAGTGAGGAGGTAGAAATTCACCTTGAGTTGCAGTAGGCCACGGCTGCAGGTATGGGGCACATTCTGGTCATGGGGGATTTCAATTATCCTGACATAGATTAGAGTAAGGGTACTGCCAGCACCCCAAAAGTTATCAAGTTCCTAAATTTGCTATATGAGCATTTTCTTTCACAGATTGTACCTACTAGAAAGGATGCGTTGTTGGATCTGGTAATATCTAAAAACCCTGAGCTCATTATGGAGATAAATGTAATGGAAAGCTTATGGAATAATGATAATGATATATTGTCATTTAATATAGGTTGCAAAAAGTGCACTGTGTAAGGATACTGATCAGAAGTGAACTGCTTATAAACTATTACATTTCTAAATTTATAGGGAACAAGTGATAAAAAATTAGGTATGCTCCTGCGTGGTTTAAAGGTACTCTATAACTGTATATAACTGTCATATACATGAGATCTCTTGTTCCCACCTCCCTTTGAATAATAGAACGCCCAAGTTACACAGATAAACTCACCTACTTGCGATCCACCAGCTTTTTTCCAACAGATCGTTCAATGTCTCAACCGCATTCTTATCCTTTGCGCATCAATATTATAGATAGGAGCTTGATCAGGACAGCACGCTGATCAGGTGGAACCCCAAAAAACACTAAAATTAAATAGTTTGAAATCTGAAATATTTAAGTCTAACCTGAAATCCTGCACAATGTCTTGTTGCCCCTCCTGTTTCTTCCCGTTAGCCACTGTCAGTTATGGATTTGACAGTTGACATCACAGCCAATGACTGAATGCTAATCTCCTAGTTGCCTCTTCTGAGCATGCTAAGGCTCAGTGCAGGTCATTTGCTCAGTTGCCATGAAGCATCCAGAAGCATAGCAGGCAAACTAGGATATATCAACACATTTTAAAGAGGCCATTCCTTCTAAAAGATGAGGGTAGAGTTGTGCTTTTATGTCCCTTTAATGCTCAGATAAAAAGTAAAATGGAAATAAAGAAAATGTCTTTTAGACTGTAATCAGAAGGAACAGAACAAGCCTATATGAAGTATAAAATCTGTAATATGCAGTGCAAGAAAGCAATTAAACAAGCAGAAATAAAAAATTTAAAACAGATAGCTGAAAAAAGCAATACCAGCCCCCAAATGTTTTTTTTTTTAAAGAATATCAATAGTAAAAATATGACGACAGAGAACTTTGTACTATTAAATAATGGGGTTAAGATGGTTGTGGGAAAGGGGAGCCGAAAAGGCTCATGCGCTAAATCACTCTTGACAGAGGGTATGGTACAGAAACAGACAAATTTAATACTGTATTAATAAAGCCACAGGACCTGATGCAATACATCCTCAGATCTTAAGAGAGCTTTGTCCAGTTTTATCTAGACCACTGTTCCTTATCTTTTCAGATTCACTTTTTTTCTGGTGATGGCACTGGATTGTAGAAAAAGCCAATGTAGTATCAGTATTCAAAAAAATTAGTTGTTCAAAGCCTGGTAACTATAGACCTGTAAGTCTTAGGCTGGGTACACAAGGAGGGACTTTTTGTCCCGACCGAGCACTCGCTAAGAGCGAGCGATCGGCGAGGACAAATGTCCATCGGTCACAAATTTTCCGACATGCCCGATCGTTCATCGCCCGAAAATATTGGCTGGTGAGTACCCAGCCTTACATCAGTGATAGGGAAAATACTGGAAGCTTTGTTATGGGATCATATTCTGGACTTTGTCTCCAGAAGTGATCTTATAAGTAGTAGTCAGCATGGATTTATGAGAAATAGATACTGTCAGACCAACTTGCTTGGTTTTTAAGAATAGGTGAGAAAGGTTTAGATTCTGGCATAGCAGTGGATGTAGTATATTTGGATTATGCTAAATTTAGCAAAAATGTAAATTTTTGACATGTGTTGGCTAGAAAAAACATTTCTATATGGATACAGAATTGGTTGTTTAATTGAAGTGATGACACACACACTGAGGGTTTAGATCATTGTTCTGTGTCCTTCCTTATTCAGACTTTTAGGGATGTACAGAACTGAAGGGATGGGATGATAGATACATGTGTACGCTTGTGATATCATACATGTGATGTGATACAGTCACTGTCCTCCTCTTGATCACTTTTATTGCCAAGTGTGTTGCCAATATAAGCTAAACCCACTATAAACAAGAAACAATAGGCAAGAAAGAACGTACAGGGAGATGCAATATCCCGTGCTAACGAGAAAATAAGCACTAAAATCACACTAACATATGTACTAACGTGTTAATGAAGGTTTTGCACTGCCTGCACTATGTCACAATTTTTTTTCTTTGCGCAGCTCAAAGCGATGCAATAAATTTTGCACCGTTTTTTGCGCAACAATTAACGCCTCTTCAATGGTGTCTTTAAAATATGTGCAAAGGTCGCAACTTACCGTTAGCGTTTTCGCAATGTATTAACGGTTGCAAAGTGGTTAATACATTGTGTTTGCCAACAGAACTAGTACAGTAAACAAGTCCCTCAGTAATATTCCTACATGAATCATATACAGAGAGTAATGGTCAATGAAGCTTTATCTATGCCAGCTTAAGTTCTTAGTCGAGTGCCTCAGGGTTCTGTAATGTTTGGAAGCTGAGTGGAAATGAGATTCAATGTTGCTAAATGTAAGGTATGCATTGGGGGTTTAATAATCCTTGTGCTGCCTACACAGTAAATTGCTCGTGCTGTGTGGATCTCTGTTGGAAAAAGATTTAGGTTCAGGTAGATGACCGACAGTGCCAGACAGCAACGACTAGAGCTAGCAAGATATGTATCTTGTATAAAGAAGGAAATAGATTATTATTTTTCCTCTTCACAAAGCACGGGTCTCATTTGGAAATGTGGTGCAGTTTTGGAATCTCATATTTCAAATTAAAGGAGTTCAGAGAAGAGCAACTAAATAATAAGGGGAATGGAGGGTCTTGACTATGCTGACAGATTAGACTAGTTGGGTCTGTTTACATTGGAAAAGCAGAGGAGATATAATCACTTTATAAAAATATATTAATGGGCCATATAATAAATTCTCTGGATTCTTGGACATCCTTTAAGATTAGAAGAAAAAATGGCTCATCTTTAGGTTAGGAAAGGTTTGTTTACAGTAAGAACGCTAAAGTTGATGTAATGGAAAATTCATTGAATAGCTTTAATAGTGGGCTTGATAACTTTCTAAAACTAAAATATAATATGCATTACTGGTATTAATACAGATACTGTAGTATTGGTTGATCCAGGGAACCTTTCCGATTGCCATTTGGAGTCAGGATGGGTTTTCCCCCCCTTTTCAGATGGATTTTTTTTTTTGCCTTCCTCTGGATCAACTGTTAGGTAGGGTTAATGAGTAGGGTATAATGGTTGTATTAGAGAAACATATGTCTTAATTCAACCTCCTTTACTGTGTTATTATGGTGTACATTTTGTCCATTTTAATATAGCACTATAATAAATTACAGAATTTCTGTTGCTTCTTAATAGTGGAAAATGTTACACTGACATCTGTGGGTGTAACTGTCTGTACTTATGATGAGCACACCTGCTGGTACATTTAATTCAATATTATACATAATTGAATCATTTGTTTAAGTAAGGATACTGCACTGAATGTAAACATGATACATCTGCCTCATTGATGGGAAGGAAGAAATGGGGGGTAATAGAGATTATAATCTCTGAGAATACTGTTTATTAGATTTAGAAAAATAAACCTAATATAAAGATTATGTAAATATTTAATACTTTTACTTTAAAATAAGTGTTTGTAGCAAAAGTTGCCTTTATAAGTGCTATCTACCAGTTTATTTTCTATTACAATATTTCAGGCTTTAGGAAATATGGACAAACAACCATGAATGTAAACATTTGTGTATCTCTTCTTAGAGTATTAAAGAAACTAAACTCCAATCAAATCTGTCACCTCCATTAGAAATGCACTAGAAAGATTAGATTTATACTGGTCTAGAAGAGTGTAGTGTCAGCTACAAGTCTCACCACACGTCATCTATACTGTTATTAAAAATCAATTCTCTAGAGAGGAGAAAAATGCTTTAGAGTGACAGCATGCAATCTGTTGTTGTCACTTATTCATTATCTGTGTTCTCAAGGGAGTTGGAAAATGAAAGTATCAGCAAAACAATTTCAGCATTTTTTTGTATTATTTTATACAGCACATGCAAGTCTGTCTGAAAAGAGAACAGATGATTTAGAGTTTAAGCAGCATTGCCATCTACATGCTTATAAGCATAGGATCACAATATTTTGGTGGTATGCCAAAATATAAGTGATACTACACTACCGTGGGACTAAACTACTAAGTGTCCTGGTAGCTTTGTAATTTTCAGTCAATACAGAATGCTGCAAAACTATTATGCTTTATTTATCATTGAAATGCATGCTTTACGTTGGCTGAATTTGTCTTGAACTTGGGTAAACTTGGGTGGTAAATTTTTTTTTTTTTTAATTATGGTTGAAGTAGCTGAAAATGAAAATTTCTCCCAGTGCCTAATTTAACTGTCTCTGTTCCAAAAAAAATGATTTATTATAATGTATATCCAGTATTTGCATATTAAATACTTTATCCCATTTTGACAAAATCCTATTGGAATATGGGGCGAAATATTCTGCACTTTGTTGTACTGACAGAATAAAGGCAACATTTTATAAATAGACTGGTTACATTCTTTAATTCTGGGGATTTAAACGTGATTTGCACATAACATTGATGTGTATCATTAGTTAACTGAATGTGATGTTAGTATAACACATTGTGCAGACCTTTTTCTAGAATTTTGATGCTAGTGCCACAATTACCCATTAGAAGAGAAAAGCTGGGCACACCAGTCTTAAAAAGTGACAAAAATGCATTGTAACGGTTTGTGCCTAAACAGCACAATTAATTGTTGTCACTTTTAAAGACTTGTGTGAACAGCTTTTCTCTTCTATTGGATATTGCACTGCTGGCAACAGTCCTGGATGCACCCAGCAAATATCTATGTGTGCAGAACCCCTTCCCTTTTTGATTATGTTACAGATACCCATTAGGTGCCATTAGGTGCATCATTAGCATTTCTCAGTATGTATGGTGCAAGTTGTGCTTGTCAGTTTCTGGCCCAAGGGGATATAGGATTCCAGAAATTATTTTAATTAAAACTGAAAAAAAAGTGAAGCTGTTTTTTTAGCATTACAACTTTGATTTCTTTTGTTCTGCTGTTGCCTGTGCCCTCTCTGTATACTGTTCTTGTTAATTACACAACAACTCATATATAATATACAACTTCTCTGTTTGGATTGGGCTATTGAATAAATATTGTGAAGGACTGAGCACTTTGGTGGTCTATTGAGTATATATACCACACATATATATACATATATACCCACATATACCAGACTTTTAGTAGTGCAAAGTGCTCTGCTCACAAGTTAATAAGAATGTCCGGCAATGTATTGACAACTAGAGGGAGTTCTATTGCATCCATTTTAAAGGACCCTAGTTAAAAAAATTCGCAACAATAAAGAAAGATGAAAAGAAAACATTTGTTTTTACATTTTTTAGTACACTTCATGGGAACGATATTTCAACACTTCCAGAGGGCTGTTTCAATGACCTTACTTCACTGTCACATCTGTAAGTAACTTATCTACATGATTTGCTGAATCAAAACACAAATGCAACTGTGGTCATGTTGGATGCAAACATTTTAGAATAATAATGGATAATAATTCAGCCAAAAGTGTCCCTGGTTCCTCACTAACTATAATGCACATCTATTTCCTTCTAAAGGAGATTATCCAGGACAGAATGTGTATGTTTTATGTCATAGTCTGGGGGTTAGCTGTGTGTTTAGCTCCTGTTCCATAGCCACATCAATATAGCTTCCCCAAATTCAAGTGAGCAAGATTTTTTCATTCAACAGACAAGCAATAGTTTCCGATTCTGGGGTGTAAATGCAGGTTCTAGAAAACTGTTCTCTTCCATGGTTATTTGTAACTAACATTGTGAATCATTTTAATCACAGCATATTCACCTTTTCTTATTTCTTTATTAATTTAATTATGACATGTGCCTCTGTCATAGATTCCTTTACCCTAAATTGAACACACACTTTGAGGGACTTAAATATAATCTGCAGCAACAAACTAGTGTTAAATAACTGTAGTGATATATTAAAAGGCTGATTTGTTGCTACATCCTGTGCACACGCTATTAGATAAACTATTGCATGTTTTAATTAAAAACTTTTTTATTCATTGTGCACTTATTTTTATGCACAATTGACCTTTCCAGAACTTTTATTAAAGTTAATTTTAAACATGAACAAATATCTCTTAAATAATATAAAGCATAATGCACCCTTAAAATGTACTATAAGGAGGAGTTCCATGACCATATACTGTAGATAGAGGTCAGAAAACCAATGTGTATGCACGGCTGTTTTAGATGATACGTGTTTGGGCATCATTTTATCGGGGGTCATTGATGATCAGCCTGGCAGATCGGGGTGGGGACCAGGAGGTGGGGGAAGGGAGCAAGAGAGGAGTGGAGTTTTAAAAAAAAAAAAAAAAAGCGCTGTTGAAATTTGCATTAGAAAGTGAACCTGTAATACCAGTGTTAACCTCTTTTTTTTTTTTTTTACTTCTTTAGACTAATATTGGATTAAGAGTAGTTAAAACTGCAGCTGTTCTTTTACATAATATATTCAGAATATCTGTGTTTGTGCATTCCATATTATAAAGACATTTCACTATAAATATTAGTGAAATTCCATAAACTAATCGAAGTAATTGTTTCTTTCTAATAATTGTAGTGCACTTGGTACAAACCCATTATACTGTGACTGCAATTTGCGTTGGTTGTCCGAGTGGGTAAAAGCTGGCTACAAGGAACCAGGCATTGCACGATGTAGTGGGCCTGAAGACATGATGGATAGACTTTTGCTGACAACCCCAACCCAGAGATTTCAATGCAAAGGTACTTTAAAAAGCAATTTTTACTTTTATCTATAGCTTCTGATTGGATATTTTTTATAAAGTATTTTTTGTGAGATTTACCAAATTCACTAGCTCATAGTCAACAGAAATTTTGTATTCTCAATATTTACAGTAATTAGGAAAAACAAAAAAGCTACAGACATGCTGGACAGTGTTATACTCAAAGAGGCATAACTTACCTTCATGAGATCCTATGATGCAGTAAATTAAGCCGGTTACTGGGGGGGTTACGCATAGAAAGAATAATTTTCTGAAACTTTAATTTTAAAAATGGTAGAAAGCTTTTTTAGGTTTACTGAGCTCGGGGTAGAATAGGGGCACCCAACCTACCTGCTGTTAGGTGCCACAGTAGAGACACTTAAAGGGCCTAAAATGAAAACTTATATACAGTTAAATCTTCCCCCAAAACCCTAAATGGTAATAGTTTGAAATCTGAAATATATAAGTCTAACCTGAAATCCCGCTCAATGTCCTGTTGCCCCTGTTTCTGCTTCCTGGTTCTTCCAATTAGCAACTGTCAGTTATGAATTTAACAGTTGACATCACAGCCAATGACTGAATGTTAATCCCCTGTCTGCCTCTTCTGAGCATGCCCAGGCTCAGTAAACGCTCAGTACAGGTTTCTAAATTGATCAGTTTCCATGAGGCCTCCAGAAGCATAGCAGGCATACAGTAATGAATTCATAGGACAAATTATAATATATCAACATATTTTAAAGAGGCCATTCTTTCTAAAAGATGTTTTTATGAGGGTGGAGTTGTCCTTTAAGCTACTGACTCGTATGCTCCATGTGACCCCCCCCCGACAGACTTTTGCTGCCCACACCTATAAATTATTTTTGTCCGCCTTACTGTCCCTCTGGCTACCTATCCCATCACATTCTTCCTTCCCTTAGTAGAATTTCAAAACTGATATAGACATCATTCTTTTAGAATTATTAAATATTTCCAAAGCAATATTTTGTAATAAAGTATGTTCTGGCCCTTTTGGGTTAAAATGCATTATAGTGCATTTTAGTTTTGTTGATTTTTAAACAATTCAGTCAAAATGTTAGCATGCAGACATGATCATTTTAAATTGCTTTATCAAATGCAGTTGTTATAGGCACTAAATGCTTTACTTGTTGAGTAAAAGACTTTTAATTTAGTCTTAACATTATTTAGACTTGGTGGCCATCTTTATTTGACTTTAGGACAAATGTTCAATTTAAATGGAAATGAATGATCTTGTTTAGCTCTCAGTTAACAGAATTTTTATGGTTTAAAAACACACAGGCAAATATGTTGTAGCAGAAAGTATCCCAAAGGGAACTTGGCACAAGTGTCATAACTGCTTTTTTCTGACACAAAATCATCGTTCAAACCAGGTCATGTTGTTGTCTAAGAATAAATTGCAATTACTTCATTCATATTTTATAGAATCTGACTCTAAGACAGAAAATTAAATGTGTGTCTGTAGAAAATGCATCACTTTGGAAATATCACAAGTTATTACAACAGAAGCTGCCTCTGCCTTTTCCTCCCAGTGATAATTAAGCCTCTGTGGCAAGCGTGGGCTGATTTATGGCTTAGATCTAGATTTACAAACATTTTAATTAAACTGAAAATAAAATCCATATGGAGAAAAGAAGTATGCCATCTTATATCTTAACTCACACTGCAATCTCATGTTCAGGCAATTTCATTTTTTCTTATTGCACATTAATGGCATATTTATATTTCAAGTCTAAAACCCTTTGCCTAAAGAATTTTGTTTTATGAATGTGCTCAAGAGACAATCAATGTTTTTCATACATTAGTTGACGCATCTGCAGATTTTTCTGCAACACGGGGCTCTGTGTTGGGGCCGCTTCTATTTAATCTATTTATTAATGATTTGGAAAAGGGTATTGTCAGCAAGGTTTCTGTGTTTGCTGATGACACAAAACTTTGTCGACCATTAAAATCTTCAGAGGATAGATTGTCACATTTGGGCTACTAAGTGGCAGATGAGATTCAATGTTGAGAAATGTAAGGTGATGCATTTTGGACTTAAAAATCCTCGTGCTGCTTATACTATAAATGGCTCTGTGTTAAGTGAATCCCTGTTGGAAAGGGATCTTGGAGTTTTGGTGATTTTTGGTTTTTGGAGTTTGGGATCTTTAAGTTTTGATAACAAACTTAAAGGAAGCAAGCAGTGCCAGGCAGCAACCGCTAGAGCCAGCGTGGTATTGTCTTGTATAAAGAGAGGTATTGATTAAAGGGAGAAGAATGTAATTCTCCCTCTATACAAAGCATTGGTAAGGCCTCATTTGCAATATGCAGTGCAATTTTTGAATCCTGTGTACAAAAAGGACATCTTTAAAATGGAAAGTGTTCAGAGAAGGGCATCTAAATTAATAAGGGGATTGGAAGAGCTTGAATATAAAGAGAGATTGGATAAGTTACAATTATGTACGCTAGAGAAAAGACGCTTGCGTGGGGATATGATTACTGTGTATAAATACATCAACAGGCCATACAATAAACTATCTGGGTTCACCAATAGAACATGTCAGAGGACAAGTGGACATCCCTTAAGTCTTGAAAAAAAGAAGTTTAGGCTACCAGTTTGGAAAGGGTTTTTCCCTGTGAGAACGATAAAGCTATGGAACTTCCATTGGAATCAATCAACAATCAACAACTTGCATTTAGGATGTCCCTAACGCTGATTGGGACCTTACAGGGTACGTACTGGCAGCAGTTTCTTGCACAAGTCATTCTGAATTGAGAAAGCCAATCGGATGAGATGTGAAACGTCTTCAAGAACTAAATTTTAAAGGGCATGTCCACCCCCAAAACTAAAATTTAACCCCTTACTGGCCACATCAAGTAGTTTAAAACAATCCTTACCTTACATTCCTGCTCAAAATAGTTCCCCTGCTGTGCCCCTCCAAAGTCCAGGAAACTGCTGTGTAGGAGCAGTGTGACTCATGCTGTGCCTGAGACTTCCTCAACCTCATCAAGGTTGAGGCATGCTCAGTGCAGCCCTCCCTGCCTCTCAGCCAATCACGGACGCGGCTGCCGGTCCCGCCCCCTGCTTTCAATTCCATGCAAGCAGAGGGCCTGAACACTGCAGCGGAGGAGAGAGGGCAGGTAAGTAAGAATCGGGGGACTTTCTAACAATTATATTAATGCGGTTGGGGCTGGGGGAGCATGCCCTACCACATATCAAAAGTTAAATTTCGGGGTGGACATGCCCTTTAAGTCCAATTGATCTAACTCAGGGATCCTCCAGATATTTGAAAACTACAACTCCCAGAGGGAAGCCTAGGAGTTATAGTTTTCTGGAGTTGTAGTCATCTGAAGAGCCATAGTTTGAGTATCTAACTGAATATAACAGATATCGGTTATAAAGTTCCACAGAACTTTTTGAAACCTTAACTTTTCAGAAGTTAAAATTTTTAATGGGTTTTTAACATTTTTAATGTTGGTTTTACAGAATCCCCCCCCCCCCCCCCCCCAAAAAGTCGATATCTTCAAATATTTGGTAATCCGAATGACCGGGACCTTGAATAATGGATACTAAACTATAAAAATTCAATATCAAATGCAGAAACCAATTGTATAATAGCTGCATGTGAAAGTACACTTTGGTATATGTTCTTTGGTCATTTCCCAGGTCCCTATGCAATTAGAACACAGTTGCTATTGATATTAGACTAGAAATATTCTAAAATCCGATTTCAGAACTAAACTCTAGGATAAACTCATCAGTTCGATATAAATACAGATAATCAAATAATTCAGTGAATGTTACCACATTTATTTTTTGCAATGGAGTAAAACCTTCAGGGTAAAATAACACATCAGTCACATTTTAAAGGCCAAATAGCACTGATGTGCTTATTCAAAGGCAAAAAAAAAGTGAATAGCAATAGAGGTGTGGTGGCTATAGCACCTGGTCACTCACTGAATAGCAACACTTACCAATGCGATGCATTTAACAAAATCCAGTCTTCAAGCGTTGATCTCCGAGAGCCCATACATGCAACAATAGTTGAAAAAGGTTTTTTTTTGAAAAGCAAACAACTATGAACAAAAGGAATAAATTGTGTTATTAAATGTAATTATTTACATTTGCACAAGTTTCTGAATTGAGAAAGCCAACACATTCCCAACACTTTCCTTAAAAGTATATGGGCCAATAGAAATTGTGGTCATGACCAATAGATCTTCTGTTTGTCCACCACACCCACAGATCCAACAGGGTTGGCCTATTATCAGTGTTGTACGTTTTTAGCTTTAGTTTTCTACGTTTTCTAGATAATGTCTAATGGGAGTAATCATCACAGACTCTCCTATGAAGTTTTGATCTTTGTAGTAGATCAATCAATTTTTGATCAGTTTTCGCATGAATCTCATCAAGAATTGATTAAAGTATTGATTGAAGCACCCACAGTTAAGCGCAAAATATATATAGTAGGAAGTGGGCGCCTGTTATAGTCTTTCTGGGGGTGCAGTCATTTTTAGGTATGCTCCTGAATAAAAAAAAATGTACTAAATAATTGATCGATGTATAGCCAGATTATTTTCATAGTCTTTTTTACAGAAAGGTTTTGAGAAGGTCAGTCAGTTGGCAGGAGAATAGAAGGAGGCTTCTGTGTGTGCAGTATGTTCAGGCAAGTTCTAGGACACAGAGCAAATATATTGTATCAGGTAGAGGTAGGAAAACAGGTAAATTGAGGGGGATAGAGAATTAACTGAATATGTGCATATAATCTACTAACCTGCAGGATTTTGTTTTCTACAACATGCTTTTGATGTAAGAGTTAAGCAAAACAGCTATATGTTAAACTGGAACAGAACTTTAACATTTTAGCTTTCATATATGTTTTATATTAACTTAAAACTGTAATTCTGTGTACTTGCCACATTTGGTAAAAAAAAAAAAAGCTACTTAAAGGCCATGCCATGTCCAGAAAAAGGTATGAGCTATGGTTATGTAGGTACTGTAATGGTGGACCTATGTAGATGTATATCCAAGTCAAGTATGAAAATCAATATTTTCTGTGGTATCTTGAATCTAGAATAGGTTGCAATGTTTAATTGTTATATCAAAGTTCATGTTTAAAGTTTATCTTTTGGCATATCTGCCATAATTACATTGGTTATTAAATTATAAATGACAGTGAAATTTAAAATATGTTGCCTGTCCAGAATGGCACCCTATTCAGTGCTGATACACACGACATTGAATTAATTTAAATGTAACTGACACTGTTAAATTCCTCATGCAATGGTGGTCTTAATTGGGATCAAACATAAAAAGGAAAACCACCTATAACACCTCATGGTTGTTATTTTTTTAACAACACTAAGGGGGCAATGCTATAGTGGTCGCAAAGTGGCCAAATCAGTGTTAAATTCTCGCTACCCAATGTATTCTGGGTTAGCATGGTTTTAACAAAATTACTGCCTGCGGTAGTCACTTGGTGGAATCTTTAATAACATTATCTTTAAAATAGTTAATTTTAATCTCCCTTGACAATTTGTAAACAATAAATGCAAAAGATATACTGTGAGCTCCTTGTGCATATTTTAATTGACAGTTTATATGTCTTTACTTTTCAGGTCCAGTGGATATGAATATTATAGCAAAGTGCAACCCATGTTTCTCTAATCCTTGCAAGAACAACGGTACATGTAACAGTGATCCCATGGAATTTTATCGGTGTACATGCCCCTATGGTTTCAAGGTATTTCTTTATAACAATCTTAATATCGTAATTTTCAAACTAAGGTTGTTTTTCATCCTTGCAGTATGTTAAATGCTGGATTGCCAAGTGTTAATTTCAAAGCACCCACATTGCTCTAAGATCAAATTCTTTAAATGTTTTCCACAAAAAGTTTATACCTTCAAGACAAAAAGATCTCTGGCACAGCAATTCCTCTATTTTAATTATTCATTCGCCTCTTTAAACGTGAATTTAATGTGACAGCAATGAGAAGACTGAATCCAGCTATAGCACTTTTATAGCAAATATATAAAGAAGGAATATAGGAGGTTGGTGGAAGTTGGTGCTTTAATATTAACCCTAAGAAACCCAGGTTTAGTCCAGGAAAGTGAAGAGTAGGGGCTGTCATTTGGTCCCTCCTGCTTCCTTAACCTCAATTAGGACTTCACATAAAAAGCTCTCATGACGAGCTCACAAAGATAAAATTGTAAGTAAGATGTGCCCAGCACTGACAACGCAGACAAAGTCACTTGCTTACTTTGCTTCATGGTAGGTGGGCCCATGATCCTTACTCTACAACCGTACTAAAGAGTTGTGCTGCATACAATCATTAATGTTGTTTAAAATGCAAATTGGAGATTGAACTAATATAAGAAATGTTTGAAAGCATTTCTCAGAGATGTCTGAATCCTAATTTTAATGACTTATTTTATTTAAAAAAAAACCCAAAACATTTCTACCCATTTATAAAAAGGTACAGTATGACATATATCATAAAACATTGTACACAAGAAAGAATTGAACTATATGTATCTTAGCAAATGTTGGTTGATTTTTGAAATAAACATGTACAGCTTCCATAATCCACTTCTTTATTTTGGTCTAAGTGTACGCAGTATATTTTACATGCTCTGTAGTGCACAGCAGATACCAAATAACAAGGATTCTGCAACCAGTCCTGCCCCCCAGAAGCTGACAGCCAATCATATTACAGCATAGAGACCTTCCTCTGTTAGTAACAGAAAATGCTACAACAGATCTAGAGTCTCAGACACAGAACAGAGATTAAACAGTGTGTCATTCTTTGTAAGGTAACCCTGACAATTCTGCCTTCCATCTCCTTTGTATCTGCCTCATTTCCTCCCCCCCAGTTTACTGACCCCTGCCAGTAACCCGCACTCCCCCAGGTTTGCTGAGCTCTGCAATCCTGTACCTTTAGATTCTGCACCTCAGATTCCAAATGGGAAACCCAGTCACCTCTGACACAAACATAGTGCTACCTACTGAGCCACCGTGCTGCCCGGACTGGAACTGCTGTAAAGGAAACTGTAGCTATATCACTATGTGATGAGTTGGCATCCCCTGCTTAAGCACAACTTTGACAGTTCGCTGCTTGTGTTAAGGGCCACTAAGAGAGGTAGACACATCATTTTGGACCTCCCTGGATAATGGACTCTATAACCTTAAAAGGGTTTAAAAGTCCATTTCCCCCTATAGTTATGATTTAACTTTTAATTGAAAGAGTCCATCTGGTTGTTTTGGTTTCTGGGAATTATTAAACAAAATTAAGGATTTTTTTTCCTTTGCCTTCCTCTGGATCAACTGTTAGGTAGGGTTAAAGAGGAGGGTATAAAGGTTGTACTTGAGTTTAATTTATAGCACAACTCAGGGACGCAGTGCTGTACAATAACAAAATAAAAGAAAGTCATACAAGGGGGACAAATACATAAATAGTTCAGTACATAAATATATAAATATTAAAATATAAAAAAGTACTGGAGCTTTGCCACAAGAGGAAAGGAGGTCCCTGCCCCATATCATTTATAAAATGAAATAACATATTAACCTTTACAGCACTATGTAAAACAAATGAACCACATACATTTTTCTGCAGTATAATCTGGTCCCAGAGGTTTCCTGGGCCCTAGATAAGAGCCTATGTTGCCTTGGAAATCCTCAAGGTTTGCTTATGATCTGATTACACCGATTTAGTCACTGTTATTGAAACTACTAAATCCGATTTTCAGTCTCCTATATTTTCATCTATGGAGATGCTAAAAGGCTAATCAAAAAAAACATTATTATTTTGTGTATGCTGTAATGTTGTATTCAATGTATTCCATACTTGGAAATTCTACAGGTCTAGTTGTTTTCAGATCAGATGTAATTTTATTATTTTAATTTAATGGAAAGAAGAAGGTGTATGTTTAGGTAAGGGACCCTAGTTGGGGGCTACTAATGTACTTGACCTAACTGCAGGTGGGGAGCCAAATTAAAAGAAAAAAAACACAGCTGGGAAGTTAATAGGACAGTTGTAGTTTAGTTTAGTTAGAGAGCTTAGGAGAGATGGTGTGACTTAACAGAAACAGTACACCATATTCTTTATAAAAACCCTTTTCATCCCACTTCACAGATCTCTAGTGTTTTAAACTGGATTTTGTGGAGAGCTGTCTCTTCCTCCTTTGATAACATACTGCTTTTTTGAATAACTGAGAAAAATCAAAAATGCAAAGGATGCAAAAGGACAACCAGCTGGAAAACAGGCAAACTTTAAAAACAGGCTGTGTAATAATTATAAAATACAAATATAAGATGTTGAGGAGCCTCTATGTATTCTTTGCTTTAAAATCTCTTAAATCTAGAGACTGTCCTTTAAGCACTAATTAAAGGGTAACTGTGATCTCCATACAAGTGCCCTTTATTAAAAAGAGCACATTCCTACCTTTAAAATCGCTCCAGGATCATGCTTCTAGCTGCAATCTATGCAAAATTATAGCAGTATAAGTGGTGTTTCCGGTTACTGTAGCACTGTGAGCTGTGACATGACTCCGCCCCCCATGCCTGTGGCACAAGCATGACCAGTTGTATCCTACTGCTGTTACTGTCTTTAAATAGCTTCAGAAAATATTGTTTTTTTGGGGGGTGGGTGGGGCTAACTGTCACACACTTCCTTGTTTATCCTGACTGTTTGAATTTAAATTTACAAGCCTTTAACTTAACAACCAGAGAAGCTAGAGACATCATCATATGCTTATTTTAAAGCTATGGAGACTACAGATACTTTTTAATTTGATTTAAATAATAAACTGTATACTGTGGATTTAAGAGCATTTAAGATGAATGTGTCAATCATATGCATTGTTATGTATATAGCACAGGAAATGTAATCAAAAGTAACACTTTTAACTACCCTGTTGAATGAATTAAAGTAATAATATTATTAAATGCAAAATGATCATGAAATGTCCATTCTTTCCATATGACAAGACATAGGGCATATTTATAGACGCGTGGTATGGCTTTTTAGCGATACCGCGGATTAGTTATTGTACGATCGCAGTCTTAAATGTACGGCCACAATCTGAAATTAGTAAACTACCGCAATGGTATTCTATGGGGATCTTAAATCTATGAGTTTGTTGTCGTAGATTTAGGATCAGTATCAGTAACTTACTATTGTATCGTAAATGTACTATAACGGTCGTAAATTAACAAAGTTAAACCCGTTGGAAATGAATGATCAGTTTAACGATTATTTTACCGATCGTCAAAGGCGTGGTATCGCTTTACAAATATAACCCATAGTTGGACACATCTGCAAGGAGTTTGTATGTTTCCCCCGTGCTTGCGTGAGTTTCCTCTGGGCACTCCGCTTTCTCCCACAACAATAAAAACATACTGTATACATGTAATTGTAAAGCACTACGGAAGATGTTGGCGCTATATAAATCCACAATAATAAAAAAAATTAGACTGTGATGCAGTATAACCCCATAGCCAGGTTTTTTAACAATTAAAGTAGAAAGGATATAACGCAGATTAGTAGAGGAAATGCTATATGCTAAATTAAAATTCCAATTTCAGTTTTGAATATATATATATATATATAAAGTATATCCATATAATCCAGTGCACGCAGGGATTTAATGAAACGTGCCTTTATTGGGCAAAAAAATTACATGCGGGCAGCATTTCAGCCTTTAGTCATAGGCCTTTATCAAGCCAAGTGTAACGTGCATGTGCAAACAACATCACAATGTATGTGCAATCAAACAGACATTTCCTGTTGAAAATTTAAAAAAAAAAATACATCTGTGAGGGCTTTAAGAGATACCTTTAAACCATAATTGAATAATATACAGTGCTGCCTGTTATAATGAAAACATATAAACTGCATAATGTGAAAGTGTTAATGTGCCTGAAATATATCCATATTCAATTATCACTAAAGTGACTAAGTGGTAATAAAATTACCATTATGATGCGCATAAATACCACCTAGTTTATAATAAGTCATATTAAGAGCTCAATTTTATATTCAAAAAAGGATTATAAAGGTAAACAATAACCTATAAACCTAAGTGTCCATATATAATTTTTCACATTATCCTAATAAAACACATGGCTGTTTGCAGACCTAAGAATCATATAACCGGACTCA
Organism: Hymenochirus boettgeri; assembly: GCA_019447015.1. Taxonomy (NCBI): domain Eukaryota; kingdom Metazoa; phylum Chordata; class Amphibia; order Anura; family Pipidae; genus Hymenochirus; species Hymenochirus boettgeri. Next base: position 62,754,698 of record CM033471.1, read on the forward strand.
TCAGTCTTGTAAAAAACATCTAAAGGAACAATATTCATTCAGTCCTTTTGGGCTAACAGTGTCCAGAATTTTTATCCAAAAAAGTTCCTTCTGTAGGAGTTTTTTAGCCCGGGGCAGATTCCGCAACAAACTGCCACCAGACAAAAGGTCTCAAAGAAGCGGTATCCAATCAGAGTAAGCACCCGCCTGAGATTGATTTCATCAGAGCCGTCATCAACCTGATGACGGTCCTGAGAGGACTGAAACACGTAGATATGTAACTCGTTATGTTTCCAGAAGAGCGCTCCGCTACTTATTCTAAAGTGATGCTTATTCGGAATAGCTTCCTGGGGGACGTCTCTGAAGCGAGAGTGCAGCCAGCCTAGTGACTTGTATGTGTGTGTATATATATATATATATATATATATATATATATGTGTATTATATATTATGGGGGTTATTCAATAAAAGTTCTTATCGTTTAAAATGGTGCTAATTTTGCCCCAACCAATCAGACATTAGCTTTCAAATGTTACATAAGTTCTGATTGGTTGGAAAAATTAGCACCATTTTAAACGATAAGAACTTTTATTAAATCTCCCTGTATAAAATATATATATATATATATATAAAAATATATATATATATATATATATATATACACAAAAAATGGATATTACTTCCCTTATTGATACATGCATTGATGCTAAATATACTTTTATGTATATTTTATGTATAGGAATGGATTCTTTATTTTCATTCACTTAATCTGGATGAGTATATATTTGTATAAAATGTGTATATCTGCTTAATATATATTATCAGGGTGTTCCAATCGATTTACAGGCCTGCAAAAGACTTGCAATTCCTGTTTTAATATTTGGTACATTGATTGCGCAGTAAAGACATTTGAAACCTTAGCTAATCCATAGAATATGCCCTGGTGTATGTCCACCATTTTGTTAGATTTATTTTTAGTTTTTTTATTGTACATTTAGAAGACTTTAGGTGCAACCCTCCAAAACAAACGTTTCAAGCTGAATGCAGTATGATTTATTTATCAGAAATAAACCACCATCTTCCTGGTTATGGAAAATGAATGAAACATATAAGGATAATTTTTTTTCTTTTACAATTCAAATTTATCAGACAAAGGGTGATTATACAAAAAAAAGTACTGTAGTATGCTAATTTAATATTTACGGTAAGTTAATCAAAGCCCTTTTCAATTCTTCCCTCAGAGAACATTACTGACTAGTAATCAATTTATAAAACATGCAGCAATCTGGATTGGCCCATATTTCATACTCAAATGGGTTTGAGTGAAAACACAACTGTCAGCTCGGAATATAAACCAGATGAGAGGAATATCCCATATCTATCAAGCCTTTCTCTAAGAAAGGTTAATTTAATAAAAATGTCTTGCTTCCTGCTCACCAAGCAGCCACATACAGCTCTACCCATATGGAAACTATTCCAAAACCTTTATAAATTGTCCCAAATCTGCCCTCTGAGCATTTGTTTTTTCTTGTTTGATGCCAGTTTTGGGAACTTTACGTGGAGTAATACCTCAATGAATGGGGTGGGGGGTTAACATTAAGTATTATGGCTTTTCTGGGTTTTATTAGCTGTTGCCTTTCAAAAACATCTTTGTGGAAAATTATAAGATCAATGCCATTTGGATTCACATTAATGCTGTAACATAGGAAAGACGAGCTGTTATATAGTTATTTAATTGCAAGTTTACCAGATGTGTGAAAGGTAACTAAAAACTCAAACAAGACAAGAGGTAAACCAGCTGATTCAAACACGATTTATTTCATATTAACTGCAGTGACTTATTCAAATTTGGGATCCTCATATTTCTGTGGCATTTAGTTGCCTATTTATAGTCACTAAATGATTGCTTAAAATAAAGAAATATAGACAAAAACTCAAATTGCACTTTTTATCTTCAATCAGAATAAATCAAAACACAAATACAAAAAATGTCAAAATGTACATACATACATATGCAAATGTTTTTGTTTTTTTTTACAAAAATAACATACACACTTGCACGAAGAGAACCTTTGTATTTATGTAAGCTTTGCAATCTTATAGCAGTAGTTTCAAATCTTATAGAGCATGTCCACCCCCAAATTTATATTTTATATAAATTACATTTATATAAATTAATTTTTCATATAAATAATATGAACCCCCCAAACCCCATTTCTCTTAACTAACCTATTCCTAAGACACTATTAAAGGGACTGACCCTGAGCCATCATGGCTTTGACTGATGGAAGCTGCAGGACTGAAGGAGAACTGTCAGGGAAGGATCTGATTCTAGTGGACCTTCAAAGTGTCTTACGTACATTTGAATTGGGGTTCCATAAACAAGATTAGACTTTAAATGATTATGTGATGTCAGTAACATTGCATGTTTATTAGCCCTGCTTCTGTTTTGCCTCTGGGAATGCTGGGAGTGAGAAATCATTTCCTGTATTATTTGGGCAATGATATTATAAAACTATCTTCTGTATTAAGAAAGCTCTATTTCATTTTATGAGTTGTGGATACTTTTTGCTCCTTTATACCCACCTCACCTTAAGCTATTTAGCTTACTGGTATGCTTAAGTCCACTCCATAGAAGCCATGACTCTGTATCTTGCACAGATGATAACAATTTAAAAAAAGATAGCACATAAAAAAGCTTAACACTTTAACTTCATCACATTACTATTTAGTCAGTATCTAATGTTCTACTCACAAGGTAAGAAACATAGTCAATATGGTAAATTTCATAAGTTATAGTTCTTTCTAGACTTCAGCATCTGCTAGTGAGGCAGGTTAATTAAAATATGGCAAGGGTCCCTGGTACAAAGAAATTAATACAGCATCAGAATGAACAACTGAGCAACTTTGGAAGAAAGAGAAAATGTGGCAAAGTAAACAAAAAAAAACAAACAAAACACTTTTGAGAAACCCTAAGAAGATCCACACAGTTTGGAAGTTTGGATGTGTAAATAAGGTACTTTATTTAGTCTCTGAACAATGGAATACAAAAACATAACCTACATTTTTTATTTAAATATCTTATAGTATAAATTAATCAGAACAAATAAGTAAAGAAAATAGTAAGAGTAAAGTGATAATGTTATACAACAAATATAAGATGGATAATGTCTACCTTATCCTATATTAATCTATGTTGCACTTAACGCCAATTTTCCACATGTATATCTAAAGCACATAAACAGGGAGATTTAATAAAATTTCCTATCGTTTAAAATGGTGCTAATTTTGCCCCAACCAATCAGATGTTAGCTTTCAAATGTTAAATAAGATCTGATTGGTTGGGGCAAAATTAGCACCATTTTAAAAATTCAAAAATACTTACCTTACATCTCTGCTCTAAATGGTTCTCCTGCTGTGCCTTCAAATTTAGAAAAAGTGAAGAGTAGGAGCTGTCTGTGAGCCATCCAGCTGCTTCCATGTCCTTGTTGAGATTTCATCATGTGCAGGGAAACCTTCTCCCTCCATCCCTTTGGGTCTATCTTTGCTACCTGGTGCCCTACATATAAAAGCATAGTGCCCATCCCCAACTGCCATGTTTGTTTGGTAAAAAAATCAGACCTCTACTTACATTACTCCGTTCCACCAGCGATCTGTATTGCCTGTAGCCGTGTCTGTGATTGGTTGCCTCACAGCTACGGCTGCCGGTCCAGCCCCATGCTTGCAACTTCCAGCAAGCAGCGGGCCATGAACAGAGTGCCAGAGTAATGTAAGGAAGTAATGTAAGTAAAGTTCTGGCGGTTGGAGGTGGGCTAGGGTGCCCTACAATAAAGTTTTTATTAAGGGTGGAGATACCATTTAAGTACTTTAATATACTGTATTAATGTTTTATTTGATTAATTAATATTTAGGTAACGTTTGACAAAGATGGCGAAGATGCAAATTGTAGAACAGGTAGATGGTCAGGTCAGCTGGCGAGGGTTCGACAACGGTAACACAAAGCACAGGTCAGGGCTTGCAGCACAGATACGGAGGTCAGGAAACAACCAAGGTTGGCAATGATAAATCAGAAGATCAAAAGGGGTGTCATGAAGGAAGGAAAAAACACTTGGGGAGCTGAACTGATGAAACAACACTGATCACAACTGCTGGGAAATTTAAATAGACCAGTTTTAGCTGTGAAGCCGAACACGTGCCAATTTTTGATAATTTGAGGATTGCTGATTCAAAGATTGTGAATTCAGTGATCGATAATTTCAAAACCACGCGTTTGAGGATTGCAGTTTTTGTAAGTAGAATATCTGAGCCTGGGAGCATCTTTAAAAGGTTGAAAGTCAAACAAAAATGGGGTTTGTCAGGCTGAACTACATGAGCTAAAATGTTTCTTAGGAGAATGGACATAACACTAGGGGACATGGTAGGGCCCCATTTGGAATCTAAAAGTCAGATGAATGGCTCTATTACATTAGGCTGTATTGGTTTTTGTTATGTCAGCAGTTCTAGCATAAGATTATGAAATAATAATAAATCCCACTAGGAAAAACAATTAACTTGATTTATTTTATGTTCTACAATAACTAAACAGTTTAGAAATCTTACATTTGTAGAGTTCCATATATGACTAAATATGACTTTTTATCAGGGGTACCCATCCTGGTTTATACTAGGGGGGTGCAGTAATAGCACCCCAGACTGTTACTGGCCCATTTGCATCTGTCTACCAAGAGCAAGTATGGCCTGCCCAGAGCACAACTATAGCCATGCCCACCTGATGGCCTGGCGGGCCACACCTTTTCCTAATTGAGATGCTGGTTGGACACATATGCCCCTTACAATTACTTTTCTTCTCCACGGTCTTCCTTTGCTTTTGGTTGCTGACATCACAGCCAATGTCATATGGCTGCATACTGGCATGTATGAGCTCATTAAGCTTGTAGAAGAGGCGAGGACCAGGTTAGACTAGCACCATCAAAAATAATTAAGAACAAGGAGTTTCAGGGACTATGGGGAGGTAAGTAAAAATAATGATAATAAGGTTTTAGGTGGATTGATTAAATATGGATTTTAGTGCTTCGGGAAAACATGCCCTTTAAGTTCCTTTATTTATGCGATTTCATATTAAATGACTGTGAAATTGTTTCAAACCCTCATGCTTTATGTACCAAATATAACTGTCAACTCCATGTTAACAAAATGCTAAGCATTTTTCAACAGAAAAAGAGCAGTTTTTATAGGAAAGTGGGTTGGTACTTTTATTGTAGCTTGTTTGAGACCTGTGACCAGGGTTAATGTTCAGCAAGAACACATTGTTCCTTCTTCCATGTGAATTTTTTTTTTTTGCTTTTCTGCTAAAGAGCAAATACACTACCGTCTACAGAAGGATGTGTGCAATAGTTGAATATGTTCTATTGGGTATTGGGGGGGGGGTTGTTTATTTCTAATTTCTAAATCCAGATACCAATGTAGTATTAAAAATATTAGTAGTAATATCAGTAGTAATAAAATTGTTGTCAAAAACATGTAAAATAAATTCTTTGCTTGATTTAGTTTTGACTACCAACCATTATTCTTTGTATTTTGAAAAGCTGCTTAAACTTTTATTTTTGTTAAGTCACCTCATGTGCAAGCTTATAACATCTGACACAGATTCCATCATCCATTTAGTAATTTGAAACTTTGCAGGAAGTTGTGCCACTAGTAAAAATTTAATTTTCCCATAAGTAGAATTTGATAAGTCTAATTATATTATTATGCCCAATGTATTTAAAAATGCTTTGTTAGTGTCTAGAAAATACGAAAATACTGTAGATCTGCTGAATCGCATTTTCATTTTTTACTTCAAATTTACATTTTAGAAACAGTAAATGAAATGGTGCTTAAAGGACAACTCCACCCTCATAAGAACATCTTTTAGAAAGAATGGCCTCTTTAAAATTTGTTGATATATCATAGATTGCCCTATGAATTCATTACTGTATGCCTGCTATGCTTCTGGATGCCTCATGGAAACTGAGCCATTAAGAAACCTGTACTGAGCCTGTACTGAGCCTGGGCATGCTCAGAAGAGACAGCTAGGGGTTTAGCATTCAGTCATTGGCTGTGATATCAACTGTCAAATCCATAAAGGACAGTTACTAACTGGAAGAACCAGGAAGCAGAAACAGGGGAAACAGGACATTGTGCAGGATTTCAGGTTAGACTTACACCTTTCACATTTCAAACTATTACCGTTTAGGGTTTTGGGGGGTGATTTACCTGTATGTAAGTTTTCATTTTGAGCTGGACTTGCCTTTAAGTATTCATAGAATATATATATATATATATATATATATATATATACACACACAACATTTTGGGGAGTCTAAGCCCCCTTCCTCACCTGAGGATTGATACTTACCTGATGTGGTACAGACTTTAGGCAGTGTACCTCATATCCTAACTGCTCGGACTTCACAAACTTGCCTTAAAATGGTGACCCCAAAGACAGATGCAAAATTCTTTGTGTGCGAATTGCAAAATAACTAGGCTGTATGGTTTTCTGGAACATTGCAGGAATGTCGGAGGGAAGTCTAATAAATATATAGGCACTTTTAGTTAGAGCATCTTTTTATATGCAGCCTGTGTTTGCCCTCCACCAGAATAATTGCCACTGCGATCATTCTAACCTTGTAGATAACTTCAATGTGTTCCAGTTGTGCTTCTAGCTGTAAATGCCCCATGTTTATATTTAGTGGTATAATGTTACATTACTATAAAATCCTGTTTTGATCCAGAATCCCCCCCTCATCAAACATTTTATGTGATAGTAGCACATTGGGCAGGAAGAACATTCTTTTTTCACATTTGAAAAAAGCTTTAATTATTCTTAGATAGTTGTAAAATAATTCCAAATATTTTCTACACCTCCCCACCATCTGGTTATAAAACTATGTCTTGTGTGTTTCATTGTAACACACAACTTCCTGCATATATTGCCTTCCACAGACCAAATTGCTATTACTAGACCAGATAAAAAGATGAAGAACCATGTATTATACTCTGGGTGTTCATAAATCACTTTGAAATAAATAAAAATGAAGACTACTGGTGCCAAGCAGGTCTAAATTATGACCATGCAGAATTCCATGATTTATTAACTAGGTCTTGCAAGTCACTAAAAATTGCAGCTGCTGATTCTGGGCCTTGTTTGATTGCATGCCAGATAGATTCATGTTGGCATAAATGATAATCATAGATAATGTCATAGAGTGTCTGGAAGAAATAGATCTTGTATATTACAAGGACCAAATGCTTTACAGGCAGTGGACAAATAGATAATTGGGGTTTTGTGTAATGCATTACAGCCACTTTACTTGATTTTCCCTTCACTTTACTAACAATGTTTACTTGTGTTAGAGACTTTTGTGGTTTCTTTAATAGACGTAAGTCACATATGTAATATGTTTATGAGAGATAATAAGAGAGGAATGATTACTTGGATCTTGCATCAAATTACACTTTGTCTATGCACAACCCTCACAAATCTGACTAGGCTTCACTGTAAACAAACACTACCTGCTACTTTGGATGCCACTTTTTGTTAAACTGGCCATCACTTTGCTCGGTTTATACTGTGTTTATGCCTTCTTGTAAAGCTGGGTATATACAGTACCAATCTATAAGATCCCTTCTGTCATTTTGCAAAGATGAGGGGACACACAGTCCCGAGCGTTCGAGACAAACATGTTTCCCATGACCGAGAGCAACTCCCTATAATTTAGTACAGAGGGCTGACAGAAATTTTACGAAGGTAACAAGCGATCGCGTGACGTTTAATGTTTGTCGGCCTCAGGAGCCCAGATTTATTTACCCAGGCAGAATAGATGGGTGATTTCTGGACTATCTCTACTTTCTGTTTCTTTCACACCTGAATCCCGCATGTATATATGCACTTGGTGTGATTACATATACATGTTTGTTTATATATAAATGTGTACCCAGATTGGAATATTTCTAACTTTGATTCCTTTCCTTAAAGTTGCATATACAAATTAAGTTGCATTATTTCCTAATCTACAACCAAAAATGTGGGCTCCCATTATTTTTGCTAGAGCAACTTAAAACAATGGTAAACAAACATTTAAAATCAAAGTAATATTTTGGTTACAGTTTGTTTACAGTTTCAGACACTGACATTAACATTAACTGAATACTCCTTAAATACTGTAATAAACATTACAGTACATCTTCTACTATATAAAGCAGAAATATTGAATGTATGTATGTATGTATGTATGTGCTCACCTCACAGACACACCCCTGAATAACTCGGCGACGCCCATGAAGTCTAAGTTCTACACTAAAAATCCTGCACATCAGTTGCTGAGTGTGATGCTCCAGTTCAGCAACTCAGATGAAAGGCCTGGGCTTTGTGTGCTGCCCGACTTCAACAACACAGACACAGAGTTCTTTTCAGTGAACAGCGTAATGTATGGCTACACAACTCAGAGAGCTGCACACACAGAACAACAGCTTCTATAACAGAGAGAATGACACATTTCCCTTAAGGTCTGTAACACATTACAATTTGCTCCTGGAAGGTTTCAAAATATAAACCCTGGAAAGACTATGTTACTATTGGTGATATAAATCACATTTGCGGTTATTGTCATGCAAAGTAATTTAAAGCAGAGACTCCTGGAATGTGACTACGCCCCCGGATATTGCTGTCACGGCCACACACCCAAACATCATGGTCATGCTCATACCCCAACCATCAAGGCCATGCCCCCAAAGATAACTGCCATGCCCCCAAACATCGCAACCGTGGACCCAAATGTTGTGACCACGCTACCAGATATTGAGGTCACCCCCCCAAAACATTATGGTCCACCCCCATACATCATGGCCACACCCCCAAACATCCCAGGTCTGTTCCCGAATCACACCCATATACAAAAACATCCTGTCCATGCCCCCAAACATCACAGGCACACCCCCAAACACCACACCCACGCCCCTAAATGGCACGGCCACGCCCACACTTTGAAACAACGTGGCAATGCACCCAAATATCGCAACAAACAAACATCACGTCCAAGCCTCCTGGACAACTGCTAGAAGGCTTATAAAATCATTTTGAAATTTTCTTATTCTACGGCAACAAATCAGATGTTATCAAATGTTTTTGGTACCCTTTAAAAAGGTAACATCTGATTGGTTGGGGGAAATGATCCGCTTTGTAAGACACTAACGATAAAGGTGAGTACACACACTAACGATAAAGGAACAATACCGTTGGATCTGACGTGTGTGTAGTGCATTTCCGAGTGCTTCCCAGGCCGAAAGTTTACCGTCGACCTCAGGATCGTTCAGAAATGCCCGAAAATCTTGTAGACTGTCATTTCTAAAGATTTTTTAAGTGTATACTCAGCTTTATTGAAAAAGCTTGTATTGATTTTTAAGATTGCTTTAAGTTGCTATTGAAAGGTTCCTGAGTTTTACAGGTTTAATTAAGCTGCCCCTTATTACTGTTTCCTAGTGTGTGTTATTCTCATACAACAAGAATTTCAATAGGAAAGACACTCAAAAGAGCTTACCAGCATAACAAAGAATATATTTTTCTTCTTTTGTTTAGGGCAGAGACTGTGACATGCCAATCAATGCTTGTATTCAGAGTCCATGCATGAATGGAGGTACCTGCCTTACCATTGAGACAGATAAAGATGGATTTAGGTAATTTAGGAATGTGATATTATTATTTTTCTACCATCACAAAGAAAACATTTAAATCCATAAGTGTTAAAAGTGACTTAAATGGGTGAAAAATTATGTGCAATTCATTAATAATCAACAGAACCAAAGTACCCTATATACTCGAGTATAAGCCGACTCGAGTATAAGCCGAGGCACCCATTTTTGCCTCAAAAATTCGCGGCTGCGCGATGACGTCATCCCGCCAGCGTGCGTGATGACGTCATCGCGCAACCGAAGAACTACTGGGAACTGCCGGCCGGACTCGCGGTGCCTCTGGATTGCAGGTAAGTTCCTTGTGACTCGAGTATAAGCCGAGTCAAGGTTTTTAGGTTAATTTTAAACCTAAAAACTCGGCTTATACTCGAGTATATACGGTATAATTTTTATTTTATTTAAAACAAGAAATGTCCTAAAGTAACCTGGTTTTATGCAGTTTTTTGCAGTTATGCCCCTGGCCCTCAATCCTTTTAGTATCTTTCCATGGGGGATAAATCTATCGCTATAAACCTTCTGATTATTTAATCTCAGTATTTTTTGCTGTACTATACAATAAAATAAAATGATTCCAGCGGACAGAACACATATTCACTTGGGGCAGTTTTACCATTCTAAGTCTTGATGGTTGTTATAACCATTTTGGTGACAAGGTTTCTACTTGTTAAGTGAAAACCACTACATGAATAGTCTATAGTGCCTATATAAATACATAAATATATACATAAATACATGCATGTGAACAATGTGCAGTTTTTAACACCAGGTACAAAAATAGACAATACATAATAAAATTATCTTATAAAACTCATTACATCTTCCTGTGGATGTGATACTGTTGCAAGTTAAATCCACCATGTTTCCCTATGAAGCAGTACTTTGGTTCATTCATGCATGTCTGGTACATTTGTCGCCTGTAAAATAGCCATCAGACTGCCAAGCGTATGCTTCACCTCTTTAAAGTGGCAGGCCACTATATCAGAATAGTCCAGAGAGCACTCAGGGACTTACCATCAAGGATAGAAACACAACTTTTTTCCAATTCCGTTTCAGCCTGCAGGGCTGTTGTCGGGATACCTGTGCATAGTTGGACTTAGAGTGGTTGCAGGAAAAAGAACTTCTGTATTTTGATGCCATTTTTATAAATGATTAATGCTGAAAATTGGCAATGCATATTGCAGATAGCTGAATAAATTATGTGATTAGATTTCTGAGCCTTTCACAGTCCCTGAAAATCTGCATTACATATTATTGTGGTCAGAATAGGCTTCAAAATATCTTGTAAAAGATTTAAATCTTTTTGTAGTTATAGATGTTGCAATTGAATTTGGCTATTTAGCTCTAAATCATGGTCACTGTAGGCTATGTGCAGCCTGAACAGGCTTCTGTATGAGTGAAAGTATTTGTGATAATTTATCAAAACCTGATAGTATCAAACCAGGTAATTAAAGAAAGTAAATTGCATATCTCTCATTACATCACACAAATAATTTATCTTCATAGCCAGGAAAAACACATACAAGTTTATTTTGTGTAAAGCATATACTCTCTTTAAAACACCAACAGGGAGATGCAATGTCCCATGCTAAGGGGAAATACAAGTGTAAAACCCATTCTAAATTATGTAATATCAGGTAAGCAGGGTTTTGTACTCGTTTTGCATTGCCTGCACCATTTCCAAAGACTTTTAAAAATAGCACAGTGCAAGCGATGCAATAATTTAATTGCACTAGTTTTTTGCACCAAAATGAAAGCCTTTTAGATTGGGGCTTTAAAGCCGTGCAAGTGATCGCAACTGTAGTGGCTACTAGATCACTGGAACAAGTGCAGGTCAGCTGTGATAGGGAAATTTATTGCAAAAAAAAGTGCTATTAAATCAACAGACAAAATTAAGTGCAATCTTTTTTTATATTTACACATTGTTATGGCCTCCCAAAATGCCTTGACGATCTTAAACATTTATCGGGGAATTTACCACAGTCATCTATTTCTGTCGCCCTGATAGTCAATAATTAATGTTCATCTCTACCTCTAGTTTGGTAAAGCGCTTTTTCCATTTATCTATTTATCTCTGCAGTTGCACTTGTCCTTTGGGATTTGAAGGCGAGAAATGTGAGATAAATCCAGATGACTGTGAAGACAATGATTGTGAGAATAACGCCACATGTGTAGATGGTATTAATAATTATGCTTGCCTCTGCCCACCAAATTATACAGGTAGGATGCACAAATGTCATTGACTATATATTTTCTTTCCTGGGTTTAAAGTTGCAGTAGTATGAAATAATGAATATGAAATACTGTAATACACACAGCATCAATGTAAGGTTTGTTATTTATTTATTTCAAAATTAAAATACACCATGTAATTAATTCTAATTGGCTTGCTAAGATGTTACATATTGACATCCTGTAATAAGTGATGTCTTTACATTTTTAAAATACCTTAAGGCCAGAGCAAGACGAGTGCACAAACTGGATCTTTTTCCAGCGCTATGCGACGCACCACGGAGGCAGCCGTATAGGAGCCTCATTAATATTTATTGTGTCTCTGTATGTAGTGTATGAAATGCTCATCTTGTGATGGCCTTAAATGATTTCTCTCTGTGACCCATACACATAACAGTATTTTATTCCTTAAAGGCATGTCCACCCTTAAAACAAAATACTGGTTACTTGTTGGTTAACTGTCCACAACCCCAACTGCCATTTTCCCCAGTTTATTACATGTATTTGTAACCAGATATTTAATGAAATGTTCTATTCCTGTCTGGCAAAGGTATCTGCCTCCTCCCTCTGCTTTTTATATACTTAAGCATGTGCAGAGGAGGCAGCAGGTGAAACAGATGTCAAGCATGCACTTTAAGTCCTTTAGGAGAAAAGTACTTTACAAATGTTATTATATTGTATCATTGGTTGTGATATCAGCAGTCACAGCTTAACTCACTGCATTCAGGGAGAGGGCAGCTTACTCTGTCAGAGTGGAAACAATAATAATCCTTAAATATTTGGTTAGTAATTCAAGTAATAAAGTGCAAAATATATCAGTTGAAGTTGGGGCAGTTGACATCTGAACATCCCCTTTTAAAGTTTTTAATTTGATTCAGTGTCACATGCTTAAAGTAATGCCTATCTCATATACTATATCACTTTAACTAGATAGTTCAGGTTGAACAAATATAATAACTTACAATGGTACATCTCAATTGTTACAATCTATTTGTCAAACTTATTTCAGTACTCAATAGTCCTGTTTAATCTATTAAATGGAAAAATATAACAGCCTCAACAGAACGAGATCAGTCGCGACAGGGCACAAACACACCATGCAATTTGCGGGCCACAGAAATATTGGTACGCCGGCCTGAAAAATTGCATGGTGCGTACCCAGCCTAAAATTTACTCAACAAATATTTGCGTTAAAATAGAAAGGTCTGTTTTCTTATTTGTTGTTGTTAGTTAATGGACTGTTTTAAATCTACTATATGTTATTACACATAAAGATATGTTTTTAATAAAGATTTGCAAATGATTGTACTTTTATAAAAGCTTTGCATAGATGCAGTATAGAGGGAATTACTAAAATCTTGTTTTAAATTCTATTACAGTATAAGGCGTGATGACCTATCTATAGTTAAGTACACTCTGGGCTATGCAACAGGATATGCTAGGCATAAAAATGGTCTTAAAGTCACACTAAACTATGGGTTTTTCTTGACACCCACGTAACTTGCATAAGTGATGTAATATACAGATAAAGGCTATTTTCCAGGGGCATTTTAATACTATCAGGTCCACCAAAGGTTACAACCCAAAGGCAAGGCACTGGGAGCTGCTATTCAGTATTTTACATTGCAAACATGATTGTACCAGGAAGTGATAGTGGCTGATCCAGAGTAATTGTGATGCTTGCAATGGTTTACTCCATCTGTAAAAAAAAAAAAAAAGACAAAGAAATAGAGACTGCATAATGTAATGATGTGTTTCAGGTGAGCTGTGTGATGAAGTGATTGATCATTGTGTTTCGGAACTGAACCCTTGCCTGCATGATTCCAAATGCATCTCAATCGACAATGGATACACGTAAGAAAATAATTTAGCATTACCTATTTGTATTTCTATTAATATGGCAGGGCAGTAACTGTGTTACCGTCTGAGACATTAATATTTGATATCTCTAGCTGATCTGCCTTTTATGAACAGAACAAATACCCTAAAAAGCAGTCTGGAAGAAATACAACTGTAAAATCTAAAAAAATATTTTTATATGAAGCATGAGGTATAAGGTTTAGTATTTTGGTCAATGCTGCATATTCATATAGAATAGTTCCCAGTTTGTGCCACCTGCAAATGAAATTGTTGTTTTTTTTGAGCAAAGAGTTATTTGATCTGCCAAGACTAGCATTCTATAAATTCACCACTACAAAAAGTGTAGGATTTTTAATATTCATTCATACTCTAAAAGACACTTAAGGCATTAAGGTTAAGATTGGTTGACAAAGTATGAATGCATTTATTGATGCTAGTATGCTATGTGTGGTTTACAGGGACTGGTCTGCACATAATGAAACAATGGAATGTGCATTTTTCCAGGAACATGTTAACATTTTGCAAATGGGTTTGCTGTCACTTTCTTGCAATGATGTATTACCTTCCAAATTCTCAAAAGACGTGACAAAAACCCCAAAAAGGAAAGCACCTATAAAGCAGAAGCAAGTATGAAGGCGGTTTCAGTTCTCTATATTTCTGCCACAGTAGACTATTTTCCTGCAGAAATCAAAGAGGAAAAATGCCTACTACTTGTATAGTATAGTATAATGGACATTTTGTGTAAAATCTTGCAAATGTTTTGATAGATACCTTTTGATCATAGCTAGTTTGTTCTAACAATCTAGTCATACAATTGGAGCACGAAGAGTATGTGTGACCAGCATAAAGGTACCTTGGAGTGATACCTTTTTAAGTATATGTTTATGGCATATGTTGCATTGTGACACCATCTTTACAACATTGCTATATCACATACAGTACCATAATAGTAACCCAGTAGATTAGCCAGTGATAATCATTCCATTCTCTAGGCACAGAGATTTACAATGGGAAACAGATCAGTGACTATTACTAATGTTTTGCAATATAATTGAAATCCAAAGTGTTTACACAATGGTACATTGGCAGCAACTTTCTATGACAGTAGTTTCAATAAAGGTGGCTTCTCTGGCAACAATGGGCTATACACTATAAGAGGAAGGATACTGTCTATTATCAGTTAATGGTTTAAGTAAGTACACGGGTTCGATCAAAGTACAAACGTATGTCTTATACAGACACATGCATTTACAAAGTTCTATGAGGGTTACACACTTTTTAGGTAAGCTCATTGTAAGCTGTATTTTAGTAGGTATCAAAAGACATCATCATTTGTAGCATTTTTTTTAGTAATATCATTCCTGTTGAATTTCAGGTGTGAATGCTCTCCGGGCTTTGAGGGAAAGCACTGTGAAACAAATGAAGATGACTGTGTCAGCCATAAGTGCAGACATGGAGCACAGTGTGTAGATGACATAGGAGGTTATACTTGCATCTGTCCACATGGATTCAGGTAACTGCACTTTGATTTACATTAAGTTTTCCTTATTTGAACTTCGCTTAAAGGAGATCTACAAGAAAAAAAACAGATTTGTAGCCCAGAATCATCAGATAAATAAGTTGTATTTTAGAACCCAAGAATGCAAAGACTGAAAAACCTTTCACTAGAGCAGAAAGACGTCACTAATACATTAAATAAGGTAGGGAGAGAATTCAGGCTTTTGATACTCCCTTTTCAGCAATATGCAAATAAGGAACAAAGACTTCTGGGAATTTACCATGTTTAGACATGGTAGCTCTTAGGAACACTTTAAAGACATACAGGGAGATTCAATAAAAGTTCTTATCCTTAAAAATGGTGCTAATTTTGCCCCAACCAATCAGATCTTATGTAACATTTGAAAGCTAACATCTGATTGGTTGGGGCAAAATTAGCACCATTTTAAACGATAAGAACTTTTATTGAATAACCCTGATAGGGGCATATTTATAAAGGTTTGTTAAACCTTTTGCCTTCTTTAACACAGCCTTTTCGCCTAATTTGGACTTTTCGCTACTTATAAAGCAGTGATAACCAGTGGTGAAAGGTCATTACCACTACAGTTCGCTTTTCGCCATACATCGCTACAGTAACCGCTCAAGCATAATTATAAAATGGCACAAAGTGTACTTTTGCGTTAAGTTCAGCCATTCCAATTCGCCAAGTCTGAGGTGGCGAAAACTCATAAGTGGGCATTTATTTAGCCTGCCAATGGGTCCATGGAAGGTGTCAGTACATTGTGGAGTGTTTCTCAATACTAATATGTACCCAGGGGGGTGTTAGACTATTTTCCATCATTTACTGTAATGCGATCTGAGATTTCGCCATTTTAAGGTTAATTATTCGCTTTTTAAAGATCTTTTTTTTTAAAAAGGTTTTTTATTTACCAATAAAGTCAAATGGAGGTCTGAGGGACATGTTTATAAAGGGGCATTATTTTTGCTTTTTTTCTTCACCAGCCTTTACCATAATTTTTTAAACGTTCAACTTTTCCTTTCATCAAAGTTATTAAAAAGGCGAATTTTCATCAAAAGCGAAAATTAGTAGCACTAATAATGCTGAAAAAGCTCAGCACATATGATGGTAAATAAGTATTACTCCCTGGTTAAATTGGTTAATACACAATGATTTATTTAAAAATAGCCTAACACATTTGGTGTTTTTTTTCAGCCAAAGTAATAAATAGTATAAAACTCAAAAAGCACATTTTCTCTATTTCATTAACAGGATGATAAAGTGTAAAACTCAAAAGGTGAATTTTCTCTATTTTATTAATAGGACACATTTCTTAGTATTGCTTATTTTCAGCAAACTGCAGCTAATTATAAAACCAGTTCCATTAAAGGGGAAGTTCAGTGCAAATACATGCATTTTTTTAGAAAAAAGAGCAGTATTTTTCCATCCCAATGACCTTAATCTGCCAATTTAGCATTGTGTCTGTGTATAAATAAATGCAACCGAAATACTGACTTCCTGTTTGCAGGACCCCTAGTGGAGACCGTTATGGTCTTGCACTTGACCCAGCACCTGGGTTGATTCAGTTGCTCAGTAGAGATCTGTGCATCTTTGACCCATCCAACAACCAATCAGTAAAAATTACTGTTAGGAACATTCCAAGGAAGTGGTGCATCCTGGGAAGAAGGACCGTTAGAACCTTAAATGTCAGCTCACTAATGTCAACAGCAGGGAACAGCAAAGGGTATGAAATTAACTGATTTCTCAAAATGGGAGAGAATATGTAGAATAACTAAGTATGCATTACACAAACTAATAATTTAACCAATATTGATCATTTCCACTAAACTGTCCCTTTAATATGGGAACATACCATAGTGCTGTGTAAGAAATAGTCATGTTAATGGAACATTCCAGTAAATAATGATGTTTGGCGAAAATTCTGGTAAGGGCACGGCCACACTGCAATGCAAACGCAAACGCACACGGAATCGCATGCGATTTCGTTGCGTTTGTGCATGCGTTTTTTCATTAAGTATTGAAAAACGCTTGCGATTTAAAATGCGGAACGCAAATCGCAATCGCAACGCACCCGAAAACGCTCATTTTAATTTAAAGCTATTTATAAATAGCTTTAAATTAAAAAAGTGACAAAAATAGCTCTGGAATTACACTAGAGACCAATCTCTCTTTTCGCAGTGATACTACCGCAATGAATAAGGCGAAACCTATCTCACCACACATCGCCTCAGCGATACTTTTCCGCAAAGGCGGAAGTGAAAAGGAGCAGTTTTATAAATAAGGTGTGTAAACATGGTAAATTCCCAGAAGTCTTTGTTCCTTATTTGCATAGAGCAGAAATAGACAGTTTTGGTGCTTGTGAAGATTCTCATTCATCCAGGTCATGGTATATCTGTTGTATTCAATTAAATCAACTAGACTTGAAGTTTAGTTCTTGAAGACGTTTCGCTAGTCAGCCGACTGGCTTTCTCAATTCAGAATGACTTGTACAAGAATCTGTGGCAATTATGTACCCTGGAAAATCCCAATTAGCATATCACAGCCAAGTGTTAAGAGCGTGAGAAAACGGCAAGGACAAGACAGCACTCTTACTAGCAGAACTGATCTCAACCCAGAACAGGTGTGTTCCTTACTGGACTCCTTACAGGCCTGAATACCACCTATTTCAAATACAGGGATAAGTTCTATAAGCAAAAACACGGATGTGCTATGGGATCTCCAGTTTCACCCATTGTGGCCAACCTTTACATGGAGGAGTTAGAAAAACAGGCGCTTAATACCTTTAAGGGTATAGCACCCAGCCACTGGTTCAGATATGTGGATGACACCTGGGTTAAAATCAATCAGAAGGAAGTACAAGCTTTCACAGAACACATTAATGCGGTAGACCAAAACATCAAATTTACAAGGGAAGAGGTACAAAACAACAAACTGGCTTTCTTGGACTGCTTGGTAGAAGTTAAGGAAAATGGTAAACTGGAAGTAGAGGTTTACAGAAAACCAACACACACAGATCAGTATTTGATGTTTGACTCCCACCACCCTTTAGATCACAAGCTGGGTGTCATCAGAACCCTGCAACACAGAGCTAAGAACATCCCCACTAGCACAGAGGCGAAGGCTAAAGAAATGAAACATCTCAGAGGAGCCCTTAAAACTTGTGGATATCCAGACTGGGCCTTTGTCAAAAGAAGTAGAAGGAAAGAAAAGAACACAAATACCAACAGTGAAGGGGAAAAGCAAGACAGGAGGACGAACATGGTCATCCCATATGTAGCAGGGGTCTCCGAGAATTTTCAAAAAACACCGTATCCCTGTCTGCTTTAAACCGAACAACAATACAACACAAGGAACAGCTGTGGATAAATAGGGCACACCCAGCACAAATCTTAAGTAATAGACAATACAGTTTATATAAATAATTAATCATACACTAAAGTAAGTGTTATAAAAAGGCATTTTTATTATATGTGCAAAGATTAGCCAGCCCTAGAGGGCTATAATAAAGTGCAAAAAACAGGTTTAAAAACACTTCCTGCGCAAGTCCTGATTCAATATTATCATATTAATCACAATATACCGGTATATCCATTCATACAATCATACATACATTTGTTAATATCTCAAGGCAAGATTACCCTTATAAGTAAACACATATCATAGTGCTAACTCCCATTATAACCTATGCAAAGCATATCATGATAATTCGGAAAACATATAAATTTAGATCAAAGCACAGCCCCAATAGAGGCATAAGGGAGCTCAACAGGTGGAGACAAATAGGCACTGAGACACTAACATATGGCAGATCCCCATAATGGTGAGATAGTGGAAATGGATACTTAGCCCGTCAAACAGTGGTCTCGCGAGTTCCGAGATCTGGTCAGGTGACACGGATGTGCCTGACTGCAGCTCCTCATGGACACTGTGGGGGGGGAGTTTCCTTTTAGTTTTGGCGCGCCGCTCTGTCCAATAATAGTGAATAATATAAGTCTCTTGGGCTATATAGGGGTGCTAGGAGGTTGTGTATTCGTCACTTCCTTTGTTGAGAAAGTCCGGGATCGGACGAAACGCGTCCAATCTACTTTGATTTTAACTGCTCCTGTGCTCCAGCCTGGCTGTTTGATGGGCTAAGTATCCATTTCCACTATCTCACCATTATGGGGATCTGCCAGCAAAGTCTGTCCAGTTCTCTATAAACCCAAACTCTTCTTCCTTACACCACCCTCTTAGCCATGCATTAATGCTCCTAGGCTCCCGCTGTCTCCCTGGCGTCAAGTGGCTGTGGTAGTGTTTCTGAAAACACTACCTTGGAGGTCCTTGCTTTTAACTTGGCCCCTAGCTCTCGGAAATCATGTTTAAGGACCTCACCTTCTCCTCTAACTTTGTCATTGGCACCAATGTGAGCCAAGACCACCGGGTCACACCTGGCCCCACCCAATAATCTGTCTACACGATCCACCAAATGTGGAACCCTAGCACCAGGCAGGCAACACACAGTTCAGCATGCAGGGTCTTGGCGGCAGATTACCTTCCTTATAATGGAGTCCCCTACCACTACCACCTGCCTAGCATTCCTGATCCTACGTTCCTCCTCCCTTGTATTAGAGATGGCAGTCCCCTGGGTGCTCAAGGGACTAGCCCGCTCCATACATGCTAATTCCGAGCTGCCCTCCTCCACTCCATCACCTAAGGCGGCAAATCTGTTGGGATGGGCAATCTGGGAAGAAGCAACCCTACCCTTCCGTCCGTAATAATTTAGGTCTGTAATAATAGCATGTATTATTTCTTTTGTTATATACTGTATAAAGTAAAAAAAAAAATTGTTAACTCTATACAAATGTACAAATTAGGTTATTCTCCTACTGTTCAGTAAACAGCCTGACTCATTAAGTGTGATCATGTTGTATAATATAGCAAAAGTGCTAAGGCTTTTAAACGTTGTCATTATCACATTGCCTATAATTAGAATCTACTATTTCCATTAGGAGAATTCTAATACCCCATTGATAGCAAATAAATTTATTTTTATAGCCAGCTAAAAATCTGTCTTGTGAAATAAACATTACAAATAAAAAGGCATTCTTTAAAATAGTGTTTATTCTCTTTTTAACAAAAGCAATAAATATTTGATTAAACGTAACATCATTTTAATGCTGTTTATAGTGTGCATCATTTTCAGGACCTTTGAATATAGATGATAAACATGAAGTTCATGCCAGTGTTTCCTGGACCTAGTCATGCACAAATCCCTGTTATTTCATAACCTCTGTTTTATGACTGTTTTTATGCTCCCTGTTGTGATTTGCTCTTGTTTGAAAGTAACTTAAAATCCAAGTCCAACAAAGAGATATGTAGGTTGACAGAGAAAACATTTACAGGGAGATTCAATAAAAATTCTTAGCGTTAAAAATGGTGCTAATTTTGCCCTAACCAATCAGATGTTAGCTTTCAAATGTTAAAGGGCATGTCCACCCCCAAAACAGAAATTTAACCCCATACTGGCCACATTCTGTAGTTTAAAAACTTACTTAAAAATCCTTACCTGACATTTCTACTCCAAATGGTTCTCCTGCTGTGCCTTTTTAAAGTCCTAGAAACTGCAGTGTAGAAACTGTCAGTGAGTTATCCAGTGCCTCTCTCTGCCTCAACCTCATCAAGGTCTGAGGCATGCGCAGGGGAGCCCTCCTCCCCCCCTCCTCCCACCATCCGGATCCATCCTCTGAGGCCATGGCACCTAGTGTGAAATCCTCTTTATGGGAGGGTAAGTAAGAGCTGCCCAACCCTAACCGCCATATTATTTTTTTTTAAAAATGCCCCGCTAGTTTCTGACAGGGGCATATTTTAAAAAATATATTATAGCAGTTGGGGGTGGGCAGCTTCTACCTACCATATATCAAAATATAGATTTCAGGGTGGACATGCCCTTTAAATAAGATCTGATTGGTTGGGGCAAAATTAGCACCATTTTAAACAATAAGAACTTTTATTGATTCTCCCTGTTAGTTATTTAACTTTGTTATTTAACTATCGCTTAGTATACGCAATTTAAAATGAGAATACAAAATAAAAATAACTATAGCTTAGTATACTCAATTTTAGGAGAATACAAGGTAAAACACCAGTGTTACATAAACATATTTGATTCTACAATTAGTTGCAAACTGAACCTGAAAAGATAAAATTAGGTCTTAAAAGTGAACTATTCTTTTGATGTATTGATTGAAGCCCAGGAGGTTAAGGAGCTATGTCTTACCTCCCGTTCTTCAATAACTCAGGAGCCAGGGCCGAAGGTAAGTATATTTACCTTTCGCGTGATCCTCCGCTGCAGAACACCAAATCCCCAACCACTTCCCTGTTCAAACCATCTTTAGCGCACGCTAAAGCATGTTGTAGAGAATTAGAAAAGCTGCTGTTGTACATTACTGATAAAGCACGGTATAGCTAAATTGCGATACTACGCTTTATAAATATGGCCCGTTGTTCTCATTACTTTTACATGCCCTATTCATGTCAGTTGTGTTTTTTTTTTTACTTGTTCATTTTGTTACACAATACCCCATAGTAGAACTGCTTATTATTAACAAAATAATACATTTCTATACTACAGTGGCCTCTTCTGTGAAATTTCCCCTCCAATGGTTCTTCTTCAGACAAGTCCCTGTGATAACTATGAGTGTCATAACGGAGCCCAGTGTATAGTTGTGCAACAGGAACCAGTCTGCCGCTGCCTGGCAGGTTTCGCTGGACAAAGGTGTGAAAAGCTAATCACAGTCAACTTTGTTGGCAAGGACTCCTATGTCGAACTGAGTGGTTCCACTGTTCACCCACAAGCAAACATTTCCCTTCAGGTACATTAATGTAAATAGTTGCATGTAGCTGAGTATGTACATTGAATTAAATGTAGTGCAAGTATTTTATTTAGAATGCTAATATACTGTATATAACATTATTAGGGTTTTGTTTTGACTAAAATGCTTGTGGCCTTTGTATTGTCTAACCTGTATGGCACGCCAGCAGCGCTTGTCTATTTATTACATGATGTTATTTCCATAAATGTCTGGAGAGTGCAGATCCAATAGCTACAAACAGGATGATTTCAGAAACACCTACAGTGGTTAAAAAAATGTATGGTTGTTTCTAGCTAGTCTGTTTAGTTTGTTTTAAACTTTACAAAATATTTTTATAGTTTTAAAATTATTGTGCTAGACCATGTGTGCTAGTTACCAGGAGAGTAGAAACATGTATATAGTTATAATGTGATTAATCTGATTATGCTATACGTGATATAACACAAAAAAATATGCCTGTGTTGGATTTTCCTAGAAATAGACATGGAACCATTAATGGTTAATTAGGAAAGAATCACATGAAAATATACAGGATAAATATTCACAATTTCTTCCTTTACTAATGTGATAGAATTTACATCAATAACTAATGTTTCCCTTTGTTAAATCATCTACAGTATAAAGTATCATGTTTTGTAGTGTAGAAGAATAGCACAGTATCAAATCAGAAATCTTCACCACTTCACATTTCTCCACAGGAAACACTACAAATCACCCAGACAAGTTGCCATATTAAACTCTAACACATGTTACCTCCTAATGATGTTTTGATGCACAAAAACTACAGCATCAAGCAGTCTCATATGGTTCCCATTATTTTAAATGGAGAATTAATGTGGGCAATTTGTGGTACCTAAACATCAAGGTCTTACCTGGGTAAAACAATGACTGCATGTGCTGTTCTATTAAAGGTAACCTGGTTTGTTTACTTGGTAAATAAATAATCCTTGAAATAAAAGAAACACAAATCACTCGATGCAATAAACATTTCATTCCATTTGGATTTCTACAACTCACTATATTTACACTGTTCTGATATTCTTTAATGTTTTAAATTAGCAAGAAATCAAGTAATTAAATTTTGTCCTATTCTTAACATACAGTGTTGTTTAATTTCCTCTCCTAGTTTCAAATTCTAGATTGTGAATAGCAAGCTTTAAAAATACAGGTAAGCAAGGTCATGGCAGAAAAATGAGGATACCCTAGAGGCCCTTGCATTGTTGGTCAAATGATCACATTCTTTGTTAAGGGAAACTCAAAACCCCTAGTGGTGCTCTACTGCCTTGTATAGTGTCTCAGTTCTCTAATGTGATGGTATATTTATACTGAGGAAAAATCTGAGCGGACTGGCTGATTGGCTCAATCTTATTTTGTCTAGAATTATAGTCCACTTCAACTTCAGATAAATTCCTAGGATCTTAGTGATGTAGTAACAGTAGATGCACTTATAAAAGAGTTTTCTGTATGCCTAAATGCCTTTTAATTAATATCCCTCCGTGTTTGCTGCAGCCCTTAGCATGACTCAACTCTTCCTCTGCAATAAACAAGCAATATGCATTTAAAACCCGCACTACTATACAATATACTAAACTATATAAGCAGGGGTGTAACTACCAGGGGAGCAGACCGTGCAATGCCAGGGAGCCCCATCTTTTTATTTTTCCAATGATGGATATAGCCTCCTTCCAGAAAAAGTGATTCCTTGTTACGCTACTGCTCATTAGCATTTAAGAATTAATGCCATTAATCCATTTTCCATGGTATTACATACTTGCATAGTTTATTTTGGGTTCAAAAATGACCACAGTCCATCAATTTCCACCCCTTCATAAAAAACCCAGCCCCCCAACCCAACAGAAAAACACAATCTCCATCATTTAAATGGTGCATGCCCCCAGTACATTACTCCAGACTAGAAAAAGATACAACCAACCTCACATGCATATGATACAGTGATCTGCCTGCCAGATGTGTATAAACATTTGTTTCGCCAATAATCGGCCCATGTATGGGCCCTTTATTGGCCAAAACGGCCAAATGAGGTCGGGGCCAAATGAACGTCCGTTTCAGCCAATAAAGGGCCCATACACGGGCCAATTATCGGCTGAAACGAACGTGCGTTGCGGGTCTGGACCCGCGATCACACGTGTGTACGAACCTTAAGCCTCCTTTGAATGCATTCAGAGATTTAACCAACACTACATTTTCCACATCATTCCACAACACTGCCTTCACAGTGAAGAACCATTTACATTGCTTGTCTTCATTCACTCCAATGAGAGAAGATCTCCTGCTATTTGGCTGTAGTTCCCTGTAGTTGTAAAGGGTTATTATAGCTCCTCTTATACACCTTTCTTTATGTTTAGTTGCCCATCCTTTCTCTGGACTGGTGCCCAAAACTGCACTGTATTCCATCTGAGTTGTCATTTGAGCCTATCAAATGTGTTCATTGACTTCCCTTATAAATAGTTTTTTCTATA
Source organism: Hymenochirus boettgeri (assembly GCA_019447015.1). Classification (NCBI taxonomy): domain Eukaryota; kingdom Metazoa; phylum Chordata; class Amphibia; order Anura; family Pipidae; genus Hymenochirus; species Hymenochirus boettgeri. The sequence goes on from CM033471.1 coordinate 62,779,342, forward strand.
CTTAAGAAAACTGTTTTTACTAGATGTTAACAATATATATTGAAAAAGACCATCCAGGAAAATTGGCATAAAAAATAATTGATACTGATACAATATATAACTTGAACAAACAGGAAAAAAAAATTAGTCCATAATTAGTACAAAAATACAAATAAAAATCCTCCGAATCCCGTACAAGTGAAGTCCACCAAGTGTTCCAATAGTAGACACTGTCCAAATTGTCCTCGTGTGTTTGGACAGTATCTACTATTGGAACACTTGGTGGACTTCACTCATACGGAATTTGGAGGAGTTTTATTTCTATTTTTGTACTAATTATGGACTAATTACAAGTATCGCTATTCATTATAGAGTGATTTAAGTATTTGTATATATTTATGGATACTGTATATATTGCACTGGTGCACTTTATGTATGTGGACAGGTATATATGTTTAGCAGTATTAAAATAAAGGAATATTAATTTTCTATTGTATATTCAAGTATCTTTTTTTCTTTTGTATAATTTCATTTCAGACCGAGTATTCTGTCTGGATTGTGCCAGAATTTTTGAGCCTATTCTGGAGGGTACTTGATTTTATAGTACCACTGGATAATACCTTTTATTTATATATATTTTTTTACACTAGGAGAAATAAGCTGCATCTGATATCCATAGTATTCACTTAGATCAAATTTAGTTTCTTGAAGAATTTTTTGATTATTTTATTCTTAATAGAATGAAATTAAAATATGAAATATATGAAAAATGCTGATGCATTTTCAGTTTCCCCTCATCCCCAACATTTATGAATTAAAAATTGAAACTTAAAAACTTTTAATAGATACTGTATTTTTAACTCACAACACGCTGAAGCTGTCAGTTTAATTCAGGTGCATGTTTATTTAAAGCTCAGACACTCACTTTGCAAGTACAAATTATAGCATCCTTATGTGCAAACCTTCAATAAAACTACAGCAACAAGTGTTATTAACAATAATGAGCTCTAAAAGAGCCGACATGATTGCTGTGCAGCCTCTCTAAGGACTTTATATCCAATAATATATGAGACACCTGTATTTCCTGTACTTTAGGAGGTAATGAGGCAGAATTTCTCTTAAGTAAATGGGTATAATATGGAAACACAGATGGCAGTGTTTTCTGTACAATTCCAGCATGCAAACCTTCAAGATCTAAATTTTTCAAGTAAAAATCACAATGCTAATTTGAAGTGATTTGTGGCATTTTGCTTCAAGGATCTTCCCAGAGGAAATCAAATTGCATTATGTGCCAGGACCTTTAGACTTCACATTGTAAAACTCTTTGCTCTATAAACCTAATGGACAGTTGGCAGTGAGGACTGTGTTATCAGAAAAGCATATGAATCCAAAAATAAATAAAAGCTTACTAGTGGTCCACTCCACTTGGCTTAGCATGTGGAGCTGACATTTAACAGCTGTTTTGATCCATTTCAGTGGGTATTTTCTTCCTAGCCTATAAAATTATTTTGAAGAAATGTGAATGTATGTCTGCTTTAAAATTCAGTGAAGGTTTGTAACAACTTTATTGTCTGCTTGCTAAATTCATACACAAAGATATCCCAGAGAGCATGGAATCCATTAGGAATATGTTTATTAATTTTGTGTTGTGCAGAAAAAAATCTCTATTTTAAAGGAAAATCTTCAGCCTAAAACATATTTTTGCATTAGAATTACATTTTAATCAATAGTTTGAAAAGTCATGACAAAATGGGGGGATTTGTTTCTAAAAAGAAAATAATTTTTCAAGCCATGCTAGACAAACAGGCTGTAATGTTTCGGAAAAAAATCTCACATATGCATTTTTTAACACCCTCGCATAGCTGCCGTTAAAGTCACACAAAAATGTACAAGGATTTGTGATTTACTGATTATTGATTATTGAATCAACATTGCAACCACAATGCAGTGCAGCAGTGGCTCTCTGTAAATTACCCCCAGTGTGTTTTAGGGTGAAGATTTATTTTAAAGGGTATCTTTGTACATTTAGATACAGTAAGATCCCACTACTTACTTAACGTTGTAGAATGAGTGTGGTAGAACCTAATATTCCATATGGGAGTGTTCCAAACGCACCCTCATATAGTGGTACACGTGTACACATTTACTATTATGTACTCACAGTGAATAGTGGTTCAGGTGCCTCTGCCCCAATCCCTTCGCTTGTAAATCACAGCGGACTCTCACTTTTTTTCCTACTGGTTCAGACACTCTTATGACTGTGCATGATATATACAACAGGGAGGAGATCAACTCACTACATGTTCCCTCTGGTCCGGGTGCAGCCTGCCCCGGACCCTTCGCTAGGTCCACAATCTCTGCACTGTAAATGAAAGGTTTTTTGATGCTGGGCCCGGATACAAAAACTTGGTTCTGCCGGTCTAGTAAAAAGCCAGTCTTTATTATTCCATTACTTATCAGTAAACATAAGAAACAGCATAAAAGCCTTAAGTTTTTTGGACGCGTCCGTGTCCTTAATCATAGGCACGAGTCTCCTCCCTATTCCGGAGAAATGTATGGTAGGGTAATACCATTATCCTACTACCCTAACCCCTGAGTGGTCTATTCAGGCAATGGAGGCGCTCGGAAAGGGACAGAGATACCGAGATGGTGGGAGGCTCCTTAAGGTTGTCTCCACCTATACCTGTTATATACACTATAGCAAATACAACTTCATATTAAATATTAACTGTAGGTCGAGTCACGTAGTGTATCTCATTACTTGCAATGGGTGCAAAATCCAGTATGTGGGATGTACAACTCGCCCTCTAAAAGACTGGATGAGAGAACATGTATGTGACATAAAATACAATATTAGGAGCCATTTAGCATGCCATATACAAGCATGGGACAGAGTGTCGTCAATGCATAACAGAATACAAATATAAGGTATGGTACGGGATTTACCAGAGGCTGTGTGGCTCTGGGTGAATCTCACCTGCACGTAAGTATTTAATGCCAGCTATTAGTGGTGTTAAATACTTACGCCTTAAGGCTCTGGTAAATAGGTTTGTGACGGCTGCGCAAGTTCCTGTTCTGGATCTTGCGCAGCCGCCTCAAAGCAAGCCTTAACGCCGCGCTAACTGAGCGTAAATCAACGTTAAGAAGGGGCAGGAGCCAGCTCTCCTGGGTAAATCGCCCCACAGATGTCTAAAACAGATCCACTGGGCAGACACAATTAGTTCTATGTAAACAGTATTCACATTAACCAATTGACCATTTTTGATCCCATCTGGGACCACTGATTTTTCATTATTTGACAAAGTAACATTATTGGAAATTGAAGGGTCTATTCAGACTACCTTAATGTATATCCATGTTCAATGCTTCTTTAATATATTTATATAACAGTGCTGATTCTGTTGTTGCAGGTTTCTACTGACAAAGATAATGGTATCTTGTTATACAAGGGAGATAATGATCCGCTAGCCCTAGAACTATATCAAGGGCACGTACGCTTAATTTATGACACCTTGAACTCACCTCCAACTACAGTGTATAGGTAAGCAAATGCATACTTCTTATGGATGTAAAAGGCAAAATCCTACCTCCAACTACTTATAAAATTAAATGGTAGACTTAGAATAAGGCAGAACCTATGGACAATTCAAAAATATCATTGTGTAGGAAATAATCCATTAGTTTTCTTATCTACCTAGTTAACTTGGGCAATATGCCTGTTTGTATGTCTGCTGCATGTGTTGTCCCCTTTAAAAAGTGATTTTGTTTAAGTATATCTCTGTTATTCAGTAAGATCAACTGTACTTAAAGTTTAGCTCTTGAAGACGTTTTGCTAGTTATCCGACTGGCTTTTTCAATTCAGAATTCATTCAGCCATATGTCTTCATTCTACCTCAAATAGTATGTTTCAATGCAAGTTGTTATTAGAGGAAGGATTTCCATTAAAAACCTTATAATAAAATTATATGTAAATTGGCCACCTCAAACAAAAATACACCTAATACTTCTGAATTCTGTAATTCTATGATATTGAAATTAACCTGTCTTGTTTTACATTAACATCCCTTCCATCCATTTGCATGGGAGGTCATTAGTCAATCTAAGAAAACTGGCTCATATCTGTCTTTTTATCTTTACTACTTCCTTCCTGCACAATGTAATTTGTCATATGATTGCATGTTTGTTTATTGGTCCATAATTTTAGCAGCAGAAATTCCTTATGGTTTGCCTGTTTTGGATAGCAAGCCTTTATTTTTCCTATGGAAGAAATATTATTGATAAGCTAAAATTAAATATAGCTATAGTCAGCCTTGGAACCTAATCAAATGTTTAAATAAAATAAAAGAGATTTTTTTGCATTGCGGGATAGCAGACAGGTAACTGCACTGGCTTACGCCTGCTATTCAAAGACGTTAATATTAGTGTTACATAGTAGCGCAAAACGTCACTTAGGAGGTTTTGCATACCCCTGCTCCCTGCTATTTCCAAATGTTTTCAGGAATGGTGCAGACTCTGCAGACCCAGTGTTAAGCCCATGCTAACCCCATAATACATCAGATATTGTAGGTTTTACAATGACTTAGGCATTTAGCACCAAATATTGCATCACCATCTCTATGTATTAAAAGCTATATATCTGTGGAGCCCGTTCCCTGCTTTCCTTTCTGTAGAATTGTTCTGTTAGGAAGATATATCCGAATTAAAAACTCTTGATGAAGGGGGCGTGACTTAGTCTGATTGTTCGTCTGCGGGTGCGTGAAAACTCTAAGCTTTTTACATGGGGGGGGTTCTACCTGTAGAGCATTTTTCATTTTTGGGGTAAACATGCCCTTTAAGTTTAACTTCTGTCTTATCTGCATAACTGTACTGTACATGTAAGCTAAGTACAGATGGGAGAGTTCTGAGCTTGGATATATGAGTAAGACTGTCCACCAGAATACAGGGGAAACCCATTTAGGTGAAACCCCTGTGGCCCACAGTCAAAAAAAGAGGTAATTGTAAATATTCAGCAGCAAGAAGAGAATAAAAAACTTGAGTCAAGAGGAGCTAGACAGATGTGCTTCATGGTTGGCCACTGGCCTTAAAGAGTATGTCCACAATAAAAATAAAGATTTACTGTAGTGTAGCTTCCCCCTCCCAACCCTAACCGCATGGTTTCATTGTAAAAAAAAATCTGCACAAACTTACTTACCAGACTGGGTTACCTTGGCTTCAGCCTCCATTGCAACTTCCGGGAACGGAGTTGCATTGAGGGCTTGGCCAGCATTCACAGCCGAGGGATCCCAGGCTGGTAAGTAAGTTTTTTTACAAACAGACATTCCGGTCAGAGAGAGGGGGGAAAACTACACTACAGAAAAAGGATTATATATAAAGCTAACAGTGCAGTGCAGATAGATCTGGATGAAGGAACAGGGAAGAGGCAGAAACTTTTTCACAAGCAGTCAGTTCCTACTCTTTACTTTCCTTGATTTTGGCAGGCACTGCAGAAGAACCATTTGGAGTAGGGTAAGGATTTTTTTAACACTTTACAGTAGGACCAGCATGGGGTTACATTTTAGTTTTGGGGGAGGACATGCCCTTTAAAAATTCTGGTGTGCCCCAACATCCCTATTCGACATTGGAAGTAGGTACCTCATTTCATAAGCTAGTAACATGTGTGCTAAACACAGTTACCAGCAGATAGGTTTGGACCATGTGAACATGGCTGCTGCTGATATCTACAGGAGGCTCACAGGGAAAGTAGAGTGAAACAATAAATATATACTTAGTGATACTCTGGCTTTTGCTGGTAATGTACATTTGGTCTACGCATGAAGATGTGGCATTTTTTTTGTTGCATTTGAGTAGCCATGTAAACCCTGCCATACCATGACAAAGAAACTCTCCTAACTCCTAACCAGAAACTGGCAGGGCTGCCTCTCTAATGAGGCAAGATGAAGCACATTACAGAGCAGCACCCTGTAGGGAGGCAGCCATTTTTGATGCCAGAAAAAAAAATTGTCACCCTGCAGATCAAAAATCAATGTTGGGCAGCATTTACCAGTCACAGTGGGCATCTAATACCAATCACTGTGGGCATCATTTACCAGTCATTGTGGGCATTATTTAACAGTCATATGTATAAAGCCCCTCCCACTTCAGGACAAACCATACCCCACTTCCGGACAAAGCATCAACCACTTTCAGTTATAAAACCACACCCCTTACGGCGGCGCGGCCGGTGGAGGGGGGCTAGCATTTGGAATTTTTTTTTCAGATGCCAAAAAGTCTAGAGACAGCCCGGGAAACTGGTGACTAAAATTATGTTTCACTTGCCCGTCAAATGTGATTCCTGCAATGAGAACCAGCAGTGCCACATCACTTCTTACTACTACATCCAGTAGATGATAAGATAAGAGCAGCAATGCCAGAAACATGTAATCTGTTATTAATACTGTACATTGACAAGAAAATGTCTTATTATTTTCAGTTAGATATTATGTTCAGATTGTTTTTTGGAACTTTGTCGGAATTAAATTATTTTTTGAAATGGGGACCCTGAAAACTCTTTGAAACTCATGAAACTCTGCAATGTACAAATTCTTGTTATGATTTTAAAGTACCGTGCCAACAAAACTACAAACATATATCTGGAGTTAATCAGCATTATAAGTGCTTCAAACTTTAGTAGAAAAAAGTGGTTATTAAAATGAAAATGCTGTATTGGGTATTTGTTTTGTTTTTGCTCTTTAAGCAAGTTAATTCTTTTTTTATTGAGGTCTGCTGGTTACATTATGCTATCATGCGCTAATAATAAATGATTGAGGGAGTACCTCAAGAGGTAGACAAGAGGTTTCAGATCAGGGTCTCAGGTGCCAACTAAGCAACAATGTAGGGACAGCTGCATTTTCCTCATCATGTGACATTATGGATCTGCTCCCTAAGGTAACACTGTGTTAATTATTCCTTTGCCCTTTGTATTGATCAAGGAGGAGGTCTCCATTTAAACTGACACCTCATTACTGTAAGATTAATGGCTCGCTAGCTACCTTTGCACTGTGTGAGCCGATGAGATTTAGGAAGCTGCAGCCTAATGTTGTGGCCTTTTCAGAAATGTCAAACTAATCTTTTATTGGTTTAAGGAGCAGAGAAGAAAAGGATTAGAATATGTTTGGATATAAAATGATTAGGAGATCAAGTGTTACATGGTTTTAAAAAATGTCACAGTGACATCTTATTGAATGCAGAAGCTCTTTCTGAACCAGACACAAAACATAAAACACATCAGATAAACAAGAACGTTAAACTTCTTTGGACAACTATAAAAGCTTCATTGTACACTTTATCTTTTAAATCTCCTGAGTTATATTCTTTTATATAAAGATTAATCCTATTTGTGAATCCTCTGTCTTGAAATCCAAAGCAGATGTTAAAAGATACCAAGACTCTTTATAGCAATTATACCTTAAGTACAAACATTATTTTTCTTAGCATGGATGGATCATCTTTGGCCTCTCTGCACTTTGAAAAATTGATCCAATTTACCTTTCTACTTTGAATGCAACAAAGCTATATTCTCAATTGTAAAAAGATAGTAACACATTCCTGAAAAGTTGGAGCCATGACAAGTGGATGATAAAAATATAGCAGTTTGTATGCACTGTGAATCACTCTATTTATTGCTAGGCTTTAGTTCTCCTTTAAAGGAAAAACAAAGCTTAAAAAATACAAGAATGGAAACTTGGCAGCTGTGCCTCAATTTTGATATTGGAAATAGTTTCACCAGTATAACTTTTTTTTGTTTGTACATATGATCAAAACACAGTCAATGTAGAGTAACTTTACACTACATTGATTTAAATACAATATACTACTGTAAGTTAAAAAAAAAGGTAATTAATGTTAAGTCCAACACTAAGGGCTCGTTCACACTGGAAACTGACAGAAACTGACAGAAACGCACAGCATGTGTTTCTGTCAGTTTGTATCCATTTTTTTCATACATTTGTATCCATTTTTTAACAATGTGTATTCCATAGATTTCTATAGAATATGCATGAAAAAACGGTTTTTAAACGTTTTTTAAATGGACTGGAACGGAACAGATTAAAACGCAGCAGGTGTGAACAATATTATTAAATCCTATGGGGTTTTACTGTCTGTCCTTTAAACGGACCAGCGTTTGAAAAACGGATACAAACTGATGTAGTGTGAACAAGCCCTAAAAAGACACGGTCTGAAAAAGTTTGAGAACCACTGTTCTACAGTAGTGATGGAGCCGAACGCGAGTTTGGGACGAACATTATGAGTTCAGACAAACTATCCGAACTCTATCTAATTATAATTATCGAATTCTCGAAAACCCTCGGATGTAATGTTCAAATTCTGTAACCCTCGAATGTATCTTCTTTCAACTTCATTACTTCTCGAATGTAGCGCTTGATTCTGGTAACCCTCGAATGTAGTGGTCGATTTCGGTAATCCCTGAAAGTAACATGTTTCATTTGGTAACCGTCGAATGTAGCGCCCAATTTTGGTAATCCTCGAATGTAGTGGCCGATTTCGGTAACCATCAAATATATCGTTTGGTAACCCTTGAATGTTCGGTAACCCTCTAATGTATTGTTCTGTAACCCTCAAAAGTATTGTTCGGTAACCCTCAAATTCTCTCTATTTTAGCAGCACTTTTCAAGGTGCATTGTAAAAAAGTTCCTAAAAAAAAAACCACAAACACCTTATCAATAAGTATTACATCTTTATACCACATTTATTTTATATATAACTATATAAGCCCAGAGTGCACCCTTAGTGTACCAAGGTCATAGCCCCCCTACTCCATGTCCCAAGCCCATAGTTCCCCTTCTCAATGGCCAGAGTCCCCTCTTAGTGTCCCAAGGCCAGGGTCCCCCCTGTCCCAAATCCACAAATCCAGGGTCATCCCCTCTGTCCTAAATCCAGGGTCCCCCCATGTCGCAAATCCCCCCCGTCCCAAATCCAGGACCCTCCCTCTCTATCCCAAATCCAGGGCCTCCCCCCTCTGTCCCAAATCCAGGCCCCCTGTGTCCAAAATCCACCACCCTCCTCTGTCCCAAATCCAGGGTCACCCCTCTGTCCCAAATACAGGACTCCCCTCTGTCCCAAGAAACCTTACCTACAGCCTGTGTAATTGCTGTGTTCTGTCTCCTGCGTGTTTCCTGTGTTTCTCCCTCTAGTGGTGAGTCAATATGAACTGCAGAGACGATCTTACCATCTACCTCTAGTGGTGAGCCCTTAGGAACTGCAGTGACACACACACACACACAGAATCAGCTCTGGGATTTTATATATATAGATAAACACATTATAAGTAAATATATAAATGATCTAAACCTAATAACCTATAATTACCTATACTATGACAAACACTGCATATGTGGCAAAGGCTATTTAGCGGGTATTGTAAAAAAAAACTGTGGTAATGGCAATTTTACTGGATATATTTAAAGGGACAGTTCAGTGGAAATTATCAATATTTGTTAAATTGTTAGTTTGTGTAATGCATACTTATTCTTCATATTTTTCATATTCTCTCCCAGTTGATTTCACACCCTTTGCTGTTCCCTACTGTTGACATTAGTGAGCTGACATTTTAGGTTCTAACGGTCCTTCTTCTTCCCAGGATGCACCACATCCTTGGAATGTTCCTAACAGCTATTTCTACTGATTGGCTGTTGGATGGGTCAAACATGCTCAGATCTCTACTGAGCAACTGAATCAACCCAGGCGCTGGGTCAAAGGCAAGACCATAACGGTCTCTACTAGGGGTCCTGCAAACAGGAAGTCAGTATTTCAGTTGCATTTATTTATACACAGACAAAATGCTAAATTGGCAGATTAAGGTCATTGGGATGAAAAAATACTGCTCTTTTTTTTCTGAAAAGTACATGTATTTGCACTGAACTTCCCCTGTATAAGTTTCTTAAACTAAGAAATATTGAGAATTACTGGTATTAATAATATACTGCAGTTTTGGTTGATCCAGGGATACCTTCCAATTGCCATTTGGAGTCAGCAAGGAATTCACCCCCCCCCTTTTTTTTTTTTAGCTGTTTTTTTTTTTTTTGCCTTCCTCTGGATCATGCTTGTGAAGGTTCTCATTCATCCGGGTCATGGTATATCTGTTGTATTCAATTAGATCAACTGGACTTGAAATGTAGTTCTTGAAGACGTTTCGCTAGTCATCCGACTGGCTTTCTCAATTCAGAATGACTTGTACAATGACTTGCTGTTTTAACACCTTACTCTGGGCGTTCCTATAACACCTCTTAGCCACTATCTAATCACACCCTTAACACCTGGCTGTGATATGCTAATTGGGATTTTCCAGGGTACATAATTGCCACAGATTCTTGTACAAGTCATTCTGAATTGAGAAAGCCAGTCGGATGACTAGCGAAACGTCTTCAAGAACTACATTTCAAGTCCAGTTGATCTTATTGAATACAACAGATACTTCCTCTGGATCAACTGTTAGGTAAGGTTCCTTTGGCTACAGGAAATTGTGTGCTTGTTGTGGAGAAAGTGAAATGTGCAGCAAAATCCCTTTTCCACTGAAAGATGTCTCTTGTAATGCTTTTAGTTATCAGGACTGAACTTTTTCCTTTCTAGTTGTAGCCAAAAATATAAGAGATAAATCAGTTTAAAAATATTTGATATATAAATACATACATTAAAAATGTCTGTAATACTTTGTCCTTTATTGTGCAAAAAAGAGCCACACTCTGTAAAATAAAATAGTATCTTCTTTAAGTTCAGGTTTCAATTGCACTTCTCCAGAGCTTTCAGTTTCTGTAAAACAGTTGGAGTTTAAAATGGTAATTATTGCTTTATGAAGCTTTGAAAATATCCATTAATAAAAAGACTGTAGGCAGCATCGAGTATTTGTGAAAATGGTAAAATGGTGTGAAATTTATATGAAGCGCCATAGGTTAATCTCTTTGTGTAAACCCCCTAGGGGCTAGTGTGTCCAGTTCATAAGTCAAATTAATTTCTATATCCCCTTTCCTTTTTGGCAGTTTGTAAATGTCTATAGGAAATAAATGCTCGTAGTCGCACTCCAAACAATTGTGAATTTATTCCAAACCAAACATGAGTACAATGTTTCGGGGGTACTAGCCACCTCCTCCACCTGAAGAAGGGGGCTAGTACCCCCAAAACATTGTACTCATGTTTGGTTTGGAAAATATTCAAAATTGTTTGGAGTGCGACTACAAGCATTTATATACTACTAGACATTAAGCCTGCTACAATAACGGGTGCTAGAAGCACAGAGTGCCCCCTTAGTGTCCCAAGGCCATAGTCCTCCATGTCCCAAGGCCAGAGTACCCTCTTAGTGTCCCAAGGCCAGGGCTCCCCCTCTGTACCAAATCCAGGCCCCCCCTCTGTCCCAAATCCAAGGCCCCCCCTCTGTCCCAATTCCAAGGGCCCCCTGTCTGTCCCAAATCCAGGCCCCCCCTCTGTCCCAAATCCAGGGGCCCCTGTCCCAAGCAACCTTACCTGTAGTCTGTTTAATTGCTGTTCTCCCTCCGTGTGTTTCCTGTGTTTCTCCCTCCAGTGGTGAGTCAATAGAAACTGCAGACACTCTCCCTCTAGTGGTGAGTCAATAAGAAATGCAGAGACTCTCCCTCTAGTGGTGAGTCATTAAGAAATGCAGAGACTCTCCCTCTAGTGGTGAGTCATTAAGAAATGCAGAGACTCTCCCTCTAGTGGTGAGTCAATAGGGACTGCAGAGACTCTCCCTCTAGTGGTGAGTCAATAGGAACTGCAGAGACTCTCCCTCTAGTGGTGAGTCCATAGGAACTGCAGTGACACACACACGGACTCAGGGATGCACACTTAGGGTTTTATTATATAGGATGATTATATTGCTTCTTAATGGAGTAGGAAGCCTTCTGTAGTCTGCACCCATGCAGGCGGTGTGCACATGGACAGTTTGGATATCGTAAATGTCTAAAACATTAAATGTCGTTATTTTCTCCATGTATCCTCAACAGTCTTCATAGGGCATGTCCACCCTAAACAATATAGCCAAATTATTTTAATCAATGGGAAAGGGCAGTCAGAGAGGGATCCCGATGGTAGGAGGGAGGGGGGGAGGGCTCCTATGCACAAGTAACACTGACTCCTGGAGGCAAAGACAGGAGGCAGAGACATTTGGAAAGGAAGACAACTTCTACTCTTCAGTTTCCTGGACTTTGGACAAGCATTGCAGAAGAGCCATAAGGAGCAGAGATGTAAGATACACAGTGGGGCCAGTAGTGGGTAAAATTATAGTTGTGTGGGTGGACATGCCCTTTAAATTGATTGGGCTAGGTCAGGTTTTTTTTGTTCCCTGATCCTTGTTTTCAGTTGTTGACCAGTAAGTCCTATGTATTTCTTTCTAAATGCACAAACAATCATGTAAATAACATTGGTGGTATTGCAGGTAATGAGATGGTTTGTTTTTATTGTTTCATTTGTATTTTGGCTTAGTATTTCTTTTATTTTGGATTTTTGTGTAAATTTACAACCTATGAATTGCCCGCACCCAAAAAAAACATTTAAGTGGGTGAAAAAATTGTGTATGTCTCTTGGGAGGGTTGAGGTGGCTTGGGGTTATATAATCCTTCATATTTACATTTTTTCTAAAGATGTGGGTTCTTTTGATATTATTTTGTTTAGGATGTCATCTTGGAGGAGGAGGTGGTGCCAATTTTTATGAATCAGGTTTTTTTTAATACTTTAGTTGTTTCTGTTGTAGACTGTGACTAATGTTAATCTAGGGTTGTTTGGATTCTCTTGTTTTTTGTTGCGTTGTAGTTGTGTTGTAGTCGAGATCTTTTAATTCCTCTTTATATCAATATTTGTTTTTTCTAATTTATTTTCATCATATCCTTTGTCTTTAAATTTTTGTAGTAGGGTGGTTGCCTGCTTGTCATACATACATTGATGAGTCCAATCAATTCCTTTTTAAACATTTGAATTGATTTGGTGGTATATCTGTTGTATTCAGTTAGATCAACTGGACTTAAATTTTTATGAATCAGTTTTTTTTAATACTTTAGTTGTTTCCGTTATAGACTGTGATTAATGGTTAGCTAAGGTTGTTTGGATTCTCTTGTTTTTTGTTGTGTTGTAGCTGTGTTGTAGTCGAGATCTTTTAATTCCTCTTATATCAATATTTGTTTTTTCTAATTTATTTTCATCATATCCTTTGTCTTTAAATTTTTGTAGTAGGATGGTTGCCTGCTTGCCATACATACATTGATGAGTCCAATCAATTCCTTTTTAAACTTTTGAATTGATTTGGTGATAAATCTGTTGTATTCAGTTAGATCAACTGGACTTAAAATTTAATTCTTGAAGATATTTCGCCATACAGAAGAGCTAATTCCTCAGGTCAGGACTCAGCCATGTTCCTGCATCTTAAGGAAAAAGGACATACCTTTGAAGATTGTAATGTCAACATCTTGGCAAAGGAACACGACTGTTTCAAGAGAGGTGTCAAGGAGGCCATTAATGTGAAAATAACTAAGCTTGTCTGCCATGTACAATGACACCAACTGTCTGCCATGTACAATGCTGTTTTGACACCTTACCCTCTGCAGTTTCGATAACACCTTGCATTCAGGAGGTCCCTACACCTGGCTGTTATATGCTAATTGGGACTTTCCAGGGTACATAATGGCCAACAGATTCTTGTACAAGTCATTCTGAGTTGAGAAAGCCAGTCGGATTACTAGTGAAACATCTTCAAAAACTAAACTTTAAGTCCATTTGAATTAACTGAATACAACAGATATACCATGACCTGGATGAATGAGAACCTTCCCAAGCAGATTAGGCAGCATGATTTGTTTGTAGTAAAAATGTATTTAATATTATCTCAAATCCTTTCTATATTATAAAAATGCCATCAATAAAACACTTCCATAAAAACATGTGGTCCTTAAAACTACTATTAAAAATACTGTCCCGTTGTGCCATCAATAGATTGGCATAGCTTGGTGCGAAAGGTTTACCCATTGCTGCCCCTTGTTTCTGTAAGTAACATTTATTTTATAAAATACAATAATAATAGGATAAAATAAAGTTGATACCATCTAAAGTGAAGCACTTTTTTTAGATATTACATTTGTATGCTTTTACATAACTAAAAGCATACATTTTTATATATATACATTTTTCATTGAGAAATGGAGATGAGAAACTGTTCAACAAATTGTCACCTATTGTTCCCCCAATGTGATATTATCTGATGAGCAAAGTAGTTCACTTTTTTAAATTATATCACATTACTTTTATGTTTTATAGGGTACCCTTTCTCTCTAAAACTTTTCTCTAACTTATAAGTTCATCCAGAAAGTCATAATTCTCACTGCAATTATTACCTAAATGCATAAACTGTCTTTTCGATAATCCAGACCTGGTGTGGCTACTGTCATATGGCAGAAGAGTGTTAGTTGCTGGTTGCTTCTTAATATGGCTAGTTACCAGTCACCCTTCGGACCTTATTTTAATTGTGACATATCAGAAATCAACCAAATTAGAGGAATAGTTTATTGCCAGCTTAATGTGATTGTTATTGAGTAGGTCTTAATTTTAAGGAGACTTTTTTAAGGACCTTTCCATATAAAGAATATGTAATCAATATATCTAGACCAGAGGGCTACTATGGAGGTCAATTGCTTCCCATTTTCCTGGACAAAAATATTTCTCATTTCCATCAGTCAACAGAGATTAACATAGATAGACTCCATGGCTATGCTACTATTTCTCCCATTTGCACCTCCTCATTATTGATGAGTTACATTGGTGATATTACCTTATATAATGCCCTGTCATACATTTTGTTATGTTGTCAACCTAGATACAGCTGTGCAGTTTTGGAATCCCATATACAAAAGGTACATCTTGGTAAACGAAGGAGTTCAGAGAAGGGCAACTAAAATATCAAGGGGAATGGGGGGGGGCTTGATTATTAGACAAGTTTAGGCTGGGTTTTTTTAAACTTGTTTATTTATATTCAATGATATTTAACATACTTTTACAATATTAATATATAAGCACAGTTTTTTATACTCTTGTTACATCACATATTGTGATAAATAAAACTTATACATTCTGTTGATAGATATACAAGTAAAAGTGTCTCAAATTTATATTTAAACTAAATCGTATAAGGGTTGGGTATAGGAAGGGTAGGGGAGGGTTGGTGAGCAGGTAAAGGGAGAAGGAATAAATATCATACATTTCTAAATATGTTAACATGTTCATCACTAAGTAAACTATAGAATTATTTCTTCCTATATTACTTGACTATCATATATTTATACCTTAAAGTGTTTCGAAGGGGTGTTCCTTAATTACATTTATATGGTTACTAGCAGTTGTACCCAGCTTGCCTGTGTACACGTGGGTATAGTATTTTTTATGTGCAGGTGTGTGTTTGGCTTAGATGGAAGAGACAGGTGGAAAAAGAAAAGCACAGCGGGTAATATACGTCATTGATTTAATAGTTATGAGTTGAGGAGGTGACATTGCTTGAGGGACGTATAGCACATGTTTATTGCAAAACCTTATATACAACGTTATCAATTTTTCCACTTGGAGCGTAAATATACAAATGTTGTGGTGAACCTACGCGTGAACATGCTACATGGACTTTGCCATTGGGAAAACATGTTGATTGCAACTGAATATCGCAGCACTTGAGTGACTGACAGCCGTCAGTGTCTCTGAAGCATGTGACGTGCAGCTCTTTGTCTGTGTTGTTAAAGCCAGACTTCATTCTGTTGCGCTGTCTGAGCTCTATGTGTTTTTATTAAGCGTGCTCAATTTTTTGCACATTAGTTAGCAGTATGTCACTTTGCTTGCACTTTAACACTTTATCTTTGCTCAAGGACCACTTTATATTGACTATTAGATCCCAATCAATAAATTTACTTTCTGGTCCAAATTGAAAGGGCCATGATGTCTTTGTTCTTTTAGTTGTAACTGTCTGTGAAGTGTTTGACGTGGGCAGTGTGTGTCTGTTTCTTAAATCTGGGAAATGCAGGTAATTCATGTGTAGTCCATACCCCCCAACCGTCCTGGTTTGAATAGGTGGATGGGGCATGTCTGCGATGTTGCTGTGGGTGGGGTCACGGCATTCTAGAGTGTGGACAGTCTGGGTCATGTCTGTGATGTTGTGGTGTCAAGGAGGCTTGGACGTGACATTTGGTGGTTGCAATATTTGGGAGCATGGCCGCATTGTTTCAAAGTGTGGGAGTGGCTGTGCCATTTAAGGGCGTGGTGTTTGGGGGTGTGCCTGTGATTCTTGGAGGTATGGACAGGATGATCTGGTGAGCCATGGGCCAGGTGGGCCAACAACTAAGCTGGTTTGTTTTATTTGTTTATTGAGGGAGTTAAAGTGTCCACTCAATACAGATTTAAAGGCATCCCATTGTATTGGGATTGGTATGGGTCTATGATCTAGGGAGAGGTAGAATTCGAGATACTCTGGTGTAGGGTCTGGGTCAGAGAGTACCATGATCCAAAAGGGGTGGATTTTTATCTGTTTAGTTTTATTAGTAGCTAAGTTGGCATGTAGAGTACAGACTAGGGGAGAGTGATCAGAGATTCCTCAAGTTGAGTGAAGTATATCTATGATATGTGCGTATGTTTCTCTGTTAATGAATAGATAATCTAGGCGAGAAAGAGTATTGTGAGTAGTGGAATCGTGTATCTGATTGGATTCTTTACCAAGTTTGTACAAAGCAGTATTTGTATTTTGGGGTTGTAGTGGGGAACCTGTCTAAGTTATTATTCATGGTGTAATTAAAATCTCCCATGCATAGTATCTTAGCTTGTGGGAATTGTAGTGCAAAGGTTATTGCGACTTATTGCAGTTATTGGTTATTGCGGTTGTAAAGAAGCAGGTGGGGGGGTCATAAATACCAAGAATAACATAAAACACAGGTTCTATTGTAGCGGCCACACAGACATATATGGCTCATTTATCAGTTAATACTTTATGGATCTCATATCAGAAGCCCCTGGTGAAATAATTGATACTAGAATATGAGAAGTGTGTGCTGTGTGCAGCCTAGGTAATCCATGGTTTGTGCATGTACCTTAGAGTATCTGGCATGAGATGTATTTCTTGCAGGCAAATGACACTTTTTTGGGGTGGGGATGGAGATGTGAGAAGACTGTCAGTTTTTACTGGTATCGTTTAGGCCTCTCACAATCCAAGATAATATAGTTATATTACTAGGCATTTTCCGCTACTGTATAATATACACGCATTGACCGTACTGGTAAATCATTTGAGATTTTAAGTGGATATACATACAATTTGCTAACTGTTTGATTTATCTTTACTAGTAATACCCAAACTATATTAATATGCCATTGTCTAGATATCAGCCCTAGATACATGACTGACTCATTAATTATTTGAGAACCACTTATATTACTTATACTTGTCATAGCATGAATCTGTATAGAAATATCCCAGTTGGTACCGGGTTATGTTTGTGGATTAGGGTCTTAAAGACATTTAGGGGTAGACAGTTTTTGTCTCTTACCTGGGGTGGTGAAACTTCCCAGACTTTAATTATTCCCATCAGTATATTTGAGCTATGACCTTTGTTATTACTTGATTCAGCATTGGTATATTTGATTTAACACATTAGTTATTATACCTAGCCATGGCTTGGGTTGTCATATAATACATTTCACAATTACAGAGGAAGAGAACATTATGATAAGTGTGTGTAATTATTGCTGTGTACTTTAAGATGCAGAAATTTTTTTCACTAACATGGGGGCTCGTGTGTGAAAGGGATGGGTTTAAACAGTTATTGTACTAAAGTCCTAAACATTTGGGCAACTGATAAAATAAGTACCAACTGTTTGAACTGACCACATTTATGTGGGGTTTTTCAGGGGGTGCATTTAAAGTGCAGTTTCTGCGGAGCTCGACCATAGATGTGTCCAAGTGTCTTTGTATTGTGGGAAAATCCATGGAAAGGAGTGCACCAGCAACAATAATAGGAATGAACTTGTTGATTATTCATAGGCAATTCCAAGTTGCAGGTGTTTTTTGATTTCAAAAAAGGTATAACTTTTTTTCTGGAGCTCTGTAGAGAAATCTGGAAAGATCTTTATGGTTCCGTTTTCGAATTGGAGGTCACCAGCTGTACGCGATAATTTAAGGATAAGGTCTCAATCTCTTGCGTTTAGTAGTCTCACTATAAGTGGTCTGTCTCTATCTCCGGGCACTGGTGCTTTGGCGGAACATGGTGTGCGCGTTTTTAGTAAACCTT
The DNA here is from genome assembly GCA_019447015.1 of Hymenochirus boettgeri. Classification (NCBI taxonomy): domain Eukaryota; kingdom Metazoa; phylum Chordata; class Amphibia; order Anura; family Pipidae; genus Hymenochirus; species Hymenochirus boettgeri. The sequence goes on from CM033471.1 coordinate 62,797,629, forward strand.
TAGTAAATTTCCGATTGCCATTTGAAGTCAGGAAGGATTTTCTCCCTTATTCAGCTGTTATTATTTTTGCCTACTTCTGGTATAAAGGTTGGACTAGATGGATGGATATCTTTATTCAAGACGGAAAAATATATATTTACATTTTATGCTGTTTACCAAGGTTAAAATTTATTTTTGCTGATTCCCTCATGTCCGGTGGTGTGCCTCTGGATTGGAAAAAGGCTGATGTTATTCCAATATTCAAAAAGGGTAGTCGTTCACACCCGGGTAATTACAGGCCTGTAAGTTTAACTTCAGTGGTGGGGAAGATCCTGGAAAGTTTAATAAGGGAACATGTTCTAGAGTATGTTTCAAGGACTGACATTATAAGTAGTAACCAGCATGGATTTAGGAGGAATAGATCTTGTCAAACTAACTTGCTTGGCTTTTATGAGGAAGTAAGTAGAAATTTAGACTCTGGTATAGCAGTAGATGTAGTTTACTTGGATTTTGCAAAGGCTTTTGATACAGTCCCCCATAGGCGACTAATGTATAAGCTAAGGTCTGTTGGTCTGGGGAGTCACATTTGTACATGGATAGAAAATTGGTTAATGAATAGGATGCAGAGAGTAGTTGTTAATGGGGCTTCATCATTATGGACTAAAGTGCTAAGTGGGGTGCCACAGGGTTCTGTGTTGGGGCCGCTTCTATTTAATCTATTTATTAATGATTTGGAAGTGGGTATTGTCAGCAAGGTTTCTGTGTTTGCTGACGACACAAAACTTTGTCGACCATTAAAAACTTCAGAGGATGTGCAATCGTTGCAAGGGTATCTAGATAGATTATCACATTGGGCTGCTAATTGGCAGATGAAATTCAATGTTGATAAATGTAAGGTGATGCATTTTGGACTTAAAAATCCTTGTGCTACTTATACTATAAATGGCTCTGTGTTAAGTGAATCCCTGTTGGAAAGGGATCTTGGAGTTTTGGTGGATAACAAACTTAAAGGTAGCAAGCAGTGCCAGGCGGCAACAGCCAGAGCCAGCATGGTATTGTCTTATATAAAGAGAGGTATGGATTCAAGGGAGGAAAATGTAATTCTCCCTCTTTACAAAGCATTGGTAAGGCCTCATTTGGAATATGCAGTGCAATTTTGGAATCCTGTGTACAAAAAGGACATCTTTGAAATGGAAAGGGTTCAGAGAAGGGCAACTAAATTAATAAGGGGATTGGGGGAGCTTGAATATGAAGAGAGACTGGAAAAGTTACAATTATGTATGCTGGAGAAAAGGCGCTTGCGTGGGGATATGATTACTGTGTATAAATACATTAACGGGCCATACAATAAACTATCTGGGGCATTGTTCACCAATAGAACATGTCAAAGGACACGAGGACATCCCTTAAGACTTGAAGAAAAAAGGTTTAGGCTTCAAGCTCGGAAAGGGTTTTTCACTGTGAGAATGGTAAAGCTATGGAACTGTCTTCCAGTGGACGTTGTAATGGCAGGTTCATTGGTCAGTTTCAAAAAAAAGCTGGATGAGTTTCTGCAAACAAGGAATGTTGCAAGTTACTGGTATTGATACATAAAGTAGAGTTGATCCAGGGAAATTTCCGATTGCCACTTGGAGTCAGGAAGGAATTTTTTTTTCCCCCTTCATAAATTTGGTGGGTTTTTTTTGCCTTCCTCTGGATCAACAGTTAGGCCGGAAATGAGGATATTGCTAGATGGGTTGGACTGGATGGACGTGTGTCTTTGTTCAACCTCAAATACCATATAATAGTTCATAGCTATTTTGTATTGTCTGCATGCCAAAATAGTCTGCATGCCAAAATAAAATTAAAAAAATTTCCATGTTTGTTGCCATATGATTTCCATAAAGGGGTTTGAAAGTTTAATAATATTGGAGCCCTTAAAGAGCTGTTAAAAGTTTTCGCTTTATGACAACATATATGCGGAAATTCAATAAATATGTCAAAACATCAACCAAAAGGAAATATTGCTCCCAATGTGTTATTTAATTCACTCAATTTAGTGATTGTACTAATGTATGTGATGTAAAGTATTTTTTTACCTTGTCTGTGCAGAAAAGAAAGAGAGTCTTCCGCACCGCTGCAAATGTAGGTTCTGAGTGCTACTACCAAGCCAGTGACTTGGTAGTATTGAACTATTGTCTGTGTAACAGTAACTTAGTTATTAAAAAAGAACATTTATAATGATGAGAAACAGTATTTTTGTGTAAACATTGCCACCTAGTGTAGAAAAATAATTATTTTTAGATTGTTTGTCTGAATGTTTATAGGTTCCTGGAATAAGACTTGTACCTTATATTATATAAATAAATGTATAATTTTATGGGGAATACATTGGGTTTTTCGTAGGTACTATGTAATTACGCTTGCGATTGTGTGCACGATTTATGCGTGTTGTAGTGGAAATTTAAGGGGAAAGATTGATTCAAGCTCTGCACAACAATTGTATTTCACTGTGGTGTTTCTACTGAACTATAACACTCTATACAATGTTACAATAAATAGATCAAGAATAGAGATGGACTGGATCGCTGATCTGCTTTGCAGATTTTTTCGACATGTGTTCGAAAATTCGAAGAAAATTTCAAGGAATTTTTGAAAATTTTGTAAAAATTATACAGTAACTTACTGTAAATAGTTCTGGGACCTGGAAAATGGTCTGGGGAAAAGACAAATAGATTTTTTCTGAAAGAATCTGATTGTAACCAATTCTGATTAGAAAAGAATCTGATTGGTCACAATCAGCTTTTTTTTTTTTTAAGAAAGGATCTTATTGGTATACCAATCAGATTATTTTCCAATCAGAATTGGTTACAATGAGATTCTTTCAGAAAGAATCTGATTGGATAGTATACCAATCAGATTCTTTCCCAATCACAATTGGTTACAATCAGATTCTTCTAGAAAGCATACCAATAAGATTATTTCTAAAAGTATCTGATTATAACCAATTCTGATTAGATACAATCAGATTCTTTCTGGAAGTATCTGATTGCTATACTAACCAATCAGATTATTTTCCAATCAGAATTAGTTTCAATCAGCTTATTTCAGAAAGAGTCCTATTGGTTAGTACACCAATCAGATTATTTCTAAAAGTATCTGAGTGTAACCAATTCTGATTAGATACAATCAGATTCTTTCTGGAAGTATCTGATTGCTAAACTAACCAATCAGATTATTTTCCAATCAGAATTAGTTTCAATCAGCTTATTTCAGAAAGAGTCTTATTAGTTAGTATACCAATAAGATTCTTTCTGAAAGTACCTGATTGTAACCAATCCTGATTGGTTACAATCAGATTCTTTCAGATAGAATCTGATTGGTACAATAACCAACAGATTATTTTCTAAACAGAATTTGTTACATTCAGATTCTTTTAGAAAGATTCTGATTTGTTAGTATACCAATCATATTATTTTCCAATTAGAATTGGTTACAATTAGATTCTTTCAGAAAGAATCTGATTGGTTAGTATACTAATCAGTTACTTTCTGAAAAAATTGATTGTAACCAATTCTGATTTGAAAAAATCGGATTATCTGTTCCTCAGACCATTTCCCACGTCCCAGAGCCATTTACAGTAAGTTACTGTATCATTTTCACAAAATTTTCGAAAATTCCTTTAAACTTATTTTTTTTACACTTCTGGATGTATGTACGTTTTTACCAGATCATTTTCCAGGTCCACAGGCGGAACAGATTTTAGCAGTTTTGCCCATCTCTCAAAACCCTGGATTTAAATACCTTCCTGTATAGATTTATCAAAACAAATCAATAAACAAAACAGACAAATGCAATAGTGTTATATAACAAATATAAGATGGATAAGGTCTGTCTTATCTAGATGTTAGGCTGCACTTTATGTATATTTAACATGTATTTCTAAAGCACTGACACTTCCAGTACAATCCAAAAGAAGTGTGTATATCTGTCCCCTCTAATACCTATTGGGGTACACCCAATAGGCTCCCTTCTGCCTCTGTATATTGTGTAAAATATTAATTTAGGGGATGTGACACTAATAGAACCAGGATTTCATAGGATTTCTTTTATTTTTAACATCTTGCCCTTATTTTTTTTGTACAAATCCCTAAATTTTATAGTAGTGTGTATAAAGATTTTATATCATCTGTATCCACATATAGTAAATAGATATAAAAATAAAGTTACTACACCTGTACGGCGGGAGCGTCTCCCCATCAAACATTCCCGATGCTGCAAACGCCTCCATTATCCCGTCTCCTCCTCGGGTCAACAATATTGCTCCAGAAAACCCAATCGGGTAAGAAGGCAGGCAACCGGACTTGAGTTAAAACTTCAATCGATATTTATTTAGGAAACATTAAAAGCACATGGTAGCAACCGCTACAACTAGATACACACACTCATGGGAACTCCATAGGCTCCACCCAACACGTATCATGGCCAATAGCCACTTCTTAAGGGGTAGTGGCCATGAAACACGTTGGGTGGAGCCTATAGAGTTCCCATGAGTGTGTATATCTAGTTGTAGAGGTTGCTACCATGTGCTTTTAATGTTTCCTAAATAAATATCAATTGAAGTTTTGACTGCCTTCTTCTTTACCGGTTTTCTGGAGCAATATTGTAAATAGATATGTATCACAAGACTGTATCTGCAGAAATGGATATTTTTTTCTTTTCTTCACAATATATTTATTGATATTGCAACAGAGTTAAGAAACATACATTTGCAGCTTGTCTTTTATACAAATTTATATTTTTTAATTATAAACAGCTTTGTGTTTGACAATATCAGTTTCATAGTTGGGGGGTCAGGAAAGAAGGAAGAAGAGTCAGAGGGGGAGATGGAGGGGGGGAGGTTGAAGAGAGTTCCCTTCAATTCATTGGGAGGGGGGAGGGGGGAGAGTGGGGGTGAGGGAGGGGGATGGGGGGGAGAGAAGGGATTTTTGTATAGGATGCAAAACAACAAATGCATTACCTTAACCAGCTATGTTTACCTAGTTACTTGGGGATTAATTGTCTGAGTATCATATTTGATAATAACTTTATACAGGAGTGGGTATTATACCTAGATATCTGTATCCGTGCCTTCCATTTGTAATATCCAAGAGTCCCATGTTTTGTAAAATCTGATAGTTTGACCTTGTGCAATGTAAATAGGAAGTTCATTGTGGTATATCCACCAGACCTTTTTAGTTATTTGTTCCTTGGTGGGGGCCGGCTTTTTCCAGGAGGCCGCAATAAGGCTGCATGTTGCGGCACATATATAGTGTAGCAATTTTTTGCCCTCTTTTTTAAGTAATGGTTCTCTTTTGTCGAACAGGGCGACCCAAGGGTTCAACTGTATTTGTGGTTTTAGGACTTGTTTAATAAGATGAAATGCATCTGACCAGGTTTTTTTGAAGTAGTGGACAAGACCACCAGCAGTGTAGTGAGTCTGCTGGTTGTCCACATTGTCTGAAACAATTAGGGGAGAGCCCTGGGTTTATTTTGTAATAAGGTAATTTAGGGAGGCGTGGACATTATTTTAGATTAGAAGAAAATAAATTTTATCTTCAGGTTTCTTTACAGCGAGAACGTTGAAACTGTAGAACTGCCTTCCAGCAGATGTGGTAATAGCAAGTGTATTGAATAGCTTCAAGAGGCTGGATAAGTTGCTAAAGTAGTACTCATGAGTTGGCTTAAAAGTTGGACTGGATGTATGTATGTCTCTATTTAACCTGGAGAAACACCTTCTTATAACAGAAGGCATCTTGCAGTCTCATGTTTTTATGCTCAGTGGAGGGCTTTTTGCTCTTTTTGGCCCCCCTCTCCCTAAGCTTTCTAGCTGCCTTGTCTATTTAACCTCCAATACTATGTTACTATGTTGATACTGTATGTAACTGTTAAATTACATGAATGTATTTTGCTGCTGAGAGCCCTGGACCCGAGATACACAAGATACAACACGAGTGAAAAGAAGAGATGGGATTTAAAATAGTTCAGAAATATTAATTTCCTGTTTACATTTCGCTTATGCAGTCCTCTGAAGATGCAAACAGACCCATCTAAAGAACTACAAATTGTATAATGTTTTTTTTTTATTATTACAGTGTGGAAACAATTAATGATGGCCACTTTCACACCGTTGAATTGGTGATGTTAAACCAGTCCTTGAGCTTGGTAGTGGATAAAGGGTCACCAAAAAGCCTTGGGAAACTTCAGAAACAGCCTTCGTTAAATCTTAATACACCTCTTTATCTTGGAGGTAATCTTGCTAAATTCTATTAAGCTTTTTAGTATATTAGTATGCTTTAACTTTCTTTAGACTATGGCAATGAGAATTGGTAATACAATTCTCTACATTTTTTTTTAAATATGAGCATTTATAGGAAATTAGGGCATTTGTGTGTATATAGCTGTTATACATTAAAATTTTGTCTTTAAAGGAGTTCCACCAGCTTCAGTAGTACTTTCCAAGCGTCAGAGAACAGAACGTATTCCTAATGGTTTTAATGGATGCATACATGATGTTCGAATTAACAATGAACTGCAACACTTCAGGGATCTGCCTCCAGTTTCAATAGGTGTTTTTCCTGGATGCAAATCTTGCAACATATGCAAGCATGGCTCCTGTCGCTCTACAGAAAAAGCAAATTTGATCTGTGAATGCCACCCAGGATGGACAGGCACCATGTGTGACCAAGAGATTGAAGATGCCTGTGTCAATCACAAGTATGTATATGAGGAAGCAAAGTCTAATATAAGATGGGGGAATGTTAGGTTTTCTTTTCCTGGAAAACATTGCGCAATGCTGGCTATTAAGGGGGAGATGCAGAAATTATTGTTTCATGCAAAATGCATTCTCTGATATAATATCCAATAGGTATGGATGTAATAAGGGGTTAGGCTGGGTTTGGCATGAAAAAAGGAACCAAAATAAAAAGGATTTTTCAGTGGGTTTGGTTGAACAAATGGTTGTTAAGCAGGCTCTGTTGTATCATAGACCTTCTATACATCCTTGTTTGAGGAGCAATCTATGATTGGTGTTAAAACCATAAGTAATTTTAGGTCTGCACCACTTTCTTTCCTTTAGCTTCACAAAATGTAGCTGTAAAACACTTTTTTTTTAGTGCTGCCCCTTTAGAGACGTCCAGCACTCCTCCTGAATTGTCAAATGGGAAGACACACTTTTTGCCCCCATTGATAACAACAACACAAGCTGGTATTTGACTGCTTTATTTTGGGGAAACCTAGTGATTTAGGTCCTCACATTGGATACTATCAGGTAAGGATTGCTTATAGGGGGCTCAGTTCTCCTTTAAATTAAAGGATTGATAGGTTTACTAGCAGCTATAGAAACCTTTTTGTTTAAGGCAGAAAAAATACTTCTGCCAACTTTATAGAGTTTCTTTTAAAGAAAGTGGTGAAAATAAATCTAGTATTAGTGCTATTCTTGGTTTGATAAGAGGAAGCATCTTGCAATTTGCTATAATATTTTTAGCATACATGTCTAAATTTTCTGGCTCATATTGGCAATTCAGAGGATGTTCAGAGGATATTGAGATATCACACAAACTCCATTCAAATAACACACAAAATAATTGACAGTAGTATTGATTTACATAATAACACTCAATAGTATGCATTTTTCCTTATGATATTCTATCTAGTCTTACAAAAGTTACAATGCATTTTGTGGTTGTGGCCAGATAATTGACAAGTCACCAGTTTGTTTGTTTTTGCTTTAAGGGCGACCTTTAAAGAATATTGAGATAATTTATTTTACAGCCATATTGTTTTTTTATGTAATAAATAAAGTTTTAATGTATATTATGATATTGTTCTAAAAAAACACAACACATTTTGTCTTCCCAGATGTGTCCATGGAAAATGCATTGTCGCCAATAATGGTTACACATGCAAATGTGCTGAGAGCTACACAGGATTGTATTGTGATAAGAAGAATGAGACTTACAGTTCTTGTAGAAACCTCAAATGTATTCACGGGCAATGCAGGCTATCTGAAAAGGGTGACCCTTATTGCGAATGTGATCCTGATTTTACTGGAGAACACTGTGATAAAGGTGAGAAAATGCAATTTAATTGGGTGTGATAACAGTGAATTTAGTGATTTCTAAAGTTTATTTCATATATGTGAAGAACATTTAATAAGATGTTTTAATTTGCTTAACTCTCTTCTTTCTAAAAAAAACAAAAAAAGGAGGTTCACCAAAAAAAAAAAAACGCATCATAAATAGTAGTAGTACTTGTGTTATCAAATTTAACAGTCAAATCCATTTTGTAAAGCATTACTTAAAGGGAAATTTCAGTGGAAATGATCAATATTTGTTAAATTGTTAGTTTGTGTAATGCATACCTAGTTATTCAACATATTCTCTTCAATTTTGAAAAATCTGTAGATTTTATACCCTTTGCTGTTCCCTGCTGTTTACATTAGTGAGCTGACATTTCAAGTTCTAACGGTCCTTCTTTTTCCCAGGATGCACCACATCTTTGGAATGTTCCTAACAGTTATTTCTACTGATTGGCTGTTGGATGGGTCAAAGATGCTCAGATCTCTACTGAGCAACCGAATCAACCCAGGTGCTTGGTCAAGGGCAAGACCATAACGGTCTCTACTAGGGGTCCTGCAAACAGGAAATCAGTATTTTGGTTGCATTTATTTATACAAAACAAAATGCTAAATTGGCATATTAAGGTCATTGGGATGAAAAAATACTGCTCTTTTTTTCTAAAAAGTACATGTATTTGCACTGAATTTCCCCTTTAATATCTAATAGAAAGGCTGTGGGAGCACTCCTTCGGCTAAACTACAATTAGTACTACTGATCTGGTCAAACATTTATACAAACATAGAGAAGATAATCAATTAACATTCCTAGGCCCCATACAATATCATATAATCTGCACACATGCATACATTATAAATAAAGGGGTTTTAGAATACATTACTGTGATTACATAAATGAAAAGCCTTCCAACCATGTCAAGGTAACACAAGTCTGGAAGGTCCTAACTTTTAACCTTTTTTATTTTAATTACATTTAGCAAATTTTTGCATTTTTCTTATATTTGCACACTGGATCTTTCTAACTCCCCCTGGCTACTGGCTTTTTATAGTGAGTGAAGAGCCGTCCATCTAGAGCTTTTCATTAAAGGCATAGGTACTCCAATTAAAAGGCCGTGTTGGCGGTGCTGCAACCACATGGAAGCTTGACCCTGCTTCCTAATAAATACATACAATAGAAGGACTGTGAGAACACTCCTTAAGGTCTCTATAATTAGAACTTACATGCTTACCAATCCAGCGACAATCAATCAATTCATCCGGAGCTGACTTTCCCATCCTTCTTTGTGGCAGACAAATGATTGCAAAATTAATCATATGTTGGTTGCAAATAAGAACAGGAAAGGCGGTTTCAAACTAATTGATTGAATGTCGCTGGATCGGTCGGCATTTAAGTTCTAATGCATAGGCACCTTTAGGCTAAACTACAATAACATTTTGCAAAAATGCAACTGATTTGGTCAGTCATTTATACAGACATAGAAAAGATAATCAATGCACATTCCTAGGCCCCATACAATATTGTTTCATCTGCAAGCTTGCTTTATATCAAAAGGTCACATTGGTATCTGTCGGCACATTGGGCCAGGAACCGCCACACATGTAAACGACCGATCCCCATACGCGGTATGGGGATCGGTCGGTCGTATGGTCATACACGTAAACGATCGTATCGGCTCCCTTTGCTAAAGTAAAGTTCTCCCTGTGCTTGTGTGAATGAATTCATGTAATAGCCCTCCCTCAATTTTTTAAAAGTCTGTGCAGGTACTTCCTGTCTTTTCCAGCATTAATTAAGTGAACATGCCCTTGTCACTCAAGCCACTGGAAGCAGGAAGTTTGAAAATTATCCAAAATATAATTTCTCACAGCCAGAGATGTGATTCATTTAAAGGATAAGTGCACTGTAAAATCAAGTTATATTCATTTGGAAGCTGCAGCTTTAAAAATACTGTTGCCATATTTTTTTTTTACCTATGCCCCTCCAGAGCCTATCTTTGTGCCTTGAAAGTTGCTGACATCTTTTTACTGGTTTGATAAATGTTAAGTTCCACCCCTCTGAGATTTCCTACTTTCTCCTGCTTGAGCCTGAAACGGTTATGCCTGTGAGTTACGTGCACTCTCCTGCTTGAGCCTCAAACAGTAATGCCTGTGAGTTTCATGCACATGCATGTGCACGGAACTCACAGGCATTATCGTTTGAGGCTAAAGCAGGAGAAGGCAGAGGATATTTCAGAGGGGCAGAGCTTAACATTCAGCAAACCAGTAACAAGATGTTATACTTTTACAACAGTAGTTATTTTTTAACATTTGCTTTTCTGTGGTTTAAAATTCCTAAACATACGTGGGTCATTGGCAATTTTTCTTTAGTGGCAAGAACATTCATTTATTATGTTAAGCAATAGCAGTGGAAGGTTTTTAAAGCTGGAAATGGTCTGCAGTTCCTCGTATTTTCTGGATAAAGCCCAGCAAGCATATCTTTCCCGTTGGGAGTGAAATTTAGGGAGATATTAATCTGGTGTAAGACAAGTTTATATTTAGTTAGGAATAACTGATTTTTTATTTTAAGTTCTATAGAAGAAAAAATGGCTTTTACACCATAAACATTTACTGTTCTTAATATCATTTAATAATAAAATATATATTACAATTTTAATTTATTTGGAAATGTATTTTTTATATGTTTAACAGAAATACGTATAATCTCTACAGAGAATCATTGCCAGGGAGAGTTGGTAAGAGATGTTGTCCAAAAACAGCAAGGTTACACATCATGCAGCACTACCACCAAAGTGCCAAGAATAGAATGCTCTGGAATGTGCTCAAATGGGGCATGTTGTGTACCAGTTAGAAGCAAGAGACGGAAATACACTTTTCAGTGTGTGGATGGCACCTCTTTTGTGGAAGAACTGGAGCGATATATTGAATGTGGCTGCTTGCAATGCTAATTATATGATCCACAGTCAACAGGCAGAATTGCAAGAGAAAACCTGAAAACAAAAATAAAAACTGTATACTTTCAGAGAAAAGCGCAAGAAGAAGATATTATTAACTATATTGTAAAATAAACAAAAATAGAACCTATTTTTATTATTGAAAATGACTATTTTCATCCTTTATTATATAAAATATCATTCAAAATGGGTATATGAATCATATAATGAGCTATTTTTAGTGTTCATTCAAAAAAAACACCATAGATTAACAATCAAATAATGCTAAATGGTTTTTAGGATGTGTCTCGGTCTGCATTTGTGATAATAGTAAAAGTAAAGTTATTAATTTTTTAAGGCCCTTGAATTTTACTTTAAGGAATATTTTCCTAACTGTGAATAATGTATGTTGGTTGCACAACATTTGATAAATTTCTACCCAAGATCCCTACAATGTTTAGATGTTATTAACATACAATTTAGCATTTTATTTATACCGGTGTGCTAAGCTTGTATTGTAATTGTGAATATTTTGACAAAAAAATTTAAATGCTTACACCTTACCAATTAAATGTATGGCCACATATATATGAATCACAATTTGGCTGCTGTAAAATAATAAAAGATAAATGTCTATTTCAGAAAACACAAGCCATTTAGAGACAAAAGGCTGATTATCTGGGGGTTTTTCTAGTAAACCTTACTAACATTGTTGACTACAAATTTTTAAGAAATGACAATCTATTTCTATTGTACAAGACATGCAGTGTTTTTGCACATTTTATTCATATTTGGTAAGATGGAAACAAATCTTTTAATTAAAAAGAAATACCTTTTAAAACCAGCCTTTTTGGGTTATTTAATATATTTTATGTGTTGGATTTCTATATTAAACTGTTTTTTTATTTTTATTTATATAACTGAGTTTACACGGACTGCATGATTTTGGAACATTCGACAGGCCATTTACAGTAGATACTGCATTACTTATTACTTACTTAAATTTTCAGCATTCCTTAAAGGGTATCTCCACTGATGGAAAAACGTTTTTTTTTTTTCCCCTATATGAAAGTTCACCTTCCCCCAACCCCCCTCCTACCTTTTTTTCCCCAAAATTCAGCTCTGTTTCTTTGCAGCAGCCTCTGCAAGCTGTGTAGCTCCTGGGGGTGTGTCTGCTACTGTGCTGGGCAGGCTGTCAGTCAATGTGCATCATCACATGCATATTGATGATTTCTGCCACACCCACTTGACCCCAGTGATGCCTGATGTAAACAAAGCCTTTCCTTCTCTATGATTCACAGTCTCTCTATGATTCCTGTCTCTATTCACAGCTGATAGTGCAGGGAGAGACAGAGGGGGGAAGTTACAAGGTAACTCTAAGATTGATTTCATAGGGGATGCTGGGAATATGAGGCAATCTGGTATGGGAGGGAGTGGGAGAGAGAAAAAGGAAGTACCTGATTACTCCTCCATTAATTAATGAGGTCAGCAAGATGCTGTGATGGTCATGTGATTATTCCTCCATTTAGCAGTGAACTCAGTAGCTTGGAGAGCTGTGATGGTCATGTGATTATTCCTCCATTTAGAGAGCTGTGATGGTCATGTGATTATTCCTCCATTTAGAGAGCTGTGATGGTCATGTGATTATGTGTGTGTATAGAATCGACCAGACAGCAGTCCCGACGGATCCTCTCACATTCTGCGCATGCACTAAAGGAAAACGCGCGTCGGACATTTTACATGCAGGCAGTCAATGAAAGTGGGCGGACCTGCACCATCCACAGCGTTCTGGGACAAACTCATTGGATTTCTTCTAAACTACTGCTCACAGACACAGGATACTGCAGGTACATTTCCACCTTACACATATCTATCCTTACAACCCAGGTGACTTTTAGCAGTGGAGATACCCTTTAAGGGAAATCCACACTGCAAAGGCTGTTGGTCCCTCTTCTGCTTGTTTACACCTCTTTAGCTATAAAGGAAGCATATTGTGTAGCTTTCTCGTCCATGATTGACAGCTTACACCAGGAAGGACCAAAGAAGGAACATAAGAGACCAGTGGACTTGGTGGTGAGTATCTTCCTTCAGGAATGCTGAGAAATCAAGTAAGTATTGCAATTCTAGGGTTGGGGGAAAGGGGGTCCTGGTTTTATAGAAAAATATTTAAGGGATCAAATCTATACCTTACCTTATACCTTACCTTCCCCACTCCCTAAACCCTGAGATCATTATAGTTTTACCTCCCCTCAGCCCCTGAGACCTATTATAATTATATTTCTCTGCCGCATCTAACAAAGATGCCATCTTATTTTCATATAGCAAGTCAGTCACTACAGTGAGGGTGATTTTACAGCCAATAACTGACTCTGCATAGTAGGGTGCCTCTTCTGTCCTGTGCATTTCCTTGTAAAGCAAGAATCGGGGAGGAGACGCAAGGAGAGTAATGTAAGTTTAATTGGGTGCAGAAACGGAGAGGAGGTAAGTAAATATAACTATCTTGGAGTTTAGTGGATGGGAAAGGTACACAATAGATCTTTAATCTGGGATTAAATTCCCTTTAAGGTTTGGGTACAGTGTACATAGAGGATAGATAATTAAATTAAAGTTGATTTTAGTTTAAAAACTCAAAAGACAATCTATCAGTTGCATGATCAAGTAGAGGTAATTACTCACCTAGCCTACTGCACAGCTAGTTAATATAATTTGCCAATATTTTATTCTTTAAATTTTGATGCTTCAAATTGGTTATCTTTGCATGCACTCTTTGCTTATATTTAAGGATAACTAAACAAAAGCTTTTTAGATCCTAAAAGAAAGTGTACTTATACCTCCCTTAGTGGTCTCTAAACGGAGCAGTGAGCTGTCAAAGATCTGTTTGCGTTGTGGATTACAGATCATTTTCATTTCCCTGTGCACTTCTATCTTTAGAGATGATAAAGATAACCACATTTGAGAAGCATTTAAGAATGAGAGACATAGTCACTTATACAGACCACCAGATCCAAAATGTTGTTTATTATTATAACTGCCCTTTAAGGCATAAATATGACATGGCCATAACACATTATCATTGCACAGCATTTTCATTAATTTAAAATATTGTGAATAACAATCAGTTTAAAAAGTAGAGGTGGGTTTTTGTTGGACAATGAAATGATCTGAGTTATTGACAACTCCATAGTGCACATTTGTGCAGTTCTTTTAGTAAACAACAACCAAAAAAAACTACCTTGGAATAGAATTTACCAACATTTCCCAAATCTTCTCATTTAACAAAAGGCTATAATAATCATTTTATAGTTAGCCTACAGTATACATACCACCACACATTAAACGCATACAAGTAAATTTATGGGTGGCACAGTGCTCTATTTTAGGGTTAAAGTGACTTTAACCCCTAGGTTGTGGAAGTTTAGTGTAGGGGTATAGTTATAAAGCTGCAGTATGGGTTGCACCTCACTGATGGCGGTGCAGCTGTTTTAGGAGAGAAGATGGCTAGAGGGTTGGAGATTTTAAACTACGTATGGGGAGGGCGGGTATTCTCAGTCTCACTGGGATAGATAGCCCAGGAGGAAAGCAAGTGGTGGGTGGAAAGGGGGTGGGGCTAGCATAGGGGAAAGGCAGGCGTGTATTAAAGTGTATAAATAAATTACAGGATCATAATCTAAAATCTATGTTTGCAAATGCGAGAAGTCTGGCTGACAAAATGGGAGATAATGGCGTTGAATGAAATGTATGATGTAATAGGTACAGCAGAAACGTGGTTGAACAGTTCTCACGACTGGGCTGTAAATTTAGAAGGATACACATTGTTTAGGCAGGACAGAGAAAAAAGGAAAGGGGGAGGAGTATGTGTTTATGTTAAAAAAGAATTGAAGCCAAATTTAAAAGAAGAGATAACTGGAGATATGGAGGTTAAAGCGGAGGCAATATGGGTGTAATTAGGAAACAGGAAAGGGGGTAATGTCATTGTTGGTGTCTGCTCTAAGCCGCCAAATGCTAGCAGAGAGTAAATGAGTCAGCTTTATATGCAGTTGGCAGTTTATATGCTCCCCAAGTTTGGGGAGTGTACTCATTATGGGGACTTTAATTACCCTGACATTGATTGGTAGAGTGGAACTGCCAACACAGAAAAGAACGATGAGTTCCTGAATTTGCTGCAGGATAATTTTCTCTCATAGGTGTTTAAAGTTCCTACTAGAAAAGAAGCTCTGATGGATCTGGTAATATCTAACATCGTGGAGCGTATTATAGATATAAAGGTAACTGGAGGCTTAGGGAATAGTGACCGTGAAATAGTGTTGTTTAGTGTTTGTTATCGAAAGGAAAAGTGTGCTGGGTTAAAAAAGACTTTTAATTTCAGGAAAGAAAATTTTAAAGGTACAAAGTAGCTCTTCAGAATGTCAACTGGGATAAGGTATTATCAGGTAAAGGTAAAGAAGTAGACTGTGTTTAAGGGGATTTTAAGCCAACTCACTAAATAAAAATAGATCTAAATTTATACCCTTGGGAAATAAATTTAAAAAAACCAAATCCGCGCCCATGTGGCTGAATTCTGATGTACAAAAGGAAATGGAATAGGAAAAAAAAGGCATTTAAAACCTTTAGGTCAGAGGGAACGGAAAGGGCCTTTAGGGAGTATAAAAACTGTAACAAGGAATGTAAGAAAGCAATCAAACTAGCTGAAATTAATAATGAAGTAAGGATAGCTGAACAAAGCATCACTAAGCCTAAATTTTATAAAAGTATATTAAAGGAACAGTTCACTGCTGAATACAACCTAGGCTTGGTAAATAACATAATTCACATGGAACACCTCTTTATAGCTTCTCAATCAGAAGTGCAGTTACCCATTAAACACTCCTGAAAGAAGGACCCCCCTTCTGCTTCCTGAATCCTTAAAGGGCATGTCCACCCCCAAAACTATAATCCCCCCAACTACTGGCCCCACCCTGTAGTGTAGTTTAATCCTTACCTCACATCCCAGCTCCATAGGGTTCTCCTGTAAACCCCCCCCTAAAGTCCCAAAACTAACCACCAGGAGGATAGCAGGGCTCTGCCTGCTATCTTGCCTCCGGTAGATATTTGCCATGCGCACTGCAGCCCTTCTCCCCCCTCCCTCCCCCTCCCTCTCCCTCCCGTTCTATTATCCCTCCCCCTAGCTTCAATCCCCCTTAATATGCTGCTCCCCCATGTCCCCCAGCCCTAACCGCATATTTTTTTTTTCAAAAAGCTCCCCAAACTCTTACTTACCTCTCCGCTTTCCTCCGCTGCACTGAATGACCGGCAGCCGCGTCCGTGATTGGCAAGCAGAGGGCCGGCAGTGCGGCGGAGGAACGAGGGGAGGTAAGTAAGAGTTTGGGGGGCTTTCTGAAAAAAATATTTGTGCGGTTGGGGCTGGGGGACCAGGGGGAGCAGCATATTAAAAATAAGTTTATGGGGTGGACATACCCTTTAACTCTTCCCCTGCTGATATGTGTGACTGCACTAGCTCGCTCATGCATGCGCAATGAGAGGTTGCTGCAGTCGGAAAGCTGTGACCTCTCTGAGCACTGGCAACCAAAGGCATCATGTTGCTATAGTGATGCAGGTGCATGGGCGCACCTGTATATAGCACTGTATGTCTGTGCTGTGGCTACTCACGCCCCCCCCAGGGTCACATTGCGAGGCCATATCTCTGGAGTTGAGTGGGCTAGGGGCTGGATAGAGGAGATCCTGTGCTTTCCAGGGGCCCTGTGACATCGGGGCCCCGAGAGATGGTCACCCAAAGTCTGGGTACTTTCTAGGACCCTGGGGCCTAGAGAGAGGCTTTCAAGCCTAGTGTTCAGCCCCAACCCTCCCCTGTTGGGTCCCCAAAGGGCAGCTCCTAAGCCCGAAAGGCCGCAGAGCACTGCCCACTCAGAGGGCTTGGTCGGCTGGGCTCCACACTGGCCTCCTCTGGTCACTTTGCGGGGCCATATCTCCAGGGGGAAGCAGGCCAGATGGTCGGGCTGGGGTTTCTGGACAGAGGAGACCCTGGGCTTTTCAGGGGTACCAGAATTGTGGCCCCACAACCTCAGGGCCCCAAGAGACAGTCACCCAAAATCTAGGTATATTTTTCTCCGGGACCCTGGGAGCTGGAGACCAGCTTTCAAGCAGTGTATTAAGCACAGACTCTTCTGTGCAGCTCGTTGAAGGGGGCACGTTATTCCCCCGAAACGTTGTGTTTGTGTGTGATGTGTGGTCCACAATAAAGACTTAAAATTGGTTGGAGTGCGATCCTCTATTTCTTCAACTTTGTTGCAACAAGTTATGGTTGAGGGGAGAACCATTTGAGGTATCGGCACCCAGAGTTTGGGTTGCACCTCCAACTTTATTTCTTGCTCTTCTGTGCAGCTCGGTCAAAGTCAGGGTACTTTTTCTCCAGAAGCTGGGGGCTAGAGACACACTTATAAGCCCAGTGTTAAGCCTGAACCCTCCCCTGTTGGGGCCCCAAAGGGCAGCTCCCAGACCCAAAAGGTCACGGAGCACTGCCTGCTCAAATAGAGCTTGGTCAGCTGGGCTACACACTGCCCCCCCAAGGTCACTTTGCCGGGCTCTGCTACACCGGGACCCCGAGAAATTATTATTGAACTGGTCTTAAGCCTACTGGAGGGCCCCCTGATCACTTTGCGGGGTTGTATCTCCGGGGCTGAGTGGGCCAGGGCGTGTGGGGTCCCTGGACAGAGGACATCGCGGGCTTTCCAGAGGTACCAGAACTGTGACGCTACGACCTTGGGGCCCTGAGAGACGGTCACCCAAAAAACCTTAACCACATGTTTTTTCGGGTGCTATGTATATACGGAGTGCGATGGTGCTTTTTATATATGGGGGATGCTATTTATATATGGAGTGCTATTTATATATTGGGCACTATGGTGCTATCATATATAATAAAACCCTAAGTGTGCGTCCCTGTGTCCGTGTCACTGCAGTTCCTACGGACTTACCACTAGAGGGAGAGTCTCTGCAGTTCATATTGACTCACCACCAGAGGGAGAGTGTCTGCAGTTCCTATTGACTCACTACTAGAGGGAGAGTGTCTGCAGTTCCTATTGACTCACCACTAGAGGGAGAAACACAGGAAACACATGGAGGGAGAACAGCAACTAAACAGACAGCAGGTAAGGTTGTTTGGGACAGGGGCCCCTGGATTTAGGAGAGGGGCCCCTAGATTTGGGACAGAAGGGGGGTCCTGGAATCGGGACAGTAGGGGGGGCCCTGTATTTGGGACAGAGGGGGGGCCTTGGATTTGGTACAGAGGGGGAGGCCGGGATTTGGGAGGGGGGGGGGGGCTGGATTTGGGACAGAGGGGGGCCTCTGGATTAGGGACAGAGGGGGCCCCTGGCCTTGGACAGAGGGGGGACTCTGGCCTTGGGACACTAAGAGGGTACTCTGGTCTTGGGACATGGAGGAGGACTATGGCCTTGGGACACTAAGGGGGCACTCTGTGCTTCTAGCACCTGTTATTGTAGCGGGCTTAATGTCTAGTATATATATAATGTGCTATTTATATATGGGGTGCTATTTATATATTGGGTGTTATGGTTCTATTTACATATGGGGGTGTTATTTATACTATGTGGGTGCTATTTATAGTATGAGTTATACTATGCCGGTGACTTGGTAGGGTGAGGGGGATGTAGGTAAAGTTTAATTGCATTTCATTATGGGGACAGGGGGTGGGGTGGAAAAGTAACATTAAGAGAATTATGGGGGACATAGGAGTGTTGTAGAATGCGGGAGGGTAATATTTATTTCTATCAGTTCCATTTTGGCACTTGCACAGGTAGGTCAGGTTTATAGACATTGATTGGACAGAATGTGTTAGACACTACTTTAGTGTGATGGTATAAAGTTTAGAGAACTCCCAGCATTCCACTTTTGAATGTTAGATGTTTTTGGAGTAACAGATACATATTAATGAAAGTGATGCACGGACACTATTGGAACGGAAAGGGCTGTGTGTGATGGATGACTGTCTCTTTCCTACCTATACTACTATTCCACATTGAAAGCGATGCACAGGCATTATGGGAAAAGGCTGTGTGTGATGAATGACTTTTTCCTACCTACACTACTATGCCACACTGAAATAGATGCACAGGCACTATGGGAAGGGGAAAGGGCTGTGCGTGATGGATGACTGTCTCTTTCCTACCTACACTACTATGTCACACTGAAAGCGATGCACAGGCACTATGGAAAGGGCTGTGTGACAGGCTCACACTGAAAGACTCACAGTCACAAACACACTGACAGACTCACACAGTTACACAAACACACTGACAGACTCACACAGTTACCCCAACACACTGATGGACTCAGTTACACAAACACACTGACACAGTTACACAAACACTGACAGTCCCTAAAAGTTACACATACACACTAACAGACTTATTTACACAAACACACTAACAGACTCAATTATACAAATGACACACTCACACAGTTAGACCAACACATTGACAGACTCACAGTTACACCAACACACTGTCAGACTCACAGTTATAAAAATACACTGGCACACTCAGTTATACAAACACGCTGACACTCAGTTACACAAACACACTGACAGTCTCTCACAGTTACACCAACACACTAACAGACTAACAGAATTATTGCATGGTGGCTTTTCGTGAACGATCACCGTTCGTTTGCTCAAATTGGACGAACAAATGATCGGATAGGTTGGAAAATCACAACCGACCAGTCGCGCCTAACTGTCGGATGCAGCTGCTTTTGCAGCCGCGTCCGATATAGAAAACAATATAAACATTACTAAATATATATATTTTATAATAATCAGTACCAAGTGAGGTGTAAGTTGTGTGTAAGTAATACTAAGTTCAGTAGCTGAGCTGTGTTAATATTCCCCTCTCTGTGCCAGTAAACTCTATCTGATGCAGCAAAAAAAGTGCACGTAAAGAGAGGGGAAAGTCTATTAGTCATGGGAACAAAAGGGGTGGGGTTATAACATGTCAGTCCAGCAGATAGACAACAAGCAGTGAAGAGTGGAGGCCACACACCCCAAAACCAACAGAACTTTACAAGCTGATTGCAGAGGCTACAAGTCGATTTTTTCACAAGAAAGGGATCCTGGGGGCTGGGGCACAGGTTCATTATACAGAAGTTTGTAAAATATGTCATTTCTGAGAGAACACTTCCTTTAATAGTAAGAAGATGAGGACTGGAAATGTGGCACCATTAATTAATGGGGATAAGTTGGTTACGGAGGATGGCAATAAAGCAAATGTCTTAAATATTTTTTCCCCTGTATACACTATAGAAGATCCAAATACAGATATCATAGAGTATAGAAGCAATAATAGTATAAAAGATGCAAGTGCACTTTGGTTAACCGAGGATATAGTACAAAAACACCTAAATAAGGTTAATATTAATAAATCTCCAGGAACTGATAAAATACATCCTCGGGTCATTAGGGAGTTAAGTTTTATCTAGGCCATTGTTTTTCCTTTTTGCAGATTCCCTCATGTCCGGGTGCCTCTAGATTGGAAAAAAGCTGATTTTATTCCAATATTAAAAAAGGGTAGTCGTTCACAGCCGGGTAATTACAGGCCTGTAAGTTTAACTTCAGTGGTGGGGAAGATACTGGAAAGTTTTAATAAAGGAACATATTCTAGAGTATCTTGTCAAATTAACTTGCTTGGCTTTTATGAGGGAGTAGAAATTTACACTCTGGCATAGCAGTAGATGTAGTATATTTGGATTTTGCAAAGCCTTTTGATACAGTCCCCCATAGGCGACTAATGTATAGGCTAAGGTCAGTTGGTCTGGGGAGGCACATTTGTACATGGATAGAAAATTGGTTAATGAATAGTATACAGAGAGTAGTTGTTAATGGGGCTTCATTAATATGGACTAAAGTGCTAAGTGGGGTGTCACAGGGTTCTGTGTTGGGGCCACTTCTATTTAATCTGTTTATTAATGATTTGGAAGTGGGTATTGTCAGCAAGGTTTCTGTGTTTGCTGATGACACAAAACTTTGTCGGCCATTAAAAACTTCAGAGGATGTGCAATCGTTGCAGGGAGATCTAGATAGATTGTCACATTGGACTGCTAAGTGACAGAGGAGATTCGATATTGATAAATGGATTTTGGACTTAAAAATCCTTGTGCTGCTTATACTATAAATTGCTCTGTTAAGTTAATCCCTGTTGAAAAGGGATCTTGGAGTATTGGTGGATAACAAACTTAAAGGTAGCAAGCAGTGCCAGGCAACAACAACTAGAGCCAGCATGGTATTGTCTTGTATAAAGAGAGGTATGGATTCAAGGGAGAAAAATGTTACTCTCCCTCTTTACAAAGCATTGGTAAGTCATCATTTGGAATATTCAGAGCAATTTTGGAATCCTGTGTACAAAAAGGACATATTTGAAATAGAAAGGTTTCAGAGAAGGGCAACTAAATTAATAAGGGGATTGGGGAGCTTGAATATGAAGAAAGACTGGATAAGTTACAATTATGAGAGAGAGAAAAGGCGCTTGCGTGGAGATATGATTACTGCGTATAAATACATTAATGGGCCATACAATAAACTATCTGGGGCATTGTTCATCAATAGAGCATGTCAGATGACATGCAGACATCCCTTAAGACTTGAAGAAAAAGAAGTTTATTCTTCAAGTTCGGAAAGGGTTTTTCACTGTGAGAATGGTAAAGGCCCTGTTAGATTGTATATTCTTTTCTTTTTTTTCCCTAAATTTTTATTCAATTGTAATAAAAATGCATACAATCGCAAATATTGTCATGTAGTATACTTTTACAATCGAATATTCATTTACAATTAAATCAATGATAACTTTTAACATTTTATAACTTTTAACAATTTAGATTGCCGCCGAGGTTCAGATGCAGGCCCCATTCATTTAAAGGAGAACTAAACCCAATTTTTTTATACTCCAGAAACTTAAAACAACCCCCCTAAAAACACCAATAAGCTATAAAATACCACTCCAGTAAATTGCATTAAAATAAATGTAAGCCTGTTAAGAACTGGATGAAGTATCTGTGTGTATGTGCAGTGTCAGACCACACCTCCTGACCTCAGTCACATGCTTCCTTGCTTTATCTGTCCTGTAAAAGGATTGGCTAGAGATTATTAATGGGTGTGACCAACTGTAACAAGTTTCTGCGATAGCTAAGGACTGAGCATGTACAGAACATATTGGTTGTTAACTAAACTGTGTGATACTAGAATGCTGTGAAGTAAAGCACAAACCATATTTTATTTAGGTAAATTTCCCAGCGCCCATATCAAAATGAGAGGTAAGACACAGATTAATTATTTTATATTAAGGTGTTCTTTCTTCTGTTGCAGTGTTGTTCTGTGGCTTTAGTTGTCCTTTAAAATACTAGCAGGGAGATTGAATAAAAGTTCTTATCGTTTAAAATGGTGCTAATTTTGCCCCAACTAATCAGATGTTAGCTTTTAAATGTTAAATAAGATGCGATTGGTTGGGGCAAAATTAGCACCATTTTAAACGATAAGAACTTTTATTGAATAACCCTGTAGGTGTCATCTAGCTATTCAGTTTGGAGATTCTCTGAGAGAAAAGGAATATTTAAAAATATTTTCTTGTATGAAGGGTCTCTATTCTCTCTTTGTTTGGTTTTGCAGCTAGTCACTACGTGTGCAAACTAAGTTCCCCTCTTTTTATTTCACTTCTGGTAGTTTGTGAATTTTTGGGCGATTGAGCCCGATCAGGGTTTTTTATTAACAGCTAAGTTAATTATATTGTTGGTGTCTGGGGTTAGTTTTATTCTGTTCTATTGGTGTCTTCCTCTGTGTTTGTGGTTTTGGTTCTCTGGATTCTAGGCCAGTACTCAAAGATCCATGGACCCCAAATTCTGTCGAAACTAGTGAAGGACCCTATCAAATAGCTTTTTGTATAATCATTTTCGCATAGCCACCAAATTGTACTGATTAGGCTCGTTGTACTAGGGGCTTCCTGTTTCCACATGGAAGCAATCAATATTTGGGAAGCAGCACATATCCTATGAAACAATGTGTTTCCTGATTTAGAAACTCCAGATACTGTTCTATCGAATAGTGCTGTCCATGGGTTTAGGTTAATTTGTATTCTGAGAGTTTTATTGTTAGACTGTATATTCTATTGGCCTTTAAGCAAGCTTTTGCACCAAAAAAAATCAGATCACATTAAAATGGGCACTTTTGTTCTCTGTACACAGAGAAGGAGGCCAGTGGAATACTGGGAGACCTTATCGACTAATGAATTCCGTACAGTACCAGTGGGAGCAAAGATCATAAAAAGGATGAAATGGCTACACACACACTTGCTAAATATTACCAAAAAAGAAGAGACCGAGGGGACTTCGAGTCAATCTGAGACCCACACTATTTTCCAATAACGAAGAATTCAAATGCTTAAATCCTTAATAAATGTTACACACAATATAAAAAAAAATGGGTTGTTGTACAGCCATATTAAAGTGCAACTAAAAGACCAAAAATATAATACATACAAAAAATAGAATTCTAGTGCACAAACAATTCTAATTGCAAATTGGCAATTAGTTCAATAAGTTGGCCAAATAATTTTAAGCCCAGTCACCACATGAAGGTTGCTTTATTTAACTGGGTCCTAATAAATAATAAATGTTCTTTGGACATTATGCTCCTTACTAGTGATTCCACCAAAAAAGAACGTACCCACTTACAGAGGGAGATTGTGGATACTGAAACTCAACTGTCCGCATGCTTGTCTATGGAGGATCTCTCAACATAGAATCAGGAACTGGAGGAGAAAATCAAAGTGTATTGGCTGGAGGGGGAGAAGCACAAGCGAGTGCAAAAAAGTTTGATAGAGAAATGCAAGACAATTAAGCAGGACATGTGTATCAGTGGGGCCTCACTCTACCTGTGAATGAGGACCAACCGCAGAAGAATACAGCGGAGATCACGATCCATCCCAGAATGGGTGGAAGGTACAAGCGGGATGGGAGCGGGAAACTAAGCTGCTACTACTACTCCTTTTCAACAGGCGAGCCTCCAAGACACAAATGCTGGAGGGGAGAAGGCACCATCAGACTGCAGGTCTGCCAGAGGGGTAGACAATACAAGTCCAGGAGAGGTAAATAGTGTATCTTCTGAGGTGCTGAGACCACTAGAAATACAGCTACTGTCAAAGGGCCATGCTGACCTGGCTCGTCACCTGTCTGATAACTCTCTCTTTGACAAACTCCAGTCAGGCTTCCGCCCTAACCACTCCACAGAAACTGCCCTCACTGAAGTGAAAAATGATCTACTTACTGCTAAATCTAAGGGCCACTACTCTTTGCTCATTCTTCTTGTTCTGTCCTCTGCTTTTGATACTTTTGATCACCCTCTACTCCTTTAGCCCATGGCCTACTTAGGTATCCAGGCTATCCTCCTATCTCTCTGGTAGGACCTTTAGTGTTTCCCACTCTGGAATTAACTCCAACACTAGCCCCCTCCTTGTGGGGGTCCTGCAAGGCTCAGTACATTTCTTTTCTCCATCTATACCTATAGCCTTGGACGACTCATTAGTTCATTTAGATTTCAGTTTCACCTGTATGTAGATGGTACCCAAATTTACATCTCTGCCCCAGATCTCACTACACTAACATCCCAGATCCCTGACTGCCTTAGTGCCCTCAATGCCTTCATGTCCTCCTGCTTCCTCAAACTAAACATGGACAATACTGAACTTGTCCTTTTCCCACTCTCACGATCTGCTCCCTTCCCTAGTCTTACTATTAATATTAACAGCACACTGATAAACAACCGCCTGGCACCACTTCAATCCATCCTAAACTCTGCTGTCCCGTTCATTCATTTCTCTTCTCGCTTCTGCTAGCTGCCCATCACGCAAAAGATCCAGTTCAAGCTGCTTACCCTCTCCTATTAAAGCACTATTCAACACCGCCCCTACATACATCTCAGAGCCGATCTACAGATACTGCCCCAGACGCAACCTCTGCCACGCAAATAATATCCTCCTCTCATCCACCCTTGCCACCTCTTTCCACACCCACATTCAGGACTTTGCTTGTGCTGCCCCTCTGCTCTGGAACTCCCTTCATCTGACTGTTCGTTACTCACCATCCCTTAATACCTTCAAACATAACCTCTTCAGGCAAGCATATAACCTGGCCTAGACATTACCCCTCTTACTACCCTATATGATCCAACCTGCCTTTCACACTCCACTACCATTTTATTCATAGCCTACTGATTCCCATCACCTTATGTCTCCCCCACATTTCCTCTAGATTGTAAGCTCTTTGGGCAGGGTCCTCTCTCCTATTGTATCACAGTATTGCTGTACGTAACTCACCACTGTGTGCTTATATTATGTATTACCTGTGTATGTAATATATATGACTTTGTATAATATGTATTACCCTGTATGTAAAGTATGACTATGTAATTGTAAAGCACCACAGAAGATGTTGGCGCTATATAAAACAATAATAATAATATACTAACACACAAGGTGCACGGATTGCAAAAGGACTTGATTCTTCAGATCACTGAGATTAAAGGTATATTTTGTCAACAAACCCACGTCTATTGGATATAATGCTGAACCCACCCAAACTTATTTATACCACCTACTTCTGTGCTCTAGAAGAAACGTTTATCCAACAAATTAAAAAAAATTAAGATGCATTGAAATTTGTTGACATACAACAAGATTTTGTTAATATCTCCAACGCTAAGGAATTAAGTGCCAACTCCAGGATCACGGTTAGGCACTAAAGGGGGAGGGGGGGTTATAGTGGTCCTTCAACAATTATCTGCAAATGAGGTATATCGTAAACGTGAATATGATCCCTTACCTGAGATTGTACGAATTGTTAATAATGGTCTTCCTTGGTGGATAGGTGGGTGTTGTGTGCTAAAGATAAAGAGCTTCTGAAGGTTGCCTTTCCCAGGACACCCACCCTACATACTTTGCCCAAAATACACAAGGACCTAGTCTCAGGTGAGGAATAGGTATTTTGTCCATTGGCAAAGCTTGTAGTGGTGGCATCACTGATAAAATCTACACCCTCATGTGTAAGGGATAGCCTAGGTGTTTTAGACAATTGAAAGAATGTTAGTAATAATGATAAGGGTAACCCCATACTGACCAGCCTATATACCGCCATACCCCATGGGGATGGCATGAGAGCCACCCAGTGGGTATTTGAGAGGTGTGGTAATGTACCATTTGGACAATGGAATTGGTGCTGGAACTTTTGGAAATTGTCTTAACACAGAATTACTTTCTGTTTCAGGAGACCTTTTATCTACAGCTGTGTTTGACGATGGGGTCCAATGCTGCTCATGTCTATGCCAATGCCTTTATGGCTTGGCTTGAGGATGAGCTCATCTTTCATTTGGATCTCTACCATGCACATTGTATAGCATGGTGGAGATACATTGATGATGTGCTCATCCTATGGCAGGATGACATTGATATTCTATCGTGGTTCCACACCCGCGCCAACAGGGCGCAAGATTTTAAAGAGCCAGTGCAGAAGGAAGACTGGTGCTGGATGTTTGTTCCCACACCGTCTTCCCTATCTTTCTGTTTCCTCACTCCTGTCCCGTGCCTTGTTCCTGTAACTCAACTCCCGTGCCGTGTTCCTGTACCTCGGCTCCCGTGCCTTGTTCCGGTGCCTCGGCTCTCGTGCCTTGTCCCTGTGCCGAGAATTCTGTGCCTCTGTGGCTCTACCATCTCCATTGACTCGTCACTTGCAGGTACTGGGGGTCACAACCTGGTGTGACTCAGCAGCACAACAACCCCAAAATCAGGGGCTCTGGTGAAAATCTGGTCACACTTAGACCCTGCGCCCCAGTGCCTGTGGGTACTCATCGGTCTCCACCAAGGAGTCAGATAAACCGTGACAGGATCGTAACCAGCTTTTACTCTTACTAGCCAGCATCCACCACATACAAAACATGAAATGCCATACAGCTAACACTAAACTAGTGGACAAAACCACTGTTAAAAATGTACAAATGGACAAGATGTGTCAAAAATTCAGTTATCCTAGATCTATCATAGAGGGCACCACAGAGAGGGTGACCCAGAAGGGAGGTTGACCTACGTGATGAATTTTGACCCATGTAGTCAGCAGGTGGTGAAAATTATACAGTGTCATTGGCCAATGGTGACCCAAACGGTCTCATAAAGGCAGGGGAAAACAATTGGGACATACATAAACATGAAAGAAGAAAGTGGGAAACAGGATAAGAAACATAACTGGATTGCATATTGTGCCCTAAGGTAATCATGAAAGTCATTACACTGAGATGGGACATAAAGCCGACTAGTTCAAATTTATTGTTCTCTAACAGGTTAAATATAATCCTAGGAGAGGTGGGGACAGGCAAAGTATCCTTAGACAAAGGGAAGTGTGGTGGATGCCCCAAGGGGAGTAAATCAATTTATATGTATACCGTATATACTCGAGTAGAAGTCGAGGTACCTATTTCTACATGAAAAATTATTAAAAACTCATTGACTCGAGTATAAGTCGAGGGTAGAAATTATCACTACTACTGCAAACCTGTAATTGGCTAAAGTGATTAGAAAATGAAAATGAATAAAGAGGAGGTCCATGGTTTTCTTTAAAAGTATTTATTTTCAAATAAAAACAACCTGTTTTGTAATCACCAGTATATGCATCAAGTAACATCAGGTACCACAAACATACGGTACTGATACCCATATAACCATGTAGGAACATCTACATACTGTAACTACGGTAAACTAGCACTGTAATTGGGTGACTGGCTTAGCAAAAAAAAGCATGGCAAATATTTAACTGGGAAACCTTTTTACTGAATCAAAGTTCAATGGCTTAAACAGCAATATGAAACATATTTAAAATCCTTCAAAATCGGATTCCTCATCATCAGTTTGTGCAAATAGTGCCTCAAATTCAGGTGGTGTAATGTCATCTGCATAGACATTATCATCAACATCAACAATATTTACATCATCTTCATCACTGCTGCTGTGCTGAAACAAAACATCGTCTTCTGTACCATCCATGGCATTACTTATACCGCATTTCTGAAAAGCACGTTTGATGATGTCTTCTGGAATGTCCTCCCATGCATCTCGTACCCACTTTGCTACTAATTCTATGTCAGGCTTCATAAGATTTCCACATTTTGTTAATTTGGCTTTGACTTGACGACATCCATACGTGCCACATTTTTCACACACGGTCTTTAAAAGGTTTGTTTATAGACACATCCAGGGGCTGTAAAACAGATGTAAGCCCACCTGGAATAACAGCCAAAGTGGTTTGAAATGACATTGTTTTGACATCTTCACATATATGGGCTCTAAACATATCCCAAACTAGCAATGAAGGTTTTTTTTTTTAAAGCTACTCCAGGTCGTCCATTCCAAATCTCCTCTAGCCATTTTTTTGTTCCTTGTTCATCCATCCAGCCTTTGACATGTGGACGGACAGTAATTCGTGGGGGGAATTTGGCATTTTTAGGCAAAGTCTTCCTTTTAAATATAATAACAGGCCGCAGCTTGACTCCATTGGCCAAACATGCCAGAACCACTGTGAAATGATTTTTTTCATTCCCTGTTGTTCTAAGGAAAATAGTTTTTTCTCCCAAGGATGCCACGGTCCTGTTGCTTGGAAGATCAAAAGTCATTGCTGTCTCATCCATATTGCCGATACTTCCAAGGTCATAATTATAAAGTTTTCTTTGTTTTATAATGAATTGATGGAATGACGTGACCTTTTCCTCAAGATTCTGTGGCAGCTTTTGGGATATCTTCGTTCTCTGTCGCAAGCAAAGTCCAAACCGATTCATGAATCGGGTACACCATCCAGCTGATGCAATGAAGTTCTCAATACCCTCTGTTTTATATTGCTCGTCTTTAGCCATTTGAAGGGCACGTAATCGGATTCCCATGCGTGTTACACAGTATCCATTTAGACGACATTCCACAACCCATTTATGCAAGTCAGTCTCTAGAGCCCCATGTGAGGTTGTTAAACCACGACGAGCCTTTTTTGACTTCTCCAAATCAGTCTTCATTTTTCGCCAGTCTCGCACCTGTTTTTCATCAATGCCAAATTCCCGGCCTGCAATGGAATTATTGCTTTCCTCTGCCCTAGACACAACCTTCAGTTTAAATCCAGCGTCGTATGATCTGCGTTTTCTTCCACGATCAACAATTTCTAACAAATTAAATAAACAGAACTCAGCAACCACATTAAAATTAGAAGCGAGGCACTGATTACTGCTTTTATATACAGGTGTTCTGCCTTATGATTCTGTATGGTTTTGAGGCTAGCCAAATCCAGTACCATAATAACCAATTCCTTGGCACTCCAGACGTTTAGAAACCACAACTCCCAGCATGCTTTATTTGGTGGGAGTTGTAGTTTCTAAACATCTGGAGCGGCAAGGTTCAACAATCAACAATAAATAAATCATTTAGCCCTACAAGAAACAAGCCTGCTCCTTCCCACTACTTAGAAAATCCAGTAATCCCAAATCCTTGCTACTCCAGATGTTTTGGAAACTACAACTCCCAGCATGCTTTGATTGCTGGAAGTTGTAGTTTCTATATATCTGGAGTGGCAAGGGTCAAGTGATCTTTATAATTGCATGGCCAAAATGTACTGGTAAATACGGCAACCAAAATAATGAAGTTGCTCCAAAATAACTAAGTTCATATACGGTACTTGTAGGAATATTGTAGTGAGCTCACCCAGTCTGCCACAGGGGGGCATTGTGTAACTTCTTTGCATATATAGTATAGTATTTAAGGTTGAATAAAGACATGCATCCATCCAGTCCAACCCATCTAGCAATACCCTCATTACCTGCCTAACTACTGATCCAGAGGAAGGACAAAAAAAAACACCAAATTTACGAAGGGGGAAAAAATTCCTTCCTGACTCCAAGTGGCAATCGGAATTATCCCTGGATCAACTTTATATATCAATACCAGTAACTTGCAACATTCCTTGTTTGCAGAAACTCATCCAGGTTTTTTTTTTAAACCGTCCAATGAACCCACCATCACAATGTCCACTGGAAGACAGATACCGTATATACTCGAGTATAAACCGAGTTTTTCAGGCTGTAAAATCAGCCTGAAAACTTGAACTCGGTTTATACTTGAGTCACTGCTGTCTTTACCATTCCGGCAGCCGCACGCTCATTCCTTGTACTGGCACGCCGGCTGACGTCACTGCCCGGCGCCAATTAGTGACATCAGCCAGCGCGCCAGTACAGGGAATGAGCGTGCGGCAGCCGGAATGCTTACCGTACCTACGAGCATAGGGTAGCTCTACCTGCTTACCGTACCTACCTTCAATGCTGGCACACAGGCTGCAAACCAGGATCTTCAATGCTGGCACACAGGCTGCACAACAGGTACACACTGAACTGGGTGGGAGGGTGAGGGTGCAGATGATTGGAAACTACAACTCCCAGCTAATAAAGCATGCTGGGAGTTGTAGTTTCCAAACATCTTGAATGCCAAGGAAGAAGAATGTAGTTGTCTTTTAAATGAACAGCAGAATTCTCATACAGTAATGTCTATTACTGTATGGGAATTCTGCTGTGCATTTAAAGGGAAACTAAAGCCTCAAAACAGAATCAGAAGGCAGTCGTGGTTAGTACATTTTCTACCCTCGGTTTATACTCGGGTCAACCACTTATTAGGTTTTTAAGGTGAAATTGGGTACCTCGGTTTATACCCGGGTCGGTTTATTCTCGAGTATATACGGTACATAGCTTTACCGTTCTCACAGTGAAAAACCCTTTCTGAACTTGAAGCATAAACTTCTTTTCTTTAAGTCTTAAGGGATGTCTGCATGTCCTCTGACATGCTCTATTGGTGAACAATGCCCCAGATAGTTTATTGTATGGCCCATTAATGTATTTATACACAGTAATTATATCTCCACGCAAGCGCCATTTCTCTAGCATACATAATTGTAACTTATCCAGTCTCTCTTCATATTCAAGCTCCCCAAATCCCCTTATTAATGTAGTTGCCCATCTCTGAACACTTTCTATTTCAAAGATGTCTTTTGTACACAGAATTCCAAAATTGCACTGAATATTCCAAATGATGCCTTACCAATGCTTTGTAAAGAGGGAGAATAACATTTTTCTCCCTTGAATTCATACCTCTCTTTATACAAGACAATACCATGCTGGCTCTAGTTATTGTTGCCTGGCACTGCTTGCTACCTTTAAGTTTGTTATCCACCAAAACTCCAAGATCCCTTTTCAACAGGGATTAACTTAACAGAGCAATTTATAGTATAAGCAGCACAAGATTTTTAAGTCTAAAATGCATCACCTTACATTTATCAACATTGAATCTCATCTGCCACTTAGCAGCCCAATGTGACAATCTATCTACATCCACCCGCAACTAATGCACATCCTCTGAAATTTTTAATGGTCGACAAAGTTTTGTATCATCAGCAAACACAGAAACCTTGCTGACAATACCCACTTCAAAATCATTAATAAACAGATTAAATAGAAGTGGCCCCAGCACAGAACCCTGTGGCACCCCACTTAGCACTTTAGTCCATAATGATGAAGCCCCATTAACAACTACTCTCTCCATCCTATCCATTAACCAATTTTCTATCCATGTACAAATGACTCCCCAGACCAACAGACCTTAGCTTATACAATAGTCGCCTATGGGGGACTGTATCAAAAGCCTCTGCAAAATCTTATAATGTCAGTCCTTGAAACATACTCTAGAATATGTTCCTTTATTAAACTTTCCAGTAGCATGTGCATGGAACTCACAGGCATTTCTGTTTGAGGCTCAAGCAGGAGAAAGCAGAGGAAATCTCAGAGGGGCAGAGCTTAACATTCAGCAAACCAGTAACAAGATGTCAGCAACTTTCAAGGCACAAATCTAGGCTCTGGAGGGGCATAGGTAAAAAAAAAAATGGCAACGGTATTTTTAAAGCTGCAGCTTCCAAATGAACATAACTTGATTTTACAGTGCACTTATCCTTTAACAAGGAGTATTTTTTTACATTTACAGCCCAGTCGTGAGAACTGTTCAACCACGTTTCTGATATACCTATTACATCATATTTTCCAGTCAATGCCATTATCTCCGATGCTCCCATTTTGTCAACGAGGCTTTTCACATTTGCAAGCATACATTTTAGAATATGATCCTGTAGTTTATTTATACACTTAAATACACATGCTTCGCTATCCCTTATGCTAGTCCCACTCCCCTTTCCACCCACCACTGGCCAATCTACACCCTGCTTTCCTCCTAGGCTATCTATCCCATTGAGACTGTTATTACCCTCCCCTATAACTAGTTTAAAATCTGCTCCAACCGCCATCTTCTCTCCCAAAACTGCTACACCACCATCAGTGAGGTGCAACCCATCCCTACTAAAAAGCCTGTAGCCGACAGCAGAGTCTGCCCAGTTTTCTATAAACCCAAACGCTTCTTCCTTACACCAACCTCTTAGCCATGCATTAATGCTCCAAAGTCCCGTTGCCTCCCTAGCGTAGCACATGGCTGCGGTAGTATTTCTAAAAACATCCAGGCCACACAGGAGAAGCTGTCAGCTCATTCAGCCAAAAAGGCAAGTACCAGTAGGTTAGGACCCAGTTAAAGAAAGTAACCTTGACGTGGTGACTGAGCTTAAAATAATTTGGCCAACTTATTGAACTAATTGCTTTTATTTATCCAGGGTTTAGCAGACTGTTTGTAGTAGAAACCTTATGGAGGTAGCCAATATGCAATTAGAATTGTTTGTGCACTAGAATTCTATTTTTTGTATGGATTTCTGAAAACACTACCCTGGATGGTCCTTGCTTTTAACTTATCTCTTGGAAATCATGTTTAAGGACCTCTCCTCCTCCAACTTTGTCATTGGCACCAATGTGGACCAAGACCGCCGGGTCACACCCAGCCCCACCCAATTCCAAACCTTTATATTTAAAGGCACAACTATCCAGTAATGGAAACTTATTTCAGTGTACATGCCCTTTAACTAATGACAAAGATTTTTCAAGTTTTAATCAGTGCTGCTGTATTTTTTTATACACTAGCAAAAGTCAGCTCGTTGGTGCTCAGTGGAAATTATGTGTTTATGTTTTGCGTTTTGCCAGGTAATCCTGCCACAATGTGTAGTTTAACCTAAACAGCACCATTTTTATTTATTATTTTTATTAAAAGCTCGGGGTCATGCTTTCAGTGATACCAACACAAAGTGCACAAACATGCAAGTGGTTCAGGATCTGTCCACCTCTCCCTTATGCCTATATCAGTTAAGCTGTAGGGCTAGAGAGAGGCTACTTAGACCCTTTCAGCCATTAGGCATCAGGAACTATTCCAAACTTGCTCTCCCTTTCCAATCCCAGCAAGCATCAAGGGAGAGGCTCAAATGGGATAAGTCTGAAGGTCCTAAAAAGGACTCAGGATATCCCTCCACATTACATGAACAAACACACATACACTCCCTTACCTTTTCCACCTGCCAACTAAATCCTAGAGGGGGTCTTTGTGTAATAAACCTGCAGGTCTGAGAACAGACTCAGACAATCCTGCCACAATGTGTGGCTCAAACTAAACAGCACCATTGGGCAACCTGAGACCCTATACAGCAGTTGTGGCGAACCTATGACACGCATGCCAGAGGTGGCAATCGGAGCCCTTCGTGTAGTGGCTGTCTGTAGCAGGGTGAGGTCATGCGCTATAACATTCAGCTCTGCTTGTGTCCCTGTTTTGGATCTTTAACACATATCTACTAATGTAGTGGTTAATGGTCACTATTTTAGATCTAAACTCCTGTGTGGTAATGCAGAGGTTAATATGTAATCTATCATCGATTACATCTACTGTATTGGTCTGTGGCTATTTGAGTTGCAGAAATGACTGTGTTGGCACTATGCAATAAAAAGTGGGGTTTTGAGTTGCAGTTTGGGCACTTGGACTCTAAAGGTTCGCCATCACTGGATCCAGATTAACGCTCAAATTTCATACTTATTAGTATTTACGACAGCAAGTTTCAGATTTACAATCACTATGGTGTTAGGACAGCACAGAATATTGATTGGCTATATAGATTAGTGAAAATGCTTTTAAAGGAGCTAAAAGCTCCCCACAGAGTATTTTAACAGAAGGTACATCACAGAATCATGTTATCATAATAGCATTGCCCTAATAATCTAACATATATACACATATTTCTCACTTCCAAAGAAATGGGTGGGGACATGCATAATATCTCATTTATTGCCTGTAGCTAAGGGCATGTGTCTAGATGTAATTCACCCTAATGGTATAGAGCAGGGATGTTGAACTTTTGACCTTTCATATGTTTGAAAACTACAACTCCCAGCATTCTCTGTTTGTATTAAGTTTTTCTTAATGTCCTTTAAGTAAGGCATGTGTCCAGATGTAATATACCCTAATGGTATAGAGAAGGGTGTTGAACTTGGGACCTTTCACATGTTTGAAAACTACAACTCCCAGCATTCTCTGTTAGTAGTAAGCTTCTTTTTTATGTCCATTGGCTAATGAATGTATTAAGATGCAATACAGTGTAATCATATAGAGCATCGGTGTTGAACTTTTCACATGTTTAAAAACTACAACTCCCAGCATTCCCTGGTTGCACAGAATGATGGAAATTTTAGTTTTCATACATCCTGGAATAAAGCTCTTTTACTGACTTACAGACATGAAAAGCCCATGCTTTAGCGATTCCTACCCAAAGGTTTGAATATGCAAGTGATTCATCTGCCCTTCCCTTACATGCATAGCTATTATGCCATTGGTTTAGGAAAGGATTATTCAGGTCACTTTAGGCAGTAGGAGTCCCACATCCAACCACCTATCTGACAGCAATAATCCATGGAATATCCCAGATAGAGTCCGTGGAGTTGTAACAGGTAAGTTGTGAAGTCCATGCCACAATATTTGTATTTGAAGGGGGCACACCCAAAGAAGCTTTATAGCATTAATAATTTATTAAGGTGCTGAACAACCGGGTACACAACGTTTCGGGGGGTCCAACCCCCTCACACCTGAGGAAGGGGGTTGGACACCCAAAATGTTGTGTGCTATAAAGCCTCTTTGAGTGTGCCTCCCTTCAAATACAAAAATAGCACCACTGGGGAACCTGAGACCCAACACAGGATCCAGATAAACATGCAATGAGTATTTGCCACAGCAAGTTCCACATTTAAAATCACTATGTGGTTAGGAAAGCACAGGATAGTGATTAGCTACAAAGATTATGGAGAGATGTTCTTAATGGAGCTAAAACCTCCCCATAGAGTATAAAATAAAATACAGCTTTCTACTAACAATTGTACCACACAGCCTCATGTTGTTAATATATTAATATTGGGAAAAAGGGATAAACTGGCTATTTCTCTAAGAATGCTGGGTAGTTTCAGAGACATGCAAAGTATCACATACAGACATCACTTCCTGTCTAACAAACAGAAACTGAATTGCCTCATTACTTTCTGTGAAAAAGGGAGGGGGGGTAAATGTGAGATTCTGAAGAATTTTTTAATTGGCCAAGACTGTCACATGTTTTACAAACAGCACATAATTGGGTGTAATACAGGAACTTCCTTACACTTCCTGTCTTGTCATGTACAATGCCTAAGAGAATTTTTTGATTTGCTAACAGTGTAAGATCAGAACCTCACTGGATGTTAGTAAAATTTCACTTCCTTTTAGTGCATGGAGACGAGACCCATGTAGAAATCCTAGAGGTGTGGCTAAACCTACCATTTTGAGTTTTTCATTCAAACTTAGGGGTGTCAAGTACCGTAAGTATAATTTATTAAGTGTATATCATTTGTTTTTAATTCAGTAGTAGGTAGTAGTAGTACTAACTTTGTGTATATATATTATATATATATTAATATATATATATATATTATATATATACACATACACACACGGACACAACAGTGCCACCTTTTGGATTGTACTGGAAGTGTCAAGTGCTTTAGAAATGCATTTTTCTGCTTTTTTTTATCCATTTGTTCTGATGACTTTATGCAGGAAGATATTAAAATCCAGGGTTTAGAATGTTTTTGATCTATTAATTGAATTGAGTGTTATAGTTGAGTCTAAACACCACAGTGAATTACTACTGTACAGAGCTTGAATCTATATGCCATATTTATAAATATGCAGTATAGCGCAATTTAGCGATACTGCTTGTTATTCTTAATGAATGACAGCAGCCGTAAATGTACGGCAGCGATTGTATATTTCCAATTGCAAAAGAGCGATACCGCGCCTTTATAAATATAGCCCTATTAATCATACAAAACATTTATATATGTAACTGCTCAAGTATTAAATGTGCTTTAGAAATACATGGGGTAAATATACATAAAGTACAACTTAGCATTTAGATAATCCAAATATAAGATATCCATCTTATATTTGTTGTCTAACTCTATCACTTTATTCTGTTCTGTTTATTTATTTGTTCTGATGACTTTATAGAGATTTAAGCCCAGGGTTTGGGGTTTAATATTCTATATTAAAAAGATACAAATGCACTTTGGTTAACTGAGGATATGGTACAGAAAGAACTAAATAAGGTTAATATTAATAAATCTCCTGGACCAGATAAAATACATCCTCGGGTACTTAGGGAGCTAAGGGTGAGGCCACACTGCAACGCACAGGAATTGCGAACAAAATCGCGAGCGTTATCGCACGCGATTGTGTGCGCGATTCTTGCGCGTTTTGCGCATGCGTTTTCGCCTTTTCGCGTTATGGACACCATGCGTTAACGCACCAAAAAGGTTGAACGCATGCGTTACCAAAACGCAACGGACGCGCAATCGCATGCCATCGGAAATCGCGGGAATTTTTGCGTTCCCGCGATTTCCATTTTAACGAAAATCGCGGGCGCAAACGCGAGCGCGAAACGCGGGCGCAAACGCGCGAAAAACGCGCTAGTGTGGCCTAGCCCTTAGATCAGTTTTATCTAGGCCATTGTTTCTTATTTTTACAGATTCCCTCATGTCCGGAGGTTTGCCTCTGGATTGGAAAAAGGCTGATGTTATTCCAATATTAAAAAAGGGTAGTTGTTCAGAGCTGGGTAATTACAGGCCTGTGAGTTAAACTTCAGTGGTGGGGAAGATACTGGAAAGTTTAATAAGGGAACATGTTCTAGAGTATGTTTCAAGGACTGACATTATAAGTAGTAACCAGCATGGATTTAGGAGGAATAGATCTTGTCAAACTTGCTTGGCTTTTATGAGGAAGTGAGTAGAAATTTAGACTCTGGCATAGCAGTAGATGTAGTTTACTTGGATTTTGGTACAGTCCCCCATAGGCGACTAATGTATAAGCTAAGGTCTGTTGGTCTGGGGAGGCACATTTGTACATGGATAGAAAATTCATATAAGTAATATTAGTAAGTGCACAATGGTAATAAGATAGCGTGGTTGTGTTGTCTCAACCTATTGAGACGGTGCTCGGGGTAAATAAACTAACATACAACTCTACAAATACGCGATGGGGATAGACCCCCACCGCTCAAGTACCCCAAAATAGCACTCATACACTTGTACCACTAATTAGTCCACTCGATCCTCAGTAGATGCAAAAAGATATCCTTTATTGTATTACAAAACACACCTAAATATACTATTCCCCTTATACATCATAAACCTTATGTATCAAAAATACTTATATACAGTAAAAAATGTAGCCACAACCTAAACTGTCCATACACATAAAAAATATAAGATACTAGGTGATCACAGTTCATAGGTATTAGAATCAATTTACGTATCCACACAGCCGTGGGTGTAATTATGTTTCACACGTGAAGTCCTTGGCATAGGATAATCACTCATGTATCTTGTTACTAAAAGTCAGGTAAGTCCTACCGGGCGTCCCCGGTAATCATAACGCTGGATCAGACTCCAAAGAGACAAGCTGTAGGGGTGGAATCACAGGTGAAACGTACGTCGATATCTAGGGACGGACTAGGAGAGCGTTGAACGATTGGGGTGTGTGAATTGATTATGTGGACAGCCAGCAGGAGACCGGGTGAAGATTTCCATAAGGAAGGGTGAGAGACTTCCATGTTGATTGCAGCGTGCGTCTGCTATGTTGATAAGTCCAGGTATACTCAATTTTTGCTGTTGGATTGCACCACGGATAGCATGTAATATCTGATTCCACCCCTACAGCTTGTCTCTTTGGAGTCTGATCCAGCGTTATGATTACCGGGGACGCCCGGTAGGACTTACCTGACTTTTAGTAACAAAAGTTGTATGGATAGAAAATTGGTTAATGAATAGGAAGCAGAGAGTTGTTAATGGGGCTTCATCATTATGGACAAAAGTGCTAAGTGGGGTGCCACAGGGTTCTGTGTTGGGGCCGCTTTTTTTTAATCTATTTATTAATGATTTGGAAGTGGGCATTGTCAGCAAGGTTTCTGTGTTTGCTGATGACACAAAACTTTGTCGACCATTAAAAACTTCAGAGGATGTGCAATCGTTGCAGGGTGATCTAGATAGAATTCACATTACATAGTAACATAGTAATTAAAGTTGAATAAAGACATACGTCCATCAAGTCCAACCTATTTACCCTCTTTTTTTTTTTTACCCTACCGAACAGTTGATCCAGAGGAAGGCAAAAAAAAAAACCAGCTAAAAAGGGAGGGGGGGAATTCCTTCCTGACTCCAAACGGCAATTGGAAAGTATCCCTGGATCAACCATATCTATATGCATTAATACCAGTAATTCTCAATATTTTTTAGTTTTAGAAACTTTAAATGAACTTGCCATTACCACTTCTGCTGGAAGACATTGTGCTGCTAAGTGGCAGATGAGATTCAATGTTGATAAATGTAAGGTGATGCATTTTGGACTTAAAAATCCTTGTGCTGCTTATACTATAAATGGCTCTGTGTTAAGTGAATCTGTGTTGGAAAGGGATCTTGCAGTTTTGGTGGATAACAAACTTCAAAAAAGGAAGCAGTGTCAGGCGGCAACAGCCAGAGCCAGCATGGTATTGTCTTGTATAAAGAGAGGTATGGATTCAAGGGAGGAAAATGTTATTCTCCCTCTTTACAAAGCATTGGAAAGGCCTCATTTGGAATATGCAGTGCAATTTTGGAATCCTGTGTACAAAAAGGACATATTTGAAATGGAAAGGGTTCAGAGAAGGGCTACTAAATTAATAAGAAAATTGGGGAAGCCTGAATATGAAGAGAGACTGGAAAAGTTACAATCATGTACGCTGTAGAAAAGGCGCTTGCGTGGGGATATGATTACTGTGTATAAATAAATTAACGGGCCATACAATAAACTATATGGAGGTATTGTTCACCAATAGAGCATGTCAGAGGACACGTGGCCATCCCTTACGAATTGAAGAAAAAAGGTTTAGACTTCAACAGAGAGATTCAATAAAAGTTCTTATAGTTTAAAATGGTGCTAATGTTGCCCCAACCAATCAGAACTTATGTAACACGTTGTTGTGGCAGGTTCATTGGTCAGTTTAAAATAAAAGCTGGATGAGTTTCTGCAGACAAGGAATGTTGAAGGCTACTGGTTTATTTTAAAGTACACCAGCCCCCAACCCTCCCCCTACCTTTTCCCCCCAGAATTCCCCTTCGTTTGATTGCAGCAGCATGGGAAAGGTGTGCAGGTTCCTGGGGGTGTGTCTTCCCCTGTGCTGGGAGTGCTGTCACTCAATGTGCATCATCATGGTAGCAGACACACCCACTTGGCTGCAGTAAGAAATCCTTTCCTCCCTGACTCATTTTTACAGCTGATCATGCAGAGAGAGACAGGGGAGGAAAAGTTAAAACCCTCTTCTCACACTACTTTAACAAAGGCAGGGGGAACTTGTGTTGTTTTTAATAAAGATTTTTTTGTGTCTAACTCTGAGAGGGGCGGTTGAAAAAGTGATCTAAGATGATTTCATAGGGGGTGCTGGGAATATGAGGCAATCTGGTATGGGAGGGGGTGGGAGAGAGAAAAAGAAAGTACCTGATTACTCCTCCATTAATTAGTGAAGTCAGTAGCTTGAAGTGTGTGTGTGTGTGTGTGTCCCGACGGATCCTCTGCGCATGCACTAAACGAAAACGCGTGTCGGACATTTCCCAAGCAGGCTGTCAATGAAAGTGGACAGGCCTGCACCATCCACAGCATTCTGGAAGAAACTCATTGAATTACTTCCAAACTACTGCTCAAAGACACAGGATACTGCAAGGTACATATCCACCTTACACATATCTATCCTTACAACCCAGGTGACTTTTATCAGTGGAGATACCCTTTAAAAATATCTTCTCCCTCTAACTTCCATCCAATTCCCTATAGGGGAATCGGCCGCGGCAACATAAGAGTCCAGAGCGTTCTCCCTATGCTGTGCGTAGGGAGTCCCCCTGTGCGTAGGGACTGTGTGTAGCCCGATCGTTTAAAAAATGACAGACAGGATCTTAGTAGTATAGTACTTTAAATAAAGACATATGTCTTTAAATAAAGACATATGTCCATCCAGTCCAACCTATCTAGCAATATCCTCATTTCCTGCCCAACTGTTGATCCAGAGAAAGGCAAAAAAAAACCACCAAATTTATGAAGGGGGAAAAAATTCCTTCCTGACTCCAAGTGGCAATCGGAAAATTCCTTGGATCAACTCTACTTTATGTATAAATACCAGTAACATCATGCAACATTCCTTGTTTGCAGAAACTCATCCAGCTTTTTTTTGCTGATCTTGCAGATATTTCAGGCGTGTACCTAGCTTTACAGAGATCCAACACTTAAACGGACTTATCATCTAAAAGTAAGTCAGAGCACACTCCTGTGGCATCACATTTTTTGGAACTGAAACACTCTGTTTTGGATGTTAAAGGGATGGTGGCGAAAGGAACAATATGTTGTTACGTAGGGAATCTTTTGGATTTTTACCAAGGATGCTGTTCAACCTAAAGGTCTAATTTGCAATCTTGGACTTACCTGTTTCTTACTCAAAAGGTGAATGTATAAAGTGAATACCTATGTACATATGTTTTTATTTTCTTTTTTTGATGTTATATTTTCCTTATCCTATACGTAGCTGTTTTTTCTCCTTCCTGTATCTATATAAGGTGGTTTTGTTTTTATTTCATTGTAACACTTTGTCTGAAGAAGATTCTGGATAGAACCGAAATGTTATGCTTATTGATGTTGCTGTGTGTTAAACAATAAAAGACACACAAATTTTGCAAGACTGGTGTGCATGGTGTTGATTTACATTTTTGCTTATCTGCCTCGGACCATGGCTTGCCATAACACCCAGCATAAAATACTATTTTATTTGTATTTAAAAGTGTGCAGGATTATCCATTTTTCACGCTATTTATAAAGCCAACCGTTTACGTGGCAAAGTAGTGTTTTCGCTTTTTATCTCAATACAGTACTTAACACAGCAATGTCGCTGGAGATAAATATAGTAATGGCGAAAAGACAAGTGCCTTTCTTGGGGTTCTTGTAGCTCAAAACCAGGAAAGAGCCCTTTTGGCTCTATTAAGAGCCTTTATGATAAGGGGGTCCCACAGCTTGAAACTGGGATCTAAAAAGTACCTTTTCAGGTTTCCAACATATTCTTTCTGCCGATGTCACTGCTGTCGCTGGCATCTTGATACCGGAGTCTTCTGTCTTCATCATCGTATGACTTCTGAGTTCCGCGCAAGTTTGCACCTCTTTATATAAAATTGCTGAAAGACAAAATCTAAATTTTGATTTAAATTTTTTATTAAAATATGATTGGTCAATATGTGACCATATGATTGCTAGGATTGAAATCTTAAGCAATCAAAATTTGGATTTGGTATTTCAGCAATCTTATATAAGGAGGTGCAAACCTGCGGGGAACTCAGAAGTCAGTGATGATGAAAACAGACTTCGGGATCAAGATACCGGTGGTGAAAACATTGGTGGCCGCAGTGACATCAGAGGCATAAAAAGATGTCCGAGACTTGAAAAGGACCATTTTAGGACTAGGGGTGGTCCCAGTTTCGAGCTGCTGGACCCCTTTTCATTAAGGTTCTTATTGGAGCCACAATGGCTCTTTTAAAAGGGTTTCCTGCTGCAGGACCACTTAAGCCCCAAAAGGAATTTACCAGTGCCACAAGGGCACATATAAGTGCCGGGGAGAGGGGTCCAATTTAAACCCCCAAAGGCAATTATGTGTGCCAGGATGGGGTGGCCCTGTTTCGAGCTGCAGGACCCCTTAATCCTAAAAGGGACATGTCAGTGCCACAAGGGCACTTAGAAGTGCCAGGGAGGGGGCCCCAGTTTCTTGCTACAGGAAGCCCCAAAAGGCTAACAACTAAGTACCACAAAAATGATCATATTAAAATTTACTGTACCTTAAGAATATATTTTTTTGTTTTTTTATCAAGATATCAGCCAGATATTCATATATATTTGAATACTCTGCAATCTCAAATGTGGGGCCAATTTAATTATATATTGCATAATAAATATATACTACCTCTCTCTAAACTAACTCATTTTTTTGTATACTGGCCAGCACTTATCTGGTTAAAGAACTTTAAAAAAATTAAAGGTCTCCATTCTTATGTTACTAAGAAATCAAAAAAGACAGGGATAGTTTCAAGGCTATAGGCCTCTCACATATGCAAATAAGAAACAGAGACTTCTGGGAAATATGGAAAATAAAGAAGTCTCAATTCCTTATTTGCCTATGTGAGAACGGAGCTTTGTAGCCCTAAAGGGCATCTATACTAAAAAAATATATATTTTAAATTGACCATTACTGGAAGCTAATTCTTCCCAACTATCACTATACCATTTTTGTTAATCTGTCCCCTATTTCTTTAGATGTCCAATCTAAACTATCTAACATTTCAGAAGTCAATCAAGAGCAGTTTTGCTGTAGCTAGAATGGTGACAAGAGTTTTTACAGTTGGTATGCTGTATGCATTTCCTCTCCCATTGCTGCCTTTTAGTCATACTGAGCATGCTTGCCCTCATAAAAAAGTCTGGTCAGATTAAAGGGGGAGTGGTTATAGAGGGAGGGGGGATACTGAGCCAAACAGGTACTGGATTGAAGGCATGCAGCAACACACATCTTAGATTAAGTGTTACTTATGCAACTTTATTTATAGTTTGAGTAATTTTTTCAATATAGTTGCCCTTTAAACTTTGCCAATCTTGGATATTACCCAGAAGTCTATGTCTTGTTTACATATGTGGGAGGGGAGATGTTAGGGTTGCTAGGTTTCTTGTCCTCTTCTTGGCTGTCCAGCTGTAGGAGGGTGGGAGGCAATTAAAAAAATTAAAGTGCTGTGCAGCAGAGAAGCCTGGGAGAGCGGGTGCATTCAAGGGTTAAGTC
Organism: Hymenochirus boettgeri; assembly: GCA_019447015.1. NCBI lineage: Eukaryota > Metazoa > Chordata > Amphibia > Anura > Pipidae > Hymenochirus > Hymenochirus boettgeri. Next base: position 62,841,066 of record CM033471.1, read on the forward strand.
GTGTGGTGGGGTGGTGTCGTATTGTGGCAGGGGAGCATCCAAGGAGCAGTGCAGCACAGAGCAGAGTGAGAGTTGGAGATGGACTGAGCATCTGAGCCTATCCTGATCCTGCCAGTGTCGGACATGAGCAGTGAGTAGATTATAGAACAGGATCCCCTTACAACACACTCTATTTAAAAACTTGTCAAGTCCTTCAAAGGGAAGTCTAGAACTTGTTCTGGGCTAAAAGTAGCTGCACACCCTGACTGCGGGACTTTGTGGACTGTTGGGGACAGTCATTATGATTAATTCATACACTGCCAGCAATAAAGAGATGGTAAGACAAGCACTACAAGGGTTAATCACACAGAAAATACAATCTCATGATTCCTTAAGATGGGTCTATACTCTAAGAATGAATTCATTGTTTGCGCCCATCCCACATTCAAAAGGGAATTTAAGAGTATTAAAGAGCAGCTATAGCAGATATATGAAAAACATATTTCAATGCCTGTCTATAAGAGTATGTATGCAAATGTGGAAGTATGTGAAGCCTGTGTGTGCTTGTCTGTGAGAAAGAGGGCATGAGTAAATGTCTGAGAATGTGTGTGAGTTCCTGTCTGTGAATGTGCAGGAGGGTCTGTCTGTGGAAATGTCTACCTTTGAAAGATTGTCTGTGAGTGCTTGTTTGTGAGATTGTGTCTGTGCATGGGTGCCTGTGTGACAGTATGAGTGACTGTCTATGACAGAGTGTGTGTGAGTGCCTCTATAAGAGTGCGAGTACCTGCATAAGAGGGTGTGAGTGCATGTCTGTGATACTGAGAGCTTGAGCTGTGCACGAGTGCCTGTCTGTGTAGAGTATGTGGTGTTTCTTTTTTTAAAGTACCTACACAGACATTAGGCCTGGCTGCCTAATTTGTGGACTTCTGGAGCCAGTTACTATAATTAGCTCATACACTGCTAGCAATAATTTACATAAATGTTACTTATAAGCCACTCCCAATTCAAGCCACATCCACTCATAACGCAGCAGAGTGCTTTGCTAATAACCCCTACCACATCTTTTCAGGTTTACAATAAGTGAAATGTGGCAACCCTTTAGCCTTAAAGGGCATGTCCACCCCGAAATTGAACTTTTGATATGCGGTAGGGCATGTTCCCCCAGCCCCAACCACATTAATATAATTGTTAGAAAGTCCCCCGATTCTTACTTACCTGCCCTCTCTCCTCCGCTGCAGTGTTCAGGCCCTCTGCTTGCATGGAATTGAAAGCAGGGGGCGGGACCGGCAGCCGCGTCCGTGATTGGCTGAGAGGCAGGGAGGGCTGCACTGAGCATGCCTCAACCTTGATGAGGTTGAGGAAGTCTCAGGCACAGCATGAGTCACACACTGCTCCTACACAGCAGTTTCCTGGACTTTGGAGGGGCACAGCAGGGGAACTATTTTGAGCAGGAATGTAAGGTAAGGATTGTTTTAAACTACTTGATGTGGCCAGTAAGGGGTTACATTTTAGTTTTGGGGGTGGACATGCCCTTTAAATGATTCCTATGTTATTAGATTCCTTAAAGATGTTTATCTATAGGTACTTTACATTGCAAAACCATTGGCCTACAATATACTAAAGATCGCTTAATAACACAGAAACTGGCCTGTAACTGGTTCTGCATTTAGCTCATGGAATGCAGGGTCTGGAGGGGCATGTTATTTTGATTTAAACACTGGCAAGAAGGGCTGACTGCTACACTGGATGGAAGGTTAATTATAAAACTGTCTGCAGAGCTAACTTCAACACTGGCTTCAGGGCTGACTTCAACACTGTCTGAGAGACTGGCTGCAGCACTGACTGCAACAATGGATGAGAGCTGACTTCAACACTGGCTTGGTAGGCTGATTAATACTGGCTGGATGACTAACACTGACTGGACGGCTAGTTTTAACATTGGTTGGAGGAATGGCTAACACAGGCTGATTTTAAAGGGCTTATCCACCCCCAAAACTAAAATTTAACCCCATATTGGCCCACTGTGTAGTTTAAATAAAAATCTTTACCTTACATCTCTGCTCCTTATGGTTCTCCTGCAGTGCCTTTTCAGAGTCCAGGAAAGTGAAGCGTAGACGCTGTCAGTGAGTCATCCAGTCCCTGCTATTTCCCTAACCTCAACAAGGCAGTGACATGTGCAGGAGAGCCCTCCCCCCAATCCGGATCCATACTCTGCAGGCGTGGCACCTAGAGTGAATCCCTTTGGGCACAAGGTGCCCCTGCCCACCCCCAAAATATTTCTTTAAAAAAATTCTTAGATCGCTACTTATGGATATGCCCTTTAACTGAGCTGATTGTAACACATGCTGGAGGACTGACTAATAGAGATTGGCGAGGAATGCACTCACTTAATAAACCTTTAAAGGGCATGTCCACCCCCAAAACTATAATCCCCCCAGTAATGGCCCCATCATGTAGTGTAATAAAATCCTTACCTCACATCCCAGCTCCATATAGTTCTCCTGTAGTCCCCCCCCAAAGTCCCAAAAACTGCCCACCAGGAGGATAGCAGAGTCCATATAGGACTCTGCCTCCTATCTGGCCTCCAGGAGAAGTTTGGCATGCGTACTGCAGCCCTTCTCCCCCTCCTTCTCGATTAGAATTCCCTCCCCCTAGCATACAACCCTTTCCATATATCATTCCCCCTGTCCCCCCAGCCCCAACCGCTATATTTTTTATTTTAGAAAGTGTCCCAAACTTTACTTACCTTCCCTCTTTCCTCTGCCGCACTGAACTCCCGGCAGCCGCGTCCGTGATTGGCTGCTGCTCAGCCAATCACAGACGCGACTGCCGGTCCCGTCCCTCTGCTTGCATTTTCTCGCAAGCAGAGGGCCTTGCAGTGCGACGGAGGAAAGAGGGAAGGTATTTCTAAAATAACAAATATAGCGGTTGGGGCTGGGGGGACAGGGGGAATGATATATCAATTTTTTTTTTCAAGGGTGGACATACCCTTTAAACTTCCAACTTTATTGTGACAAATATGTGCATAACGTTTCGGGGTTTTCCCACTTCCTCAAGTGCATCAAGGACTGGAGTACTGACTAACGCTGGCTGCTTAACACTGGATAGAAGGGGTGGTATTAAAACTGTCTGGAGGGATGACAAACAGCTAGTTTCAACAATGGCTAAAAGGCTGATTGTAGCACTGGCTGGAGGCATCACTAACATTAGATGTTGCAATGATTGTAACACTGGCTGAGGGGCTGATTGTAATACTGGCTGGGGGCTGATTGTAACACTGGCTGGAGGGCTGACTGTAACACTGGCTGGAGGGCTGACTAACACTGGCTGGAGGGCTGACTGTAACACTGGCTGGAGGGCTGACTAACACTGGCTGGAGGGCTGACTAACACTGGCTGGAGGGCTGACTACAAGACTGGCTGGAGGGCTGACTGCAACACTGGCTATAAGGGCTGATAGCAACACTTGCTGAAAGGGCGGACACTGACCAGTGGAAGGGATGAGTTAAATCCAATATATCAGTGCTCTCAGCTTCCTTTAAAGTGCTGCCCAGACTTTCAGACAAAGTAATGAACTAAAAATCTAAACTTTAGACACTGTTGCGCTGCTTCTCTTACTCTGACATTCTGATTAGCCCAAGTTCGAGCCGAACTTCATGAGTTTGAACAGACTCGGACTTCTCGAACTATCCCGGACCCGGATTTCTCGGACTCTCGATCGTAAATTTGATAATTATTGAATGTACTGGATAGTGTACTGGTTAAGGGCACTGCCTTTGACACACAATCCAGCCACACAATGTAATGGCTGGATATTTTACTGGTTAAAGGCACCGCCTTTAATGTGGGAGACCAGGGTTTGAATCCTGGCTAGGGACAGCTCTACAAATCTTTGGATTATAATACCCTAGTAATATAATAACCATAAAATAACCTAGTAATATAATAACAATATAATAACCATATAATAACCTAGTAATATAATACCCTATATTCTAACCATATAATAACCTAGTAATATAATAACCATAAAACACCCTCGTAATATAATATTAGATGGTTATTATATTACTAGGTTATCATATGGTTATATTACTAGGTTATTATATGGTTATTATATTACTAGGGTATTATAATTATCCAAACATTTGTATAGCTGCCCCTAGCCAGGATTTAAACCCTGGTCTCCCATGTCAAAGGCGGTGGCTTTAATCAGTACACTATCCAACCCTCGAATGTACCATTCGCTAAGCCTAGGAAGGACCGTTTGCTAACAGGAAGGATTGTTTGTTCGTTCGATAATCCTCGAATGTATAGTCAATTGCCTGTCTGATTTCAGGAAGTGTTTTAACAAGTTTTGGTGACAGTGACATGTTCCCCAGACCATTTCCCAGGTGTCATAGCCATTTACAGTAAGTTACCACTGTTAGTTTAGCTGTAAATCACTATGACTTTTCGAACTATCACTCCCCCATAGACTTGAATGGGTCCGAATTCGAACTTTCGAACTTTCTCTTAAGTTCGAAAACGGACCGAACTTTATATAGTTCGGCCATCTCTAATTCTGAGTAGAACTTTGAAGGAAGCAGAAAGCAGAGTAATGTATGGGGGTCTTAGGTACATGTAAAGACTAGCAATTATCCCTCCTGTCCCCCAAAACGGAGCAACAAGTACTCTGAACTCTCACACATACATCTTGTCAACTCCCAACTCTAGTCTCTTAAGGCAGTACAGTGTAAGCTCTCACGATGAGCTAGTCCAGTTCCTAACAAAAAAAAACAAAAAACAGCATAATACTGACGAAACTGGGACAGTTGGGAGGCATGTAATTATACAGTATTATAAAAATACAGTAATTCCTACAGGGCTACCATGGAAACATGGAAATTACCCAAATGTCTCTATTCCATATTTGGATTAGGTTTCTAATTGACACAAGCACGCTGGGAGGACAGAGATAGCAGGACAGGGGTGATTTAGCAAGAAGGGAACACATTTCTGTTTAATGAGTCATCATAGCAAAGTGTCTCCTCTCACTTAACACAGGCTTTCCTGCTATCTCAGGCGTCAGTTGAATTGTGGGTGGGGTGTATGTACTGTATTACAAGGAATAATTTTCATCATAACATTCTAATATGTCACCTCGGCGTTCCCTACCCTGTAAATAGGAACATCCTTGATACATTTTTATCTGCTGTATTCAGTTAGATCAACTGGTCTTTGAAATTTGAGAGATCCAGTTGGACTATCAAAATGTATTCAGGAACTAAACGTCAAGTCCGGTTGATAGCTTAATACCACAGATATACCAGGACCTTGATGAATGAGAACCTATGCAGGCAAGAAATTTAAGGAATTTTACAATGGACTATTTTTCTGTCAGTTTGTATCCATTTTTTGCATACATTTGTATCCATTTTTTCACAAAGTGTATTCCATACATTTCTATAGAAAATGCATGAAAAAACAGAAATGCTGCATACAGTGCATTTTTTTTAAACAGCCTGGAACAGAATATAACGCAGCAGGTGTGAACGATATTATGAAATTCTATGGGGTTTTACGGTCTGTCCATTTTTTTAAACGCACCTGAGTTTGAAAAACGGATACAAACTGATGTAGCGTGAATGAGCCCTAATGCGTTTGCGCACGATTCTGGTGCATTGCAGTGTGTCCTCAGCCTTACAGTTATTATATTACATAAACAAGTAGTTGACATTTCCAAACTAGCATCCCATGTAAGCCTCACTGACAATCTAGTAATCTGCAATAGCAACATAGTGCTGTCAATATTCCGATCTTCTCACTGACGATATCTCTCTACTTCCGGTATCATACTTGTCACTTCCGGTCCGTGACGTACGCGGTCACCTGGTGGGGTGACGTAATTAGTAGAACCAGTAGATTCCTTTGTGGGTATAGGAAATAACACTTCCCTTTAGGCGCCGTGGGTGGCTACCAGGAGCAGAGAAGGGTGGAGGTGTATTAGTTAGGAGGCAGTGTTTCTACCTGTCCGCAGTCTGTCTTTCTGTCTCCGCCTCCCCGTTTTTTTCTCTCCTCTCGGTTAAGAGCCATCTTTGCTTGTCACCGTGCACCTTGTTTTATACAGATAGAGAACAGCGACGAGACCCGCAGAAAGACATGAAGATCAAGGATGCAAAGAAGCCGTGTGAGTGCAGCAGTCCACTCTAGTATTGATTGTTTATGTCTGCAGAGATTTCGAACCTTGACCCTCCAGAAGTTTTGGAAACTACAACTCCCACCATGCATTGGTTGCAGAATGCTAGCAAGGTATGCTGGGAGTTGTAATTTCTAAAACATCTGGCAGGACTAGATTTGACATCTCTGCAGGCCTGCAGAAAATACAATTCACCGGCCATTTTATTTAGTATTATGGACTTTTTATCTCTGTCCCAGTGCATAATCAATAGCTCACAAGAAACTGATTGTCATAGTAGTGATAAGATATTAGCTATCAACGCACCATTAAAAAGACTATACACGTATGATCTTGAACCCGATGTACGACCCCCGAGCGTGTGTGTACAAGGCGCTTAAATCTTTTCAGTGGGCAATTAATGGACAATATATTATCACTACTATGACCATCAGTTTATCATGAGCTACTGATTATGCACTCCGCCATAGCGGATTAATGAACAATGCTGACCAAACGCATACTCACGTGCGATTATAGTCCAAAGTGGCCGTTAGTCGCGCATGCGCACACGCTCATGGGGTCGTTCGTTGGCTATGTAAGAGGCTTAAATATACATGATCCATGACTTTGATACCAAGAGGTGCAAACGTTTGTCTGTGCTATTAATCTGCAGATCTTATCTAATTGCAATAGACCAGTAAGATGTTTGTGTCCCTCACTTGCTATTAGTAAATAATTACAGACCGGCTTTAGGATATGGCAATATAAATATCTCAAACAAGTTAAGTAGGGTTTCTGATCAAATTCATGCATTTCTTACATGTTTTAAATTTTATTCACATTAAGGATCCTCGTATATATTGTTGGTATCCAAAGCTGTTTGTGATAATGACTGTATTAAAGTTTGACGTATGATAAAAAGAAGCTTTAATTGTTTTTTGCTAAACATAATTATTACTTAAGTCAACAATTGCTGCATTGTTTAAATATATTTTGGCAAGCTGAGATGACATTTTCCTGGTATACAAGTGCTGATTTAATTGATGCATCACTTGTTTTTATAAGTGACTTTGTAACCGAAATAGAGCTTTATAATGCGCATCTTTCTTTCCAGTAAATAAAGTTCCTGGTGTTTTATCCAGGGAGCAGCTGTCCTCCAATCATCTCTATTCGTCTGTGTAATGGGTAAAGCAGAAATAGTTGTTGAGTTGGATAAAAACATGATTTAGCCTAAATTAGAATTATTATAAGGATTTCTAGGTTGTCTATTCTTGCATGGGCCAAAGTTTTGATAATTATTTATTTTGATGTCTATAGCGGTAGTTTTTTTTAAAAAAAAAAAATAGCTTTTAGCTTTGTGAATATTTAGTTCTTCAGGTGCTCTTTTATTTATTAGTCCTCTAAAACTAGCAGCCAGATAGTGGTTTAGGAAGATGGGCAGAAATCTAACATTATCTGCCCAAATTTTATTAGATAAACTTGCTTCATAAACTAGAAATGGATGTAATAAGACAGAAGGGGTTAAATTGGGGAGGATCAGGGCACTATCTGTTTGGGAAATTACTGAAATTGATTAGAAAATTAATATTGGCAGATATAAAAAAATGTTAATTTGATTATGGTTTACTGGATCATGGACTTCTGTAAATGAGTAAAATAATGCTCCGTATCTATTTAATATATTTGCTTACATTTATTTTTATTTGCCCTTCCTTAGCTTTTCCTTGGTTTGGCATGGACATTGGTGGAACTTTGGTTAAGCTTTCCTATTTTGAACCAGTTGATATCACTGCAGAAGAAGAGCAAGAGGAAGTCGAAAGCTTAAAGAGCATCCGAAAATATCTGACTTCTAATGTAGCTTACGGTTCCACAGGCATCAGAGATGTTCATTTGGAGCTAAAGGATTTAACTCTGTTTGGTAGAAGGGGAAATTTGCATTTCATTCGCTTTCCAACTCAGGACCTCCCTACTTTTATTCAGATGGCAAGAGATAAAAACTTTTCAACACTTCACACGGTTTTATGTGCAACAGGGGGTGGTGCTTATAAATTTGAAGAGGAATTTAGGACGGTATGTTTCCTTATTTGTTTTCTTTCTGTGTGTCTTTTTCTTTGTAGGGTTTAATTTACATTTGAAAGTGTCAGTTCACCTTCTGGCCAAAATGCACTGGTTAGACGCTATTTCTAAAGGTTGCTTGTGGCATATCTTGTATATAGCTTTATCTTGGGCTATCATTTACCAACAAATGCCCCTGTGCTTCAACCTACGTGGCTTACATTGTCTGTGTGACAGAGGGTATGGGACGGAAACAATTGGACAAAGTTAATTTCAATAAAGCCCTAGGACCTGATGTAATACATCCTTGGATCTTAAGAGAGCTTACGGTAGTCCAGTTTTATCTAGACCACTGTTTTGGAAAAGAGCCACTATTCAAAAAAGGTAGTCGTTCACAGCCTGGTAACTATAGACCTATAATTCTTACATCATTGGTAGGGAAGACACTGGACAGAAGTGAGTAAGTATTTAGATTCTGGCTGGATGTTGTACACTTGGATTTTGCTAAAGCTTTTGATACTGTGTCGCATAGGCGACTTGTGTAAACTGAGGTCTGTTGGCCTAGAAAAAACCTTTATACATTGATATGGCTGTTGGATCACATACAGGGAATAATTGTCAGTAGAGCTGCATCTGTGTTGACTAAAGTTTTAAGTGTAGTGCCTCAGGGTTATGTACTGGGACCACGCCTTTTTCAATATGTTTGTAAATGACTTAAGCCTCATACACACGTTGGATAATTTTCGTACAATGCAGCCAACGAATGTTCAATGACATCTGTACACACAGCAACGATGGTCACCACGATAGTCGTTGGATGTAGACCTTCGTATGTAGCATTCGTATCATTGCACAATTACAAAAAGCAGCACTTGCACCTTTTATATATTTTTCGTTGAACGATAACGATAATCTGCCGACCATGTACAAATATAAGATAATAGGAAGAACAACTATTGTCGGAAAAAGCCGACAATAGTTGATGGTCGTTGGTCTTTGATGATCATTGATGCTATATTTTTGTGCGAATATCATGCGATTACTTGTTCGTCCGTTGTATCGTACGGAAATTATCCAACGTGTTTATGAGGCTTTAGAAGTGGGTATTAAGAGCAAGGTCTCTGTGTTAGCTGATGATGCAAAAAGCACTGGTAAGGCCTCATTTGGAATATGCGGTGCAGATTTGGAATCCCAATTACAAAATGGACATCTGGGAAATGGAAGGAGTTTAGAAAAGGGCAATTAAAATAAGGGGAATGGAGGGGCTTGACTATAAAGACAAATTAGATAGGTAGCGCTGTTTGCATATCTGTTGTATTCAGTTAGATCAAGTGGACTTAAAGTTTAGTTCTTGATGGCAATTTGCTAGTCATCCAACTGTCTTTCTCAATTCATAAGAATCTGTTGGCAATATAAGTACTCTGGAAAATCCCAATTAGCATATGACAGCCAGGTGTTAGGGACCTTTTGAATGCAAGGTGTGGATGCATTGGGGGCTAGGGGTGTTATCGAAACTGCCCAGGGTAAGGTGTCAAAACAGCATTGTACATGGCATACAGTTGGTGCCAAACCCCCACAGAATGATATGCTATTGCTGTAAGCAGATCTAGATAGATGATCAAAATGGACAGCTGAGTGGTAGAGAAGATTCAATGTTGATGTATGTACAGTGATGCATTTGAGGATTAACAATACTTGTTCCACCCATACCATAAAGAGCACCATTGGGCAAACTGAGATTCTAAACAGGATCTAGATTAAAGGGCATGTCCACCCCCAAAACTAAAATTTAACCCACTATTGGCCCCACTCTGTAGTGTATAAAAATCCTTACCTTACATCCCTGCTCCAAATGGTTCTCCTGTAAATTCCCCCCGAATTTATCAAAACTGACCACCAGGAGCCTGGCCACCAGGGCAATTATTTCCGCCTCTGAGCTGTCCTCTCAGAGGTTTTTAGCTTGCTCAGAGCAGCCCTTCACATCCTCCCTCCCATTTTGCTCTCCCTCCCCCTAGTGTAAAAACCCTTTCCCACATAGTAGAGCTAGTTCCCCCAGCCCCAACCGCTATAATATATTTTCCAGAGACTCCTCTGAGCTTTACTTACCTTCCCTCTCTCCAGCGTTCTGAACTGTCGGCAGCCGCGTCCGTGATTGTCTGCCTCTCAGCCAATCACAGACGCGGCTGCCGGTCCGGCCCCCTGCTTGCATTCTCTTACAGCCCCATGTGGCCCCGCCCACCCACAGGTGCTGTGGCCCTGTCCACCCATGGGTGCATAAGCCCTGCCCACTCGCGGGTGCCGTGGGCCACTTAGACTCCCTTACCTAATCTGTCAGGACTTCACACTGCAGAGAGAAGGAGGGACTTCCTGTCTCCCTCACACACTGAGGGAGTCTGAGGCTGTGGTCACCTGCAGCACTGTGCAGGAGAAGCCTTAGGAATGTCACATGTCAGCCTCCCACCCATTAATTTTCTGGTCAGTCATTTCTTTATATCTTGGGCTGTGGAGCAGGTAGAGAGGTGGTTGATGGCTCGATTTAAAGGTAGGGAACTGGTCTTGAACTCAACTTGTTTGGAGACCACAGTTCCCCTTTAATGAGTAGGGTATAAAAGTTGGACTATATGGACATGTATGTCTTTGTTTAATTTTCACTAGTATCTTACACTATGAATGCAAAATATTCTTTCTCTTTATGCATTTAATAAATAGCTAGCATCTAAATGCAGCAGAATTGCATAAATTCTGCAGAGCCACTGTCACATACAAGAAACCTGAATGCCATGTGGTGAATTGTTTACATTACAACAATGGTAACTAAACAACAAAATCTAAACAAACACATTCTTGAATTGGCTACAATAGATAATTGCAGATTTCTGCTTAAATTACAGAACTTCATGGCATAAATTACTAATCAATGATCCTGTCATCCTGAAATAATCCCAATTTAAAGCTCTTAGAAATACTAAATAAAGTAAATTTATAAACCATGTGAAATCATTTGCATTTACAAAGAAAATAATCTTTCAAAATTGTTAATTATGTTTGATAATCCACGTCTCCCTACACTTTAATTGAAGCACTCCTCTCATAACCTCTCTGTGATGTATCTGTTGTATTCAATTAGATCAACTGGACTTGAAGTTTAGTTCTTGAAGACGTTCGCTAGTCATTCGACTGGCTTTCTCAATTCAGAATGACTTGTACAAGAATCTTTGGCAATTATGTACCCTGGAAAATCCCAATTAGCATATCACAGCCAAGTGTTAAGGGTGTGATTGGATAGTGGCTAAGAGGTGTTATAGGAACGCCCAGAGTAAGGTGTCAAAACAGCATTGTACATGGCAAACAGTTGGTGTCAAACCCCCCCTCACATAAATGGCCTCCTTAACACCTCTCTTGAACCAGTCACGTTCCTTTGCCAATATGTTAACATTACAATCTTCAAAGGTATGTCCTTTATCCTTAAGATGCAGGTACACGGCTGAGTCCTGACCCGAGGAACTGGCTCTTCTGTGCTGGGCCATACGTTGATGCAGTTGCTGTTGGTCTCCCCCACATACAAATCAGAGCATTCTTCACTGCACTGCGTATATGATGTCGCTTTTCTTGTGTTTCGGTATTGGGTCTTTTGGATGTACCAGTTGTTGCCTCAGTGTGTTGTTCGGTTTAAAGCAGACAGGGATACGGTGTTTTTTGAAAATTCTTCTTAATTTCTCGGAGACCCCTGCTACATATGGGATGACCATGTTCTTTCTCCTGTCTTGCTTTTCTCCTTCACTGTTGGTATTCATGTTCTTTTCTTTCCTTTTACTTCTTTTGACAAAGGCCCAGTCTGGATATCCACAAGTTTTAAGGGCTCCTCTGAGATGTTTCGTTTCTTTAGCCTTCGCCTCTGTGCTAGTGGGGATGTTCTCAGCTCTGTGTTGCACTGCAGTCTTGGCCTAGCCGTTTTCTCACCATGTCAACAGCCTCCTTGGTGGGTATACAGGTGATGAGAGATGTCACATCATAGGACACCATAGTTTCTTCTGCACTAAGTACTATATCTTCAATCTTGTTGGTGAAATCCTGAGAGTTCTGGATGTGATGCTTAGAACTTCCCACCAATGGTCCTAAGATGTTGGCTAGGTATTTTGCTACCTTGTATGTTACAGAGTTGATGCTGCTGTCTATAGGTCTTAGTGGTGCCCCTTCCTTATGTATCTTTAGGAGTCCGTATATGCATGGATGTGCCTCACCAGGGTAGAGGCTATGATACATTGCTCGATCAATGGCTTTATCCTTTTGAAACTGTTGTAGTAAGTCTATGACGCTTTTCTTGTAACGGCTGGTGGGATCCCTTGTTAAAGCCTCATATGTGTTATTATCGGCCAGGAGCATGGTCACCTTATTATGGTAGTCTGAGGTTGAGTACCACCCTTGTCTGCCGGTAGAATGGTGATACTGGAATCTTTCTTGAGTGTTGTTAAGGCTCTTCTTTCCTGTGTGGTCAGGTTAGATGAAGGAGTTTTAGCACTGGCTAAGGCTGCAGATACCTTAAGGCAAAGTTGTTCTGACTCATTCTGTGGTAACTTATTATTGTGAATTAAGGCTTCTGTGGCTGCTATAATATCCACCACAAGGATGGCTTTAGGAGTGATGAATTCAAGCCCTTAGCAAGGTCTTTGAGGCCATTTATGTGAAACCAAGCCTAAATAGAGGTGGGGGGGTTCGACACCAACTGTCTGCCATGTACAATGCTGTTTTGACACCTTACTCTGGGCGTTCCTATAACACCTCTTAGCCACTATCCAATCACACCCTTAACACTTGGCTGTGATATGCTAATTGGGATTTTCCAGGGTACATAATTTCCAAAGATTAAGTCATTCTGAATTGAGAAAGCCAGTCATATGACTAGCGAAACGTCTTCAAGAAATAGATTAGTTAATCTATTCACGGTTTGTTCCATCCCATAAAGCTTATAATCTAATTACTGAGTTTCGCACATTCATTATTGTGGGGAAATGCCAAGTGCCTGGAGGAAGCCCACATAAGTACAGATTAAACATGCAAACTGACAGGGTATGCTGCTGCTGCTAATACCATTAACTAATATATAAAACAAAGTGTTGTGTCTAATATTTTCAAATATTGACCATGTTTTTTCTTACCAATTGGAATAATGTTGAGCATTCTGTTAAGATACTATAACGGAAATTTAATAATGTAACAGGTATGACTTAATGTGATCAATTCTTTTCATTTTTCCCACTCCACAAATCAGATTGGAAATCTCCAGCTACACAAAGTGGATGAACTTGATTGCCTTGTTAAAGGTTTATTATACATAGACTCAATCAGTTTTAATGGACAGGCGGAATGTTATTATTTTGAGAATTCCTCCCATCCAGAAAGATGCCAGAAGATGCCTTTTAATCTTGATGATCCTTATCCTTTACTTGTTGTGAATATTGGTTCCGGAGTCAGCATACTTGCAGTTCATTCCAAAGACTGTTATAAAAGAGTATGTGGAACAAGGTACTGTACCTTGAACTTTCTAATAAAATTATTATTTCAATTTAAGTGTTAATTTTATTCTTTGATTAAAGCAAATGGGAATTGTCCCTGCATTCTTTCATGTATGACTTTATTATAATTACACCTCCATGATCACTTATATTCATGATTATATAATTTCCCACTAGCACTGTAGGATTAATGTTCCTATTGTTGGTGCTGTGTGGTTTAAATGTACCATAGATATTTATATATATATTTGCGAAAAAATATTTGCGTGGGTATTTGTAAGGATGCGTACAAATAACCAAATATGGATCAAAAGATCTTGGAATTGTCAGCCAAACATACCATTTTAAAACGTAAAAGACCAGGAAACTTTTATTAAGAAACACTAAAAATCAATAACAAGGGAGCAAGAAACCTTTTGGTTTCGAATAAAAAAAGTTTTAAATCTGTTTGTTTTCTTAATTAACAGTTTAGCTATGTAATGTTGAAAACAACAATTAGACTGATTTTATCTCTTAAGAAATGTTCTAGTAAAGATAACTCATGCGACATAGATTCACATTAGAGATCCTTCAAAGGATGATTGCCAGATTAAAAGAAATATAGAATTTACAATAACACTAAACACTGAACTTCTACCGTATATTTTTCTAGTAAAGGAACGCAAACTCCTATTTGTATAATATAACAGTTGACCAAGGTAGGGCTTAATTTCAGCTTTTAAATATGAAACACACTTAAGTCTTTTACAAATCTTGATAACCTCAAATAAGCAGTATTTCATGTAATTTAGAAATGTTTTGGCTTCTGTTATGTTTTTAGATTTAAAATGTGTAAGCAATTATAATTTCAATATTTAGTTTAATTCAGTCTTTTTGTAGAGCTTAAAAGAAAACATTCTTTTTTTTCCTGTGCTTCGTTTATTTTAGCCTAGGTGGTGGAACTTTCCTTGGCCTTTGCAGTTTATTAACTGGATGTGAAAGTTTTGAAGAAGCTTTAGAAATGGCCTCTGCGGGAGATAGCACAAATGCTGATAAATTGGTACGAGATATATATGGGGGAGACTATGAAAGATTTGGACTCCCAGGTTGGGCAGTTGCTTCAAGGTAATAACTCCATTTGTTTCCTCCCATTTCATTTGTCTTTCTGTATAAGTTGCCATGTAATCTTTGTGTTGGCTTTTTTTTTTCTTTCTTAAACAGGAACTGTGGTCTCCATAAAAGTGCCCTCTATTAAAAAGAGCACACACATTACTCTAGGATCATGCTTCTAGCTGCAGTCTATCCAGACCTACGGCAGTTATAAGGGTGGTACTTTCTGATTACAAAGAGAGCTGTGACATCGACAGAAAGCTCCTGGCTTGAGCATGTCCACTTCATCAAGTTTTCAAATATAATGTTTAAAGGGACACTAAACTGAAAAAAATGACTTGCCTTTATCCATTTCTATATTTTTAGTACATTCAGGAACTTGATCCCTTTTTGCTCTCAGTGCTCCCTGTCACTAGATCTCCTCTTCTTCTGTTCAGCTCACTCCTAGTTAGTATACATGTTTCCTCCCTATGTATCCATCCCCTCCCAAAACTGAGGCACAAATGGAGCGTGGAGCATGTGTAGTGGAGGTGATCTGTGCCCCACTATAGCCAGTGTTATACTGAAAGTAAAATTGCTTTGCTATGGGAAGTTAAGCAGCATTGGGAGATGTAATAACTGCTTGAATCTGCTTGATTTTCTTTTATCTGTAGGAGTTTGAAGGTGTGTGTAGTGGGGGGCTTTGTAATTGATTTCTTAAGGTACAGTGCTACAGGGCTTGAGTAACACAACCAGCAGCTAACTGCAGGATTGGGTTTATCTGCACAGAAAGAGCACAGAGCATCAGATAATGCCTATTCCCCTTTCTGATCTTAATGCTGAATCAACTAGCCATACAATGACAAAAAAATAAACTTTACTTTTATAGAATGGATAGTTTTACATGTAGTGTGCAGGGGGAGGGGCTGGGTGATTGATAGTTCTTTACTGACTAGCTGTGCCCCGTCCCCTTTAAAAAGTAAAACTCCCAGAGCTAAAAAAACAAGGCCAGGAAGGTCAGAGAAGAAAACAAAAAGCAGATTTAAGATTGGTGGTAATAAATCCTAATTACAGTGTGATTAGTTAAAAAAGCCTTTTCATTTGGATTGACAACAGCTAGACACATCATTTTAGGCTTGTTTGAAAGGAATGAGATGACTCTTGTTGGTGGTACTTGTATGGAGACAACAATTCCCATTTTAAATTAAAGGTACTCAAAAGCTTTTTTTTTAAGTGACCATATTATTTTTTTTTTCATATTTATTTTACCTGCATTTGTATTTTTGGGTTGCATGCCTATATTGAACTAGTACATATATTCATATTTATATTCAGCAGTATATTGTCTGTCTGCAAAACTGTGCTTCAAATGTTTACATATAAGATAAATATGGGCAATACATTATTAATTATTTTGTAATCTTCCTTCAGACCTAGATATCTATACAGACAATTTGGGGTGCCCTGTTCAGTTTATATGTCTTCCAGAGGCACACAGATGTATACTGAATACAATTGTATTTTTTGATTTGTACAAATTCACAAACAGGTGGTTGACATGTTTCCGCCCTACCTGAAGACGGCCCAAGGTTGGGCGGAAACATGTCAACCACCTGTTTGTGAATAAACACGTTTGATATACCTATTGTGTGTCTGTATATATATATATAAGAGAGAGAGAAACAAGTCATAACACTAAAACGAGTAGGTTCTACAGTCCCCAGTTACTCTTGACTATACGATTAACACCTTTAATGCCCACACCAAAACATATAACAAAGGGGACACGCTTCTCCACATCAGACTGTCTATTTTTAGATAATTTAGATTTACACAGAGCTCTACCGAGTACTGTTTCTGGATAACCCTGTTGTCTAAATTTGTCAAGTACCAAATCTTGTGTTTCCAGACGTTTATCTGGTTTACTCACTATACGATTTACCCTTTTAATTTGACTGATTGGTAATGCTTCTTTTAAATGACGAGGGTGACAGCTTTCAAAGTGTAACAGTTCATTTCTGTCTGTAACCTTTACAAATAGTTCTGTAGAAATTGTTACAT
This sequence comes from Hymenochirus boettgeri, assembly GCA_019447015.1. NCBI lineage: Eukaryota > Metazoa > Chordata > Amphibia > Anura > Pipidae > Hymenochirus > Hymenochirus boettgeri. The sequence goes on from CM033471.1 coordinate 62,857,901, forward strand.
CTTTTTTTAATTAGCACATCCAGAAAAGCAATTTTCTCATTACTATAGTTTAACGTATAACTGATATTATCATGGACATCATTAAGGGCTGTGTGGAACTGCTTCAGGGACCCCCCACAACACAAACACGTCATCTATGTAACGCCATCAAACACGACCGTGCCTGGTGAACGATGGAAGTCCATAGATGAACGACTCCTCCTGCCATAGCATGAAGGCATTTGCGTATGCAGGGGCCAGATTGGACCCCATAGCAGTCCCACACAGCTGACCAAATCTAAAATAGTTGTTCGTGAGAACCAATTCTAGGGCTGAAACAAAGAAGTCAATTTGTATTCTAGAGTAAACTCCACATTTGCTTAAAAAGTTCCTACATGAACTAAGTCCATGTTCGTGAGGTATAAAGAGGATACATCAAGAGTAACCAATAACAATTCAGAAAAATCTTCAATCTCTAGCCCTAGTAATTTATCCAAAAAATCTTGGGAATCTTTTATGTTAGATTATTTCTGTATCAAGGGAGCAAGGACCCTGTCCAATAAGGTGGACAGGGGGCTAAATGCAGACCCAATGCCTGCTACTATAGGCCGCCATGTAAGATGGACAGGATATATAGTTATGTACAGACAAAAAATTAAACATAAGTTTTGTTTTTTCTTTGCCTTTAGTTTTGGAAACATGATCTATAAAGACAAACGGGAATCCGTTAGTAAGGAAGACCTGGCTCGTGCTACTTTGGTAACCATTACAAATAACATTGGCTCAATAGCAAGAATGTGTGCTGTTAATGAGGTAAGTTGTTTAAAATATTACTAGATATGCAGGAAATAAATCTCTTGTATATTCTTAAATTAATGATTAATAGGTCAGAAAAATCATACATGAACACAGGGTTTCGGTCACACGACCCCCCCCTACCATCAGATTAGTATGATTAGTATAATTTTATTCAGATAAGTATGATTGTATTTGTCTTTGTGCAGTGAAAATTTTGTTTTATGTGTAACCTCCCTTGTTCTGGAATCCACAATAAATTCAAGATTTACTCTTTTCCTTTGGCTTCTTTATAGTGCTGCCTTGTTGCATATGAATCAAGCAGCATTGTACAGGGCTATGAAGGCTCTGAGACAAAGCACCTATGAAAGGGGGATCTTTATCTTGTGCTAGAAGGGCTTTAATGTCTAATGTGTCTACATCAGGGATGGTCCACTTTTTAACATAGTAAGTTGGCTCCAGAAACCAATTTAGCCTTTTTGGTAGCCAGCTCCATTGACAATGGAAAAATTCAAAAAACTAGATGCCAGGTAGGAATTTGTAGGCGCATTGGTTGCTGGATTTGTCCAGCCCTGTTCAAAATAAATTTTTAAGTGCTAATAAGAAGTAACGTGTCAGCATGGTATGATAGTAAAATGCCTCCATTGTGCAACATTCTTTTTAAAAAAAATAAGACCCTTAAATTGCAGTATGATAAAAATGCTCTGACTTTTTGCTTCACACCCAACATAATTCTTAAAGGTAAACTTTCAAACTGGTATAGTGTAGTTGCTAAACAAGCTAAAGGAACCTGCAAGTTGTTTAGTTAAGTGCGTGATGTTCTTTATTTTTAAGCAAACTTATTTAATTACTTGTGTGACCTTCTGTTTTAGAAAATAAATAGAGTTATTTTTGTTGGCAACTTTCTTCGAGTGAATACCCTTTCTATGAAGCTTCTTGCATATGCACTGGATTACTGGTCAAATGGCCAGCTGAAAGCATTGTTCCTTGAACATGAGGTATGTCATAAAATCTCTAAACTGAACTGGTTACAGCAATTAAAATAACATCTTTTATTCATTCATTAAACATTTTATAAGCCCTACATTCTCAAAATAGTCCTTGACGTATCCACTTGGACATTTCTCAATATACCTGCAGGATGCATTTTTACTGTTCGCTGACTCAAACTTCCACCACATAATTCTAACATACTCTTTCCTGGCACCTTAGGTGATTCAAAACCTCTTAAAACAGAATCTTCTTTCGTGCTATGTTTTGTTTCTAGGTCATATGTTAACCTTTATTAACTTAAGACTGGTTAAGCCTGTTTTACCATTTCCTTGTTTAGGTTACTTAGATGCTTTGTTTAATTTTGCAAAGCACAGCATGAAATAATCAGCACTGAAGAGATGTGTAACCCTATTAAAACATTGTGCTTTTTTCCTTACCTTAAGTGCTCGTTTTTATTTTATTTACAACTATAATATGCTTTGAGGTATACACAGGGAATGCAATAAAAAAACCTAAAAACGTATGCAGAGTGATGTACAAACAAATGCCTTTATAAAGGGCAAGAATGACCCAGCTCAAAGGGAAACAAATCGTGACATCCAGTTATAACACAAGAAGTCAATTAGGAAGGAATAACACTATCCTGAATCAAGAGCCAACTTATAAAGATCCGTACATCCTTAAGGGGGGCAAGTTCACTCCTAAAAAAAAATTTTTATATAGGTAAACCACCCCCACAACTGCATAAGTTGATAGCCGAGATATGCAACTCTAAATTGAAATGCTGCCTGATGTTGTTACCTCTTTCTGCTTTCTGTTTCTTCCAGTTAGCAGCTGTCATTCATGGATGTAACACAACTTCACTGCAAATGACATTCCCCTAGCTGCCTCTTTGAGCATGTAAAAGATTGTAAATAAAGATTGGAGAGCTTGAAAAGTAGATGAAAACCTTTGAGAGGCAGATGGAAGGAGAAGAGCATTATTTTGCTGCATAACGTTTTAACCTTATGACTTTTAGCTTTCTGTTTCTAATTATTGTAGTTTTTGGTATTGAAGGGGGATTTCTCTATATATAATTTTCAAACTCAACTCACCCAGTGCTTACAGGGAATCTCTCCAATTAGCTACTTTATTTTTGTGCGCTCTTCATGCAGGCGTTTTTTTTTTTGTTTGTTTGTTTGTTAGGGTTTTTTTTGTAGATAGCAGTTAGAAGTGTTAATATGATCCTTACACAAGATCCACACCAATTTCACCATATCTGTTGGTCCACACTTGATGTTTGTGGATTCCAAGACATAATTTGTGAATCTCTGTTTTTCCTTTAATCATTATATACGTTATTATAAGAACTTGGTCCAAATTAATTTATCTGAATTTTCTCTGTGTGTTCGTGCTAGTTCCTCCCCCTCCCCTCCACTCAAGAAATGCTTTATGAAATATATCACCTTACTATACAAACGGAAAGACAGACTCCTTTGTAAATATTTGTTTTTCTTTTAGTTTATTTCATTACTACAACCTTTGCAGCTATATGTGACATGCACATTATATGTTCAACAAACATATACCACTCCTGTTAACATTATCTATAGTGATTAATGTATTTATTGTATGTCATATTCTTTACTGCTCAATAAAAAGTTAAGTTAAAGGGTATCTCCACTCGTTTTTATAAGTTTTGTGAATCCAGTTCTATTGAAGAACGGGAGGTAAAGGAGCTGTGCCTTACCTTCCGTTCTTCAATAGAACACACAGGAGACAGGTAAAACCTTACCCGCTCGCTCGCTCCCCCGGCACGTAGTCTGACAGGTCCCGACGGACCTTGCTTCTATGCGCATGCGCGATCTATGCGCATAGAAGACAGGTCCGTCGGACCTGTCAGACCAAGTGCCGGGGGTGCGAGCGAGCGGGTAATTTTCTTATCTTGTCTCCTGGCTCCTGTGTGTTCTATTGAAGAACGGAAGGTAAGGCACAGCTCCTTTACCTCCCGTTCTTCAATAGAACTGGATTCACAAAACTTATAAAAACAGGTGGAGATACCCTTTAAAAAATAATATATAACTGTTCGTTAGGACAAAGGTCTACATTAAAATGTTGTCTTGCTTGTGTAAAGTTGCATCACAGTTTGCAGTAAGAAAACATTTTTAAAGGCCAGGAAATCATTTATGAATTTCCTGAATTATGTTTTCTTGTAATGCTTTGTACATGGACCACCACAAAACAGTAATGACTTTTCTTTCTTCCAGGGTTATTTTGGTGCAGTTGGTGCTCTTCTAGGATTGCCAAATTTCTCTTAAATTTACCACTGACATTTTAACAATACATGGGTACCAAAGGCAAATAAAGCTCAGTTTATACGACTACTTCTTCATTTTGAAAAATTGGTAAGCTGCTGAATGAGACCAAGGAAGAGATACTGCAAGTCTGTGTTTAACTCTTAAATCTCGGAAACAAATGCATTTTAAATAAGCTTTGTGTTCTCCGATTTAAATTAAGCCGTGTAAAAAGTCAGTATTTAATACAAGGTAACTGAAAGTTAACAAACTTTACATTGCTGCATATGTAATTGTGTTAGTCTCTAAACTGTTTTTTTTTTTTTTTTTTAACCTGTGTTAAGCTTTGTTCACACGCTAGATAATTGTTGGCCAACAATGACCAATTCAGATGACAATGTAATGTAAAGTCAGGCAGCAATGGGTATTGTTCTGCTATGCCACAGAAGGTTTCCTAATTGCTCCCCCTAGTATTGAACACGCCATTTGGCATCTAGCAAGGAGCCTGTCTGTATGGGTATTGTTAAATAAATTCGGTTCGGGGCATGTCTGTGTCAAGTGAAATTTATTTAGCGTGGGTACATAGCTTAACTTGTATTTTCAGCTGTGATATTAGTGTCCATTCTTCGATGTTTACTTTTCTAAAGATCTGTGACTGATCTTTGTAACAAAGTGTCATTTGAAATCTTTTTGTCTGAAGGGAACCATATTACTATTTTATCTTATTCTGAATAGGAAACTATTGCCTTTTATAACATAAACCTTGCAAACAAAAATGTATAATTATCTCTCATTTCACCAACATGATCTTTCTAGATCCTTAAAACTACATCTGCATTATACAGACAGCTTGATAGCTTTCCTAAATGTAAAATTTTATCATTCTATTGTTTGACTTGATTATTATGTATTTTTCATTGCTAGGTGAAAGAACTTTTTCAGTAATGTCAACACTTACAGGCCTTTCGGTCAGTGTTAAATGGCTAAAATGGCTTAGTCTAGACTGAGTATTTGGATAAATATATTTCTAAGAAGGTTAGTTTTTAATGTATATATTTCAATTCGGTCATGGTTATATACAACATTTGATACAACAATGATAGTTCCTTTTAAAATCTTATAATTATCTTAAATGGGCATTAAATATTTTTTTAATATAAATGGAAACTTTAGGTTTATGAAACTGTTAAATAGCAAAAACACCCTGAACCATACTAAAGTATAATTCTATTATTCAATCATTCCAATGACAGGTATAAGCATGGAACAGACTATTTTACTTTTAATTACCTATTTTTTTTTTTTTTACTTTTTTGTGTGGGGTGTGTGTGTGGAAATAGATTTTGTTATCGAGTTGGTCACCCTAGAAATGGCATTATGAAGTTTAATAGGTTGGTTATAGGTGTCTTGTTCTACTGGATCCTAACTTTAATGTGTGCCATACAGATATGGTCCAGCTAAGTATTTAGATATTTGGTTAGTATTGGCGGACATGGAATATACCTGTCTATCAACAAACTGAATTTAAAGAATAAAAATTGTGTGTAACTGGAATTTTATAAGTCAGTAGCATATACTGATAGTGCTTTTAACCAATGTTTGGTGTGAAAACATCCATTGTTGTATAATTCTATGGGAAGTAGGAGCTCCTTCTCTAAAGCTAGGTACACACGATGCAATAATTCGGCCCGACAGACCGACGTTTCGATCGGTCGGGCCGAATTATTGCATGGCGGCTTTTTGCAGCCGCGACTGATTGCCGAACGTTTGTTCATCCAAATTGGACGATTGGGCAGGTTGAAAAAACGAACGATCGTGCAGTCCTCTATGGACCACACAATTGGTCGCGCCTAACTGTCGGGCGTGGCTGCTTTTGCCACGACCAACCAACAGTCCTTCCTCCTGGCCGACCGGTCGAAAGCCTCAAACGGTCGGTCAGGAGGAAAGATTGTACAGTGTGTACCTAGCTTAATCTCCCATTTCTACTTGATCTCGGAGAAATCTACTAAATCTGATGCTAGTTTGCAAGTCCGTCCCTGCCGTCTTTTACAACTAGAACAGGTGCAAATGGCCAAAGATGATAAAAAGGTCCAGCAAAATTACCTGTAAAGAAATCCCTAAACTTTAGCATTTTTCTTTTATTGCTGAGTCTTTGCAAAAATCGGGTAAATGTTAAATACTGAGTGGTTTTTGCCTTCTGCTATCCAAGAAAATCTTAATGAAAGACCTGTAAATTTTAACCTAGATAACATTTAATAGACTTGTATAGCTTTGGCTAACCATGTTATGTGTATGATTAAATGTGTTTAAAGGACAATTATACTCGCCTTTTCCCACTGGCTAGTAATCAGGTTAAATACCTAAATCGCTAAATCCTCCCCTCTGGGTTCTTTAACTAACTGCTGGAATACTTCCTTACAGTTCAAGGTGCAGCCATTGAGAAGATACACCTCAGAGCGTGTCTTCCCATTGGCTGCATTGCAAACTGTCACTAACGGTAGCAGAGAGGAGGATCAAACCAGAGAGCGGAGGGAGACTTTAAGTAAGTATTCCAGCAGTTTGGTAAAGTACGGTACCCAGAGGTGAATACTTAGCGATTTAGGTCCTCACCCTGGGTTCTATGGAGGAAAAGGAGCGAGGGGGAGGTGAGTATTGTCTTTTAAATATTGTTTTGAGAAAAAAATCAGTTGGTGTTTGTGATAAGCTTTTGCAGTACCCTCTCATTTTGGTGCAATCTTGATGACTTTTCGATTAGGGCCTTGCATCCTTAGATTCATATAGTTAACTTACATGTTTTTTTAAAGCCAATTATATATCCATACAATAAATAACTACTTTTTTATTCATTGAGATCATAACTACAAAATATTAACTATGGAGCTGCTGTATATTTACAGTTTTACATCAATGTAGCAAAGGTCTGATAGAAGGAAAGTGCTAATGTTATCAGATATTTACCTTTACACTTGCCAACAGCCAGCTATGTAAATGAAGTTTGAACTTTGATGACACTGGATCTGTTAGGTTAATATATAACCTAAAGTACATATTTAAAGTAATGGTTCTAAGCAAGTATCCGAACAGACTATTTCTAATTGTTCCATCATTTACCATGACAGATATGGAAGAAGTACGGTACCATTAAATGGATACATAACTGTGTGGATCCAGTAAACATTTGTTGTTTTTCAGCTTGTTCTGCACAATTTCTGACTTAAGCTTTATAGATCTATTCATAATGAGGTCAGTTTGGGGAAAGCGTGCAGTGTGCTGTCAAATGTTCTATTTTATACTTAGTTTTACAGATTCTGGCATTTGAAATAAGTATTTTTCTCTGCCTTTTGGGATGTTTAAACTTTAATTGTGGTTTTTGTAACTCTAATCCATTCCTTTATTATTCCCATTGCGGTTTGCAAAATGATATATTAGTTAATTTTGGGTTGTTTTGATACTGTTATGTACTATGTATTGCTCCTACTGGCAAATGTGTAGTACAGTTTTTTGGTAGATTTCACAAAATTATCATTCACAAGCACTTTTAATGCAACAAAACAATCACATTTTCAACTTGATAAATCGTTATAAGTATTCGTATTCCAGAGGTTAACTTGCTATACCACATGTAAATGCCTTGTGCAGGATGCTGCAGCTTTATCCAACACTTTGTGGTGACACTAGTAATGGTTTTGTAGGTTTACATTTATCAGAATGAATCAGTCGTGTCTGTCCTACAATGTCACTGTGAAGAAAGCCTGGGAAAACAGAACAACTATTAACATTTAAAATAGTTTTGTATATAAAATAAGAGATGTTGCAAGTTTAAAAAAACAGGATACTATGCACTCTTATCCAACCTTATGGGGTGCAGACACCTCTAGGTTCCACACTTAAAGGAAGATAATAATCCAAAACAGCATAGATTGAGGGTTGCACTCCAAAAGCAATTCAAATTTCTTTATTTAGAGACCACACATCAAAAACACAACGTTTCGGGGGGAGAAATGTGAAGATCACCTAAGGTAAGGGACACATTTCACCCCCCAAAATATTTTGTTCTTGATGTGTGGTCACTAAATAAAGAAATTTGAATTGCTTTTGGAGTGCAACCCTCAATATATGCTGTTTTGGACGTTGCAAGTTTTTGCAATGTAAAATATCTGTTAAGCAAGAAAAACAGGATTGCTGCAAAAACAGTTCTATGACTATTAAATATTTATTTCACAGTAAATGTTAATGTAGGGTTCAAGCACTAACTAGTGTGTGGCAACAGTTGGGTAAACTACCTCTACCCTACTACCTTTTGGGTAGGCTTGGGTTAACTGTAGTGGCAGTTGTGTTCTATTTGGATCCATATTATGGCCTCTAACTGAGAAATTCCAGTGTTGCCATGTAAATCACTCACTGAAAATCAAAAAGCTTGTACAAAAATATAGTGAAAAATTACTACTTTATCACCTGTAAAAAGTACAGAAAGTATATACAGAAAGTATATAAAATAAATGTTTATGTATGCTAAAAAAATGACTTTGTAATGTTTTTTTTCTCTCTGCTCTTTTCCCTGCCAAAATTCAAAAAAATATCTCTAAAGTCCCTGCTGCTTATAAGCAAGATGAATGGAAATATTGGTTCTTTGAAATATGGTTCTTTTATATGGCATCCTTAATACACTGGTATTCTTTGGGGCTAATAAATAAGTACACCCTAAAACCTTTTTCCCCCAACATATAGACCGTAAACTGCTGATTAAGACAATTTATCGCTTGTCTGTCTATGTAAGTCTTAATCTTACAGAATGAAGAGCCCTCTTGTTTACTACTTCCTCCACCAGTTTGGTGAATTTGCACATGCTCAGTGTGATTCAGCAAAGAGACAATTAAGGAATTCTCTAAACAAATACTTTTAATCACCCTGTGCTAAAGGGAGGATGGGAGTAAAAAAATCCACAAAAGAATCTCCATGCTTTAATCTAAATATAGTTTAAGAGGATCAGTGGTGGAGATAAATTGTTCTGACAATTTAAATTGTCAGGTTAAACTAGTCCATAAAATGCACATCTTATTACATTAAGTGCTTGCTCTTTCCAGATTGTGCCTGGATTTCTTTTACATTCCTATGCAAAAACAGCAATAATTCACAGATAACAACCTTAATCATAAAATCTACATTCTACAACCTGTGTTGAAACCTTGCATTTTTCATGGGGAAAATATCTTCCTGCTGAAAATCCATTCCATATATAGGGTGCAAGTACTGCACTTTGTAGCCAGTTTACATTTACAGTATGTTATAAATGTATGTATGTTTGTATTTAAAAACTGCCTGGCTTATAAACACAAGCAAAAGTGCACAGTGTTCATGTTGCCTTTTGAAGCATGATTTCATAGTTTAAAAGAAATTTGTGTTGAGCAAAGACTGATCTTTATGTGCAGATCCCCCTCAGCTGCCTTGATTTTTTTTCTTGGTTTTGGTTTTTACATGTTATGTTCTTTTCTCATTTCTCTTATTAAAATGTTAAGATTGTATACTGTTTCAAATTTACACACACTGTTAATTTTAACATGATGTTACTGTTTAAACATCTTTTGTAATTTATCTAATTTATTTACATTTTTATTGTTTGAATGTACAGACTGGGTTTGTATAAGCTATTCTGTTCATGTTTTTAGTCTTAGAAAAAAATGAAGCCTATACTACAGTATTTATCTCTAGTAGTGGTTAAAATGGGTTATGCCTTTCCTCCTTTGCAATGTGTTGTCTTTGTATTGCCTTTAATTAATAAAACCCTTATTTTGTATTAAACCTTCTGTGTCTTTTTAAAAAATATAGAAAAGTGCAGTTCTTTATGGCCAACTAAAATATCTGTACAACACTGAATAATAAGACAGGGAAATTTAACCAGAGCCGCTGTCACTGGGTAGGTCTCCCTTCTGTAGATTTGGTATTGGTTCTGGGTAAATCCAGAATGGCATAGAAAACGATACGCTTGGCAAAGAAGTAATGCCAGTTATGAGCTCAGATCCTTCCACCCTGCAGAGTTAAACTCTTTCAATGTTTTTAAAAATGCTTACCTTAATTAATAATACAGCGGAGAGGATGGGTGACATATCCACATAATCCTGCCACATACACCCATGAATGTAAAGTTCACTACCCATATATAAATACCTTTGGTAATGGTGTCTTTACACATGTCGACATAAAGGGCTATATTTATGAAGGCGTGGTATCGCTATTTCACAATACCACACTGATCAATTTTACCATAGCGATCGCACAATTATGATTACGGTTATTAAATTACGATCAAGCACATTTAACCAGAGCAAGTCTTATAATGTCCAATACATTAGAGAGTGTGCTCAGGTACAATAATAATGTTCGGTGCTGTGAAATTAAAACAGGAAGCCAATTCCGTAATACAAACACAAAGTAAAGAACTGTCAATCACCCACCCCCCTGAATACTTTGGACCATATTTAAAAAAAAAAAGGAATAAGCATTATCTGTCACTCTTTCTGTGCCTGCACCTAACTGCTGTTTGAGCAGTCTGTGTTACTGGAGTGCCAATGTAGCACTGTACCTAAAGAAATAATTTCCAATCTCCCCCCAAACACACACACTCCCATGCAGCTATAAGAAAATCTAATTAATTCAAGCAGTGATAACAGCTGCCAGAAATGCTTTTCTTCCCATAGCAAAGAAGTTTCACTATAACTCAAAATCACAAGGGTGAATACCATTGGCTGTTTTAAGGCACGGATCATCTCCTCTGCACATGCTTCCGAGGTCTGCCTCGGGTACATTTAAACTTTTCAGCCACAATAGTATAGTTTTTTAAAGTAAACACCTATTTACCTCTAAAATACACACCACCTTAAGCTACATAGTGGTGTCATTCTCATACATACATGGAGAATACAGTTCATGGAAGAAACTTAAGAAGGCAAAAGAAAAACAGACACAAAGTTAAATTTCTTATTGTATTTCAGATATCAAATAGCAAACTACTAAATTACAATCTTCTACATGTTCTATGTGGTTGATCCAGGGATATTTCCAATTGCCACTTGGAGTAAGGTAGGATTTTTTTACCCTTCATACTGGGGTTTATTTTTTGCCTTCCTCTGGATCAACAGGCAGGAAATGTGGGTATTGTGAGTAGGTTGAACTAGATGGACATGTGCCTTTATTCAACCTTAAATACTATACTATACTATTGTATGTCCTGAATAAAACAATACTCAAAGTTTATAGGTGCGTGCAGAGACATTGCCAGCAAACAAACTATTTTAGGAACAACACCTTCAGCTATTTAGTGTTACCATCTTTGAATCCATTCATGTAGAATTTGTTAATGCAGTACAATCAGTCATATTAAACAAAATCAAAAATATTTATCAAATTGTCCTAGTTTTCCTATGGCTAAAAACTTTCATATAACCACACAATATTGCCAGCTTTGAAAAAAACTCATGAAAGTTAAAAAAATAAGATTACTAGATATTTCATTTTTAAAGGACATGTCCACCCCTTTAAAAAAATGTATACTGTACGTTGTAGGGCTAGTTCCCAGAGCCCCAACCGCTATATTATATTTATAAGAAAGTCCCCCATTCATTACTTACCTTCCCTCTCTCCACCGCCGCAATTCCCGGCCTTCTGCTTGCACAGAACTGCAAGCAGGGGGCCAGACCGGCAGCTGCTTCTGTGATTGGCTGAGAGGCAGCCAATCACAGACGCGGCTGCCGACAGTTCAGAACGCCGGATGAGAGAGGGAACGTAAGTAAAGTTCGGGGGACTTTCTTATAAATATTTTATTGCGGTTGGGGCTGGGGGAACTATCCCTACTATCTGGGAAAGGGATTTTATACAAGGGGGAGGGAGAGGAGTTTTATACAGTGGGGCCAGTAGTGGGTTAAATTTTAGTTTTGGGGGTGGACATTCCCTTTAAAACAACCCATGATTTTTTTTTATTTTTTAACTAAAAATATTGGAATTTGGTTTAGGTGAATGAAACAGATATGCTTTTCCTTCTGGTGAAATATGATATTTGTACAGTTTTGCTAAATTACAAAATACAGCTAGTACTGCTACAGTATTTTGTATGTAATGCCCCAAGTCTGACTGCGATGTAAAAAATGTTGTGGTCAGACACTAATGACAGTGATGCTTATTTTACAATGCGCCATTATATATAAGATCACACGATAAATAATATCCACAATAACAAAGCAATTATGGTATTTTATTGTTATGGTTCATTTATATAAATGCACTAAAGTGTCATTGACAGAAGGAGTTGTCATATACTCAATGATACCAATAAAACTGATTCTGACATTTTTTTTTAGTGGAAACTCTATATAAATGGCAGTATTGGGAGGTGAGGTTCTTGCTATTTGTGTGTTGGGGAACATTTATGTCGCAATCATATTTTTATCTGTGAATTTTATGTGTGTATTTCACTATTATGTTTTAGATATTCGCAAAGATGATCATGATGATAATCATCTTTGGGAATTATAATCAGGTACAATTGAGTGGAACAATTGCCTGTTTTCCATGATTACATCCACATGGGACAGTCAGTTCCCAAAAAACATTTTCCAGGAAGGGATTCTCTCTCGCATGGCAAAGATCAGTTAAGAAGGGATTTCCACCCTTTTAAAAAAAAAATGGTTATCTGTACGCAACACCTATTTTTACCATTTTTTAAATATGCATTTGTAACAATATATTGTAGGGGTAAGTCCACCCCTACAATACATTTTTTCCATAGTGTAGGGCGCCCAAGCCCACCCCCAACTGCAGATTTAGTTTTATAAAACAAGCCCCAGAAATCTACTTGGACTCATTCATTCCCCCGTCGCTCAGCTCTAGTCAAGTTTTGGGGGTGGACAGGTCCTTTAATAATAACTAACTACTGCTTTCTGGCAAAGCCATCTGGCAGCAGGTGAAACAGCAGTAAATCATTGGTTGTGTTGTCTGCAGTCACAGGAAGGGGTGGATTTACCCCTCTGGAGCCTGCAGGCACAAAACCCTTAACACCACAATGCACCCCAAACCACACCCATTCTCTTTTCTTGTGAAGAAAATTTAAATTATAGTGGGTGGAGGGGTCAGGGAAGATTGATTGCAGCCCCTCCAAAGATCCCTAGGCATGTGTCTACTGTGCCTGATGCTAAATCTGGACCTGGTCACAGCCTTGTTTGACTGCATGGAGAAAAAAAGCCAGATTCCCCTTTCAGAATAAAGGAAATAATTACACTTATTTAAAAATAATAATAACTTAATAATACATCTAATAATGTGCTGAATATATCCTTTGGGTTTGGGTCAGATAATGGACATGTGAGCAAGGGTGGACATGCCCTTTAAAAATTAATTTAGATTTTTCTTTAAGCCTTCGAAGTGCCTAAAGAAAAAAAAATTATACACACACATATATATATAGATAACCGATATCGGAAGCACTCCTGGGTCTTTGTAATAAACAGGCAACTTTATTCAATATGTATCAATGCGTTTCAACCGCCCATCGCGGCCGTCGTCAGGATCAAAGTGAGCATACAAACATATCCCTTATAACCATCCAGTGTCCACCCCGCCCTCATTAACCACCATCCTGTGATCACCCATCACCTGTCACGATCGAGGAGGTGCGTCCGCACATACATGTAATAATCCACCGCACTCCGTTCCAGTTTCAATTGCCTGGGTGCTACCGGACAGGGTTATATAGACATCAGTAGAGGTTCCAAGCACTCCACGGGCTTAGTATTCTAATATTTTATTCATAACAAACAACCCTGAGGACGGCCCTGCTATATCGGGCTGAAATGCGTTAATCTGGATCTTTTATAGGATCTCAGGTTGCCCAATGGTGCTGTTTAGAATGAACTGCACATTGTGGCAGGATTGCCTGGGTATGTTCTCAGATCTGCAGGTTTATTCCACATAGACTCCATGGATTATAGCTGGAAGGTAGGTGGAATATAAAAGTAAGAGAAAGTTTGGTAAGGATTATGATTCCTTCTGCCTTAAGTGACCCATATAATCCCTCCCTAATCCTATAGTGCAATAGCTGTAGATGTAAGAGAAAGGCAGATGGATCACATGCATGTTCAAGCTCTTGGGTAGGCAAGCATGACCATGGGCTTTTAATGTCTGTAAACCAGGATGTATGAAAACTAAATTTTCCAGCATTCTGTGCAGCCAGGGAATGATGGTAGTTATGTTTCTTAACAAGTTAAAAGTTAAACACAAATGCTCTATATCATTAGGCTGTATTGCATCTGTATATATTCATTGACCAATGGACAAAAAGAAGAAACTTACAGCTATCAGAGAATGCTGGGAGTTGTAATTTTCAAACATGTGAAAGGTCACAATTTCGACACCCCTGCTCTTTACCATTAGGCTGTATTACATCTAGACACATTCCCTTAGCTACAGGCAATAAATTAGATACTTTGCATGTCCCCACCTATTTCTCTGGGAGACAGAAATATGTGTTTATATGTTAGATTATAAGGGAACTGCTATTATAATAACATGAGGCAGAATTACCTGGGTATGTTCTCAGACCTTTAGGTTTATTCCACATAGACCCTCTAGATTCTAGCTGTCAGGCAGGTGGAAAAGGCAGGGGAGGGTATGTGTGTGTGTTTGTTCATATAAAGTAGTGGGATTAAATAATGATGGTTATAGAGGATTCCAAAAAGGCTTATGTGCTAAACCATTTTTTCCCCTCTGTATTCACTTTAGAGAATCTTAGTCCTTATAGTAGGGACTGTAATAATGTGGATGGTATAAATGAGGTATATTCACTCTGGCTGACAGAGGATATGGTGCGGAAACAATTAGACAAAGTTAACATCAATAAAGCCCGGGACCGGATGAAATACATTCTCAGATCTTAAGAGAGTTTAGTTTAGATTTTTATCAAGATCACTGTTGCTTATCTTTTTAGATTCACTTTTGTCTGGGGATGTGCCTCTGAATTGGAAAAAAGCCAATGTAATACCAATATTCAAAAAAGGTGTCATTCCCAACTTGGTAACTATAGTCCTGTAAACCTTACATCAGTGGTAGGGAAGGTGATGCCATTATGCCATTATACAAGCCATTGTCTTGTATAAAGAGGGGAATAGATTCAAGACAAAACAACATTATACTCCCTCTTTACAAGGCACTGGTAAGGCCTTATTTGGAATATGCAGTGCAGTTTTGGAATCCCGTATACAAAAGGGACATCTTGTAAATGGAAGCAGTTCAAAGAAGGGCAACTAAAATAATAAAGGGAATGGAGGGGCTTGACTATGCAGGCAGATTAGACAAGTTAGGGCTTTTTACATTAGAGAAGCAGCGTTTGCGTGGGGATATGATCACCTTATACCAATATATTAATGGGCTATACAGTAAACTCTCTGGTGCATTGTTTACTAATCATTCATATTAGAGGACGCATGCACATCCTTTAAGATTGGAAGAAAAGAAGTTTCATCTTCAGGTTAGAAAAGGTTTCTTCCAGTAGATGTGGTAATGGCAAGTTCATTGAATAGATTTAAATGTGGGCAAAATAAGTTTCTAAAACTTAAAAATATTGAGAATTACTGGTATTAATACATGTACTGTAGTTCTGGTTGATCCAGGGATACTTTCCAAATGCCATTTGGAATCAGGAAGGAATTCCCCCCCTCCCCCCCATTTTTAGCTGTTTGTTTGGTTTTTTTTGGATAAACTGTTAGGTAGGGTTAAAAAGAATGGTGAAAAGGTTGGACCTGATGGATGCATGTCTTTATTCAACCTTAATTACTATGTTATGTTACTATGATTGCCTGGGTCCTTTTTAGGACCTTCAGGCTTATCCGATTTGAGCCTCCCCCTGGATACTTGCTGGGAATGGAAAGGGAGAGCAAGTTTAGAATGGTTCTTGATGCTAAACGGCTAAAGGGATCTAAGTAGCCTCTCTCTAGCCCTACAGCTTAATAGCTATGGGCATAAAGGGAGAGGCAGACAGATCCTGAATCACTTGCATGTTTATGCACTTTGTGTTGGTATCACAGGTTGAACTGTACATTTGGCAGGATTGCCTGGGTCTATTCTTGGTTTCCCTGGAAGTTAATGACTTTTTGAATTACAGTTTAAATATAACTTTGTAAAGATTTTATAGATACTGTATCTACTCATCTACAGCAAAACATACACACATAATTTTCACTGTGCACCAACAGGCACACTTTTGCTAGTATACAGCATATATATATATATATATATATATATATATATATATATCCCTTATTCACTTATATAAATATATTTATATCTTCATAGGAGATATTTTTACATATAGGATGATATTACATATAGGAAAGGTGTATGTGTATGTGTGTACTATCTCACTATTACCATTTAAATCACCATCAGTAAATGTATATAAATAATAGCACTGACGTATATTAGGTACAACACAAAATATACAAAATACATAAACTTACTTACAGAGCTGAGATTCCTATTTGAACATGGAATGGTCAAAATGGGAGGTTAAACCACACCCCTGGGTCTGCTCCATCTGAAAGGAAGTGTAATCCAAAAATGTTTCTGTCTGCTACACAGGATGGGATGTGTATTGTAATGGACATATACACCAAGGCTCCTTTTATACCACCTCCTGTATGCAGATGGTGTCAGTGAGTGACAAAAGACAAGACATCCCTGCTCTCTATGGCTAGGAGGAGAGAAATGCATGGGGATATGATTACTGTGTATAAATACATTAATGGGCCATACAATAAACTATCTGGGGCATTGTTCACCAATAGAACATGTCAGAGGACACGTGGACATCCCTTAAGACTTGAAGAAAAAAGGTTTAGGCTTCAAGTTCGGAAAGGGTTTTTCACTGTGAGAACGGTAAAGCTATGGAATAGTCTTCCAGTGGACGATGTTATGGCAGGTTCATTGGTAAGTTTAAAAAAAAAGCTGGATGAGTTTCTGCAAACAAGGAATGTTGAAAGTTACTGGTATTAATACATAAAGTAGAGTTGATCCAGGAAACTTTCCGAGTCAGGAAGGATTTTTTTTCCCCTTCATAAATTTGGTGGTTTTTTTTTGCCTTCCTCTGGATCAACAGTTAGGCAGGAAATGAGGATATTGCTAGATGGGTTGGACTGGGTGGACGTATGTCCTTATTCAACCTCAAATACTATACTATACTATACCAGGCCCAATTGCCAAACCTGTTTTTAAACCTGATCCATTTGATGGGGTAACAAGGGAGTGAACTGGCTAGAACAATTTGAATTCGTAGCCACTATTAATGGTTGGGATGAAGGTGCAAGTCGTTAGCCATTTGCTTAGTGATAAAGCCAGACAGGTATACCAAGGATTTACTGTAATACGGAAATAAAACGTAGTTATCAGTTATAAAAAATGCTCTGAAGCTATTTTTTCAATTAGATCTGTATAAAAAGTATATAAAATGATAAATCCATTTCTTTAGGTAAACTGGGAATGAGAAATATTTGTATACATTAGATTATTAGGCAATTCTATAATAATAACATGATGGCTGTGAGGAACCTTCTGTTTATAATATATGAGGGTACCATCACCACTTGCCGTGTTGAATACTAATAAAGTATTAACCTAGTATGTTTAGTTCAACCACACAGTGTGGCAGGATTGCCTGGGTCTACTCTCAGACCTGCAGATTATCCTATTTGGTTCATCTGGAAGCTGGTGACGTCTGAGTAAAAGTATATATATTATATTATATATATATATATATATATAAATATATATATATATATAATATATATATATATAATATACTAGTTGTAAACCCCAATAGCTGTTGATATTATTAAATTCTTGTGCTCTTAAACTTCTTTCAAAATTCTCCATCAACACAAAAATGATGCTGTAATCATTCACAGCAACATTACCTTAGCTAATAGGAATTTGATGAATTGGCTGTGATGTTTTACAATCAGGGCCTCTAATATGTCCATGTGCTTCATCTTAGGAATACATTATACCTCTGACAGAAGTTTGTTTTTACTCCATTTGAATGCTGCATAAACAGTGAATGTGCACAGAAATCCCACAACAGAGAGTCTTGGCAAGGCTATAGTGTGCAGAGACTAGGAAAACAAAAATGGTTGGCAGCAGCTCCAGGTAGAAATAAGATTATTAATGATTTGTTTGTTTTAAACTGAAAACTAGTAAGAACTACTCATACAGTATCTCTCCTTTTTTAGCATGAAGTCTTCTGATTGTTTAACTTATAACAACCTTCATCTCATGCACAATACACAAACAACAAGCAGGGGCATATGAAGCTGGGAATTAAAGGGCAACTATAGTGAAAAAAAACTTTGTCTGTATACAATGTATAGATCACTTAGTATAAGCTGCCTTACTTTCATGTTTCTGTGTGGCTTTGTTTCTTCACACTGGAAGAAGTTTGTACCAAGCTGTGTAGTCCCCCTCCCCTCTCTGTCTACTCCCCCTCAAGCAGTGACGGGCTGTATACAGAGTCCGAGCATTGTCAGTTGAAAGGACTTTAAATGAAGTGCTGACATCCTGTTGACCCCTCCCTTCCAGAGCTAGACTGCAAGCAATCAAAGTGTGGAATAAAGTAGCAATATGCTGAAGGGAGGGGCAGAGGGGGAGAGAGGAGGACAAGTGGTGCTGAGATTCTTTACAAGTAAGTTACTGAACTCTGCCTGTTCTCTAACTTTGCTAATTGTTATTTACTTTTTACCTAAAGTTCATATCTCTCCCCCTGCTTAGCTGAGATCATAATCACTGAAGAGAGTCAGTGTAACAGCAGCTTGTAGTGAGACCTTCACAAACACAGTGACACTGCTTGTTGTCCTGTTATATTTCAGTTGCTTTAGTCTATATATTTCATACTTTGCACTGTGTGTCTTGTTTGGTTTATAGTCTGTATTACTGTATTATATATACTGTATTAGTGTTCCATTTGAGTCACTGGTTTTGTATGTATATAAGATTTTTTTTGGGGGGGAGGGGCTGTTTTATAGTGTGTTATGCTCATATTGCTGGGTTAATGGTTTATTGATTGTGTTTAGCACTACAGCATTTGACTATATGTTGCACATGGTACATATAGTGTGGGTGAGAGAGTGTGTGACAGTACTGCAGGGGAGCTTTGGATTGTGTGGGTGTGTGCCTTTGAGTGACAGATGAGGTGTAGCAGCTCCTACAAATCACAGCATATTCAAAGGCTTATATCTCGGGGACTATGTAGAATTTAAAGAAACTAAAGGTACCCTGGTGGATGGGATGACTTATAGGATACATTAGAAGAAATAAAAATAAAAAACAATTTTCTCACTATAATTGCCCTTTAAGCAATTGAACAGAATTCTATTATGTATATATTATGGTATCTGTGGTTCTTTTCAGTGGAATTTAGGTTGCTACATATGACACTTTATTGGATTATATTTAATGCTTATAGTATAATAGTACCTGTTGTTCAGTAAACATATATTCATCAAAATCAACATTATTTCCATGGTGCCTATTGATAAAGACATTTACAATAGCAATTTGAAAAATTGAGGTAATATAATCAAATATATGAAATCTATGAATATTACAGTGGAACAATTAGATGTTAATCTAATTAGCCCAAAATCTTGCCTCTTTGATTTATCCTTAAGAAAAACTATAAATAAGAATTATAGGGGGAATGAATTACATTTTGTGCTGATTGAGATGCAGTGATGCACTTGACACTTTACGAGTTTTAATATATTGTGGGCCCGAGCTGGGTGTAGTTAATAGCCATGATTTTAAATATTTGAGTTTTCCAGCAATATAATAAAGATGGAAATCGGGGAGGGCCAGGCACGCCATAGTTTTCGAACTTTGTAAGATTTTTAAGCCTTACTTTCGACCTGCCCACTCCCCACAGGAAAGTGATTAACAGGGAATTTTTTGAAGAAGGATATAAACTATACTATGCTGTAGTCTGTAGAGGAATTTAGGTAAAATTACGATTTTAATGAGATTTTAATGAGATTTATAAACATGCTGCCATGTCTTCAATTTGGCTGAGAGCGCATCTAATTGGGAAAGAATATTTAAGTGTAAAAAGTCTGTTATTGAGTGAGTTATGGTTATTCCTAGATACTTGAATGTATTAACTACAGACATCAGGTGTCAGGCAAGAGGTGGGAGGTTTATATTTTTATCAATGGGAAACATTTTGTCAATGGGAAAAAAAGGTAATACAAATGTTTTTCCACTACTGCAACACACTCCTGTATGGTTTACCAAACAACCACATGGCACCACTTCAATCTATCCTAAACTCTGCTGGCTGGCTCATTCACTTCCCTTATCAAGTCTCTAACACCTCTCTTCTCTATCTGTCCCTCCACTGGCTCATCGGTCCCATCACACAAAGGATCCAATTCAAGCTGCTAACCCTATCCTATAAAGGATATTCTGATTAATTTCAATCAATTCAGAAAAAATCTGATTGGTTAGTATACAAATCAGATTCTTTCTAGTCTTTCAGGTGTGTATCCAATCAGAATTGGACCGCAAACAGAGAGTGGTGGTTAATGGAGCTACATCTATGTGGGCTAAAGTTCTAAGCGGAGTTCCTCAGGGTTCTGTACTGGGCCGCTTCTGTTAATCTGTTTATAAATGACTTAGAAGGGGGCATTGAGAGCAAGGTCTCTGTGTTTGTGATGACACTAAATATGCAGAGCTTTGGAAACTTCCAATGATGTGCAAGTGCTGCAAGCAGACCTAGATAGATTATCAAAATGGGCAGCAGAATGGCAGATGAGATTCAATGTTGATAAAAGAAGGTGATGCATTTGGGATTTAATAATCCCTGTGCCACCTACACCATAAATAAACTCTGTGTTAAGTGCATCTGAAATGGAAAAAGATTGGGGGTTCTGGTAGATAACAGACTTAGCTGTAGCAAACAATGCCAGGTAGCAACAGCTAGAGGGGATGGAATCAAGAGAGAAAAATATTATTCTCCTCTTTACAAGGCAATGGTAAGGCCACATTTGGAAATGCGGTGCAGTGCAGTTTTGGAATCCCATATACACAAGGGACATCTTGGAAATTGAGGCAGTTCAGAGAAGGGCAACTAAATTAATAGGGGAATGGAGGGGCTGAATATGCAGGCAGATTAGACAAGTTAGGGCTGTTTACATTGGAGAAGCGGCGGTTGCGTGGGGACATGATAACCTTATACAAATATTAATGGCCCAAAGTGAACTCTCTGTGAAACTGTGAAACTGTCTTCCAGCGGAGGGTGGTAATGGCAAGTTCATTGAATAACTTTAAAAAAGGCCTGGATAAGTTTTTAAACTAAAAAATATTGAGAATTACTGGTATTAAGCATATAGATCTGGTTGATCCAGGGATACTTTCCGATTGCCGTTGGAGTCAGGAAGGAATTTTTTCCCCCCTTTTTTAGCTGGTTTTTTTGCCTTCCTCTGGATCAACTGTTAGGTAGGGTTAAAAAAAAAAAAAAAAAAAAAAAAAAGATAGGTTGGACTTGATGGACGAGTATTTATTCAACCTTAATTACTATGTTACTATGTATGTAGAATAAAGCTGGGTACACACAGCAAAATTTTTTGAAAAATGACAGACAGGATCTGCACTATCCTGTCTGTCATTTTTCAAAGATCCGACTATACCTATGGGAGAACGCTCAGGACTGTGTTTCCCTTGGCCGTGGCAGACTACTCTATAGGTTGTTCGGGAAAGCAAGGTACACACAGTACCAATAAAGCCCGATAACTTTGGATCCGACGGTATCGGGGCTTTATTGGTACTGTGTGTACCCAGCTTTAGTTACAATCAGATTCTTTCTGAAAGAATCTGATCGTAACCAATCAGAATTGTCTACAATCAGATTCAGTAAGAATCTGATTGGTATACTAACCAGTCAGATTATTTCTGAAAAAATCTGATTGTAAACCATTCTGATTGGAAAAGAATCTGATTGGTTAGTATACCAATCAGATTCTTTCTAATGGGGCCCATAGGCGTGTAAATTATATTGTTTGTTTTGTTTGCGATACGATTAAAATTGTTAGCGATCGTCGTGCGTTCATACACACACGAAAGCGATGTAATTGTTCATTATTTGGAGTGCAACTTGTCACTAATGTTTCGATTAAATTGTGGTCGATTTTATTTGTGTGTTGAGTGTGTGGTAAGTATTATTTCCTGCTGGACTAAACCATGGCTCCTCAAAGAGATTCTTTATCTCACATGCAGCTGATAAGTGAGCTCAGGGAGAACAATCCTGATGACTACTGTAACGACTTGCGGGTGTCAGAGTCATTCAAAATCTATTGTCAATGGTATCCCCTTATATAGAAAAACAGGATACATTGATGAGGCCAAGTATATCTGCAGAGCAAAGGTTAGTGGCTACCTTGCGATTCTTGGCAACTGGCCGTTCATTTGAGGATCTCAAATTTTCAACTGGTATCTCTGCACAGTCCCTGGGTTACAACATACTCAAAACTTGCCAGGCAATAGTGGATGTACTGGAGGCTGACTACATGAAGGTATGTTTGAATTTATTTAATTTGGAGACATTATTTTTTGTTCTAATATTATAATATATTAATGTAATTAGGGGAATATGAAAGTTGTTTTTGTTCACATTCACATATACCAGCAATGGCTATTTGCCTATTCATTTTGGAACTCACTTTTTTTTGTTATGTTGTTGCATAAATGTTTTAATGTTGAGCATATTGTCTGAGTTTCCCTTGGTTAAATATCATGAACATCTTGTGTATAAGTGCATTTCTATTGTAGCTCATGCAATTCCCTTGTTTTGTGTCTATAAACAACCCACACACCACTCTCATATTCCTATAAAACCTACTCCTGTAGTGGATTTCTATGGGATTAACTGTAAGATTATAGCATTATAATCTTACAGTTCCAGGAGTAGAAGGAAACCAAAATGCCCAAAGGGCTAGGTGATAATAAATAATGCACCCACAACTGTAAAATCAAGGTATAGAGGTCAAGTCACCTTGTCCTGTATAAAAGGTTCTAGGCCTTGGGCCTCGTGCTTTTATATGGTCACGGAACTCCTCAATGACTTATAATATCCTTATAATATTAATTTGGGTGTGCATTATCCACTATATGATTTTCAGTTGGGGCTGCCTTACCCACTATATAACCTACCCCATAGTGTTTTTCTGTTTATTGTTGCCTTGTAATTTGACACTTAAAGGAGGAGAAGGAAAGCCCAAGACACAAAGGTTTAGGTTATAAAAAATGAGTCAACCCAAACTGTTAATTAAAGGAATATTATAACTCAACTTTGAGTTTCGTGCCTTATGTAAACGGTAATTGGCCTGCGGCCTTGATCTTTTTTATTGACATGTAACTCCTCTGTTCAGGGGTCTCCCAAGGCTTTTTAGCACCTGAATCCTTTTACACCGCGCCTGTTTGTGAAGGTGCGAAAGTGCTTTAAAGGCATCGCCGCTGAGGGGAAAGTGTGCATGGCTTTGTGTGTGTGCGTAGATTCATGGGGGTCTGGCTTATTTGCTGGGTGTGGCAACATTTTTGATAATTAGGAACACAGTTATCGATTGTTAAAGGAGAACTAAATCCATTTTTTATACTCCAGAATCTGAAAACAACCCCCCTAAAAACACCAATAAGCTATATAATATGACTTCAGTAAATTGTATTAAAGTAAATGTAAGCCTGTTAAGAACTGGATGATGTATCTGTGTGTATGTGCAGTGTCAGACCACACCTCCTGACCTCAGTCACATGCTTCCTTGCTTTATCTGCCCCATAAAAGGATTGGCTAGAGATTATTGATGGGTGTGACCAACTGTAAGAATTTCTGCCATAGCTAAGGACTGAGCATGGGCAGAACATAATGGTCGTTGACCAGACTGTGTGACATTAGAATGCTGTGATGTTAAGCAAAAACCATATATTATTTAGGTAAATTTCCCAACACCCATATCAAAATGAGAGGTAAGACACTGATTACTGGCTTTATATCAAGGTGTTCTGCCTTCTGGTTCAGTGTTGTTCTGTGGCTTTAGTTGCCCTTTAAAACACAATAATATATGTTGATACAACTGGTACATTACATTACAAATCCCTACCATAAGTTCTCTACAAACAAAGATGTGGAGCAAAAGATTTGTAAGTGTGCCACCAAGTGTGGCAAGGTACACTTTTTCAGCAGGGCCCTAACTAATCTTAATAGCCTAACCTAGCCCAACTTAAGCTGGCCTAACCATATGAAATCAGTTGCAAAGTGTAATAATCGTCCGGGAGGCCGGGGTACTTACGAGTACACTTTAGGAGGAGGCGCTCCGATGGCTGTTGGGATTGCAGAACTGGATACATGAGACTGCTGGGAACTGTAGGCTGAGGAATGGCGACTAAGTGCTGCTGGAGAGAAGGCAGGATACTGGGAACAGGCAAGGCAGAAACAGTCACTGAAACAGGTCAGGTGAGTATGGATACTGGAACTGGCAAGGTAAGTCTCTGATGATGGAGCTGACAAGGTAAGTCTTCGATGATGGAGCTGGCAAGGTAAGTCTCAGATGCAGGACCAGGTAAGGTAAGTCTAAAGCTGGAGAGTAACAGGAACTAGGGCAGGTGAGTAGAAGGAGCCGGGGAGGTAGCTAACGCTACAATCAGGCACCGGGTCCAGGAGGACGCTGGTTTTTGAATCCTCGCGCCTCCCGGCGTGTCGGCATCGTGATGTCATGACATCTATGACGGCGCCCACGCGGATGTGCAGCGGGGCGCGGGACCGGAGCGGCAGGTAAGTACGTGACAGTACACCCCTCCCCCCCGTTACGGGGAGCCACAGGTCCCAACGGGCCAAAAAGCTGAATGTCTAATTCAAGCTCTTTCTTCAGGACCAAAACCATTCCTGTGGACGAAATACTGAAGAGACCTCCTAAACAATCTAGAGTCCAAGATTTTCTCGACCTCAAGTTCTTGCGGACCATCAACGGAAATTGGAACGGGAGGTAGTAGAGATGTGGAATACTGATTAGAGCACACTGGTTTGATGAAAGAAATTTGAAACACTTTAGGAATCCTCATGTTGGAAGGAAGTTGGAGGAGAACAGCAACCGGACCGACTAATTACAGGATTGTAAAAGGACCAATAAATTTGGTTCCCAATTTGGAGGAAGGAACCTGTAGATTAATATGAGCAGAGGAGAGCCACACTTTATCTCCAACTGAATAAGATGGCGTTCTCTACGTCTCCTGTCAGCTGCAGTTTTTTGTACCAGAGCAGATTTCTGAAGGCTGATTTCCGTAGAATGCCAGATAGCCGACATCTGGGCCGCAGAGTCATTGGCAGCGGGTACTTGTGTGAAAAGAAAATCTTGAGGAAAACATCTAGGATTCTTCCCAAAGACACACAAAAAAGGAGATTTCCCAGTAGAAGCATGAGGTGAATTGTTATGGGCAAACTCAGCCCAAGGCAGAAGGTCAGCCCAATCATCCTGAGTATAGGAAATGTAACAACGAAGATATTGTTCCAAAGACTGGTTAGTGCATTCAGTAGCCCCGTTGGACTGTGGGTGGTAAGCAGAAGAAAATTGTAACTTGATGTCCATGGATTTACAAAGAGCTCTCCAAATTTTGGAAACAAATTGAGTACCTCTGTCAGACACTATTTCAGAAGGAGTCCATGAAAACGGAAGATATGAGAAATAATAGTTGAGCTAACTCCGTTGAAGATGGTAGCTTGGGGGGGGAACAAAATGGGCCATTTTGCTAAGCGGTCCTACTGTCACCCTATAAATGGTTTTCTTGGAAGGTGGAAGTTCAACAATAAAGTCCATGTATAGATGGGTCCAAGGTCTGGACTGAATGGGGAGGGGTTGAAGAAGGCCACAGGGGAGGGTTCTAGAAGATTTAGATTGAGCACAGCTGGTACACACTTGAACAAAGTCTTTAACGGGCAAGAATATTAAAAGTTTTATTAACACCGGGATGTACGGCTTGCTTGGAACAGTGAGTATGAAGAAGGATAATTTTCTGACGTGAAACCTGAACAAAGATTCTGCCAGAGGGTGTGTCTGGAGTAGCAGAATCTTGCGCTGCTTGAATCTTGGAACAGAGTTGAGGAGATATAGAGGCCAAGATTTTAGTGGTTGGGATAATGGAGCCCTTATCTTGATTAATACAGTCGGAAGCAACAAATGATCTGGAAAGGGCGTCAGCTTTTTTGTTTTTGGAACCAGGTTGGTAAGTGATAATATAAGATAAGTTTAACCGGGAAAAGAATAAGGAACACCGTGCTTGACAGGGATTTAATCTTTTAAAATTCTGGATGTATTTAAGGTTCTTATGGTCGGTAAGGATGGGGATAGGTACAGAGGTGCCTTCCAATAGATGACGCCACTCCTCGAGAGCCAGCTTGATGGCAAGAAGTTCCCTATTCCCGACATCATAGTTCCGCTCGTTGGGTAGACACTTCTTAGAAAAGTAAGCACAGGGGTGGAGTTTCCTTTTAGTGCCTTGTCTTTGGGAAAGGACGGCTCCTGCATCCCAGTCTGAGGCGTCAACTTTGATGTAGAATGGGAGACTAGGATCTGGATGAACTGAAACTGGTGCGTCAGCAAAGGCTTCCTTGAGTCGTTTAAAGGCTGCAGGGGTCCATGAATGGGGCTTACCACCTTTACTGATGAGGGCTAATATCAGAGAAATTATAGAAGAAAACCTTTCAATGAATTGTCTGTAATAATTGGCAAAACCAATGAACCTTTGAATAGCTTTGGTTCCCATAGGAAGAGACCAATCTTGGATGGCCGAAACTTTAACAGGATCCATCTCGAAACCTTGCACAGACACAATGTAGCCCAGAAAGGGTACTTGAGAACACTCAAAAAGATACTCCTCCAGTTTGGCATATAACATGGAGGCGGTGTGAGGGCAAATCTTGAGAAAAGACTAAAGTATATCATCAAGATATACGACTACAGAAATCCCCAACATATCCCGGAAAATGTCATTCACAAACTCTTGGAACACCTCTGGAGCATTACAAAGGCCAAAGGGCATTACGAGATACTCGTAGTGACCGTCCCTAGTGTTAAAGGCTGTTTTCCACTCATCACCTTTGCGTGTACAGATCAGATTGTATGCCCCACGAAGATCCAGTTTGGTAAATATCTTTGCCCCTTTTATCTGGTCAAACAGTTCAGAAATGAGAGGAAGCGGATACAGATTTTTTACTGTGATTTTATTTAAATCACGGTAGTCGATGCAGGGTCATAGACCTCCGTCTTTTTTTTCAACAAAAAAGAAACTAGCTCCAGCAGGGGAAGTGGACGGTTGTATGAAACCCCAAGACAAATGTTCAGTAATGTACTCTTTCATGGCTAGAGTTTCAGAGGGGGACAATGGGTATGTGCATTCCCGAGGAGGCATAGTACCTTGGAGAAGATCGATGGGGCAATTGTAGGATCGGTGCGGTGGTAGCTTCTCAGCTCGTTTTACAAAAAACGTCAAAAAAACACATCAGAGAAATCACGATAACATTCAGGGAGATTTTTCTCAGATTTATCTATATAGCAGGGTTGTATAATCTGAGCCATGGAAGTCCGAGAATCAGGGGAGCGGAAGGACTTTGGATGACAAGAAAAGACAAACGTTCTTGGTAAAATATGCCAACGCGAAATAGGACTTCATATGTAGATTTGAAGATGAATTCAGAATTGTCACAATTTGACAACTGTATGCAAATAACAATACTCATAAGTAATATCTATGCCAATTTTATATAAATGTTGCTCACCAGTGGCAGATGGTAGTGGCTTAATACAAACCAAAATATATTAATTAACAATTATTAATAACAAGTATAACCGTTTTTATCACAAATTTGTATATTGGGACTCTTCAGCCACATTGTGGCTTGCATACATAAATTGACTGTGTGGGTATGTGGTTGAAAGCATTGGAGCCATATAGTGGACATGCCTTGAGTGGCTCTGCCACTGTGCTGGGTACTCTTGTGCAATTCGCTCATAGACAATATGACTGCTTCCTGTTAATTTAGATTGTAGACCACTATTCAGCAACTCTGTTAGGAGAGGCTTGCAGTGAAACCGCTGTGTGGGATTCATTCTCCTCAGTTTATGCGCAACAGTTGCGGCAATACTATCAAATTCATCCTCCCCTCGAGTCAGAACTGTCGCAGCATAGTCCATTACATTGCGTGCAAAACTACCAGAATTTTTGGAACGACGTCTAGGACCAGATGTGCTTGTTGATGATGAATGTGGCAGTGGACTCGTGTTCCTGTGTCACAGGGTTTTGGGTGACTTGCGTGCCCTGTATTCGGCATCATTACCTTGGGATTGATAAGTGTGGGGCTGCATGCTGGGACCAAGCTCTGCATATGATAAATAGCAAAAGAAATGAATCATATTAGATATTGTAATATCTATAATTTCACAGTCAATTGGATATTACCTTATGACCCACCAATTTAAATAGGATTGCTAATATTAAGTCACTCTGTAGTGTGCCCTCTCACATGATTATTTCGGTGAGGAATGGGGTGCTTTACATTTTTATTATGTGATTTCAATTTCATGCAGCGTAATGTCCAAAAAACATATGTTTGATTCCCCCCCCCATCCAAACAACACTAGCTAACATGCAATTGTTCCTCCTTGACAAAAACATGTCCACAAAAAAAAAACATGTTTGCTCACTTATCTTACACAATTGACTTCTCCTCCGCATTAAGGAGATAATGGGGTAGGTAATTCATTTATTTTAAACCAGCTAGACTATGTTTTGGAACTGTCTCTGTCAAAAATACAATCTTATCCTGCATGTGAGTGAGAAATTGATAGCGCATGAGCGCATAACTGAATCCCACTAGTGGAGAGAGGAGGTATGAGATTTCTATACTATGCCTGGTGACCAAAAGTTCCATTCTGTTACAAATACTACATTACTACATACTAGGGGGCTACTTATTTATTTAAAACATTGCTTGTGAAGGTTCTCATTCATCCAGGTCATGGTATATCTGTTGTATTCAATTAGATCTGAATTGAGAAAGCCAGTCGAATGACTAGTGAAACGTCTTCAAGAGCTAAACTTCAAGTCCAGTTGATCTAATTGAATACAACATATATTTAAAACGTTTACCCTAACACCACTGTTACGGCTGTATATTCTAAGCAGCTGACATGAAATAATAAACTGTAGTGTGTTTTGTTTGCTGTCATGATGTGTTTCTCCTGTACACAATCTTAACAATAAAAATGACACATGTCCCATGTAGTATGCTCGATTTACTCTCAGTGGCATAAACAAGGTGTGTTTTTAGAAACTGCATGTAGACATTTTTTGGCACAAACAAAAAGCTTTTTGGAATAAGTACGTATCCTAGGTTTCGTTGAGGCTTCGTTACAACCAGAGGTAACACTAACCAGATAGATTGAGTGTCTGTCTTGCTTGTAAAGAAAATGAATGCTGTGGGACCCAGAAATATTGTCTGGACATGAAGGAACTATAGATGGTTATTTGCAACTGTTTATGACAGTAATGAGAACATCATACCTGTGTGCTACATGTATTTCAGGTTGAAATCCTAGAGCCTGGCTATGTGTAAGATGTGACAGTAGAGAATATTTTGGGAACACTAATGTCTACAGCTACAACTGCTTCTGTACTTTATTACTTTATTACTATTTTTTTTCATATGTGCATGTGTGTATAGATATTTAGGGCTAGGCCACACTAGCCTGCTTTTTATGCGTTTGCACATGCGTTTTTTCCAATCATTGAAATTGCGGCAATGCACCGAAAATACGTGTTTTCGGGTACGATGCGATTGCAATTTACCTTCGCTTGTGGGGCTAATTGCCGGAATACCTGCCAATTAAAACGTGATAAAGCGTCAGCTGTTCTGTTATGAATACCTGGGATGTGCTTAGCCTTGAACCAGATATTAATTTCAAGGCTGCGAAGAACTAGGTGCCGAAGTAATGCCAGAACTGTCAGGGAAGAGGAAGAGAAGTTGTTAATGGTCTGAACCACACTCATGTTGTTAGACCAAAAACATATCCTCTTGTTCCTCATTGCCTCACCCCATATTTCAACTGCTGCGAATATGGGAAACTGTTCAAGCAAGGTTAAGTTCTTACACCAGCCTCTTACTGTCCAGATCTCTGGCCATGTATCCGCACACCATTCTTTCCCTAAGATTGCACCAAAACCAATTGAACCTGCTGCATCAGTATAGAGTTCTAAATCCTCGTTAGATACTTCTTTCTCTAACCAACATGTGTGGCCATTATATGTGTTCAAGAATACCTTCCACACGTATAAATCCGATTTTATAGTTTTGTTCAGCCTAATATGATGTGAGGGGCTTAATAAGCCCTTTGCAGCCCATGCCAAAAAAAAAAAAATCCTACCCATTGGCATGACCCTAATAGTTATTGAACCTGTTTCAGCGTCACCTATTTGGCACACAGAAATTGCTCTATCAGGCCTCGAATTTTCGTCACTTTCGTGGCAGGAAGATGGAATAACATGTTTTCTAAGTTATATCTGTTGTTTCAATTATAATAACAACTGGACTTGAAGTTTAGTTCTTGAAGACGTTTCGCTAGTCATCCGACTGGCTTTCTCAATTCAGAATGACTTGTACAAGAACTTGGCAATTATGTACCCTGGAAAATGCCAATTAGCATATCACAGCCAAGTGTTAAGGGCGTGATTGGATAGTGGCTAAGAGGAACGCCCAGAGTAAGGTGTTTTTTGAAAATTCTTCTTAATTTCCCGGAGACCCCTGCTACATATGGGATGACCATGTTCTTTCTCCTGTCTTGCTTTTCCCCTTCACTGTTGGTATTTGTGTTCTTTTCTTTCCTTCTACTTCTTTTGACAAAGGCCCAGTCTGGATATCCACAAGTTTTAAGGGCTCCTCTGAGATGTTTCATTTCTTTAGCCTTCGCCTCTGTGCTAGTGGGGATGTTCTCAGCTCTGTGTTGCAGGGTTCTGATGACAGGAGTGTGGATGCCCCCCTGGAGTTGTACTGGGGGTGTCTGCCCTTACTGTGGGTACCGCTGTTTTACTAAACATGGTCTTTAGCATGGCCAACCATTCACTTTGATTTTGCGGGCCCCCTGCCGCTCCACACCAAGTCCCAGCACATGCAGACTCACGGTTAGGGTTATCACAAGCCTCTTGGTGAGCTGTTGCCCTTGGTGCCTCCCTGGGTTGCTGCATGTGTGCCGACCTGTGGGCATGCCTCGAATGCCTCCTGCGATGTGCTTTCTTTGGTAGGTGTGAGCTGGAGGAGTCCGAGCTGGTGTATCTCCTTCTTACAGGCACACCCCTTCCTGATGCCCAGGAGTAATGACAGGAGCATTCTCCCTCGCTCCTATCTCCCCTAGCGGTTGCCTGCCTATCATGGCTGGCCCCGTGTCTTCCCCTTCCTTCACTGTATCGTGGCCTTCTGCCTGAGGACCCGGAAGATGATTCCCTCCTAGTTCTTCTACCTTCTTGCCCTGCTTCCGGTCTCCTAATCACTTGTTGTCTGCTGTCCCCTTCTCCCCTGATTACCTCTATCTCCCTTCTGACTGATGGGGTGCACCTGACTGTTGATCGAGCATCAACAAATTCTAATTTGCCTTACTCTGTGGAGCTATGTGCAGCTCCTCTTTGCATTGTGTGCCCTCATCTCAGCCGCTACCACAAAATTGTCTAATGATGGGTAAGGCCTAGATGGTCTTGGCCTATTTGGCCCTGGTCTGGAAGACCCTGTTCTAGATGGCCCAGGCTCGTTCACCCTTCCCTCAACCCTGCCTTGGTCTACAGGCTCGTGGCCCAATGCCCTGACCGCTATTCCCCTGGTTTGGGTACTAATCCCTGTGAATTGCTCCGATGTAGCTGTTGGGACCGGGGCCTGTTTCTGAGCAGCCCCTCCTTTTAGCTTGGGGGCGCTGGGCTTTAGGGGCAGCCGCCGCTCTGTGGCGAGGAGTAAGGGAGAGGCTGGGATTATATCTAGATGGGGGTTGGGACCTCCTTGTTGGCCTACCCACCTGTGGCTGGCCTACCTGTCCTTGCTCCTTCCTATTGACCCCCAGCAGCTGCCTCAGCCAGGCAGGACACTCCTTGTCATCCTTTCCAGGACCTGCTTCTGCAGTTGGTCGAATTCCGCCATCCTTACTTTGCCTTTTTATTATCTTAAATTTGCCTTTCTCTGTGCTTAAAAGCACGTTCTGGGCAAGTTACTAACACAAAATGGCGCCCACCCAATTGCGCCGTCCCTTTATATACCCACGCGTTGCCAGCGTGTGACGTCATAAGGCCCGTGCCCATTCCCCATTCGCAAGGCATTACTGGGAATGGGCGCGCAATGCTTTTTCCCCCCAAAAGGAAAATTTATGTTACGCACACAGCAGTGGGATAATGTACCTGTTAATTGCTAAAGTTATGTCTGAACCCTTTCCATTTCAAAGATGTTCTTTTTGTACACAGGATTCCAAAATTGCACTGCATATTCCAAATGAGGCCTTACCAATGCTTTGTAAAGAGGGAGAAAGAGCAGATGTGGACCACTTTTAAAGGGATATTAAACTATTACATTTCTAAATCTGTACCTTTGGGGAACAAGTGTAAAAAATTAGGTCCACTCCTGCATGGCTTAATGCTCAGGTAAAAAGGGAAATGGGAAAAAAAAAAAAAAGGCTTTTAAAATTTTGAAAACAGGGACAGAAAGGCTTACAGGGAGTATAAAAGCTGTAATAAAGATGCAAGAAAGCAATTAAACCAGCTAAAATAGAAAATGAAATACGGATTGCCAAAACAAAGCAAGGCTAACCCCAAAATGTTTTTTAAGTATATAAATGGTAAAAAGATGAGGACTGAGAATGTGGGACCATTAAATAATGGGGCTGAGGTGGTTGTAGAGGATGCCGAAAAGGCTAATCTGCTAAACCGTTTTTTTTACATCGGTTTTTACTTTTGAGAATCCTTGTCCTTACGGCAGGGATTGTAATAATGTGCAGGGTAGAAATGAAGAGTATTCACATTGGCTAACAGAGGATATGGTACGGAAACAATTAGACAAAGTTAACATCAATAAAGCCACAGGACCAGATGGACTGCATCCTCAGATTTTAAAAGAGCTTAGTTCAGTTCTATCTAGACCACTGTTTCTCATCTTTTCAGATTCGCTTTGGTCTGGGGATGTGCCGTTGGATTGTAAAAAAGCCAATGTAATACCAATATTCAAAAAAGGTAGTCGTTCACAGCCTGGTAACTATAGACCTGTAAGCCTAACATCAGTGGTAGGGAAGGTGCTGGAAACTTTGTTACGGGATCATATC
This sequence comes from Hymenochirus boettgeri, assembly GCA_019447015.1. Taxonomy (NCBI): domain Eukaryota; kingdom Metazoa; phylum Chordata; class Amphibia; order Anura; family Pipidae; genus Hymenochirus; species Hymenochirus boettgeri. The sequence continues at coordinate 62,891,352 of CM033471.1, forward strand.
TTTGACTTTGTCTCCAGAGCTCATCTTATTAGTAGTAGTCAGCATGGATTTATGAGAAATAGATCATGCCAGACAAATTTAATTGGTTTTTATTAAATGATTATTAAATTAATTCCAAATGATGTTTTAAGTTTTGTGTAAGGAGCATAGGTGTTGTGCAACAAAGTCATTAGCTATGTTCAGAAGTGTAACAACAAAAATTCATCATGTGACCAATACTGCCGCAAAGAGTATTAGTGGTAAAATGTTGATGGCAGTAGCTTGACTCTAACCAGTTACATTATCCTTCTTGGGTATAGTGTGAATGCATATTTGAAATATATATATGTGTATTGTGCATTTTAGATTTGAGATCACTACCTTCACACAGTATGGCTCCATTTGCACTATTGCCTTAAGAAAAACATTCTTAAACATTATAATATTACCCTGGGAGTGGCCTTTGAATGCACCTACTATTAAGGGAACATACAGAAGAAGAATATAGTGTACAATGTTGGTCTAAAAAGTAAGTTAATATCAATGAAAAGTAAGTACTCTGCCTGGTATACTCCCACGCCCACTTTCCCCCCTATACACTTAAGAACAAAATAGATAAATCTCAACACATTATATAATATTTCAGAGTAAGCTACCAATATCCATGTCACTGAAATGTAGCTGGTAAGGGTAGAAGACAAGCAAGGAGGGTTGCCTCCCCCTTTCACTACCTTGAACCTCCAACACCTGTAATATATTTTCCCTAAATGGATATGTGCTTTTGAATCATTTATGATACATGTGGGTGACAAGTATATGTATTGCTTCAGGGCTATATGACAGGATGTTGTGAGTTTCATATGTTGTGTTTTTAAAATCTGGAGGGGTGAAGTGGATGTTGGAGTATCACTGGCAGGTCCTCCATATTTATGTTGAACACCTGTTTTTTACAGCACAAACATACCCTACTACCAGGGCCGTTTTTAGGCATAGGCCACCTAGGCAAAGAACTAGGGCACCTATGTTGATCCAGGGTGCCTATTCTTCTCCCTAGCATCTCCCTGTCAGCTGTTACTTGCTGTAATAGAACTGCTCTCCTTGTTCTGCTGTAATGTGCAACATTGTATCTAGTACAGAGCCTGAACGCCACACACTCTATATAGCAACAAATGTTGCAATTTGCATAAGCTCTAAATGACCTATTGTGCCCTAACCCTTAAACTATATTCCCGGTCCCTTTACCAGATCCCCAATTACAATAAACACTCCAACAACTTCTGTATGGAAAAATTACAAGACATAGTCTTGCGTTTTTATTAACTTAGTTCAAACACGAGAAAAAAGTCCCCTCACACCAGGGGAATGCAACATAAAATTATAATTACAGCCACCCTCATGTGGCCGCAAAAGAGTGTCCGCGGAGGAGGGCAGGGGCCCCAACCTGCCCTCCCCAGGCTTCTCTCTTCTACCGCGCCCCCACCGTGGGCCGTACCCCGAGTTTCCGCAGGGGCGACCGTACAATCGTACACCCTTAGCCCGAGGCACAGCCCCGTACTCTGGCGCTTCCTTCTCTCATTGACGCATTCCCCCGCCTTGCATGATGTAATGATCCAACTGCTCCTGAAAAGATACGTAAGAAAATTCAAGAGAAACCAAGGGATGGGAGGGATAATCAAGACACAAAGCAAACAGAAAAAAGTTTAGTTCTGCCAGACCCTTTTTTCTACCCTTTTTTATATCCCTTTAGAACCGTAACTCCTCCCATTTATCCCCCGCCTTTCATGTACATAACAAAAGGAGGGCTATCCTACACCTAGCCCTCCCCCAGCCCCCACCTGAGCTACCTAGTTTCGAGCACAGCGACCATTATACCTTATGTGCTTCCATTTTAAGAATTACAGCTGCATAATGAATTGAAGTTGTAGGAAGGAGGGGGGAGGATGAGCTCAGCTAATAGTACTAAGGAGAGCAGTTCTAAAATGGCAGGTAAAAGCTGCTGCAGACTTTATAACAGTGGCCCCTGTGACTAGCAGTCATGAGATCCCTATCCCTGCCTCTTTCTTCCTTCCACCCAATTCTGAGGAGTGAACAATTCAATGGAGGAGACATGAAAAGCAGGTACATACTGTATAATCATGTCAATGCTGGCAGCTGAAAGGGTTAATGGTCATACTCTGCTGGCACTGAAAGTGTTAATGGCAATACTTTGTGAAAGTGCTGGCACTGAATGTATTAATAGGAAAGTATGTTGGCATTGAAGGGTTAAAGGTATTACTGCTGGTTCTGAAAGTGTTAATAGGAAAGTCTGTTGGCATTGAATGTTTCATGGTAATACTCTTCTGGCACTGAAAGTGTTAATGGCAATACTATGGGGAAGTCTGCTGGCACTGAAGGGTTAATAGCAATTCTCTGGAAAGGTGCTGGCACTAAAAGTATTAATATTAATGTCTGCTGGCACTAATCGGTTAATGTTAATGTTCTGAAATTATTAATGCCAATATTCTTGGAAAAGCACTGAGTAAAACCATCTTAGCTCTCACCAAATTTCCCTGTTCTGTCATACCCGGCTGGAAACAATTTCTGGGGAGAACACTGGTGTCACATACCACGCATCCACTGAAACCTATCCTGTAATTCCAATCATTATTTCATTGAGGGCCAGTGTCGCTGCATTCATACAAAAGTATATATACATGCCCGCCTCACCTGGTACAGCGTGTGCCTCTAGTTCTAGTACTAGAACTAGTAAAGCGGTTCCACTATAAAGAACAGTCGCAGTAGTCGGTGTCAGAAGCAGAAGGAGGAAACCCAGCTGTTGTTTGACAGGCCAAGTTTTTTTGTTTTTTTCGGGGGGGGGGGGTGGGGCGTAGGTGGGAGGTGCCTCGGGCACTACCTTATTATTTCTGTAAGAATTTTTTAATGGAGGGTATTACTTTGGAATTATGCCTTGAGGGCATCCAGTCTTTACACTTGGTGTAGCAGATAATATGACACTTGCAGGTATAGAGGTTTTGTGACAAGTTTAATCCCACTGACAAATGCACTCCAAAGTCTTTTTATTTTTAATAATGTGTTGATGTAGTTCCTCACATGGACTGCAATGCATCAGCGTTATGATTTTGTGATACTGATAGCAATGCTGCCTGCAGTCTTATTTAAAGGGTATGTCCACCCTTAAAACCATTTTTTCATATATGATTCCCCCTGTCCCCCCAGCCCCAACCGCTCTATTTTTTTCTTAGAAAGTTCCCCAAACTTTACTTACCTCCCCTCTTTCCTCCGCCGCGCTGCTGGCCCTCTGTTTGCGAGAAAATGCAAGCAGAGGGGCGGGACCGGCAGTCGCGTCTGTGATTGGCTGAGCGGCAGCCAATCACGGACGCGGCTGCCGGGAGTTCATTGCGGCGGGGGAAAGAGGGAAGGTAAGTAAAGTTTGGGGCATGTACAATGCTGTTTTAACACCTTACTCTGGGCGTTCCTATAACACCTCTTAGCCACTATCTAATCACACCCTTAACACCTGGCTGTGATATGCTAATTGGGATTTTCCAGGGTACATAATTGCCACAGATTCTTGTACAAGTCATTCTGAATTGAGAAAGCCAGTCGGATGACTAGCGAAACGTCTTCAAGAACTACATTTCAAGTCCAGTTGATCTAATTGAATACAACAGATAAAGTTTGGGGCACTTTCTAAGAATAAAAATAGAGCGGTTGGGGCTGGGGGGACAGGGGGAATCATATAGCTAAAGGGTTTTACACTAGGGGGAGGAAATCCTGAGAGGGAGGGGAGAAGGCTGCAGAACTATTGCCAAACTTCTCCCGGAGGCCAGTGTAGGAGGCAGAGTCCTATTTGACTCTGCTATGCTCCTGGTGGGCAGTTTTTGGGACTTTGGGGGGGACTACAGGAGAACCATATAGGCTGGGATGGAGGTAAGGATTAAACTACACTACACAATGGGGCCAGTAGTGGGGGGGGTTATAGTTTTGGGGGTTTTGGGGGTGGACATGCCCTAGACATAACTATGTAATTATACGCATGCAATATCACTGTGCAGCTTCTATTGCTTCCATTGGTGTGCAGTATACTCTTCCGGGAACATGAACAATGTATAATTTTTTATGTGAAGACAAAGCACAATTTACTTCACATATAAACTACTTGTGGTGTACTGTTCATCAATGTATAGTCATGTTTTTTATGTAAATACCCTGTATTTTAAAACTTTTAATGTGTGGGTGTAAGAATTTTTAATAAGATTTGGCGTGTTTACTTATGAGATGCTGAAGTCCTATGTCAGATTTTTACACTATTACACAATTAGCCAGACTTAAGTGTGTTTCTGCTGCCAACATTTGATTTGCTGTATGTGTTTGGCTGATGCACATGTGTCCCAAAAGCTAAAAAAGTTTTAAGCCATAATTATGTTTTAACAATGTGTGTGTGAAACATATTACCTAGCCAGATAATGTGCCTACAGATGTCTACAAGTTCACCCATGGAGCATAATGAAACATATGATGTCGTCTCCAAGATAATTGTTTGTTGACTGAATGTAAAAATCTATTTGGAATAAAAAATGTATTTCCAAGCACAACCTGCGTACTGTTGTATTTGCTACATCGCCTTGATTTTCCGCTATAGCAGAACAAGAATAACATTGGATATGTAGTTGTGGCACATTGCCATTCATCTGTTGTACGTGTTCATTGGTTATAATGTCAATTAGCTTTGTATACCACATACGGGGGAATAAACACAGAGGACCAGGGGCAGCCAGGAAGGGAGGGGGGCATGAGCAAAATGGCCTCCATCTGTTTATTTTGTGTTATAACAGCTAGATCCTCCTTTTACACGATCACTTTACATGATGCACGCTTTTGGTCAACATTTTTAGGTCTGTGCCCAGTGATTTCTAGTTACACCACTGACAAAATTTCACAGTAAAAATGTTTGGGCTACAATTGCATCGTCACTGGTAATGCATTGGCATTAAATGTGTGCAGTAGTGGACTGCTGCGTAGTAGCGCACAGGTTATAGAAATATTATGTTCAGAATGGCACCATAGACATTGATGGAAATGGTGGATTATAGTAATCAAATACACACCTTCCGTGGTACTCAATGTTGGCAATGTCTAAAGAATACTCTTCTTGGTTGGTGACTCATCCGAGCTGGAGACAGAAAAGATACAAGTTCCATGGCGTGTGAAGGTTGCTCACTTCATCAAGGTCATGGTATATCTGTTGTATTCAATTAGATCAACTGGACTTGAAGTTTAGTTCTTGAAGACGCTTCTCTAGTCATCTGACTGGCTTTCTCAATTCAGAATTCTGAATTGAGAAAGCCAGTCGATTGACTAGCGAAACGTCTTCAAGAACTAAACTTCAAGTCCAGTTGATCTAATTAAATACAACAGATAATACAAGTGCATCTCAGAATTAGCAGTGTGATGTGTATACATGTTGGACAGTAATGCATTTGCAGCACTTGTGGACATAGGTATGTATAGCACATTAGTGGGATATCATTGAAAAGCTGGGTATTCAAGGGTGCTAGCAAACAAATTAAATTCACACCTCCATCACCTAGGGGGTTTGCATTGGCATTTCATTTACATCCGTCGTGCGTCACGAACGTGAGTGTGACGTCGTTCACCAATAAAATCGGACGAAGTTCGTTGTACGACCATTCATAGACATAAATGATTATGACTTATTCGATTTTTATTTTTCGTCCAGCCGGATAAAATTTTGCAACAATCTAATCCATCAAATTAAATTGAACACAACGAAATCTACAAAATTAACAATACAACTTTCTTATGATCATCCACTTCGTACAATGATTGTACGATAAGTTTGCACCATCTATAGGTCCCATAAAGGAATATCATTGTATCGAATCAGAATTGGTTACAATCTGTTTGGTATACTGATCAATCTTTTTGAAAGAATCTGATTGTAACCAATTTTGATTGAAAAATAATCTGATTGGTTAGTATACCAATACGATTCTTTCTGAATGAATCCGATTGTATCCAATCAGAATTGGTTACAGTCAGATTCTTTCAGAAAGAATCTGATTGGTATGCTTTCTGGAAGAATCTGATTTTAGCCAGAATTGGTTACAATCAGATTCTTTTAGAAATAATATGATTGGTATACTAACCAATAGAGATGGCCGAACTTGATAATTGTACTTACATGTACTAAATTAAACTTACTAGAACGAATCTGTGGAGTTTAACAGTTGTAGCCGAATAGATCTTTTTTTACATGATATTGCTATTAATGGACATAAACGTTGTGTCCTACATATTTTATTGTACTCTACTTGGTTTTCAATTTCTTTTTCTAAATTCAAATTATTTATCACTAGAATAAAAACAAATTACTACCAGTTGTTTACATTTTCTGCTGTTTCCTTTCCTGGAATGTAATACATATGCAAGTAATTTCATACGATTTCATCATATCATCATAGCATCAGTAGTAATGCTGAAATCCACTTTTCGCAACTGAGATACCATGCTTTAAAACACTGTTGAATTAAACACTTTCCCCTATTTTTAGATTTCAATTACATTTAAATCTTCTATTTCCTACAGTAAATTTTTTCTTATGTGCCGTTTTTTAATTTTCTTGATTGGTTATTTTCACATAAAAGAAAAGTTATGGACTTAAATTAAAGTGCATATGACATGAGTGCACACAAGGAAGCAACTATGCGTTACTGTGCGTGATTCTTTGCATAAATCACAAGGTAGTGATTGTGGAACTTTACACACTTAAAGGGACTGTCCACCCCTCTACACAAAAATCTTTACCTGCTACAAAAAAACCCAAAAGCAGGACCTCGCTATGTTTAAAATTACCAAATCCGCTCCCAGCCAGAGTTATTATACTTACAAGTTCCTCGCTCCACTGCCGCTTCCGGTTTCCTCACTCTGTCTCCACTGTGGCTGCTGTGTTTTTTTTCTGTTCTTGAGCAGCCGCAGTGAAGACTGCTCCGGGAATGGCAGTCAGTGATTAGCCGTGACATCACAGTCATGGCCGACACTGACTGCCTTACCTGGAAGTAGAGAGCCGGGGCGGTGGAACGAGGAGGAGCATGTAAGTATAATAGCTCAGTGTGGGAGCAGAATTGGTAAATATTTTTTTTTTAATTGGTTTTATTTGTGTTCACCAACATTGTAAAATTACATTTTGACATTTATATTATTTATAATGGTAACATCTTAAATTCAAGGTATCAGGGGGTTTATAGCACTTTATATTATATTCTGTTACATGTATGCTTCGAGCTTAATCTTAGTTTACAAATGTTTGTTGGTGATTTGATTGTATATTTTAAATAAACATATCAACTTATATCCACATTCAACAGTTGTCTCTGTGTATTATTAATATATATATATATATCATTGTACCTTTGTCGGTTTGTCTGTCATCCCCTGTCCTCCAGCCACACACCTCACATTTCTATTTAAAGTATGGTGAGTGTAGATTCTGTCCAGGTTCCCCAGATTTTTCTAAATTTGTCTGGGCAATTCCTATGCTTATAGAGGATTTGCAAAAAAGGTAGATCTCCGTTTATTAATTTGATCACCTTTGGGCATTTGTGTGACATCTAGCTCAGAGTGATTGTTTTACGAGCGTAGAATAGGGCCATTTGTAAGAACATTAGTTTGTGACTAGACCATATTTATTGTTCCGTTATTTCGAATATACATAGTTCTAGTGAGTTTTGTAAGGGATGGGGTGAGAGTTGAGTCAGGAACTGGATCACTTGTTCAGAAAAATTGGAAACTTTGGGGCAGCTCCAAAGGAGATGTATAAAGTCTGTATTTGGTCTGTGGCATTTAGGGCATTCTGACGAGTTGGAGGGTTTAAAGTGTTTCAGTTGTTTGATTGAGCAATAGGCTTGGTGGATTATTAGAGTTGAATTAGTTTATTTATTGCTGGTGAGGCATATCTATGGGAGCTTACAATTTCCGACCATTGTTCACCATCTAACTTTTGTAGATATACTGACTATTTGGCCTTAATTGTATTAATACATGTTTGTGATTTGACTTGTATATGGGAAATGTAGAGTTTTGAGATCATGCCTCGAAGTCCCTGGGTGCATATCACTCCAATAATGGGGTGTTTAGTAGGGCCATTGGGGAGTTGTATGATGTATTTCTTGAGTGCGTGTCCAATTTGCAAGTATCTGTAGTGCATTGAGTTGGGTAGCTTGTGTTTTTCTTGTAGGTTCTAGAAGGGAACAATTCTAAAGTCTAGTATGAGATCTCCCAGTTCACTTATTCCAAATGTTTCCCATAGTGACATCCCGGGTAGTCCTTGTAGTTCGGGGAAAAGTTTATTACTCCATAGTGGCGTGTGTATGTATAGTCCGGTTAGGCCCATCAGGCGGTTAGTCTGATACCAGATTTTTTGTGACTGTTTGAGTAGTGTAGTGCCTTGTCCTATCCTACAGTATGTAGTGTTGGGGCCTCCAGATATGCCATGTATGGGCCTGTAATGTACTTTAGCATCATATAGTCTGATTCTGTTGGATTCTGTAGGGGATCAACCCATCATTGTAAGTATCTGAGCTGGGATGCCGAATAGTATAGTTGCACATTTGGGAGTGCCAGTCCACCTAGTTCTTTAGGTGCCTGTTATTTATTGAGGCCGATTTTAGCTCTACCATTATTCCAAATAAAGGACAGAATAAAACTGTTTAGTTTTTTTAAGAAAGAGAGTGGTATGTCTGAGGAAGGTGCCACTACAGCACTGAAACGTCACTATAATAAATAGTTTGTTGGTCAAGACTGGTGTGCCCAGTATCATTTGGTATTTCTGTATGTAGGTAAGGGTGTGTTGGACTGTATATAGGATCTTAGGTAATAATATCATTTTAACTAGTTGCACTCTACCCCACAGATTTAATGGGACATGTTTCCATGCCTGAGTTTTGGTTTGTGTAAAGTCTAACAGAGTAGCTATGTTTAGGGAATAAAATTATTGTGGTGATTTTAGTGATGATTATTCCTAAATATTTAAATTGTGTCACTATCGGTATTGGTACAGGGCATGTAAAGCTATGTTGAGGGAGAGTGTATATAGAGTGGGTATAGAGTGGATTTTTCCCAATTTATGGTTATTCCGGAATACGTACCAAAGTTGGATATTAGGTTGAAGGTGGTTGTGAGTGTGTTACGTGAGTTGTCTATGTACATAATTATATCATCTGCATAGATGTTTGGAAACTACAACTGAATGCCAAGTGAGGGTGGCATTCAAGATGTTTTGGAAACTACAACTCCCAGCATGCTTTATTAGCTGGGAGTTGTTTCCAAACATCTTGAATGCCAAGTTTCTACCCTCGGTTTATACTTGAGTCAACAACTTTTATTAGGACTTTTAGCTGAAATCGGGTACCTCGGTTTATACTCGGGTCGGTTTATACTCGAGTATATACGGTAGGTATAGGAGATATATCCATTTGGTAAAGCCGTGTCCAAATCCAAATGCCTTGAGTACCTCCATCAAGTATGGCCATTCGACTGAGTCAAACGCTTTGGCCGCATCTAATGAAAGCATAATACGTTTTCAAGCATTATCATGGTCCATTGTATCAGGGTACGGTGTAGGTTGATGGAGGTAGATTTGCCTGGCATGAATCCCGTTTGGTCTGGGTGTATTCTAGATAATATGATGGATTTCAATCTAGTTGCTAATATTTTGGGCAGGACTTTATAGTCAGTTGTTAGCAGTGATATGGGTCTGTATGATCCACATATAGATGGATCTTTTCCAGGCTTGGGAATTACTACTATTGTGGCTGTGTATAGTGAGGGGGGGGGGAGTGTTTCGGAGTCATAAGCATGTGTATACAGTCTATACATGTCGAGTAGAGGTTGAGTTAATTGTTCTTGATATCTCTTGTATATTTCGATGGGGAGCCCATCAGGGCCCAGGGACTTGCCAGTAGCCATTTCTTGTATTGCAGTTTGTATTTCCTCTAGAGTTATTGGAGTATCTAATTTCTGTCTATGTGCAGAGCTTAGAGTGGGGAGACTTATTTCAGTCAGGTATTCTCTGATTTCTGATGCGTTATAGTTTAGGCATTATGTGTATAGTTCAACATAAAAGTCTTGGAATTCGGATAATATCTGCGGGGTAGAGTGCAGCATCTCCACGCTGTTAGATCGTATGGAGAGAATTGTGTTGGTTTGCTAATGGTCTTTGATTAGGAAGGTGTAGCCATATAGATCGGTTGTTGGGGTTGTTATGTTCAATGTATTCTTTCTCTGCTTGTGTTAGTTTCTCAGCTAGTTCTTCCTCATTTTCCCTAGTCGTACGCTTAATATATGATATAGTAGAATGTAGTTTGCCTCTCAGGTATGCTTTGAGGGCGTCCAAGCTCAGATTGGTGTTATGTGTTGACATATTCAGCTGTATGAACTCCCACTGGGTGAAACTTCCACTGTCAGGTCAGCGTAAGGAGGTTTGGGAACTTAGTATACATGAGCATTGGTGAATGGTCCAATATGGTCCAGGGGGCTATGTTCCTAAATAGGAAGATGAGGTCTATGTGTGAAAGTGTATCGTGTGTTAGGGAATGGTAGGAGAACTCCATGGTGTCAGGGAATCTCTGTCTCCAGATATCTATCCAGTCTCAGGATTCTATAAGTGATCCTAGTGGTGTTTTGGCTGTGGATCTGGTGGGTCGGGCATATGGATTTCCAAGATTCATTCTGTCTTTGGTGTGGCACATGGTGTTATTGAAGTCTCCCATACATATGATGTGTGCTTCGGGGTATTGTGTTATGAGGGGTGTAATTAGTTTCATGACTGAAAGTCCCATGCCTGGTGGGTTGTATATACTTAGGAGTATCGTTTGATGTGTTTCTATCTTAGCTGCTATAAATACATATCTACCATATAGGTCTGTCTTGACATTTAGTATTTGATATCTGAGTGACTTCCGGAGTAGGATAGATGCCCCTCAGGAGTAAGTAGAGCAGACACTATGCGCCAACCATCCAACCCATGTTTTTTGTATCAGTCTAGTGGTGGTGTGCAGTAGTGTGCTCTTGAAGACAAATTATGTCTGGGGTGTAATTATTGATATGGGTGAAGGCCTGGATACGTTTGTTAGCTGAGCCCCCGTAGGAATTGGTAGTTTTACGCATAATGAAGTCCTGCTTTTGGGGGTTTTTGTAGCAGGTAAAGATTTGTGTGTGGAGGGGTGGACATTCCCTTTAAAGGGTATCTCCACCTCTCATAAAAACTTTTTCTGTAGTGTAGTGGACCTTATCCCACCCCCAACTACCATATTTGTTTGCACAAAATAAAAAACGATCAGAAAGGTTACTTACTTACTTACTGAGCTTCATTCCCCCATCATTTAGACCCGACCCTCTGCTTGTAGGAAAGCAGCCAATCACGGATGTGGCTGGTAGCAGTGCAGAACGCATGGGGAACAAGGCTCTGTAAGTACATTTTGGATTCTTTTTTTTCCCAAACAAATATGGCGGTTGGGGGTGGGATTGGGTCTACTTCACTACAGAAAAAACATTTAATTCTAGGGCACAGGGCAACAAACAGGGATCAGGAGGGGGGCTGGGAGGACTGCAGTGGGCAAGCCAGATATCTCTCAGAGGAAAGATAAAAGGCGGAAACCTTTTCACTCCCAGCCAGGCTCGCTGCTCTTCACTTTCTAGGTCTTTGGGCAGACATTGCAGGAGAACCATTTGAAGCAGAGAGGTAAGGTAAGGATTTTTAAACACTATACAGTGGGGCCAGTAGTGGGAGAAATTTGAGTTTTGGGGGTGAACATACCTTTTAAGGTGGCCATACATCAGGATGATTTTACTTACCTGACCGAGCGATCCCACAACATTAGACCGATCCTGCCGGAGCTGCCTTTCCCGTTCTTCTTTGCAACCAACATGTGATCGCAAAATTAATGGGATGTGCAATCGCATGACGGTCGCAAAGAAGAACAGGAAAGGCAGTTCTGGCAGGATCGATGTTGTGTGATTGCTCAGTCAGGTAAGTAAAATCGTCCTAATGTATGGCCACCTTAATAGTGTAAAAAGTGTTATTATGCAATTTTTTCCAGTACCCCCATGACTTCTGTTGGTGTGCAATGGCCCCCATAACTCTTAAAAATGTATGTAGTTGTGCATTATCATAGCACTATTCAATGCAACGCGTTGCCTGTGTCATAGCATAGGTGTTTATTTACAACACTCAAGAATGTGCTTATTTTCCACTAATGGATTCAAAGGCATGATTAAACATCTTGCCATGAAAGGGAATATGTGAGCCTCAGCCAGATAGTTGCCACTTCTCAAAATAAATAGACATTATGAAACACAAAAAAGAACCAATCTCATTTTTTCCTAAACCTTTTATTGATTGGGAAGTGTTAAAAAGTGAAAAATGTACTTAATATGTAAGCAAAACTAAAAGTGTTTTAATAGAATTACTAAGATATTTTTTTTAGTTCTGTATATTTTGGCAGTTGGGTTGTTTTCCAACAGTACTAATCAACGCAGTCTCGTGGGCCTTTTAAGTAAAGCAAAATCTCTAAGTGGAGTTGCAAATCTGGCTTCATGTTATCTTGATGTTAATCAAGTCAAAACATCACTACCAGCATCTGGAGTTGATTAACATAACAGTTTCCCTGTAAGATACTAGCAGACATGTGCCTTTTAGTACAAGCATTAAGTTTTTGTTTGTGAACAAATAGGATGTGTAGGGTAAGGTTTTCAGATCAGTGAATAACCAGAGGACGCCCTTTAAAAACATCAGCAGTAATGCAGTGTAAATGTAACTACATTTATTATCAACATCTGATTTGGAAACCCTAAAGGCTCATACACACGTGATTGTGGTGGCCAACCCGCGATGCGCAATGTGTGTGTATAAACGTTTCGCTGACAATCATTCCAAAACGGATGTTCAGTTGGTGCTTGTTGATGATTCGCCTGGCGGATCTGGTAACGAGCCCTGACCGAATGGTAGTTTTGGCCAACAAAGTGCCCATACACAGCACAATTGTGCATACACATTGCACGTGTGTATGAGCATTAAGTTTGTGCATCTTTTCATAGTGTGCCTGTATTAACGTTACCAGATCATCTGCTGTTTGGAGGAAGCTCTTAATAAATGTAATAAGTAGGACTGCACTAATTGCATTTAGCGATAAATAACCGAGGACTCCCTAGACACAATTATTTTTAGTGCTCCAAATTTTTTTTAAAATAAATACACTAATTGTATTTACACTGTATTACTAATGACTCAGGCCTTGCTGCTTGTGTTTTCTGAAAGCGAAACCCTAGCCTGTACAGTATGTCCTGTGTGAAAATATGGGACACACTTCATACTCAACTAGGGTTTCCAGATTACCTGCTGATTGGAGGTTGTTCTTTATATATGTAGTTAGCAGGGCTGCACTGATTACAAACGGATTGTCATTTACAGTAAGTGCAATCAGTACAGTCCAGGTAATTACATTTATTAAGTATGTACCTATCAGTTCCGATGATCTGGCAACACAGGTATTCATACATCTGCATACCCTCCAACATTACCCCTTTATGCTAGGTTTACATGAACGTTTTCTACAGGGGAGGACTGGGACCTTTTGGCTGAGGGGGCAAATACAACCAAGTGGCCCTTTCACGGTCGATCCTAAAACATAACACTTTGTTTACGTTACGCCCATTTTTAAGACCACTATATCCATTAGACATTGTTGCCTGCAACATTTTCAAATGTATGATGTGGATAAAGGAATAGCTCACTTAAAAAGTAAACTATTCCTTTAATGTATTGATTGAAGACCAGGCGGTTAAGGAGCAATGCCTTGCCTCCCGTTCTTCAATCAATAACTCAGGAGCCAGGGCCGAAGGTAAGTATATTTACCTTTAATGCGATCCTCCGCTGCAAAACTCCAAATCCTCGATCTCTTCCTGGCTCTACTTCTCTTAGCCAATACTGGCTAATAAACTGGAGCGCTGATAATATTGGCTAAGGGTCTGAAAGGCTGACAACACTGGCTAATGAACTGGGGGGCTGGCAGTACTGGCTAATGAACTGGAGGGCTGACAGCACTGGCTAATGAATATGTGGGCTAACTGGTAAATGAAGGAGGCGTAGTTTACTGTTCTTTGCCCATGTTAGAGCTAGAGGCGTGAGCTGTGCCTTTCAAGAATGTAACTTATTAATAGCTTCTGTGGCAGCCCAAATTTTTCATTGGAGACCAGCCCGGGGGCATTTGCCCCTCAGCCTAATGGGCCAGTCCTCCCCTGAGTTTCTTTATGGTCAAGCACAATATTTCTTGCTGTCATTTAACAGTCAAGCTTTTTGTAAGCATATTCTTAGTGTTTGTTTATCATTTATTTGTTGTTTTCCCTTTCATTTCTGCAGCCTGTTAAATGTTAGATAAATGCTGTACAGATGCTGGAATCAGATCATTATTTTCCCTGGAAGGAAACCATAAGATTATTTACTTGCTTCATTGTTTTGATGACATAATCATTCACATTGGAAGTTAGTGTGGTTAATGTTTGTGCAAACATGTATGTGAATGATGATTTAAGTTTGCAATTGGATTAAAGGAATAGTTCACTTAAAAAGTGAACTATTCCCTTAATGTATTGATTGAAGACTGGGAGGTTAATGAGTTATGCCTTACCTCCCATTCTTCCATCAATTCCCCAGGAGCGACAGACAAAGAAAGAAGAAACTTACCTTACACGTGATCCTCCTCCGCAGCAGTGGAAATCCCTGACTACTTCCTGTTCAGAGTAACTATAGCACGCATTATCATGCATTATAGTTACTCTGAACCAGAAAGCCGTCGGGAACTGTCGCTGCTGCGGAGGATCGCGTGTAAGGTAAGTTTCTACTTTCTTCGTCCGTTGCTCCTGGTGAATTGATTGAAGAACAGAAGGTAAAGCATAACTGACTTATCCTTCTCTGCATTTTTAGAGCTGCCAAGAACTTGATACCTTCCTGCTCCCAGTGCTCCCTTTTGCCGTATCTCAATCGGTCATATTTATAAAGGCGCCTCTTAATGATCGTAATGCCGATTGTCAATTTACGATCGGTATCTTAATTCTACGATAGGAATTGTAAATGTACGATAGTGAATGTAGATCAAACGGCCACGATGGTAGATTTACGATCACCCATGGAATATCATTGTGGTAGTTTACTACCGCATGGTATTCTACAAACGAACGATCATAGATTTCTGATCCTTCGCAGTAAATATATACAAACGCATCCGTACATTTACATCCGGAGTTGTACAGTAGCGAAAACCCATGAGTTTTTAAATATGGCCCCATATGTCCTGTTTAGCCCTCTCGTAGTATTTCCCACTCTCTGTGCTCATTCAGCTTTAATACAGAAAGGCCCAGGGCAATAACCTGGCAGATGAAAACTGTATGTGCAGTAGCTCCTCAATGAAACAATATTGGGAGCTGGGAATAATCAATCTTACCTTCCTTGTTCCAGGTACTTTTTCTAAAAACTTATAGTATAACTTAACAGTATTGTTGTCCTTTAAACTTGTCTGGGGGAAATAACTGCAAGTTTTCTTAATTTAACTCACATACACGAGTGTTTTTTCTGCTGAACACAATGAATACGTCAAAGTTGCTGGCACCAATAATACTGCTGCACATCGTTGCAGTGATACTTTTTGCTGCAAAACAAATTTACAAATACAACAAAAATAATTTGCCATGCCCATATGCCCCTGTTTTTTATTGACAAAGTAGAGAGAATGAAATAATAATATGTAAAGCTCATTAAAGGAACACTATATTTGTGCAGTAACTGAGAGCTCTCTGGCTCCTCCACCAATTTATCCTCCCCTTCATTAACCCAGGGGCAGAAAACAGGTAGGAGAATCATTGACTCTGAACAGGGGAAGAGAAATAGAATAGCCAGTTGCTTCAAAGAAACTGATTTAAGTAGAAGCTCATAATTAATCTTTTTTTTCTATTTGTAAAAAAAAATAATATATGACTTAAAGGGTATGTCCACCCTTCAATTTTTTATATTGTGTAGGACTATACACAGCCCCAACCACTATATTTTTATTGTAAGAAACTTCCCCAAACATTACTTACCTTCCCTCTTTCCTCCGCCGCACTGCGAAAATGCAAGCAGAGGGGCGGTTGGGGCTGGCGGCCTAAGCCTACACTATATAAAATGGATTTTGAGCTAGGGGGTGGGAGTCCAAAACGGGAGGTAGAGGGAGGGGGGGAGGGGGAGAATGACTGCAGTGCGCATGCCAAACTTCTCCTGGAGGGGAGACAGGAGGCAGAGTCCTATATGGACTCTGCTATTCTCCTGGTGGCCACTTTTTTTAATTTGGGGGGGGGACTACAGGAGAAGCATTTGGAGCTGGGATGTAAGTTAAGGATTTTTATTTACTACAGAGTGGGGCCAGTGGTGGGGGGAATTATAGTTTTGGGGGTGGACATGCCCTTTAAATTTAGTCTTTAGGTTACCATAATTATTTGTATGACTCAAACAACAGGCTACCGATCAGCCTATTTTGGTCCAGTGTGTAACAGCGATTATCTATACACTTGTTTTAAAGGTTATCTCCTCCCCAAAATCGAAAATTTTCTGTAGTGTAGGCGACCCCCCTGAGGACAACCAGGTTTATAACTGAAAAAAGTAAAATAGAACCTTCATTTCCTGGGCCTCTGCCACTATTGCTACTTTCGGGAGCAGACTCCGCTAATCATAGACACGTCTGCTGGGAATTGAGAGAGCCGAGGAAACAGGTGGGTGAGTCTGTTTCTGTGCACTCTTTAAAGCTATAAACCTGGCGTTTAGGGTTGGGGTCTCCTACACTATATCCAAGGATGAGTAGTACAAACAGGATACCGCAGTCAAGTGAAGTGAAGTAAAAAGTTTAACTTTATTCAAACATTTAAAAACAACATTCCCACGCCCAGTGGACCAGACAGCACAGAAACTAACTTCCTCAGGGACCCCACCACCTGATGATTATATAACCTCCACCATTAACCCATGGGATACCACCATACTAAAAACATCTTAAAATCAGATATGTGTCCTGAATAAACCCAAAGAGAATACCCAGGACACCTATTTAACGATAGCAATCAAAAAAGGACGCAAAGGTCCAAAGCCCACAGCATACATTTGTTAGAAAAAAGGATTACAAAATATTCAAAAAATAAGCAACATATATTAATACAATGTATACACAAATAGAAAGCAGCACAATTAGATACATTTTATACAATGTTCCCAATGCAGTATTATGTAAGAAAAATACTGAAAAAACATCTAAAAATTTGAAATGGACTGCTGTAGCCTGCTTGAACTACTCACCTTTGGATATAGGATTGGACCATTGGCGAGACGGAGATACTTTTCAAGCTTTTGAGCACTAATGCCGCAACGTGGCAAAGTGCGGGAATAGAACAGTTCCAAGTAGCAATGTTCTGAGCACCTCTATCGGCATATAATATTGCCGGGTTGTTTGCACCGGGTTGCCAATAGCGGCGCTCGGTGCATTGCCCTGTTAGTTTTTAGAAACTCATCCAGCTTTTTTTGGAACTATACAATGAACCTGCTATAATGTCCAAAGGAAGACAGTTTCAGGGCCATATTCATAAATGAGCGGTATCGCTTTTTTAGCGATATTGCACCTTTAATGTTCGGTTTACCAGTCATTAAACTGATCGTAAATTACCGATCAGTTTAGTGATCGATAATTTACAATCTTTATCGTAAATTACCGTTAACGTTCGTAAATCTACAATAACGTGATCGTAAATTATGATCCCCATAGAATACCATTTCATTTTAAAACATTAATAAAATCTGCCTCAAAATTGTGACTGAATAATTGATTTGGGCAAAATTTTAACAAATTAATGACAACATAACTTACATAACATAACACAGCCTACAGTATATTGTGCCATAGGTGAAGGGAAATATATTTTGAAAGTTTCACATTCTTTATGCTTTACATAATGGAGAACTAACTATACTGGTTTTCATTAAAATATCAATCTTTACTCGAAGCCCCACAGACATAATATACTATAAAAACAACAAAGCAACTTAAAGTTATGAACCGTCAACAACGTTCTTACTGATGAAGGGGGGATGAATGGCCCCAGACAAGTTTAAAGGCCAATGACAGAAAATCTTTATTATAGCCAAAAAATATATAAGTTGTATAAAAGGCTTTAGATATTATGGCCTAGTATCTATCTAATGATTTCTGTTTTTTATGCTTTCATTGAAATGATTATGGATGGTTACTTATTTCTGCTGAGAAAAGTTAAACCAAACCCAAATTTATTAAAACAACTTGATGGGATGGGTCCCTTTCTTTTGGAGACAGGCAACTCGTGGATAGTAACAAAGAGAAGACTGTAATGGTAAATGACTACTTTGTTTCTGTTTACACTAATGAGGCACTAGTAAATGAGCAAATCCTTTATTTTGTGTAAACCCCCCCAAAAACTTGGACATCATTTTATTTAAAATCTGTAATTCTGCCCCCAGCCAGAGATTTAATACTTACAAGCTCCTTGATCCACCGCCGCTTCCGGTCTTCTCACTTCCTCTCCACTGCGACTGCTGTGTTCTTTTTGTGTTCCCGAGCAGCCGCAGTGGAGACTGCTCCGGGAATGGCAGTTAGTGATTGGCCATGACGTCACTGTCATGGCCGACACTGACTGCCTTACCCGGAAGTGCAAAGCATGGTGGTGGATCGAGAAGGAGCTTGTAAGTATTAAATCTCTGGATGGGAGCTGAATTAAAGATTTTAATTAAAACAATGTCCAGGTTTTGGGGGGGTTTGTACAAGAAACAGATTTTTGCACGGAGGTGTGGGCATTCCCTTTAAAATAGGCCAGGCAGAAATGCAAAAGTGATAAGATCACTAAATGTGAAAAAAAGGTTCATGGCCAAATGATATTTCACCCCAAGATTCTAAAGGTGCTAAATTCAGAATTTGCCAGACCACCAATATTTTTGCATCTCTTGATATCTGGTCTTGTTCTGGGTGATTGGCAAATACTGTGCCTGTGGTACTGCCTCTGTGGTAGAAAAGCTTTTAGAAGGAATATTAAGAAGTATGGGTCAATATCTGTAATTACCAATATCAATCATTTTATCAGCCACCATGTAATTTTATGGCATAGTAAAAGCATGGTACACACCATGAGATTCTTCCTCCTGACTCACCGTCGGCCAGGAGGAAGGACTGTTGGTCGCAGCAATAGTGGCATGGCCGAGCGTGCAACCCATAGAGGACCACATGATCGCTCGTGGTTTTTGGACATGTCTGATTTGGACGAACAAAAACCTGTGCGATTATTAAGGCCCAATCAACCAATACACTGAACTATTGGTCGATCGAGCTGAAATATTGCACGGTGTGTACCCAGCTTAACACTGCTGTATTATGTATTTTATGACCGTATTGTAAAATAACACCTGTGGCTATCAATGGGCAAAGGCACACAGTACCTCAAAGAGGGTTACTTAATAAAAAAACAACGATTCTGACCTTATTATTTGTACATGTTGTCAGTGGTGTTCCTCGGGGGTCTGACCAGTCTTGTAGGCCATTTATAGGTTAAAAAGCACCAGACCCCTGAGAAACATCAGTGATAAAACATACAAATAGTAATGTCAGAACCAATGTATTAGAATAGGTATGAGGAATTGAGGGTACAATCTCTCAACCTCTGTGTTTGCTGATGATACTACATTGTGCAAGACTATAGGCTCAGTGTCACCACCTGTGATTGGGCTACAAAATGGAAAATGGGTTAAAATAGGGACGCTCTCTCATACCTTTCAAACAAGTCTATGATGATGGGTGAAAGCTCTCTCATACCTTTCAAACAAGTCTATGATGATGGGTGTCCTTGTTCAGCTTGGTGTAATGGGTTTCATGCACTGGTTGGGATGAGGAAACTCTGCTTTTTTTGTTGGGATTTATATGCTGGGTTTTGCATGGAGGGGCAGAACTTGATGGACATTTTTCTTTTCAACCCAAAATCAAGCTAAAACCAAATTATAACCATTAGAACATTCACAAGGATAGATAAAGTATTTAATTGCCAAAACAGGTGAATAATAGTAACAGTGAATAAGCTAAGGCTACTTTCAGATGAAAGGCTTGCAGGTAATTGTTAGCTGTTAGAAGTATACTGTCTGTCTGTCTATCTACTGAATCTATCTATATTTCGGAAGAACTGGACAAATTCATTATCTTGCACTGGCGATCTACCAAATTTTTTCTATTGATTGCTTGACATCCCTAAACGGTTGATAATTTATCGACGGATTTGACCAAATCAGTCAAAAAGTCACCCTGTATATGGCCTGCTTTACACATTCATTGTGTACAATGCGTACAAAATCCTATTATAGAAATAAACAGGTGGATTATTCCTCCAGATCAATTGCTGCAATTAATTTTGTCAGGGCTACTGCTTTGATTCCAATTAGACAAACTACTGATCAGTTTATCAATAAGTTATCTGTTACCCACCACAGAGCACTATATTTGGACCATGTCCATGTATGTGGTGCTCCAAGCAAACCACAATTTTACATTGGTGGGTGCAACATGGTTTTAAGGGTTTCCTCTTGGTGATTTTTATAAGTAAAAGCTACAGAAAGGACCTTTCTCATATGTAACCAAGCTAGAATCCCAGCCAACACGTCTCTTAGTGCATTGACATCTATCCTTAAACAAACGCCAGGGCTGTTTAGTTTTCAAATATCTGACATTAACTTTTATTTTCTCACGGGGATGTAATTGTCCAGAGACTACAGCTGCAAACTTGCTCTATTTAGCCATTCACAGATGAATTATTCAGAACCACAGGATATTCATGTTTTGCTTTCTCTGTAAGTGACCATCTCAACACTGCACATCAAAATCAGTCTCTTCTTGTGTGGCCTCCTCAAAGAATGTAAAAGAACATTGTAAATGACAGTTCATCTAAAAAGACAAACAAAAAAAATGTATTCTCTTACTTTGAGAAAAAACAATAACAACAAAAAGCTTACTTTGTGCTATAAAACTTTGTCTCTCTTCCATTCCTCTAATACAGTCTACATGTTTACTCCAGCTGTGTGTCTAATATTAGAACATGCTTATCTTTCATGCAGGGTGGGTTTTATTAACAGGCCATGAAGATTAAAAAATCCATTATAAAAGGTTCATACACGTACGATTGCAGGGATTGCGACACATGATGTGTGATGAATTGAGTTTGAATGGGTTGCAGGTCTAGTTCAGGTATAAAGAAATGTGGGTGCAGGTCGTGTTGGGTAGCAGAATTACAGAAATTATTTATCTGTAAATAAAAATGTCTATGAGGAGAGATCTGTCTATAATCACCACACTTACATTATGCCAGCTCTCATCCATATGTATAAATACAAATATATAAACTATATGAAGAGGCAATGTTAGTTAGTGGACTGGCTGGCTTGCTGACTGGAGGACTGGCTTTTTGGCTTGGTGTTAGAATTCTAGCTCTATACAGCACATCTACTTAAAGGACAACAATATAAAAAAAAAACATCACCCCCATTACATGTCCACACTTCAAGCAGCTGAAATCACTTACATCTACAGCCATGCTGCCCTCCCTTAGATATCAGAGAGCAAATATGAGTGCTAAAAGGCCGCCTCCTAGATGGCCAAGGGCCATGATTTACAAAACACTTGTCATTGGCTGGTGGGAATGTCTGTTACAACCTCTCTCCTCCTCCTCTGCCAGTCAAACAAACTTGAAATGTCCTGTTGCTAGGATACAGCCTACATAATCAAGCTGATCAAGGATGGGTGGAGGAGTGTTTTCTTGCTTGCTAGTTTTGAATGACAGTTAGAGGCAGACAGAATCATTATGCCCCCCCACACAGAATGGCTAATTGAAGGCAGAGAGAGGCTTGAAATCAGGAAAAAAATGTATGGGGAGGGCTGCATACCTTTACTCTTTCTAAAGGAATTTAAAAAAAAAAATGCATCGAGGCAATACAGTTATACTTTAAATGTGTGTAGGAACACTAACATATAATCACGTTTGGTAATATAAATTATAATAAAACCTAATATTAGAATAAGACAAATAAGGTATAGTGATCCTTGCAAGATATTAAAGGCCACCCTAAAAAAATTTCCTCTGATTTAAATTATGTATGACTTGTCTTTATATGTAATTCCTGTTTAAATATTTATCTGTTTTAATACATTCAATAACATCTTTTACTTATAGACAAAAATAGACATTTTTCTTTTTAACTATGCGCATATTTATACTAAGCATTTACATACATAGCCTGAATCCCCCAGCTGCATTCTAGGGCACCTTAGTCTTTGATCTGTATGGAAATTTTATATTAAAGATTCTTTATTTTTCATTAAATATCTGTTCACTTTATACTTATTCACCTTGTCAATGGCTGAAACAGCATTCTTTCAGCAGGTAAAAGACATACTTCTGGATAAAATAATCCCTGAGAATTCCTGTGAAAGTTTTGATTGACTGTCAGGATTACAAATGATCGTTTGAATTACTTTATCCAACGAACTCTATGTTGCGGATTGGTCTGAAAGAAGCACGAAGCAGCTCACTTGCTATCTACTTTTGACCTATTTATATCACACAATCCCAATGATAAGCCGAATCCAAATTTACAGACCGACAAAATACCATTTAATTATTTTAACGTATGAAAGTTTGATGTTAGGTTACTGTCACAGAGCGTGGGTTGTTAAAAGTGAAATACATAGCAGATAGATAGCGAATCAACGCATACACACGTGCTATTATCGGACATAACGGACGTTAGGCGGGTGTGTGAGTCATGTTCTGGGGTCATGGGTCGCTGCTAACCTCATACGTGTGTACGAAGCTTTAGACTACGTTCCCACTAAAGCCAGATAATGCTGAGAATAATGCACTTGCGATGTTGTGCGATGTTCCCCAGCATTATCACATAGTGGTGTCCATTTCAATGGCAACCGCAATACGATAATGCAGTAAAATGCTGTAAAGATGTAAAAAATGCACCGTATCGCATGACATTCAGTGACATTCAATGAGAACAGCGTTTTGGTATAATATCAACGCTTGACATTGCATCAAAACTTCTCCTAGTGTCAACAAGCCCTTAAAGATACATTTTCATCAAGGGATTGACTTTTTATATGGACTTTAAAACTATGCTTTTTGATCTGCTGACCCTGTTGATTAGAAAATTCTGGTAAGGTTCAATGCAGGGAGCCCTAGAGACATTATACTGGCTCCACAGATGTTCTGTTTCCAGCAGATGGTTGATAAATGTACTTCCTTTTAAAACTCAAACGGAGACAACAAACCCAGTATCAGCAGGAAAGAAAGAGTTGGATTTTGTGAGCTCTTTGCTAACTAGCTCTCACATTTTTTCTGATTAAGCGGTACAAGATGAAGATAATGCTTCATATATAATGTACAAAGAAAAATAATTTCCTGTACTTTTGAAATCAACATCTGGAAGGGGTTGCCATACTGTTCCTCTTACATAGGTTCATACCTTGCTTACAACTTTTTGACAGTGAAAATTACCACCATTATTATTATTATTATTATTATTATTATAATAATACAATCTTTTCTCTCTTTGTTGACTTAGGTTCCTGGTTGATCAAAAGTCATAGGCCACCTAGGCAAAGAACTAGGACGTCTATGTTAAACCAGGGTGCCCAGTGTTCTCCCTAGCATCTCCTTGTCAGCTTTTACTTGCTGTGTTAGATCTACTCTCCTTGTTCTGCTGCTGTAATGTGTAACATTGTATCTAGTACAGAGCCTGAACTCAGCTTCAGGTGAAGGTAGGAGAGGGGGAGGATGAGCTCAGCTAAAAGAACTGCAGAGAATAATTTTAAAATGGCAGGTAAAAGGTGCTGCAGACTTTTTACCAGTCGCCCCTGTGACTAGCAGCCATAAGATCCCTATCCCTGCCTCTTCTCTTTCTTCCTTCCACCCAACTTGCCAATTAGAACTTAGAGTAGGTGAGGAGTGAACAATTCAATGGAGGAGACAAGGAAAGCAGGTACATACTGTATATCATGTCAATGCTGGCACTGAAAATGTTAATGCCAATACCCTGGGAAAGTGCTGGCACAAAAATTATTAGTAAGAAAGTCTGCTGGCACGGGCTAATGGTTATACCCTGCTGGCACTGAAAGTGGTAATCACAATATTCTGGGGAAGTCTACTGGCACTGAAAGTGTTGAGTCCAATACTCTTGGAGGGTTAGGTCACACTACTGCGAATTTAAGTGCGATTGGTACTGCGATCTGATCATGCTAGGGCACCAAGATGGCTAAAAACAGCCATGGTTCACTAGATTTTTTTTATTATAAGTTGCAATTCTCAATAGAAGGTGTGTAATATTTTAGATCCATTCCATCAATTTTAATTAATTTTTTTATAAAAATAAACTTAATAAAAATCAATTAATTATCCAGCCTAAGACAATCAATTAATATTAAATATCTGTTGTATTCAATTAGATCAACTGGACTTAAAGTTTAGTTCTTGAAGACGTTTCGCTAGTCATCCGACAGGCTTTCTCAATTCAGAATGACTTGTACAAGAATCTGTGGCAATTATGTACCCTGGAAAATTAGCATATCAGAGCCAGGTGTTAAGGGCATGATTGCATAGTAGCTAAGAGGTGTTATAGGAACTCCCAGGGTATGGTGTCAAAACAGCATTGTACATGGCAGACAGTTATTGTCGAACCCCCCCACCTCTATTCAGGCTTGGTTTCTTTGTTTTCACATAAATGGCCTCCTTGACACCTCTCTTGAACCAGTCACGTTCCTTTTTTGGCTCTTCTTTGCTGGGCCATATGTTGATGCAGTTGCTGTTTGGTCTCCCCCACATACAAATTAGAGCATTCTTTACTGCACTGCACTGCATATATGATGTCGCTTTTCTTGTGTGTTGGTATTGGGTCTTTCGGATGTACCAATTGCTGCCTGAAAATTCTTCTTAATTTTTCGGGGGCCCCTGCTACATATGGGATGATCATGTTCTTTCTCCTCTCTTGCTTTTCCCCTTCACTGTTGGTATACATGTTATTTTCCTTCCTTCTACTTCTTCTGACAAAGGCCCAGTCTGGATATCCACATGTTTTAAGTGCTCCTCTGAGATGTTTCCTTTCTTTAGCCTTCGCCTCTGTGCTAGTGGGGATGTTCTCAGCTCTGTGTTGCAGGGTTCTGATGACACCCAGCTTGTGATCTAAAGGGTGGTGGGAGTCAAACATCAAATACTGATCTGTGTGGGTTGGTTTTCTGTAAACCTCTACTTCCAGTTTACCATTTTCCTTGACTTCTACCAAGCAGTCCAAGAAAGTCAGTGTGTTGTTTTGTACCTCTTCCCTTGTAAATATGATGTTTTGGTCTACCACATTAATGTGTTCTGTGAAGGCTTGTACTTCCTTTTGGTGGATTTTTACCCAGGTGTCATCCACATATCTGAACCAGTGGCTGGGTGCTATGCCCTTAAAGGTATTAAGCACCTGTTTTTCTACCTCCTCCATGTAAAGGTTGGCCACAATGGGTGAAACTCGTTCATCCAGGTCATGGTATATCTGTTGTATTCAATTAGATCAACTGGACTTGAAGTTTAGTTCTTGAAGACGTTTCGCTAGTCATCCGACTGGCTTTCTCAATTCAGAATGACTTGTATGAGAATCTTTGGCAATTATGTACCCTGGAAAATCCCAATTAGCATATCACAGCCAAGTGTTAAGGGCGTGATTGGATAGTGGCTAAGAGGTGTTATAGGAACGCCCAGAGTAAGGTGTCAAAACAGCATTGTACAAGGTGTCAAAACAGCATTGTTCAAGTCCAGTTGATCTAATTGAATACAACAGATATTGAAAATAAGGATTGTACTGGGAGTTTGGTCTGTGGTCAAATCTTTCTTCCTGTTTAAGCTTTAGGAGCTGGGTTATCTAGATTTTATTACCACAACTCTGTTTTAACTAAGTAGGTTAGGTAAGGGTTAAAGGACACTTACAGGGAGATGTAATATAAGTTCTTATCGTTTAAAATTGTGCTACTTTTGCCCCAACCATTTGAAAAGCTTTCAAATGGTAAATAACATCTGATTGGTTGTGGAAAAATTAACACCATTTTTAACTGAACTTTTATTACATCTCCGTTATAGTCACCTAACCTACTATCCACACTTGAAGATTACTCAGGGTGAGGACCTTAACTGCTCCTTCGCCACATGATTCCGCTGCTCCTCCATCTTTCTGTCACTTACAGTCTGCAATGGGCCAATGGGAAGATGTGCTTCTTCCAATTGGCCATTCAGGGACTGCAGTTGGAACACAGAAGAGGTGAGAAACTAGAGGTTTAGGTCCTTACTGTGGGTTCTCTTCAAGTATGGAAGGGTAGAAGTGAGGTAGGTGAGCAAAATTGTCCTTTAAAAGGCACTTTTTCCCCTCTGTCTCCTTGCACTGATAGATTGGTGGGGGGTTGGGCCAATTTGTTAAATAACCTTCACATTGTTTGCTTTTTGATTTGTACCTGGCTTTATATTGCTATCCCTGTGAGAGGAAATTTGCAGAAAGTCTTTTAGTATATAGGACTTAAGGGTATTAAGAACATTGTAAACAAAGACATCTAAACAAGAAAGGGGTTGTTTTGTTGGTACCATGCAATGTGCATCCTGCCACATGTGTTGGAACTTGGAGAAGTTGTTCCAGGGGATCTACACTATGTCTGCATCAAGTGTGAATATTGAGCTATGTTGTAGTCACACTCACTAGGAAGGTGGATTTTCTTATTGGCAGCCAAGACCATACATGCTCACCAGTGTGTTGCCTGCCTGGTGCTAGGGTTCAACATTTAGTGGATAGTGTGGATGAGGAGAAAAGGTTCTTAAAAATAACTTCCAATAGTTGGGGGCCAAGTTAAGGCAAGGACCGCTAGGTTAGTATTTTCGGTACTACCGCAGCCACGTGCTATGTTAGGAAGACAGCAGGAGCTTAGAATTATTAATGCGTGGTGTTAGGAGGAGGGGTTTGGGTTTCTAGAGAAGTGGGCAAACTTTTCTGTCAGCTGCAGGCTCTTTAGTAGGGATGGGTTGCACCTCACTGTTGGTGGGGAAGCTGTCTTGGGGAGAAGATAGAGATGTCTAGAGGGTTGGAGAAGATATTTAACTAGGTTGGGGGGGATGGTACTGTAAATCTCACTGGGGTAGAGAGCACTGAGTGGTAAGAACGAGGAGGGTATAGTATAGAGGAAAGGGAGGCATGTTTATTAAAGTGTGTAAGTACATAACTAATAAAAGCTAAGCACGGTTTACAGGATATTAATTGATTTTGTGCTTTTTAAGGATAAATACACAGTGAGTTTCCTTTTTAAATACCGACTGCACGTTCCGAACTTCAAATAGAGCTGCCACTTTTTGATTCTTTTTCTTTGGGCAAGATTGGGTTATGAAGACCCGTTGGCATGGTTAAAAAGCTCTGAACAAGAGACAGTATTGACATACCGGCAGGTTAAAATGTAAATAGGAATGGGAAACTATTGCAAGCTCTGCAAATCAGTTTATAAGAAAGTTAAACATCTGAATAAAATGCAGAAAATATCAAACATTGTGTGAAATATTGTTTTTAAGGTATTATATGCACACTTATTCAACTGTCCACAAAGGGAACATGGTATTTGGAAGACAAGAAGTATCGGAGGGGGTATATGCTCCATAGGGATATAGCATTCATAAAATTAAGGATTATATTTGTCAGGTACACATCTTTAAGCTAATTAAATTTATTAGAAGTAAAATTAAATCACACTCTAGTTCCATATAAGTATTTGTGCATGTAATCATTTGGTACACTAGAACTGATATAATGTTAACATGGATTTCAAATTCCAGATTCCAAAGAGTCTCACAACCTTTAGCTGTATGTATGCAGTATATGTTGTTTCCATGTCTTTCCAGTGTTTATTTTTCCCAAGCGTTTTGCGGAACTTCCACTTCCTCAGAGACCACCCCCTGGTGGTAAGTAAACTTTTTTTACCTTTTGAATACTGATAAAAAATATATATATATAATGCTAAAAAATATATTTAAAAACAAATTAAATAAATTCACACTAGAGAAAAGACACTTGCATTGGGATATGATTTATGTGTTTAAATACATTAATGGGCCATACAACTAATAGAGGCATTGTTCACCAATAAAACATGTCAGAGGACACGTGGACATCCCTTAAGACTGGAAGAAAAGTTTTTCAAAGTAACAATGGTAAAACTATGGACCTGGTGATAGTGATTCATTAGATAGTTTAAGAAAAAGCTGCATGAGTTTCTGAAAACAAGGAATGGTGCAAGTTACTGGTATTGATATATAAAGTAGAGTTGATTCAGGGATATATATCGGATTGGCACTTGAAGTCAGGAAGGATTCCCCCCTTTATAATTCTGGATTTTTTTTTTTTACCTTGCTCATGATCAACATTTAGGCAGGAAATGTGGGTATTGCTGAGAAGGTCGGCCTGGATGAACTAATTAACCTCAAATACTATACTATACTATACTATTAGAATCAGTATCATTTATACAGTATATTAGACAAAGATTTTGTCATTTTTGGACAAAGTTCTTGTATATTTCTTGACATAGTAATTTCAACTATCATGTTCATGATTGCAGAACACCATATCTGCATTTAATGAACAATGGCTTGCATTCACATACATGTATATACATACTATCAAGCAGAGGAGATAAGGGTTGACTAAAATGTTATTTTCAAAACCTGTAACTGTGAAAAATATCAAACATATAATTATGTTAAACATATAATTAAAATGTGCACAGAATGTGACTTGATACACATGATATTAGGCTTGCATTCTCTCTGCATATGACTGTACTTGGCAGGAAGAGATATGATAAACTCAGATAAACCTTTTATCATGCAACTGCCAATGCATAGTTAGTAGGTTTTAATCACAATAGTAAGCAATGGGTATATGTATTAAGACAGTTAAACATTTAAGAAAAGAGCAGTATTTTTCCATCCCAATGACCTTAACCTGCCCATTCAGGATTTTGTCTGTGTATAAATAAATACATCTGAAATACTGACTTCCTGTTTGCAGGACCCCTAACAGAGACTGTTATAGTCTTGCTCTTGACAGGGGGCCTGGGTTGATTCAATTGCTCAGTTGAGATTTGAGCATGTTTGACCCATCCAACAGCCACTCAGTAGAAATTACTGTTAGGAACATTCCAAGGATGTGGTGCATCCTAGGAAGAAGAAGGACTTGTTAGAACCTGAAATGGCAGCTCACTAATGTCAACAGCATGGAATAGCAAGGGTATAAATTCATGCGATCCATAGAAGATCACTCTGAATGAAGGGTTGGATAATGGTCGTGGGCACGAGGTGCAAGCATTACTCTGAGCTGTGTTATTGCCTCAACCAATACGATGAGACCTTTTTACCAATCTACTACAGTTAGAAAACATTTGACATCTAGTTGCTACAGATTAAAGGGCATGTCCACAATTAAAAAAAAACTAAAGACTTGTCAGTTATCTGCCCGCGACCCAACTACTATTTATTTTATTACATGTATTTATAACCAGATATTTAAACACAAGTTCTTTTCCATTCTGGAAACGGTATCTGCCTCCTCCCTCTGTTCAATGAGGTTTTCTAAGCTTGGATACAGAGAAAGCAGCAGGAGAATCAGCAGTCAATCATTGGTTGTGATGTCAGTAGTCACAGCCTTAATTGACTGCATCGAGACATCTTACTCTGCCCGAATGGAGGCAATAGCTCTACTTACATATTTGGTTAATAATACATCTGATAATGTTCTAAATATATAAGAGTGGGGTTGCAGTAAGGTAACGGTCATGGGACCAGTTAGTGTGAGCATGCCGTTTTATAACACATGCAAAGAGGGACATGGTCTGGATGTCTAGCTGAGTGGTCAGGTCCACTGATAGAATTACTGTGACTGCTCTGCAGGGTATAATTTTACATCTCTAATATGGAAAGATTCTAGTATAGTATAGTATTTGAGGTTGAATAAAGACATACGTCCATCCAGTCCAACCCATCTAGCAATATCCTCATTTCCTGCCTAACTGTTGATCCAGAGGAAGGCAAAAAAAAACACCAAATTTATGAAGGGGGAAAAATTCCTTCCTAACTCCAAGTGGCAATCGGAA
The DNA here is from genome assembly GCA_019447015.1 of Hymenochirus boettgeri. Classification (NCBI taxonomy): domain Eukaryota; kingdom Metazoa; phylum Chordata; class Amphibia; order Anura; family Pipidae; genus Hymenochirus; species Hymenochirus boettgeri. The sequence continues at coordinate 62,921,642 of CM033471.1, forward strand.
ATTTCCCTGGATCAACTCTACTTTATGTATCAATACCAGTAACTTGCAGCATTCCTTGTTTGCAGAAACTCATCCAGCTTTTTTTTGAAACTGACTAATAAACCTGCTATAACAACGTCCACTGGAATACAGTCCGATAGCTTTACCGTTCTCACCGTGAAAAACCCTTTCTGAACTTGAAGCCTAAACCTTTTTTCTTAAGGGATGTCCGCGTGTCCTCTGACATGTTCTATTGGTGAACAATGCCCCAGATAGTTTATTGTATGGCCCGTCAATGTATTTATACACTGTAATCATATCCCCACACAAGCGCCTTTTCTCTGGAGTACATAATTGTAACTTTTCCAGTCTCTCTTCATATTAAAGCTCCCCCAATCCCCTTATTAATTTAGTTGCCCTTCTCTGAACCCTTTCCATTTCAAAGATGTCCTTTTTATACACAGGATTCCAAAATTGCACTGCATATTCCAAATATATTATAATAGATATAGATATAGATATGATTACTTTATACAAATATATTAATGGGCCATACAGTAAAATCTCTGGTGCATTGTTTACTAATTGGTCATATCAGAGGACTTGTGGACATGACCTTTAAGATTGGAAGAAAAGAAGGTTCATCTTCAGGTTAGGAAAGGCTAGGGTTAAAAAGGAGGGTGAAAACGTTGGACTGGATGGACGTATGTCTTTATTCAACCTCAATTACCTTGTATTACTATAAACTCATTTCTTTGTTTGACCATCACTAACACCAATTCCTAAAGTTTATGCCTTAATAAACTGCAGTTAGAAAAATCTGGGAAAACCACATAGCCAGGTAAGAAGCAGTGGGATTAATTAGATGTTTCAGAACACGTCTTTCCTGTAACTTTGGAATGCAGAACATGATCGCCCTGATTATGGCTTTAATCTAAAATATACGTCATACCAGATTGTGCTTTAATTAGAAATTACTAATCCACTAACAATGCTGATATCCTCTGCTAGTGTCATCATCTTGATATCCACAGAAAAATGTAAAAGAATAACTATTTATTTTATAAAAAACAGACTTTATATAATGTATGACAGGTTACACTGTAAAACTACATTTAGTGTGTTAGTTACACATACTGTATTATAGTCAACACCAGACGCTTTTTAGGGAAGGTTTCACTTATTACCATTTCTACCCTTTGGCAACCCACCACTGTGTATTAAACACTGGTTGTATCATGTCACTCACAAATGAATGGCTTGTAATCCTTTCATCTTTAAAAGGTCAGCGTTGCTAACCAATGTTTATAAAGTGATTTGGCTTACTTCAAGTGTTACCAGAAGTTCTAAAATAGCACACCATTCTAGTATTAATGGCTTTCACACATAACTCAATAAGTTGAGTTGAGCATTATTCATAACCAATGTGCTACTAGTTTTCTTGCATGATTTACCTTCGTGAAGATTTTTACCTTCGTGAAGATTTTTTTCCTCGATTTGGTACAAATTGTGCATTTTGCCCTAGATAGTATGTAATTGAAAGTCAAAAGATATTTATCAGCCACAAACATAAATGTAAAATTTTAAGACAAATGCAATTCATTCCCTTTCATTTTTCTACAAAACTCAATTTTTTCCATCTGATATAGGTCTATTCTTGCTCCACTGTCATAAATCCATAACAAAATACCACACCATCACAATGATGCTTAAAAATCATTTGTAATGTGCTTGATACATTCAAATTAGTTTGTTTTTTTTCTAACTCTTCCTATTTTTCAAGTTATTCTTCCCATTATTTGAACTGTATCTCCTCAAACAGGTCTCAAGGTAAAGACATGCTATTCTGTAGAGCAGGGATTCTCAACTACAGAACAAAGCCAGGGAATGCTGGGAGTGATAGTTTTTCAAAACATCTGGAGGCACACAGTTTGAGAATCTCTGATGTAGAGACATGTGGTACACACAGAAGAATCGAGCTATTTACTCCAGTCATTTTTTACCCATTTACTTTGAATAGGTAAAACTATTAATATGAACAATCCTAGCTGTTGCTATCTGGCATTGGTTGCAACAGCTGTCTGTTATCAAAGTCCATCTTTCTTTAAGGAGAATTATACTTATATAGTATTTTTAAGGTCCTTTCACTACTTTAACACATTTTCCAATGTCAGAGATTGGTGAATAGTCAGTTGGAGGAGCCAGATAGTCAGTTACTGAGTATAATTCTCTATTAAAAAATGTACTTGCATGCTGTAACTCATACTGGTCCTTATTTAATAAATGATGCTAAATCTATGTTGCTCATCTATATCAACCAATCAGATGTTATCTAATGTTTTCAAGCTGTAGACTATAATACAGTATGTGTAAAGCTAGGTACAAACCTAGCGATTTTTCCTCCTGTCCGACCATTCGATACTTTCGACCGGTCGGCCAGGGGGAAGGACTGTCGGTCGCGGCAAAAGCAGCTGCGTCTGATAGTTACTGCGACCGATCGTGCGGTCCATACAGGACTGCATGATCGGACAAGGTTTTCCACCATGTCCGATCGTCCTTTCGTCCGATTCGGAACGAACGGTCGGTCGGACATGGGAGCATTCGGATGCTATAATTTCGGTCCGATCGACCGATACACTGAACTATCGGTTGATCGGACCGAAATATCTCATCGTGTGTACCCAGCTTAAGTTGCACACAAGTAATAAGTTATTATCTGATTGCTTGCTACAAATTAACAGAATGGGCAAATGTTTGCACCTCTTACTAAATACGTCCTATTTCTGAAACAAACAAAACCTACACACATACAATCTCAAAATGAAAGCTCAATAATAGGAATATGAGTATTTAATCAAAATTAAAGTATGTTGTATTGTCATAAACACAATAAATATTTACCCCAATCCCACACTGACAAAAGTATACACTCTTAGTGATGCACCCTTGGACCCACTTCCCGCAACTGTACCTACATTCTCCTGCTCCCAACGCGGGCATAACGTCGCCCATGACGTCACGTCAGTGCAAGCACACTCTGGGAAGCAGGAGAATTACCTTTTGCAACTACTGAAGATCTGGGAACCAGAGAATCTCTGAGGGGCGGAGCTACACGGTCACATAAACAGATACAAGATGTCAGAAAACAGAAAGCAGCAAAGGTAGGCTCTGGAGGGTCCTAGAAAAAAAAACATTAGTTTTGTGAAAGCTGCAGCTTCCAACTAAACTTAACATTGTTTTATGGAATACTTATTCTTTAAAAAAAGAGAACATGTTTTTTTTATTTGTTGATAAACCAGTAATGCCTACATTTTACGTAATCCCTAAGGTACACAAGAATACGAATCCTCCAGTCGATCGTGTCGGGGATTGGGATTGGTAGTCGATATGTTGACAAGATTGAACAGCTGTTTGCTTGAATGTTTTCTTCATATGTGCGATTAGCTGTTTCAAAGCAGCTGATTGCGGAGGTTTTTGCCGGCCCCATTACCCACAGGGGTTGTGGGGGCGTTAGTTTTGGAGAATACTGCCAGGTGACAGGCACAGCAATGGGGGCGACTTGTGACCACACAAATTCTTGCCGCTACCAGGGGATGTGGGACAAAAAGGAAGTGACCAGTGCTATATCTGCCTTAGGATTTGGGGAGAATGTGCTGCTTTGGGTGCTTTTCGTGGATGATGTGTTAGTCCTGTGAGATGGCCCCGAGGACTTGTTAATGCAATTTCTTCAGAGACTAAACACACATGTAAGAAACATTAAAATTACATGAAAAATTAGTTACTTTTCTGGATTTGTCCATAAGAAAAGAAAATGGAAAATTAGATAATGAAACATACTGAAAGCAGTCAACTCATTATTGCAGGCACAGAGCCATCACCCCAGGATCCCAATTAGGGGGATACCTGTGGTACAGGTTACATACCATGTAAAAGCATGGGACTAATGAAATCATGTTCAAATTCATGGGAATTCAAAAAAGTCAATCAAGAATAAGGAGGGGGTAATATAGAAAAAAGATTACACCAAGAAGAAAGTAAATGGTTATATACATAAAAAACATTGCCAAATAATCTAAACGATATGATATATAAAGCCTGTTTTCTGTAAATCATATGCACAAAATAGGAATTTAGAGAGAGGGGGGAACGCCACATTGATAATATGTCTACCATATGTCTAGTGGAACCAACGCTAATGCCCCGGGGGTCACGTGAGTCCAAGGCTGTTTTGAATACAGCCGATACACATGGCAAGTGCTGTACATTCGTGTACATTTGTGCAGAATGAAGTATGAAGTATAAATTTAACTATAGAAGTCCTGGTAGAGGGGACGCACTGTTCATTTAAAGTTTTTTTTACAGCATACAAAATGGTTTTTAGTAGTCTCAGCACTTTAATAGGCTATATTTATAGATTTCTACTTTGCACAGGGTAAGAAGGATATTGTTTTCTATTATGGGATATATGATTGTGTGTCCATAAAGGTAGGAATTATTGAATAAGGGTCATCAAGTAAGTGAGTACTTGAAGACTGGGGGTCTTTCTTTGGCTCTATTTTATTGTGTATTTATTGTTTTTTTATCCCAAGCACCGTCCAATTGGGGGTATTACAGACCCAATGTGAGTCAAAAATTGCCCATGTGACAGTTATTATGGTAGCAAGAGTGCCTGTCTCCTTTGAGTTGATGGTTAAGATGGGAGGTCCTTTAGCCAACCATTAAGGGCTCGTTCACACTACATCAGTTTGTATCCGTTTTTCAAACGCAGGTGCGTTTGAAAAACGGATACAAACAGGTGCGTGGACAGACAGTAAAACGCCATAGGATTCCATAATATCGTTCACCCCTGCTGCGTTATAATCCGTTCCGTTCCATTTGTGTCCGTTTTTTCATGCATTTTCTATAGAAATCTATGGAATACACATTGTTAAAAAATGGATACAAATGTATGCAAAAAATTGATAATAACTGACAGAAACACATGCTGTGCTTTTCTGTCAGTTTCTAGTGTGAACGAGCCCTTAGGGTTTGTTATTACTTGAGCCCCCCCTCCCCCAGTAGCATGGCAGGGCCATACCACTATCCCCTGCTTCATTAACCACAATTTTTTGCCACTGCAGATGTTTGGAAACTACAACTCCCAGCAACTAAAGCATGCTGCGAGTTGTAGTTTCCAAACATCTGCAGTGGCAAGGAATGAGGCTTTAATTGCCTTTTAAATTGACATAAGAATTCCCAAACAGTAATAGCCAACTACAGTATGGTTATTACTATATGGGCCTTCTGATGCTCATTTAAAGGGCAACTAAAGCCTAAAAACAATACAGAATCAAAAGGAGGATGATATCTATTGCAGCCTTCTGATTCTGTATTGTTTTGAGGCTTTAGTTGCCCTTTAAATGGACAGCAAATTTCCCATACAGTAATCCCATACAGTAATAACCATACTGGATTTGGCTATTACTGTATGAGACTACTGTATGGGAATTCTGCTGTCCATTTAAAGGGCAACTAAACCCTCAAAACGATACAGAATAAGAAGGCAGTTGTGGTCCTATTTTCTACCCTCGGTTTATACTCGAGTCAATCACTTTTACTCCTTTTTAAAGGTAAAAGTGGGTGTCTCGGTTTATACTCGGGTCGGTTTATACTCGAGTATATACAGTAGTATAGTATAGTATTTGAAGTTGAATAAAGACATACGTCCTTTCAGTTCAACCTACTCAGTCATACCCCCATTTCCTGCCTAACTGTTGATCCAGAGGAAGGCAAAAAACAACCCACAAGAATTATGTACTACTTTATGTATCAATACCAGTAACCTGCAACTTTCCTTGTTTTAAGAAACTCATCCAGATTTTTATTTTTTTTAATCTAATTTGCTATCACAATGTCCATTGGAAGACTAAACATCTTTTCTTCAAGTTTTAAGGGATGTCATGCTCTATTGGTGAACAATACCCCAGATAGTTTGTTGTAAGGCACGTTAATGTATTTATACACAGTAATCATATCCCTGCGCAAGCGCCTTTTATCTAGAGTACTTAATTGTAACTTATCCAATCTGTCTTCATATGCAAGCTCCCCCAATCCCCTTATTATTTTACTTGCACTTCTCTGAACCCTTTCCATTTCCAAGATGTCCTTTTTGTACACAAGATTCCAAAATTGCACTGCATATTCCAAATGAGGCCTCACCAATGCTTTGTAAAGAGGGAGATAACATTTTTTTCCCTTGAATCCATACCTTATTTTATCCGGTCGAGGAGCTATATAATTATTAACCTTATTTAGTTGTTCCTCAGTTAACCAAAGTGCAATTGCATCTTTTATACCATTAATAATATATGGAAAAAATTTTTAGGGTTAGTATTACTCTGTTCATCTATCCTAACTTCATTATTAATTTTATCTAGCTTAATTGCTTTCTTACAATCTCTTACAATCCTTGTTATAGTTTTTATAATTCCTAAAGGCCCTTTCCGTTCCCTCTGACTTTTTAAATGCCATTTTATTTCTTTCCATTTAACTCTCCATTCAGTACCTTTACCTGATAATATATCATCCTAGTTGACATGCTAAAGAGCTATTTTTAACCTTGGAAAATTTGCTTTCCTGGAATTAAAAGTCTTCACTATTTCATGGTCACTCTTCCTTCAGCCTCCAGTTACCTTCATCTTTATAATACACTCTACAATGTTAGATATTACCAGATCCAAATGAGCACCTTTTTTAGTAGGAACTACCACCTGGAACAACCACCTGTGAGAGAAAATGATCAGGCAGCAAATTTAGGAACCCATCACCCTTTTATGTGTTGGCGGTTCCACTACACCAATCAATGTCAGGGTAATTAAAGTCCCCCATAATCAGAACACTCCCCAAACTTGCTGCCCTTTACATCTGCATATGAAGCTGACTCACTTCCTCCCTGCTAGCATTTGGCGGTTTGCAGCAGACACCAACAATGACATTACTCCCCTTCCGGTTTTCCAATTCCACCAATATTGCCTCCGCTTTAGCATCCATGCCGCCAGTTATCTCTTCCTTTAAATTTGGCTTAACTTGTTTAACATAAACACATACTCCTTCCCCTTTCCCTATTCTGCCTAAACAAGGAATATTCTTCTAAATTTACAGCCCAGTCGTGAGAATTGTTCAACCATGTTTTTGTTATACTTATTACATCATACTTTTCAGCCATTTTCTCCAATCCTTCCATTTTGTTAGCCAGGCTTTTCCCATTTGCAAACATATATTTAAGATTATGATCCTGTAATTTATTTATACACTTTAATACACATGCCTTTCCACCCAACACTGGCCAATATATACTCTGCTTACCCACTGTGCTATCTATCCCAACAAGACTGATGTTACTCTCCCCCAAACCTAGTTCAAATCACCTCCAACCATTATGCCATCTTCTCCCCCAAAACAGCTGCACAACCAACTTCCTCAATAACTACAGATCTGCCTATATGACAAGACAACTGCACTATTAACAACAACAAAGATAGACAAGGCAGCTAGATAGCTTAGGGAGAGGTGGGAACCTTCTTATGCTCAGTGGAGGTCTTTTTACTCCTTCTGGCCCACATCTCCCTAAGCTATCTAGCTGCCTTGTCTATTGTGCGCCCAAGTCCTACCCCATAGAGCCATGAATCTGTATCTTGCACTGACGAGATCTAACAAGATCGAAACATGTCATGTCTGCAGGTCAGATGATCTACACAATAGGCTATATTGCACGTTAAGCCAGCAGTTCTGGACACATGCACAAGCCAAGGGACATAAAGGAGAATTTTGCATACCTCTGCCCCTTACTCTGGGCAACCTAGGAGTAAGAAATTACTTCTTGTTTCTTAGACTTTGTGGGCAATGCTATTCATATAGCATGGGACTGCAAGATGCCTTATGTTATAAGAAAGTTCTGCTCCATTTTACAACAACAAAGATGTAACATTACCATAACAATTGCTGGATAATTCAATTCATAGTTTTATATTATTACTACATAGTGAACATTTACCTTAAGGTATAACCCCCCAGCTTTTGAGTTAAACTAAATCTGGTGCTACACAGTGCATCCGGACTGGCCCTTTAGTCACCTAGTAATATTGACTTGACAATATATCTTTGAATCTTTTGTGCACTTTGATGATTTTATTCACAAATTGTTTTCAGGTTATCCCAAAGTTTTTCCCCGCTACAAAGATTTATTAAATGCAGAGAGAAGGATGAAAAAGTTGCCCCAAGATGTAGCATTCCTGCTTGGCATGTGCTATGCATTATCTTTTATTTCAATGTGAACATTGCCCCATAACTCTATAAACTGCACAGTGGGATCATGCAGTTAAAGGCATCTATAATTGTCTATTCTTGTTTTGCTTAAATAAACTGTGTGAAACCCTTCTTTTTGATATTTAACGGAGGTATTTGTGTAAATTCCTTAAACCATTACCATTTGATTGTTTAATAAATATTGGGTAGAGAATGCGTGCAATGCTTGCAGGCATTTGCAATTATCTGATTTCTATTACACAAAACAGTCTCAATTCCTTTTTTCTGACACTAGTGAAATGGGGGACATCAGCAATTATCAAAATAAAAGCGAGACAGGGGAAGTTCCTTAAGTTTTTTTTATTTTTTTTTTCGAAAAGAGGAATTTAAACACTATTTGTCTGGCATTAGCTTGGCACTTTTCTTCGTTGCACAAAACAGCAGTCTAAAAGCTGATTGGAACTAAATCAGTTTGTTTAGAAAATCTGTCAGATGCTGCAAAGCAGGGGGGGACCAACTGGGCTATTTCCTTTCCAGCCTGGCCTGACCCCAATGTGTTTAGAGGGAGGCTTGCTACGTCCTTTACAAAAAGGGGTGTTAACAAGTTTTTTTCCCTTCATCGAGCCAGCAGTTCTCTCTTAAGGCTGAGCTTTTACAGTACTGTATTGCCACTGGTTCATGAACTGGGATTTGAAGGCTGTTGGATTCTAATGGGATAACCTGCATGTGGATTTAACAGTGGACATGGCTGATACAGGAAAAGCCCGGCTAAAAAGGTCATTAAGTGAACATATTAGGGTTTCAACCAGCAAAGCTTGGGATGTTTTTTGGAAAAGCACAAGAGAAAGAAGATTATCAGGTCAGATGTGTATGTTTTAGCTGATATTAGTAATGTGCTAAATAATTTATTTTATATACTACAAAAAATGAATTAAAAACATTTTAAATTATATGTTTTCACTTGAAATACAATTGTCATCCAGTGGATTATGTTTTACAATTATGAAAGATATGAAATTCATTTTGAAATCTTGTAATGGTAGCGTTGTAAAAGTTGTAAAAGCTACAGGCTGAGCATCCTTGAGTATTATTAGAATAATAATGTTTATATGTTCTTTAGGTTTAGGGATAAGGGCACATGTGTCTACTAGATCATGACTTTGAAATGCATAGATCCTTAGATCTCTAGTTATGAGCCATGAGATGCCAGGGATATGTCCAGCTATTATCAGTCAGTTACACCCCCACTGTTTACAAATGGAAGTGATCTAATGTGTCATGATGTGTTTTCAAGTGTGAAATCCACCAATGGTATAAAAATATACTAAAGACATCAGTCCATCCCAATATGCAGGTATTTACCGCAAACCACAAAATTCAAAGGAAATTGTGGAGCAGTAATTACTTTCTAACACTATTTGCCCCCCATGCCACAGGTTCTATAGGGTATTAATTCAAAGCCCCCAATAGCAACTGATTGTGGCAGTTTAACTCATGGGAAACAGTTACATTCAAACAGTCCAGTGCTCTGTTGGTAAAAATCTGAAAATCGTTTGTGAAGCATTAATGCCATTTATTAAGGGGACAAATCAACATACAATTGCTATTGAGCAAAAAACTATTTGGTGCAAAGATAGTGCATTTTTTTCTCTTGCAGACATTGCAGCCAATTAAAGCTGGGTACACAGAATCTGTAAGGTGGAGGAGAACGTTCGATCAATTACGATCATTCCTGAGGACAACAACAAATTACAGCAAACTGCTGATTCCATTTTAAAGTAATACTAACTATTGCTTTTGTCCATACATGAATATATATATATACTAGCAAAAGTGTGCCCATTGGTGCACAGTGGGAAATGTGTGGGTATATGTTTAGCTAATATGTGGATACAGATGATATAAAATCTTAATACACACTATACATATATATATTTTTTGTACAGTAAAAAACAAAGAAAGGCAAGATGTTAAAAATAAAAGAAATCCTATGAAATCCTGGTTCTATTAGTGTCACATCCCCTAAATGAATATTTTACACAATATACAGAAGCAGAAGGGAACCTATTGGGTGTACCCCAGTAGGTATTAGAGGGGACGTATATACACTCATCTTTTGGATTTTACTGGAAGTGTCAGTGCTTTAGAAATACATGTTAAATATACATTAAGTGCAACATCTAGATAAGACAGACATTATCCATCTTATATTTGTTATATAACACTATCACATTTTTCTGTTTTGTTTATCCTTTGTTTTGATAAATCTATACAGGAAGGTATTTAAATACAGGGTTTTGTCTTTTCTTGATTAGAGATGGGTGAAACTGCTCAAATCCATTCCGCCTGTGGACCTGGAAAATAGTCCGGGAAACCTACATACATCCAGAAGTTTAAAAAAAATAACTTTCCTCATGAACTGTTTTTTGAGCTTCCGCATTCTATTTTCAAGTGTCACCGAAATTTTAGAAAATTAGAATTTTAAAGGAATTTTCAAAAACTTACTGTAAATGGCTTTGGGACCTGGGAAATGGTCTGGGGAAAAAATAATCAGATTCTTTTAAATCAGAATTGGTTATAATCAGATTCTTTCAGAAAGAAACTGATTGGTATACTAACCAATCAGATTCCTTCTGAAAAAATCTGATTGTAACCAATTTTAATTGGAAAAGAATCTGATTAAGGGCCCATACACAATGCAATGAAATTGGTCTATGAACTACCGACCAGATTTAAATTGGAAACAATCGTCATACAATCGGACATAAACGAACACAATAAAATTGTTGCTATTTGCTGTGCACAATCTGGCATTAATAGGCAGATATTATTGTGTAAGATGTAAATTGTTGCAGAATAGAATGTGCCACTAGAAAGCAACCAATTCACCATATATATGGGCAGATTTAATTGTTGCTGATAGTGTAATATGGCGGAAATGATGAATGTAAAAAGCACATTTTGGGGTTGAGATCTCGAATGTTAATGAAGAATGAAGTAATTTGCGATTGTGTTTGCTGGTTTTTCTTTCATATTTTATTTGCTAACGAATGTCGATGTGTGTTCGTACATCAATTAATGCGCCTGTTGTTGTCATGTGTACCGCATCAAACATTGCCATCATGAACCAAATATACACTTTTTGGTCTCACACCTTCCAGACTGTGAGCTCTGCTTTTTCCAGGAAGTTGTTAATTTGATACTTCAGGATTGAGTTAGAAGACATTTGTTGGACAATCATCCATACACATAAACAATTTCGTTGTAGCAGATAAAAATTTTCCGTCCTGACCGATCACCTTCAGATTCAATCAGATCTTCTCAATTTAATTGCACCAGACTTTATCTATACCATTAACGATACAATTGATGTACAATCGTGGAGTTTGTACAACAGTCGTACAACAAAATTGCACCGTGTATGGGCCCCTTTAGTATACTAATCAATTAGAATCTTTCTGAAAGAATCTGAATGTAACAAATTCTGTTTAGAAAATAATCTGATCGGTTAGTATAGCAATCAGATTCTTTCTGAAAGAATCTGATTGTATCCAATCAGAATTAGTTACAATCAGATACTTTCAGAATGAATCTTATTGGTATGCTTTCTGGAAGAATCTGATTGTAAACAATCAGAATTGGTTACAATCAGATTCTTTTAAAAATAATCTGATTGGTATACTAACCAATTAGACTCTTTTTGAAATAAGATGATTGAAACCAATTCTGATTGGAAAATAATCTGATTGGTTAGTATAGCAATCATATACTTCCTAAAAGAATCTAATTGTGTGTAATCAGAATTGGTTACAATTAGATACTTTTAGAAATAATCTTATTGGTATGCTTTCTGGAAGAATCTGATTGTAACCAATTCTGATTGAAAAAGAATCTGTTTGGTTTACTAACCAATCAGATTCTTTCTAAAAGAATCTCATTGTAACCAATTCTGATTTGAAAATAATCTGATTGGTTGGTATACCAATAAGATTCTTTCTTAAAAAAAACTGATTGTAACCAATCAGAATTGGTTACAGTCAGATTCTTTCAGAAAGAATTTCATTGGTATGCTTTCTGGAAGAATCTAATTGTAACTAATCAGAATTAGTTTCAATCAGATTCTTTTAGAAATAATTTGATTGGTATACGAACCCATCAGATTCTTTTCTAATCAGAATTTGTTACAATCAGATTCTTTCAGAAAGAATTTAATTGTCTTTTCCCCAGACCATTTCCCAGGTTCCAGAACTAATTACAGTAAGTTACTATATAATTTTTACAAACATTTTCAAAAATTCTTTGAAATTTTCTGCGAATTTTCGAACATGTCTCAAAAAAATCTTAAAGCAGAATTCCCTCAAAATGCATGAATCAAGTCAAGAACTTGGTTCAGACCCGGTTCCGGTCCATCTCTATTCCTGATCTATTTATTGTGACATTGTATTATAGTATTATAGTTCAGTAGAAACACCACAGTGAAATACAACTGTTGTGTAGAGCTTGAATCAATCTTCCCCCTTAAATTTCCTACCAATAATCAATAGATCTATTATTAATCTGTCTTTCAATACTCACCCTCCCCATTAACTCACAGCTGGGATTCTGTTAAAGAGGGATCACTATTGGTAAATCTGAGGTCCTATAAAGAACCCAGAATATCCTATCATGTTTCAATCTCCTTACATTTTATCAGTTCAGGACACAGGTTCATGGCTTCTATGGGGTCTATTGCTTAAATAATAAAATAAATGATTAACAAACTCACTCCAATGTCTCAGAAAAGTGGGAATGGAAATGTTTTCCTTTCAGTCCCCCTATCATATATAGATATCATTTCCTGTCCAGCAAAGAGCAGCTCTCCTTTTTTTCTATTTAGAGGAGAGGGGTGGGTGAGGTGAGAATGAGAAGAATGTTTTACTTTGCTAAGACTGTCACATGTTTTACAAAGGAAGTGACATATCACTTCCTAAATCACATATCTAAGTCTTGCAACTTCCTACAAACACTCAGTTTTGATTCGCTAACACTGCTATCAATCTAATGTTAAGCACACCATTGGATACAACACTAAAAGCAAAGTGATAAATATGTTCCTTTTTAAGCTTACATTGCCTCCATGTAAAACTTCCTGAGGTGTGGCTAAACACTCCATTTTGAAGATTCCATTACAAAACAGGAGTGGGGACTATGCAAGTACTTTTATTTATTTTTATATTTTTCCTTATTTACATTTCTATATACTTTAATGTCATTACTACATATTTGTTAAAATTGATATAACTATTTATTTAGTGCTTAAACAACACATAAACACTGTCCCTATATAATTACTTTTAATCAAATATTTCGGAAGTCTGCACACCGGAAACAAAAGGGAGATGTACCAAAGCTGCTTGCAGAAAAAATCACCTTTATTCCCAAGCCTAACACGTTTCGGACCTATATAATTACTTTTACCTACCCCCACCAACATAGTACCTCCAAAAAACCCAATGTATTCCCCAGGAATTTTATTATAATATAAGGGATAATTATATATATATATATATATATATATATATATATATATATATATATATTCTCTCTTAAATAAACCAACCTGTATCCAAACATTTTCTGGACAAGGGACAGAAACAGTTCCAGTCAGTTCAGTTTAATGTTTCTGGAAACTGTCCCCATGCCTGTAAGGGGTGGAGATAGAGAACTTGAATGAAAACTAAAAGAGATCAAGTGGATCAAGCATTTATAAACACTTACTCAACAGGTCTTAAAAAAAGACTACAATCCATATCTCTTTTAATGACAGTTGGGCTTGAGCATTACTGGTAAGTCCATATACACAGGGAAGCTATAATGCTTTGGGCATTAATAAATGAGTATATTGTGTCTTCATTAGCAGATGTCTTATGTATATAACATGTATATGTTATTTCCCTTTTCACCATAATTACAGGGCGATTTACCTAGAGCCACTATGGCTTTGGGTAAATTTTGCAAACACAATTTGATATCGCGTTGCGCACGTGGGTAAATTCCAAAAGCATTAAAATCATGCTCTACAATCGGTGCAAATGCGATATTGAATAGCTAGTGCCGGATGTGCGGGTATCTTATACGTATCCAGTGCATCCGGCACTATTAAGTAGTTAAAGTTGCGCTAACTGGTAGTGAACCACTTAGTGTGATTTTAACTCCAAATACCTGCAAAGAGCGGCTAGGTAAATCGCCCTATTAAAGTCTACAGACACACCAGAGAATTTTCAGTATGTACAACCAAGCAGCTTGATAAAAGTCAGGGACCCAAAATGTAGCCTTTTGTCCTGGGTTGTAATGAATACATAATAAATACAGATATAATAAAGATAAGATGCAAATGAGCTTTGCCTAATAATCTTTTTGCCTATTTATATATATATATATATATATATATATATATATAGTTATATATATATATATATATATTATCGGGGGGGGGGGGAAACAAAGCTATAATGTATGGACAACAGCAAAAATGTATCAATATGTCAATAGGTAGTATAACTTTAAAATGGAATCAGTGACGGTTGCAGCACTTCGAAAATTGTATGTGAATCTTTGTGCTGCAATCAATGTGGCAAGCATTAAAGTCACATAAAAAGTTAAGACAGAATCGCAATGTACTAAGAGCTGCCATAGCTTTGGTACATCTAGATAAGAGGGGGCAGTATTGAGTGATTGCACAAAGATGTCAAAAGGAATCCTTCATACTTCTTCCAATGTGAAAACTGCATGGAGCATGTATGTTCCACTTGTATGTTTCCTTTAGACACTCCATTTCCCCCCACAATCTTAAAGATATACATTGTATTTGTTGGATAAAGTTATTAGATTGTAAGCTCTTTGGGGCAGGGCCTGATGTGAAAGGATTAAATCATTGAAAGGCACTGTGTAATATCTAGCACTATAGAAGAATAAAATACACATGCTTACATACAAATAGCAAGAATTAGAGGTGGTACTTATATTTTATTGGTTGCAAATTACTGTACTTTCTGGTAAAGTTATGAGTAAGTACTTGCAGTTGAAGTTTGAAAGCAAGTTTTAGGGTGTATTACCCATTTTAAGATGAATGGAATTGTCTAACCAGCTTCCTGGGTTAATTTATGTATTCTGCGTCAATCCTGCCCCTAAGAGAGAACACGCAACATATCTATATGCTTACTATACATACACAAATATGCATGATTCCATTACCAATGTAGTTAATTTCAAAAGATCATGGACCAGCAGTATTCTAATTATTGCTGTACATTCTGAAAATAAAGATATTATTTTACAGATTATTGTTGCAATTTGCATATTCATACAACCAACTTTCCTTCTTCAAGCATTGACAGTATGCAGGAAAGAGAAACTCTCCAATGAAAGATAAACTCTCCATGTAAATTTGAGTTGCTGTTAGGGTTCCCACCTCCATCTGAAATTAAGGCATGATTCTCCAGGTTTAAATGGCTTCTATTTTTTTTAGACATAATAGCGGATTTACTTGCTATGCAATGACCTAAATGACTGAAAACCTTCAATTGCAATTTGCTAGTGAAGAAAGAGACTCAGCTCATTATGAAGATGGCAAAAACTGCAAGTATAAGCACTGTTAATCAGGGGGTATTTCAATAACCCTGATATCGAGTGTAATTAGTGAAATTGCCAACAGATTCAGCAAAAGGTAACAAAGTCTGGCTCCTCCGCTTTACTCAGTCTAGGACCTGGCCAATGAATGACACACTTCTGGCAGAGCGCTTGTTTCAGAGCATGACTCAGGCTGGTGACTTGTAAATGCAGGTTAATATAAATATTACAGTGGGTTAGGACCATACCCTGTGTACTTCAAATGGGAGGGGGGTGTAAGAGTATTATTGCTCTTTTAAAGAGTATTAAACTATTATGCTTCAATATATATACTGCCAGGGACCAAATGTAAAATATTAGGTCCCATACCCAGGTGGCTTAAAAGACAACCATAGTACAAACATCCCTTGTTCCTACATTCTCTTATTTAAAACTAACTTTTAATGGGTGGCAGGAGCTCTTCTACCATACCCTTAAGAATGTGTATGCCTGACTCTGATGTGTTTTGCCAGCACTCTGCTCATTATAGATAAACCGGAGGCAGGTGTTCATCGCCAATAGATCATAACAAAGGTCGTTATTTCATCTTTAGGTTTGAAAAGTGTTTCTTTACAGTGAGAGCTTAAAGGGCATGTCCACCCCCAAAACTATAATCCCCCCAACTACTGGCCCCACCATGTAGTGTAGTTTAATCCTTACCTCACATCCCAGCTCCATAGGGTTCTCCGGTAGTGCCCCCCCAAAGTCCCAAAAACTGCCCACCAGGAGGCTAGCAGGTCCATATAGGACACTGCCTGCTTCCTGGCCTCAGGTAGATTTTTGCCATGCGTACTGCAGCTCTTCTCCCCCCTCCCTCTCCCTTCACTCCCACCCCCCCTCCCTCCCTCTCCCTCCCTCCCTCCCCACCCTCTCTCGATTCCCTCCCCCTAGCGTAAAATGCTTTATATAGAAATTCCCCAAGGGCTCCCAGCCCCAACCGCTAGATTTATATATTTAGAAACCTCCCCAAACTTTACTTACCTCTCCTCTTTCCTCCGGCGAAGTAGCTGCCGGCAGCTGCTCCGTGATTGGCTGCCGCTCAGCCAATCACAGACGCGGCTGCCGGTCCCGCCCCTCTGCTTGCATTTTCTAGCAACAGAGGGCCGGGACGCGGCGAGGAAAGAGGGGAGTAGTAGGAGTTTGGGGGGCTTTTTAAAAAAATAAATTATGCGGTTGGGGCTGGGAGCCCATGGGGAATACCATGTAAAAAAAATTCGGGTGGACATGCTCTTTAATGTTTTTTCAGTAGGTGTGGTACAATAAAATAGCAGTTTTCTAAAATTAAATTACAATAAAAGAATACTACTGTTGTAATACATACCTGGGGTCCAGGAGTTCTTTTGATTGCCATGTGGAATCAGAAAGGAATTTTTTCCACTTCCAACTTTTTTTTTTGTTGCTTCAAACTGTTTGTATACACGTGAGTTTGCGGGTTTGATTTAAGATTCACAGTTGTCTTCCCAACGCCAGTTTTGCGCAACTGTTGCTTAGTGTATAGGAGCCCGGTCAGGATGCATGGCCGTTCGGTTGGGCATCGTATAAATGTGCAATTGTGGTGCTCATGTGTAATGAACAGCATTCTGGGAACAAACTGTCGTTTCACGCCCACACTGAGCGATCATCAGCCAAAACGCCATGTGCTCCTTCGTGCATGTGCTCCTTCGTCAGCCCTTGTCCACCAAATTGGTTCTATTTTATTCAATTACTTCAGTCTCCACTACTATGCTACTATTGCTTTATCTGAATCGAATTTCATTTGACATGCATGGCATTTGATTGCATTGTACTGATTTATTTATTTTGCTTATATTGCTCAAAAACTGACACTCAGTCTGATTAGCATGAACAAACCAGCTCCACCAGCTGCCGGTAAAATCACTGCAAGGACATGGCACTGCTGGGAACTGAGCAGGTCACCTCACAGATGGAGCTATACAACAGCTGTATTACTTATTGCTGTATTACGGTAAAGGAACCATCATGTTGTGAGTGCTCAGTAACTGCATCTTATCATTGTTAGTAATGCAAAATCATATTTGTACAACTTTACCTCTGAAGCTTTAGTTAAATTCAAAATACTTTAAAAACAAACATTTATCTAAAATAATAGCAACTGTTTCTTCTCTTATTTCTCAAAGTCCTATACTTTATTGGTCATACTCCTAGTTATGATTGCAAGTCCATATGCTGTTTTTTATTGTGTCCTCCCACGGCACATAAGATTCAAATAAATCCATGAATATGTAAGCCAAATGTTATTCTACTTTTCTTTGAATGTAGGGGCCATGGTACGGAAAATAATGCATAATGCAGTGGTAGTCAATTCTCTTCCTGTTCATTCATTAACTATAATGTAAGTTTTATGTTTAAAATACCAATACTATGCAGAATTTTTTCAATATGTTTTTATTTTAGGATTACTGTGTAAATATATGCGTCATACAACACAGCGCAAAAGCCAATTGATCATGTTGCTGCATTTTATGGCATCACCATAACATGACCATAAAAAAACGATAATAATAAATATTTTATGACTGTGGCATTTTGATTCAGATATGATCGGTACAGACACACATGATCTAATTGAAACTATCATGTTGTAGTTTAGTTAATGTATATTGGTACATTGGAAAAGTTCTATTTTAATTTAATTCAACCTGCTTTACCAACCAAGGATTACTTAAGAAAAATTACTTCTTAAAAATCTTTGCATTAGGTTCATGTTTACTGTAGGCTTTGCTTACCGTATAACAGTAACGATAACACCCATAACCGAGAATATAGTTATAGCGCTGATACAGATTTCATTCAGAGCTGTACTGCTCGTGTATATTTTGAGAAACATATTCTAGTGTTTATAGATTTAACAATAACTATTACTGGTTGCCAGGAAGATGTATGTTCCTTATTTTAGAACTTTGCAGCAACATGCAATCATGTAGGTTATTAAATTACACACATCGATTTTACAGTGTCACTAAAGGATCATGGGAAGGATGAAGTCATAAAAACAAGAAAGGAGGAATGCTATAAGCACCCACATTCTTATTACTTGGCACAATGCCAGGATAACTGTTAGGATCGGGTCCAACCCCCCCTCACTTTAAACAAATTCATTATATGTACACTATAACCAAAAATAACCAAAAATATGACAATTAAAATACCTGTGAATTCTTAGATGTTAATGGGCCACATCATTCTCTAATGAATTACATTTTTTTAATGGAAACTCATTTTCCATACATTCTAAGAATCTTGTTACATGAAATGTCCTGTGGAATGTCACGGCTGTCTCTCCTGTCTGGGGCCCACACTCTCAGTAATGTTTTGGAAATTCTTTTGAATACATCAGAATATCATAATTTTATTGGCTTATTATACACTGCAAAGTATCTATGAGATAATGTTTAAAGGTGCACAACAAAATGTTTTCATACAATATAATAGTAACATATAGATGACTACAAAGTGTTACATTTAACCTAAAACTGTAATGGCAGTACAATGCTTATATTGTAATTGTAATTACAGTGCTAGGAACTAGAGATAGCATAAATAGTGGACTTGGAGTTCCTGTTCCCATTACTCTTGCAAAACAGATGAACATTGTGAATTACCAGCAAATGTCTTCAACAGTGTAGACAGATACCCCAAATACAAATATAGCAATATAGTGGAAAAACCTCCCCCTCCTACCAAAAAAGCATTTGGTCACTGAAGTCCTGTTAAGTATACTCCACATGATTATATATTCTAAAATTGCCAGATCTTGTAAGATAGAAAACTGAAAAGGCTGCTGCTTTATCTTCTGGCAAAGTTTTAGATTTTTATTTTTGTTCTCCATTGTCCCATATATGAAAACACATAGGGGCCGATGTAGAACTAAAAAAGATCCGTCTAACCTGACCAGGAACCCACGATGCTTTAAAGTGTATGTATACTGAAAAAAATGACTTTGCATCATCTTAATCTAACAATAAATACATGTAAGTAGCACTTACTCTGAGGTGTGTGTTGCTGCATGCATTCAATCCAGTACTTGTTTTGCTCACGCTCTGACCACTAACCTGACTATTTTCCCACATACCAACAGTCAAAACTACATACAGCATACAGCACACCAACTGTCAAACCATTCCAGCTACAGCAAAACTGCTTACAGAAATACTTGTGAAGGTTCTCATTCATCCAGGTCATGGTACATCTGTTGTATTCAATTAGATCAACTGGACTTGAAGTTCAGTTCTTCACTAGTCATCCGACTGGCTTTCTCAATTCAGAATGACTTGTACAAGAATCTGTGGCAATTATGTACCCTGGAAAATTCCAATTAGCAGGGTATTAAGGGCGGGATTGCATAGTGGCTAAGATGTGTTATAGGAACAACCAGGGTAAGGTGTCAAAACAGCAATGTACATGGCAGACAGTTGGTGTCAAATGCCCCCCAACCTATATTTAGGCTTGGTTTCTTTATTTTCACATAAATGGCCTCCTTGCCACCTCTCTTGAACCAATGCTGTTTTGACACCTTACCCTAGGCATTCCTATAACACCTCTTAGCCACTATCCAATCACGCCCTTAACACCTGGCTGTGATATGCTATTTGGGATTTTCCAGGGTACATAATTGTCACAGATTCTTGTACAAGTCATTCTGAATTGAGAAAGCCAGTCGGATGACTAGTGAAACATCTTCAAGAACTAAACTTCAAGTCCAGTTGATCTAATTGAATACAACAGGTATGCTTACAGAAATGCTAAAACGTAAGATGTTTCAGATTGTATATCTATGAAATAGGGGACAGACCAAAAAAAAAAAAATGGTACAGTGATTGTTGAGATGAATTTTAGTTTCCACTAATGGCCAATTTAAAAAAACTAATTTTGCAGTGTACATACCCTTTAAAGTCTCTTACAAGACTTATGGTGGCTATAGACGCTTATGATATCGTATGACCGTCAGATCGTGTATGGAAGATTGTTGAAAGATCTTTCAACGGTCTTCCAATAATTTCCACATCGGACCAGTTTAAACATTTTTGGCCAACCAGCAATCCAATCGTACGACCTGCGGATTGTACAATCGGATTGTAGCGTCGATGGCCACCATAACTGCATCGCAGGTTCCTAGTCAGGTAAGATGGAACTTTTTTAGTTCTGCATTGGTCCCTTAAGGCACTGTATGTTGTTAAGATTAAAGCAAAATTATTGCGCTAATCTTAACTTAGCCATTACTGCATTAGCTAAGCCATGCAATTTCCAACAAATATTGGAAATGGTGCGGCCAACACTTTGGCCCCATAGTGTTTTATTAAACATAACCCTTCAATTGTAAGTCCTTAAAGAGCATGCCCTCTGTGAGAAGTGCCTCTTCCCATTGGCCATATCACAAACTGTCATGTGTGGATTGGAGGTGGACATGCCTTTTAAAGTTAACATTTCAATTATTCTGCAATAATGATACAAAAAAAGGGAGAATAATGCTAGATACAGTAACTAGTACTAAAAGGACTGTAGTAGATTTAATACATGTATCATACATAAGGCTCTGGCATTTCAATGGGAAGGTGCAGTGGCAGGAATCTATATAATCAGTCACTCAGTGGTGTCACTGAGTGACTTCCTGTATTCCACTGCCTCTCCCCATTTCTCTTTTCCTGCCTGTATTAGTAATGTAGATAACAAGCCGTTTTTGTACACTGATCCGATCGATATTTTCGTATATTGGACGGTCAGGCGGAAAAATGGTTGGCGTTTCTTCTGTCGATGATGACCGATTGTGAGGTCTCCAATGGACCACATGATCGGTCACTATGAACTGTTGGCTGCTGATATTTTAGCTGTGACCAATAGTGATTCTTCCTGGCCGACCTCTCGCTTGTGGCGAACGGTTGGTTGGGACGAAAAATTCACCCGAGTGTACCCAGCCTAATACTACAGCCAGGTAGTGAATGTTACCATTACAACAGCAGAAATAATGTACCAAATTAGAAATTATTATTAATATTGTGGATTTATTTAGCGTCAACATTTTCCATGACGCTTTACAGTTACACTAATATCTGGTCGTTCCCGAAAGAGCTTACAATGTAAACATTTTATTTCCAACATACAACCTTTATCAGTATGTCTTTATGATTGTGGAGGATACTGGAGTGCCTGGAGGAACCCACAAAAGCACAGGAAGAACATACAAACTCCTTGCAGATTTATGTACAAGGGTGGATTTGAACCCACCAAAAGACATCAGTGCTAACCACAATTATACAATTATGACAGTGAACCATGGAGTTATTATTACTTTAATACTACTACTAGTCTGAAGACTTTGCAGTGCATTATGGGATCAAATTTTTTATTTAGAAGATTTTGGGAAGTTTCCAACGATTTCATAATGACAGAGCATGCAGGGATTGGTTAACGTTGCTAGATGAGCGTAGCCATCTGTTCTCCATCCTTATAGAATATAAAGTGAAAATGAAGAATTCTTTCAAGTAGACAGTAGGGTTTTCTGTTATTTTATCTACAACATTAAAAAGGAAAAGAAAAACATTAAAAAGGATACTGTCCTATAATATTTATTGGAAGTTTCTTTGGATAATGTTATAAGCATTGCATGCATAATTAGTAAAACAAACAAAGAACTGAATCAAGTACATCTGCTTTGAATAATAAAGGCTTTTATTATTAAGCTCTGTCAAAAACATATGTTTGTTACCAACAATCAGCCATTAAACTGTAATTTGTGTTTTCCATGTTGTGCATGTGCCAGATTTCTAAACTTTCTCATGATTTTAGAAATTATCTAAATTTGAATGTATCGGTAAAATGGTTATTGCATTACTACAGGGAGCTTGTTCATTGAACGCAATGGCCAACCCGTGAAGCTAACTTCTCGTCTTCCAGCTATTGCTGAAATATATACAGTAATAAAAACTAACAGGGAGATTCAATAAAAGTTCTTATTGTTAAAAATAATGCTAAGTTTGCCCCAACCAATCAGATCTTATTTAACATTTGAAAAGCTAACATCTGATTGATTAGGGAAAAATTAGCACCATTTTTAACAATAAGAACTTTTATTGAATAACCCTGTTAATCTTGAAAGTGGGGCTCGGAAATTGCTGTGATAACACAGAATCGATGATGAATATATTTAACTGTAATTCAGTAGAAAATATTATTTTATTAATCGTGCCATGATCTGTATTCCATTTTTGAGACTGTGTAGCTTATTTATTAAAGGGAAACTTTGGTCTCCTAACAAGTTAGCGTTAAATGAAAGCCTTGTTATAGTAGCAGCAGGAAACGGTCAGAGGAGTCTGCAGTGAAGCCCATTTGCAGGTAAGTCTTGATTTATCGTTCCTGGGTTCTGTAACATTAAATGAAGGAAGGTAGGTTAGACTCAGCTGGTTCATTTTGAAGGTACGACGGACTGTTATCAAGTTTTCAGACAACAATAAGATTAAAGAGCAATTTAATAAACAGTTGAGAAATTTTCGTTAATATTATATTTTGCAGTGCGAAAGGCCTGCATTAAAATAGACCGTAATTATACTGTAGTACTCCCTTTGCTCTATGCAACATAATTTCAGGCCCCATTTTATTGACTATTAAAGGACAACAGATCAAAATAGAAATTTAAGCTAAATCATCCAAATTCCACTACTGCAGGAACTGCACTGTAAAATTGTTATGGTCATACTATGCATATTAAATGCATAATGTGGATATAGGGCCAGATAATTACAGATATATATTTTTATAATATATATATTATATAATAAAATTATATATATATGTTATAATCTGTAGTAAACTGCTATTTACATGATATGCAATTCTGTGCCAAACATATCCCATTATTGTAATACCATGGCATATGTTGTGTCTTAAAGGCTATGTCAGCTGAAAAATTTTTTTTAATATATGGTCCCCCCTGGGCTCCCAGCCCCAACCGCTATAATTATTTTTTTAGAAAGCCCCCCAAACTCTACTTACCTCCCCTCGATCCTCCGCCGCGCTCCCGGCCCTCTGCTTGCAAGGAAATGCAAGCAGAGGGGCGGGACCGGCAGCGCGTCTGTGATTGGCTGAGCGGCAGCCAATCACAGACGCGGCTGCCGGCAGCTCACTTCGCCGGAGGAAAGAGGAGAGGTAAGTAAGAGTTTGGGGAGCTTTCTAAAAAAAAAAAATATGCGGTTGGGTGGGGGGGGGGGCATGGGAACTATAAGGGGAATTGAGCTAGGAGAAGGGGAGGGTAGTAGAACGGGAGGGAGAGGAGGGAGAGGAGGGGGAGGGAGGGGGGAGAAGGGCTGCAGTACGCATGCAAAAATCTACCTGAGGCCAGCTAGCAGGCAGTGTCCATATGGACTCTGCTAGCCTCCTGGTAGTCATTTTTTGGGACTTTGGGGGGGACTACAGGAGAACCCTATGGAGCTGGGATGTGAGGTAAGGATTAAACTACACTACATGGTGGGGCCAGTAGTTGGGGGGATTATAGTTTTGGGGGTGGACATGCCCTTTAAGTGTGACTTTTTTGCCTTTTGCTTTCCAATGGTTGATCAAGAGAAAATTGAATTTTGTGTTTGTGAAAATTTTTAGCCCTACAGAATCACTATACGTAATTCCATACATTGCCCAGGATTACACTTTTAAAGGGGAATTAATTAAGAACTACAACCCTCTCCAGAATCTATAATTTTTTACAGACCTAAAGCTTCGTACACATGTGCAACCGCAAGGCCATTTCAGCTGAGTACCGTATAATGTATGGGCGCTCAGTCGGGTATGGTTGATGATCCGCCGGGTCCACTGAACGGCCATTTTGCAGAGAACCCATAATTTAAATGATTGTTGGCCAAAATGGTTCACCATTGTGCGATATGGATGAAAGAAAGATAAGATTAGCCTTATGATTAAGCATTCTGGGGAGGGGTGTGTGTTTAAGTTTAGTCCTACTTTAGTTCTTCCACTGATACATTTATAAAAAAAAAATCCCATTTTACACCTTGGTCCCATTACTTTTTGATTATTTTAGAATAGTTCTGTGAAAAGTGTGGACAAACTTGGAAAAACAAAGTGTTCCTTCTCCATTATGCAGATATATGCCAACATGGGTGGCCATCTCTGTTTTATATCAGGACATAGTTGTTCTATTCTAGGCTGTAAATTCATTTTAGAATTTATTCCAAGTACACTATCTTCTTCTAATTGTGTGTGTATGTCTCAGCTGGCTAATTCAGTCCTGATATATTCAAATTTATCTTATTTCTTATTCTTTCTGCATTGCCTATTTATTATTAAGTGTGATTTTTTTTTTGTGGGGAGGACATCTGAGCACACTGAATGTATTTTATTGCTTGGCTTTTATTGATTGTCTTGTGTCTCGTAATGTGAGTCTCCCCCAAATTGGAGAGAAGTGCTGTAATGGTGAATGAGAAATTAATAAGAAATGAAGGCCCTTGTTTATAGAAATGATATTTTTAGGAGTAGTCCAGAATATACTGTATAAGATGCCTTCATTTTAACTAAGTGAATTCTAATATCTTGAGTGTGTAGCTTACTTCTTACTAGTTCTTCTATGATAAAGGAATGTGTCTGTTTTTGAAGAAGATCCTAGAAGTCTACAAGACAGACTGTCAGTTTCATAAGAAATAATATAGCTATCAGATCTTCTGTTCAACCGTGTCTTCCTTAGATACTAAGCCAGGTGAAAATATCGATACCGGAACGGAAAGTACTTTGGCAGACATTTTGCTTTTTACTGATAATGTGTTCTAATGAAAACAACACTAACCGTCTGATCGAACATTCGTCCCATTTTGACAAACATTTAACTGTCATTGGTCATGGCGGAAAATTACTGCCGATATTTCAGCCTAATTGCCTGAAATTTCTGTTGCACAATTTAATCAGCACAAAATAACAGACTGTGTGCACCACTTTTACCCACTTCCAAGCAGCCTGTCTTGTACTATTTCACTGCATTAAAAGTGCCTGTTTGCTGTCCTGCACTTTAGATAAACACATATTGTAAGGAATTCCCTATTCTTGCAAGTAATTCTTCTCTTTGCTGCAGAAAAATTCTCAATGAAAAAAAGGCTTTTTAAACTTGCCATCAGCTTCTTTTTTCTTTTCGACTTCTACTTGCTGTTTAGATTTCTTATCAAAATATAGGGCTTCAGTGGCCTGCTGTGTTTACAAACACTGATTATGTGTTATCAGCACATGTGAATGTCCCCAGGGTCATGTTATTTCTAAGCAAAGGCTCATTGCAAATCAAGGAGAAGCTGTCAAGTGTCTTTGTTTTCCAACAGTGGCATCATTTAGCTTAAATTAAACATTTTAGGCAACAACTACAAAAAATTGCCATAGAAATGTTCTGCTACTGCTGAACAGTTTGTTCAGTCCTTTAGAGAAAGGAAGGGGAGAATGATTAGGAAAGAATAATAGGAATTGGTCATATTGGTTGTTTAACAATGCTGCTTGATGGCTCACTAAATGCCTGTAAAGACATTAGAATTTAGCTTGATACCATCATGAGACTATCAGCTCCTGTATGTATGAATGTTCATACACAACACTACATAAAACACAAATATCTAATTAATACAAGACGTCTTTCACCTTACTATGGACCCTATTTGTAAAGGCGCGGTATTATGTATCTTTTTCGTGTTACCACGCCTTTAACAATCGTTAAACAGATTTCCCATTGGTTTAATTGGATCTTTAATTTACGATCCTAATCGTTAATTAACAATCGTGAATCACAGATAACGATTGTAAATCTACGATAGCGTGCAGTATAGTTAACAAATAGAGCCCAATGTGCTCTGAGATGTCCTACCGCTTTATACTACTGCCCAATTACACTTTAGCTCACAATGCATATTTATTAGTGAATTGAAAAAAAAATCTTTTTTTGTTTGTCTTGGTTTAAAAAACAAAACAGAAAAAAGGGTTTATATGCATAGGGTTACGTGAGTGAAAAATAAATACAAATCTTCTTGGAGAGAATTTGTTTTTGGGCATTTTATTCAACTAACATCCATAACTTTTACCAACAATCTGTTTTTCAAAATATTCAAAATGTCTAAGCTTCCTAAAAAGTGAAATACTCTATGAACAGATACAATTATACATTTCAATTTAACATCAATAAATTATACAATTATACAACTTTGTTATAATAATATTATCCAGTACAATCCTCTGATTATGGATGATCAATTCAAAACAAGCAGTATAAAAAACAGAATACAGCGACTCAAAGGAAATCCACTAAAATCTTACATTGCCATCAAGGTTAACTTAACTGGTATTTGGTAGAAAGACTGCAAGAGGAACTTGTCATTGAGCTCCCCAGTAATGCAAACACAAAAAGCCATACTACCCATAGTAAATAGCATAGAGCTTTTATGGATGATTTGGTCTTTCTGTTGTTTTATTGATTAAGGTATTACAAAATTTAGGTACTCTTTCTTGTTTTTTTAGAACAACAAATATGCAAAATGATTTAATTTTAATTTACTACCGGGGAGATTCAATAAGGCAAGCTCCCGTAACTTATCTTAGCCCGATCCCGCGATACAATAACTGACGTAAACGAGATTACATCAGTTATTGCATCGCGGGATCGGGCTAAGGTAAGCAGCGGGTCTTTAATGCTCCAAAAGCTGTAGCATTAGGTTTCGCACTACAATGTAGTGCAAAGTTAATGCTACAGCTTTTGGATCGTTAGCACAGCGCTACTTCCAAAAACGTTCGGAAATGGCGCTGTGCTCTAAAAGCCGTCTAAAACCCACGTTAACCCGATTTTTTTTCGGGTTAACGTGGGTTTTAGACAGAAATGGGCTATATTGTATCTCCCCCTACATTTCTTCCCTTGTGTCTTTTTTTGTTATGCAAACAAAGAAAAGATAATCAATGCACATTCCTGGGCCCCATACAATATCATATTATCTGCACACTGGCATACATTATAAATAAAGGGGTTTTAGTATACATTACTGTGATCACATGAATGAAAAACCTTCTAACCACCTTAAGGTAGCCCCAGTCTGGAAGGTCCTAACTTCTAACCTATTTTACTTCAATTACGATTAGCAAACTTTTGCATTTCTCATACTTGCACACTGGATCAATATAGCAGGCTTTTCCTGTTTTTTGTTATCCAGTCAAAAAAGTGGATCTTATTATATTTTACATTTTCATATTTTAGAAAAATGTTTTTGTAGAGCTTTTTTACAAGGGGCCTATTTTTTTTAATTATATTTGTATTTCAAACGTCTTAGTAAAATTGTGTGACATTTACATAGAATTTTTTGTGCTGCAGTGCTTGGTAAATCCCCCCATATATATATGACTTGTGATTACAAAACAAATGGGCTAGGGGGGAAATATCACGGGAACGACTAAAGGTAAAATAGCTAGCAGTTATAATATGTCTTTAGCCATTTAATATAATCAAAGGTCGAACGTTGAATACTGTATATTATAAGCCTTATAGTGCATAGCCAGCATTAATTAGTGTTTAAAGATATACATGGGGCCACAACATCATTAAAATCGAGCCTCTGAGGAAGTGGTTTATCTACGAAACACGTCAATGATCCCTTACAGAGTTCCCTTACTGATGTGTGTCCATTTATGTTTTTACATTTTTGATATATTTTTGAAATAAAGATGTACATTTTATCCCTATTTGTGAGTATATTGCATTCATGGTCTGTCTATACATAAAAAGGAATAGCAATAGATGTAATGTAGAATGACAGAGTCTCAATGATTCATTTTAATCTGCTGCAAAGAAGCTCAGCTTTTTAAAGAAGTGCATCGACACAATAAATAAGTTCTAGCATTTTAGGAGGGCAGGGAAAGCCTGTGACACTTAATTGCACAACTTTGGCTGAGTGTTTATTTAATTAATTGATTTCCCAGAGTAAAAATGTTATGTTCGTTGAAGTGGTTGTGTTTGACACTGCGGATTTGTGATTTGCATCAAATCTACTAAGATGGTTTGCTAAACATCTGGTTTATATCTACAAAGAAACCTGCTCTGTCACTTTCCCAGCACTTTAACTCTGTTCTACATCAAAAACATCTGTATCATCAGGGTTTCTCTTGAGTGTTTATTATAATTCACATTTCTAGGAAAATAACAGTGCAAATGATTCCCAATGTTCTCTATCACTGAAACGTTAACATCAGTCAATGATGCATAATGAACACCAGATTCCTGGTGATGTTCATAATCAGAATTCTGTTTGCTGCTAAGCATTGTATCAGTAGAAGTTCTTTAAGTGGTTTCAATACACAAATCTTTAGCTTCCTGACAGAGATTTTTGAGTACTGTCCTTTTTATTTTAAACCCTGAAGAATAACTGCCCCCTACTTTAAGGTGGTGCTCACAATCCTTGGCAGAATGAAAGGTTTACAAATTAAAATTTTTTAATAAACATTACATTAAACTATCAGGGCGATGTGGGTAAATCCCAAAAATGGATTAGCTCACAGCGTGATTTTAACACCACGAGCTGGGTGCAGCAAATGCAGTATTGAATCGCAACAATAATTAGAAAACAGTATACACTGTAAAGTGCATAAAATGTTGGTAATTACAACTTAAAATCCAACATTAAGAACACATATGTGTGTTGCCAAATATGCCATGGTCTGAAAAAGTTTGAGAACCACTGGCATAGAGGACCAGAGACCCTTTTGTTGTGGAACCAAGCTGACAAGGCTCTGCTGCACTTTCAAGTGTTGGCAGTCAGCTTAGGACCAGGTCACATGAACACTCTAAGGGCCCTATTTGTAAAGGCGATACCGCACTTTATAAACACGTCCCTAAGCTCCAGATCCCTTTCTCCCCATTTCATTCAACCCCTTTCTTCCTTTTAAAAACTGACTGGCACAATTCTTTTTTGTATGACATTAGACACATAACCATGAACTGGCCAGGACACTCAAAGAAAAACCGGCAGGTAAAACCAGTGCTCTTCTCCATGTTATGTTTGATTCATCATTGATGTTGAATCGAACATTGAATTGATTTAATGTTGAACCAGTGTAAAGCTACCTTTATTCTGCACTCAGTTAATACATTCTGGTCCCATTTATTTCTTTCTCTACACCTTTCTTTCATTTTACCTCAGCAGTGTGCCCTGAACCTGGATTGCTGCTCCCAAAAGAATTAATTAGGTAGTCAGTCTTATGTTTAATGTAAATCTTTTAATGATAAAATTCTTAAAAAGATCTACATGAGGGAACCATATCTTGCAGAATTGTGTTTACAATTCTTTTACAGTTCTCCTAGGTGCCTAGGTATAGACATTATACAACTCTAAATCTATCCTTTTTCCTAGTACACTGCAGGATACAGTTGTTTTTCCTGCAACTGAGATGTGTCGGTCAGATGGAAGTAAAGGGCATCTCTATCACCAAAAAACAAAAATGTACCTACATTTTTCAGGGAGATAGGAAACAGTATACTGCCCTGTAACTTAGCACTGAGCTGTCAGAGAGCCTTTCATACCTTGTCTAATAGCTCTACTATTCCTCCCCTGACTGAAGGTGCCCATAAACTACTTATTATATATTAGACATTAGCTAGATTAGACATTATATATTAGATATTAGCTAGATTAAACATTTGAGATCACAAAATGAATAGGCCAAATTGGGAAAAAAACGTATCTCATGATAAGAACCTCTGCTTGTAAAATGCAGTCTATATACAAACTTCTGATCTATATACGGTAATGTCTCTAATGTCTCTAGTGTATGGCCAGATTAAGGTTTACCGTATATTTATAAAAGAAAGCCTGACTTTGCAATAGAGATCTTTGTTTATAAAATCGGTAATATCGTTGAATTCATTGCGTTAAGGCGAATAACCCTGCGAAAAAGAGAAATTTCACACATATCTCATTATATTCTATAAAGATAACAAAGCAAACCATATCATCCCACATACAGTATAACATATAACACAGGATAAAATGTATATTTAGTACACCTACCCCAAGTAAACAAAAAATTTTAAAAATCACCTTTTAGGTGAAATACTGTAAATTATATATGATTCCTGGACTATTAGGTGACTTCTAATATTCTTATATTTTACAGTCAGTAATACATCCTGTACAATCCTATAAGTATTGTTTACAAGTATAAAAATCATATGCGTTTTATTTCACCTAATGGGAAAAATAATTACACTAATGATAATGATACTGTGTTATAGTATGTAAATATCATGGCAATGTAATAAAAGTATATTGTTATAAATGGTGCTAATTTTGCCCCAACTAATCGGATGTTATTTATCATTTGAAAGCTAACATCTGATTGGTTGAGGCAAAATTAGCACAATTGTTTTTAAGAACTTTTATTACGTCACCGTATGTGTGTTTTAATGTACATCATAATGTAGGGCAATATAACATATTAACATATTATTTTAGTTTACACAAGGACATTTTTTAGTTTCTTATGCAGTAACTGCATTTGCGAAGAAAGAATCAGGGTTATTCAATAAAAGTTCTTATTGTTAAAAATGGTGCTAATTTTGCCCAACCAATCAGATGTTAGTTTTCAAATGTTAAATAACATCTGATTGGTTGGTGCAAAATTGACACCATTTTTATTGAACTTTCATTAAATCTCCCTGTATGTGTTCTACTGTATTTACTCAAACTATAGTACATCATTGTTTAGAATAACTTAATATGTAATGAAAATGAATATGCCAGAACCCCCGAGTTTACTTACCTCTGCTCCCACCCTTTCCGCGCCCTCCTCATCGTGCGGTGTTGTTAACTTCTTGTTTTGGGTTTTTCTGGTCATTTGCCAGAGATGGTCAGCTATTTGTTTCCTCCTCATTTGTTTCCGAAAAACGTTCATCTTTTTAGCCTGTTCATTTTGGGTGCCAAATTCTAATTTCTTTATTTCTGTCTGTCTGTCTATCTCTTTCTTGCCTTGGATCTTCTCACCTCCTGATTGGTGCTCTTGCCCTTTTTTTGTGTTCCTTTCTTTCCCAGGTGACTGATTTTGTGTTGAGTTCTTGATTCCTGTCCATCTCCAATTTTACAATTGTTTGCCACCTGCCTTTTGACTACAATTATTCTTCATCCTTCTGTACCTCGCCTTACTGACCTTGACTCCATCCCTGACTCTGATTCTGTCTTCCTGTTGCGCTCTGGTTTTCTCAAATATCCCCGCCCTCAGCACAGATACCTTGCACTTAAAGTCTGGCAAGCTTGTCTATTGGTGAAGAAAGGGTTTTATAATTGGGGTATCTGTGCTAAATGGAAATAATGTTGATAATTTTAGACATTTCAGTGTACATTATAGGTTACATTGTTGAGTATACATATTTATATTGAATTTCTTAACTGTACAGCAATGTCATTTTTGTAAAACATTAGAAGACTCTCAAGGGCAAATTTATCAAATGACAGGACCTTTTCTAGGCATAAGTGACCTAAGCCAACTGCTAGGGCACTGAAAGGGTGGAGAGTGCCTGTAACCTCCCTGTGTGCATACAGCATAATTATCTTTAACATTCAATTAGTCGGGCAACATTGGTGATCCTTGCAGCAGACTGACACACATGCGATTGTTGGCATATCAGAAATTCATCAGCCAGGCACATCATGTGTGCACTAGGCTTTAATCTGATTTAAATTGCTTTCCCCCTGTGTACATGCGTGTTTCAATTGGAACATCTGGTTTTCTAATCTATGCAAAGACTAACGCAAAAGGTGGTTTGGGGAAAGTTTGAGTTGGGATGGGGGCACCAGGGGAGAATTGCCTAAGGCAACAAAATGGCCAGAAATGGCCCTGTCAAATAGGCAAAACATATACTGAAAGATACTGTAGAGTCATAAAAATAGCATGAGATCCTGTATTTTTGGGCAGCACGGTGGCTCAGTGGTTAACACTGATGTCTTGCAGCGCTTGAAGTCCTAAGTTCAAATTCTTCCTTGGACACAACTGCAAGGAGTTTATTTGTTCTCCCCATGCTTGTGTGGGATTCCTCTGGGCACTCCAGTTCCCCCCACAATCATAAACACATACTGAAATGTTTAATGTGTCAAATAAGCTTGCTTAGATTGTAAGCTCTTTGGAGCAGGGCCTGATGTGAATGTATAAATGTAATTTTAAAGGGCTACAGAAGATGGAGCTATATAAATCCACAATAATTAAAATTTTTAAAAATATGCTGTAAAGTTATAATGTTTCTTGATGGGTAATATGCTACATATTTGTTATGGCCCCAGTCCAACCTGTGTGCACACGGGCGCTGTGGAGTCCGGCCTCCCTCTGGGGCTGTGGATGGACCCGCATGTGTCACGGGGAGATGACGCAGCAAGCCCTATTTAAACCCTCCATGTGGTAATGGTTGTTGCTGTCAGTCCAGAGTAGTTTGCTCAGTTCTTCAGCTCCTTGACTTTGCATTATTTCAGCCGCCTTGGTTCCTGTTTATAGTTTATAGTATTTGAGGTTGAATAAAGACATACGTCCATCCAGTCCAACCCATCTAGCAATATCCTCATTTCCTGCCTAACTGTTGATCCAGTGGAAGGCAAAAAAACCCCACCAAATTTATGAAGGGAAAAATTCCTTCCTGACTCCAAGTGGCAATCGGAAATTTGCCTGGATCAGCTCTACTTTATGTATCAATACCAGTAACTTGCAACATTCCTTGTTTGCAGAAACTCACCCAGCTTTTTTTTTAAACTGACCAATGAACCTGCCATAACAACGTCCACTGGAAGACAGTCCTCATCTTCTTACTATTAATATACTTTAAAAAAAATTTAGGCTTAGTGATGCTTTGTTCAGCTATCCTAACTTCATTATTAATTTTAGCTAGTTTGATTGCTTTCTTATACTCCTTGTTACAGTTTTTATAATCCCTAAAGGCCCTTTCCGTTCCCTCTGACTTAAAGGTTTTAAATGCCTTTTTCTTCCTTTCCATTTGCCTCTTTACATCAGAATTGAGCCACATGGGCGCGGATTTTTTTTTTTTACATTTATTTCCCAAGGGTATAAAGTTAGATGTGAACTGGCTTAAAATCCTTTTGAACACAGTCCACTTCTGTTCAGTACCTTTACCTGATAATACATTATCCCAGTTGACATTCTGAAGAGCTGCTTTTAACCTGGGAAAATTTGCCTTCCCGAAATTAAAAGTCTTTGTTAACGCAGCGCACTTTTCCTTTTGATAACAAAGTCCAAACACCACTATTTCATGGTCACTATTCCCTAAGCCTCCAGTTGCCTTTATATCTATAATGCCTGCTTGTCTGCCTGCTTACTTCAGGATCCACCTTCCAGTTCCAGTTTCAGTCTTCATATCTGCCAGCCTGCTCCAACCTCCAGTCTCCAAATTAGTCAGCCTGCTCCAGCTTCCAGTTTCACCTTGGTCTTCACATCAGCCAGCCTGCTCCAGCTTCCAGTTTCACCTTGGCCTCCATATCAGCCAGCCTGCTCCAGCTTCCAGTTTCACCTTGGCCTCCATATCAGCCAGCCTGCTCCAGCTTCCAGTTTCACCTTGGTGTCCATATCTGCCAGTCTGCTCCAGCCTCCAGTTTCACCTTGGTCCCCATATCATCCAGCCTGCTCCAGTTTCCAGTGTCACCTTGATCTCCACTTCTGGCAGTCTGTTCCTCCGGTTTCATTTTTCTTCCTGTATCCGCCAGTTTTCTCCAAAGTCTAGTTTTACTGTGGTCTCCATACTTGCCAGTGTACTCCAGCTATCGGTGCGTCCTTTCCCATCTGCCTGAATACCTCCTGCAGTCTTGTCTTGGCTGTCTGTTCCGGTCTTCTCTTCATCGTGGGTTGACCCTTGTGGGCCCTTATCTGAAGCCGTGACCTGGTGCCTGCCTTGCGGCACAACATCCTCACCATTAGTGGCTCTGGGGAAGACAGACAGGCACTCCGTGTCCAGAAGGGGTTTCATAGTGGTCTTTCCTGGAAGACCTTAACAATATTTTAACTCTTATGATGCTTGATATATTATTTTTCACTAATCCCCATTCCTGATGCCTCTAGAAATATTTTCCAGTTACAGTAGTGGGGGTGGCAGCATATGACATCCCTTTTAGTGCACAATTAGCCCTTAAAACTGATGACTGGGTTCAGGTCCATGTCAGAAAATGTAAATGCATTTTCTTCTAAACATATGAACCTTTAAAACGTCTGTTTATTTCTCACTTTTGCTACATACAAAGATGTCAATAAATTCCATATGTGCAAAAGAAATTGTTTGGATGAAATTTAAAACAACTATAGAAAAAAAGGATATTTTGTTTTCTGTAAATTATAAATTTGTCTTGTTCCTGTTATAGCAATAATGAAATTAAGATAATGGTATTTTTGTAATTGCTTACATTAGTTTAGTAAATAAATTATTTTGACAGTAATTTATGAAAAATGTTCATTTCCTTTGTTTTCTATGGAACAAAAAGCATTGCCATATGAATATGTTTTTATTAATTATGTTACATAAGCTTTACACAAGTGGTATTACAGTTGCCTTTGAAAACACAAATGTCTTAAAATTCACCATCAAACAAGTTAAATAATTGAAATACTGGGCAAAAAACTGCTTAGGTGGATATGTGAATTTGAAAAACAACTATGAAGATGAAAAATAGAGTGTATTCCTACAGCTGTCTGAGGGAAAATAATGACCTGCTAATAATATCCAAGAGGTTATACACACCCCTAGTTTATAAAAATCCTGTAAGGAAAAGGTTAACCAGACCTATCACTCCTACACACAGAACAATAATTCGTAATAGGTAACATTACTTTGGAAGCAAGGTTCGTTTTGTACTCAGAATAGGACTGTACTAAGAAAAGGACAATTAGGACATTTAGAATAGGACAATACTGTACTCATAATAGGACAATTAGCCTTTAAATGATTTTATATAATTTATTATAAGTACAAAAGAGTGCATAAAAAGATAAGGAAAAATGCTATGATAAATAATTGATCATAAGGGTGGCACACAGTAGTATAAAGGTAAAAAGGAAGAAAATACTTAGATAAATGACGTGTAACGCTCCGGAATCCCCAAGTATCCCTTCAGCACAGATACCCTAATCTAACCCCACTTGCTTCACCAATAGACTAGCCCCCTTTGCTGGGATGCTAGTAGTGCCTCACCGGACACGGTTGCCCCCTGGATTCACTTAACACAGAGCCATTTATAGTATAAGTAGCACAAGGATTTTTAAGTCCACAATGCATCACCTTACATTTATCAACATGGAATCTCATTTGCCACTTAGCAGCACAATGTGACAAATCTATCTAGATCCCCCTGCAAGGATTGCACATCCTCTGAAGTTTTTAATGGTTGACAAAGTTTTGTGTCATCGGCAAACACACACACCTTGCTGACAATACCCACTTCCAAATCATTAATAAATAGATAAAATAGAAGCGTCCCTAACACAGAACCCTGTGGAACCCCACTTAGCACTTTAGTCCATAATGATGAAGCCCCATTTACAACTACTCTCTCAGAAATATTCTACAAATTATTTCTACACTAAAAGGCTGATTTCAGAGTCAAATTGTCTTTGCCCAACAAAATGCTGAGAAAATATTCACCAAATATAAAATAAGGATTATAGAGCAACTCTGCTTTATTAAGTCTTTGTATACTTTTCTAGTTAATTCTCAAGATCTATCAGTAACAGAAGTATGCTTGTGAAGGTTCTCATTCATCCAGGTCCATGGATACTGTTTATTCAATTAGATCAACTGGACTTGAAATGTAGTTCTTGAAGCGTTTCGCTAGTCATCCGACTGGCTTTCTCAATTCAGAATGACTTGTACAAGAATCTGTGGCAATTATGTACCCTGGAAATCCCAATTAGCATATCACAGCCAGGTGTTAAGGGTGTGATTAGATAGTGGCTAAGAGGTGTTATAGGAACGCCCAGAGTAAGGTGTTAAAACAGCTTGTACATGGCAGACGTTGGTGTCGAACCCCCCCCCTCTATTTAGGCTGGTTTCTTTATTTTTACATAAATGCCTCCTTAACACCTCTCTTGAACCATTCACGTTCCTTCGCCAGTATGTTAACATTACAATCTTCAAAGGTATGTCCTTTATCCTTAAGATGCAGATACACGGCTGAGTCCTGACCCGAGGAATTGGCTCTTCTGTGCTGGGCCATACGTTGATGCAGTTGCTGTTTGGTCTCCCCCACATACAAATCAGAGCATTCTTCACTGCACTGCACTGCATATATGATGTCGCTTTTCTGTGTGTTTGGTATTGGGTCTTTCGATTTACCAATTGCTGCCTCAGTGTGTTGTTCGGTTTAAAGCAGACAGGGATACGATGTTTTTGAAAATTCTTCTTAATTTCTCGGAGACCCCTGCTACATATGGGATGACCATGTTCTTCCTCCTGTCTTGCTTTTCCCCTTCACTGTTGGTATTCGTGTTCTTTTCTTTCCTTCTACTTCTTTTGACAAAGGCCCAGTCTGATATCCACAGTTTTAAGGGCTCCTCTGAGATTTTTCATTTCTTTAGCCTTCGCCTCTGTGCTAGTGGGGATGTTCTCGGCTCTGTGTCAGGGTTCTGATGACCCCCAGCTTGTGATCTAAAGGGTGGTGGGAGTCAAACATCAAATACTGATCTGTGTGTGTTGGTTTTCTGTAAACCTCACTCCAGTTTACCATTTTCCTTAACTTCTACCAACACAGTCCAAGAAAGCCAGTTTGTTGTTTTGTACCTCTTCCCTTGTGAATTAATGTTTTGGTCCACACCGATTAATGTGTTCTGTGAAAGCTTGTACTTCCTTCTGGTGGATTTACCCAGGTGTCATCAACATATCTGAACCAGTGGCTGGTTGCTATGCCCTTAAAGGTATTAAGCGCCTGTGTTTCTACCTCTCCATGTAAAGGTTGTCCACAATAGGTGAACTGGAGATCCTATAGCACATCCATGTTTTTGCTTATAGAACTTATCCGTATTGAAATAGTGGTATTCAGCACAAGTCCCAAGGAACACACCTGTCTGGGTTGAGATCAGTTCTGCTGGTAAGAGTGCTGTCTTGGCCCAGCCATTTTCTCACCATGTCAACAGCCTCCTTGGTGGGTATACAAGTGAAGAGAGATGTCACATCATAGGACACCATAGTTTCTTCTACACCGAGTACTATACTTCAATCTTGTTGGTGAAATCCTGAGAGTTCTGGATGTGATGCTTGAACTTCCTACCAAAGGTCCTAAGATGTTAGCTAGATATTTTGCCACCTTGTATGTTACCGAGTTGATGCTGCTGACTATAGGTCTTAGTGGGGCCCCTTCCTTATGTATCTTTGGGAGTCCATATATCATGGATGTGCCTCACCAGGGTAGAGGCGATGATACATTGCTCGGTCAATGGCTTTACCTTTTGAAGCTGTTGTAGTAAGTCTATGACTCTTTTCTTGTAACGGGCTGGTGGGATCCCTTGTTAAAGCCACATATGTGTTGTTATCGGCCAGGAGCATGGTCACCTTATCATGGTAGTCTGAGGTGTTGAGTACCACTGTGCATCTTCCCTTGTCTGCGCGGTAGAATGGTGATACTGGAATCTTTCTTGAGGGATGTTAAGGCTCTTCTTTCCTTTGTAGTCAGGTTAGATGAAGGAGTTTTAGCACTGGCTAAGGCTGCAGATACCTAAGGCGAAGTTGTTCTGCCTCACTCTGTGATACCTTATTACTGTGGATAGAGCTTCTGTGGCTGCTAATATATCCACCACAGGATGGCTTTAG
This sequence comes from Hymenochirus boettgeri, assembly GCA_019447015.1. Lineage (NCBI taxonomy): Eukaryota > Metazoa > Chordata > Amphibia > Anura > Pipidae > Hymenochirus > Hymenochirus boettgeri. The sequence goes on from CM033471.1 coordinate 62,960,355, forward strand.
GGGTGATAGCAAAATTCAAGCCCTTACCTAAGGACTTCCATTTCGGCTGGGTCAGGGTCCTGTTAGACAGTTTCTCACCCATTGGTAGCATATTGTACATCCAAAGACCCAATACCAAAACACAGAAAGCGACATCATATATGCAGTGCAGTGCAGTGAAGAATGCTCTGATTTGTATGTGGGGAGACCAAACAGCAACTGCATCAACGTATGGCCCAGCACAAAGAGCCATTCCTCGGGTCAGGACGCCCGTGTATCTGCATCTTAAGGATAAAGGACATACCTTTGAAGATTGTAATGTTAACATACTGGCGAAGGAACGTGACTGGTTCAAGAGAGGTGTTAAGGAGGCCATTTATGTAAAAATAAAGAAACCAAGCCTAAATAGAGGTGGGGGGGGTTCGACACCGAACTACATTTCAAGTCCAGTTGATCTAATTGAATACAACAGATATATCAGATATATCAGTAACAGAAGTAAACGTAATTGTAGTTACACTCCTAACACTGCGGCATTGTATTTTTAGCTAAGCGTGACAAAACTCTAAATTATTGACTTGTTTATTAAATCTCTCTCAAAGCATTCCAAGCTGCATTAGTTTGTTAGTTTGATCTTCTCCATACATTTCCTCTGAATTATTAAATAAAGTTATGACACCCTGCTGCTGTGAATTACGTCAAGCTTGCTGCCCAGCTAAAATTTACTGAAGCAGAAGCGTTTACAAATCACAGCATAATATATGTAGCAGTGTTAAGATAAACCATCCTTGCATTCCCTAAAAGTTATGTTTATATTTAAATACAAATAGTGTAACTGCTGTTTCCATGGAAAAACTGACTCAGCTGTTGTTATGTCTGTTCAAAAAAAAAAACCTTTTAATTTAAATTTGGCCATGCTGGTTAAGTACCACATTTCCAAACAATTGTGCTGACACCTATAATGCCCTGAAACTGCAACACAAATTGAGGATATGAAGCTTGTACAGAAATGTGTGGAAAGAAATTAAATGATAATTTAAAATGTATTTTAACAAATGCAAGAAGTCTGACTGGAAAAGTTTAACTAAAGTGTGACGTGATTGGTATGGCATAAACACGATTCACTCGACTGGATAGAAAAGGGGGGGTATGTATGTATGTTATACAAGTATTAAAGCCATATCTAAAAGATGAAATAGCTGGGGGTATAAATGATAAGGCTAAAACATTATAGGTGGAGCTGTGCACGGAAACAAGAAGGTGTGAAAATTAATTGTAGGTATCTGTTATAAGCTACCAAATGCCAGTGAGGAGATGGAAATTCACCTCCATATGCAGATGGCGAAGGCTGCTGGAACGGGGCACGTTCTAGCCATGGAGGGATTTTAATTACCCTGACATAGATTAGGATGAGTAAGGGTACTGCCTGCACCTCAAAAGGTCAAGTCCCTACATTTGCTAAATTAGTATTTTCTTTTACAGATTGTTGATAACTAATAACCCTGAGCACATTGAGGGGATGAAGGTAATGGGAAGCTTAGGAAATAGTGATTATGATATATTGTTATTTAAATGAAATTTCCACCCCACACAAAAATTTTTTTCCATGGCTAGAAAAACCCCACAACTCTGACCTGTTAAGGATTGAACTTTAAACCTTGCAAGGTTGGGGTTTTGGGGGGGTTTCTAGCCACAGAAAAAAAATTGTTTGGGGGGAGAACATACCCTTTAAAATAGGTTGCAAAAAACAAAAGTGAACTGGGTTAACAAAAACGATCAACTTTTAGAAAGCTTGTTTTATGTTATTGAAAGAACTGCTTTTGCTCATAGACTGGGATGATATGTTTTAGGTAAGTATACTAAAAGTGGACTTAATACCCCTATAAAGTAATACTTTATGGGGGTATAAACACAATAATATATATAGTAACAAAGTAATGGAGGATTAATAAAGAAATACATTCATATAGTCCTACCTTTATAGCCTACACATTAACAATACCTAACAGTTGATCCAGAGACAAACAAAACAAAAAACACTGAAAAGGGGGGATCCTTCCCAACTCCAAATGAGAAAATATCCCTGGGACCACCAGAACTATATGTATCAATACCTGTAATTTTCTGTATTTTTTAGTTTTAGAAACAAATCCAGCACATTTGTAAAACAATGACCTTGCCATTACCACATCTGCTGAAAGATATTTTCACTGTTCTCACTGTAAAAAAACCTTTCCTAATCTGAGGAGGAAACTTATCTTTGTTTTAATCTTAAAGGATGTCCATGAGTCCTCTGAAAATTGCCTTTTGGTAAACAATGTACCAGGCAGTTTATTATAGGGCAGATTAATATATTTGTATAAAGTAATCATATCCCTGCGTTATCGTCGCTTCTCCAATGTAAAACAGCCCTAACTTGTTTAATCTGTTAGCATAGTCAAGCTCCTTCATTCCCCTTATTATCGTTGTTGCCCTTCTCTGAACTCCTTCCATTTCTAAGATGTCCCTATTGCATATGGGGTTTGCACAGCATATACTGTACCAAATTAGGCCTTACCAGTGCTTAGTAAAGGGGGAGAATACTATTTTTCTCCATTGAATCTATTCCCCTCTTTATACAAGACAATATATTTCTAGCTCTGGCTGTTGTTGCCTGGCATTGTTTGCTACAGCTAAACCCCCACATCTTTTTCCAACAGAGATCCATTTATGGTGGCACAAGGATTGTTAAACCACAAATGCATCACCTTACATTTATCAACACTGAATCTCATCTGCCACTCTGCTGCCCAGTTTGATAATAGGTCTGCTTCCAGCAATTGCACATCATTTGAGGTTTTCAAAACTCAGTTTTGTGTCATCCGCAAACACAAATACCTTGCTCTCAATACTACTATATACCCAATACTCAAAACTTTAGCTAACATAGAAGTAGCTTCATTGACCACCACTCTCTTTACACCATCTAACAACCAATTCTCCATCCATGTTCAATTTTTTTTTTTCTAGGCCAACAGTCCTCAGTTTATACATTAGTCACCTGTGTGGCACATACGATATCCACTGCTATGCCAGAATCTAAATTCAGCTCTCATAAAAACTATGCAAGAGAGTCTGACAGTCTATTTCTCCCAGCAATTCTGACAACTAATTATAAGATCAGTTCTGGAGACAAAGTCCAGAATATGATCCCATAACAGTTTTCAGTATTTTCCCTATCACTGATGTTAGACTTACAGGTCTAAAGTTACTATTACAAGGCTGTGAATGAATATGAATTACAAATATTGGTATTACATTGGCTTTTTTACAATCCAGAGGCACATCTCCAGACAAGATTGTATCTGATAAGATAAGGAACAGTGGTCCAGATAAAACGGGACTCTTTAGATCTGAGGATGTATAACCTTGTGTCCTGGGTTTTTATTAGTATAGTATTTAAGGTTAAATAAAGACATATGTCCATCCAGTCCAACCCACCTAGCAATATCCTAATTTCCTGCCTAACTGTTGATCCAGAGGAAGGCATAAAAAGCCCACCAAATTTATGAGGGGAAAAAAATTCCTTCCTGACACTAAGGGGCATATTTATAAAAGAGCGAAAAGTAGCGAAATGTTTTCGCATTCGCTTTCGCATGGGTTTTCGCCAAAAAGACAGTTAACGCTATTTATAAAGGTAGCGTTAACGAATGGCGAAACCGTTTCCGCGAGCTATCGCTAAACCCTTTTCGCCTTACTTCGCAATGGTAATTTTAGCGAAAAGGGAGCGAAAAGGCATAACGCGATTTATAAAAGAGCGAAAGGTGTTTTTTGCGTTAAAAAGAGCGAAAGATTAGCGCGACCCTGAAGGTGGTGAAAAGTAATTGTTTGAGCGAAAAGGCATTCTAATGGGTAATATGCCTTGAAAAAGCGAACGCGCATTAGAAGGGCGATCGTGCATTAGAATGTAATATGCCTTGAAAAGCGACATTAGAAAGGCGATCGCGCATTAGAATGTAATATGCCTTGGATAAGTGAATGCGCATTAGAAAGGCGAACGCACATTAGAAAGGCGAACGCACATTAGAAAGGCGAACGCACATTATAATGGAATATGCCTTGGAAAAGCGAACGCGCATTAGAAAGGCGAATGTGCAGTGCAAAAGAAAATTGAATTCCAATTGAGAAATTCTAAGAAGATTGACTAAATAAGACATGGCTGACTTCTTGGTAAATGTGAGGTGGCCATTTTGAACTTGACATCATTTTCTAGTGGGCTTTTCTGGTTTCGAATGGTTTTCGCAATGCAGTCTTCTTAGATGCGTTAAGTTTTCGCTGCGATACTTTTCGCTCTTTATCGCACCCGTTCGCCTTTTTCATCCACGAAGTGTGTTTTTTTCGCTTTTTTATAAATAAGGCGAAACGAAGCCCCAAATGGCGCTATTTTCGCTGCAATGTGCTGCGCTAATTATTTGGCGAAAAAGACAATCCTTTATAAATATGCCCCTAAGTGGCAATCGGAAATTTCCCTGGATCAGCTCTACTTTATGTATCAATACCAGTAACTTGCAACATTCCTTGTTTGCAGAAACTCATTCAGCTTTTTTTTTAAACTGACCAATGAACCTGCCATAACAACGTCCACTGGAAGACAGTTCCATAGCTTTACTGTTCTCACAGTGAAAAACCCTTTCCAAACTTGAAGCCTAAACCTTTTTTCTTCTAAAGGGATGTCCACATGTCCTCTGACATGCTCTATTGGTGAACAATGCCCCAGATAGTTTATTGTATGTCCCATTAATGTATTTATACACAGTAATCATATCCCCACGCAAGCGCCTTTTTTCCAGCGTAAATAATTGTAACTTTTCCAGTCTCTCTTCATATTCAGGCTCCCCCAATCCCCTGATTAATTTAGTTGCCCTTCTCTAAACCTTTTACATTTCAAAGATGTCCTTTTTGAACTGCAAAATTGAACTGCATATTCCAAATGAGGCCTTACCAATGCTTTGTAAAGAGGGAGAATAACATTTTCCTCCCTTGAATCCATACCCCATTATACAAGACAATACCATGCTGGTTCTGGCTGTTGGCCACTGCTTGCGTCCTTTAAGTTTGTTATCCACCAAAACTCCAAGATCCCTTTCCAACAGGGATTCACTTAAAACAGAGCCATTTATAGTATAAGCAGCACAAGGATTTTTAAGTCCAAAATGCATCACCTTACATTTATCAACATGGAATCTCATCTGCCACTTAGCAGCCCAATGTGACAATCTATCTGGATCACCCTGCAATGATTGCACATCATCTGAAGTTTTTAATGGTCGACAAAGTTTTGTGTCGTCAGCAAACACAGAAACCTTGCTGACAATACCCATTTCCAAATCATTAATAAATAGATTAAAAAAAGCAGCCCCAACACAGAACTGTGGCACCCCACTTAGCACTTTAGTCCATAATGATGAAGTCCCATTAACAACTACTCTCTGCATCCTATTCATTAACCAATTTTCTATCCATGTACAAATGTGCCTCAACAGATCAATAGACCTTAGCTTATATATTAGTTGACAATGGGGGACTGTATCAAAAGTCTTTGCAAAATCCAAGTTAACTACATCTACTGCTATGCCAGAGTCTAAATTTCTCACTTCCTCATAAAAGCCAAGCAAGTTAGTTTGACAAGATCTATTCCTCCTAAATCCATGCTGGTTACTACTTATAATGTCAGTCCTTGAAACATACTCTAGAACATGTTCCCTTATTAAACTTTCCAGTATCTTCCCTACCACTGAAGTTAAACTTACAGACCTGTAATTACCCAGCTCTGAATGACCAGCCTTTTTGAATATTGGAATAACATCAGCCTTTTTCCATTCCAGAGGCACACCTCCGGACATGAGGGAATCTGCAAAAATAAGAAACAATGGCCTAGATAAAACTGAACTTAGCTCCCTAAGTACCCGAGGATGTATTTTATCCGGTCCAGGAGATTTATTAATATTAACCTTATTTAGTTCTTTCTTTACCATATCCTCAGTTAACCAAAGTGCACTTGAATCTTTTATACCATTATTGCTACTATACTCTATGATATCTGTACTTGAATTGTCTATAGTGTATACAGAGAAAAAAAAATATTCAAGACATTTGCTTTATCACCATCCTCCGTAATTATGCCCATTAATTAATGGTGCCACATTCTCAGTCCTCATCTTCTTACTATTAATATACTTAAAAAAATGTTTAGGCTTAGTGATGCTTTGTCCAGCTATCCTAACTTCATTATTAATTTTAGCTAGTTTGATTGCTTTCTTACACTCCTTGTTATAGTTTTTATAATCCCTAAAAGCCCTTTCCGTGTCCTCTGACCTAAAGGTTTTAAATGCCTTTTTCTTCCTTTCCATTTACCTTACATTTACATTATTCTTCATGTAGGCATGTTCTCTTCCCTTTAATTTAAAATTTTTAAATGCCATTTTCTTTTTTTTGCATTTACCTTTTTTTTAAACTATTACACTTCCGGATTTATACCTTTAAGTAACAAGTGTAAAAAAAATTAGGTCCACTCCTGCATGGCTTAAAACTCAAGTAATGGGAATGACCCCCGAAAGGTTGTGGGTTTGTGTGCCAGCTTGTTAATACATATTACATTTTTAGAACATAAATGTGTGCTCCTACTATTAATATACCGTATATACTCGAGTATAAGCCGAGGTTTTTAGGTTTAAAAATAAATCTAAAAACCTTGCCTCGGCTTATACTCGAGTCACATCGCAAATGTGCAGAGAAAAGTGCCGAGAATGTTTTTCACTTACCGGTACCAGTCCATTAGGTCGCCTGCACAGCTGCCATGGACACCGGGAGGGAGCTTGGATACCAGGAGGGAGCTTGGACACCGGGAGAGAGAACAACACAGAGACCAAGCAGGGCTGCACAGAGGAGACCAAGCAGGAAACGCGGGCACGTTAGGCGCAGGTGCGCCATTACGTAAGGATTGCACTGTACCGTAATCAGCCGGAATGGAGGAGCAGGGAAGGAGCGATGCTCCTGTCCGGTCCTGTGGGACCAGTAAGTTAAATTCCTTTTTAATTATTGACTTAATTAAGGAATTCCAATGTGTTGAGTGTCCTAAGGCAATTATTCCTTACAAACTACTATATTTGCCATTTTGCCAAGTATATTTGCAATGTAATAATATGTAACAGTGTTATGGGGCATTCCAATAATACTGCAGAATTACTTTTATTGCCTCTGGTTACCGTATTCTTGGTTGGGGAGTTGCCAATACAAATGTTAGGAAACTACAACTCCCAGCATGCTTTGATTGCTGGGAGTTGTAGTTTCCAAACATCTGGAGTGCCTCTTACAGAGTTGGGAAAGGTAATTTTTTTTTTGTGGAACTTGCCACTAGAGATGTTTAGAAACTACAACTCCCAGCAAGCAAAGCATGCTGGGAGTTGTAGTTTCCAAACATCTGGAGTGCCTCAAAAGAATATGATGGGTTACAAAGTTGGGCAAGGGGATTTTTTTTTGCAGTTGAACTTGCCAGTAGAATGGGTCCAGTACTGGATTTGGTTATAACCGGCATTGTGTGGGACTACGGTACTGTATGGGATTACCGTACACTACGTACTTTATGGGAATTCTGCTATCCATTTATAGGGCAACTAAAGACTCAAAATAATACTGATGGCAGAATACCGTACCTTGATATAAAAGCAGTAATCAGTGCCTCACTTAACTACGGTAAACTCTGCTCTTAAGGTATGGGGTTCAAGTTTTCTTACTGGCTCTTCTGTGTATTTTTAATCTGTTAGAAACGGTTGATCGTGGAAGAAAACAAAAATCATACGACGCTGGCTTTAAACTCACGGTTGTTTCAAGAGCAGAGGAAAGCAATAATTCTGTTGCAGGACGGGAATTTGGCGTTGACGAAAAACAGGTTCGAGTTTGGCGAAAAATGAAGTCAGAATTGGAGAAGATGCCGAAGTCAAAAAAGGCTTGTCGTGGTTTAACAACCTCATATGGGGCTCTAGAGACTGGCTTGCATAAATGGGTTGTGGAATGTCGTCAAAATGGGTACTGTGTAACACGCATGGGAATCCGATTACGTGCCCTTCAAATGGCTAAAGATGAGAAATATAAAACAGTGGGTATTGAGAACTTCGTTGCATCAGCTGGATGGTGTACCCGCTTCATGAATCGGTTTGGACTTTGCTTGCGCCAGAGAACGAAGATTTCACAAAAACTACCACAGAATCTTGAGGAAAAGGTCATGTCATTCCATCAATTCATTATAAACAAAGAAAGTTGTATAATTATGACCTTGGAAGTATCGGGAATATGGATGAGACAGCAATGACTTTTGATCTTCCAAGCAACAGAACAGTGGCATCCTTGGGAGAAAAAACAATTTTCCTTAGAACAACCGGGAATGAAAAAAATCATTTCACAGTGGTTCTGGCATGTTTGGCCAATGGAGTCAAGCTGCGGCCTGTTATTATATTTAAAAGGAAGACCTTGCCTAAGAATGCCAAATTCCCCCCGCGAATTACTGTCCGTCCACATGTTAAAGGCTGGATGGATGAACAAGGAACAAAAAAATGGCTAGAGGAGATTTGGAATGGACGACCAGGAGTAGCTTTAAAAAAAAAACCCTCACTGCTAGTTTGGGATATGTTTAGAGCCCATATATGTGAAGATGTCAAAACAATGGCTAAGTCATTTCAAACCACTTTGGCTGTTATTCCTGGTGGGCTTACATCTGTTTTACAGCCCTTGGATGTGTCTATAAACAAACATTTTAAAGACCGTGTGCGAAAAATGTGGCACGAATGGATGTCATCTGGTCAAGCCAAATTGACAAAAGGTGGCAATCTTATGAAGCCTGACATAGAACTAGTAGCAAAGTGGGTACGAGATGCATGGGAGGACATTCCAGAAGACATCATCAAAAGTGCTTTTCAGAAATGCGGTATAAGTAATGCCATGGATGGTACAGAAGATGATGTTTTGTTTCAGCACAGCAGCAGTGATGAAGATGATGTAAATATTGATGATGGTGATGATAATGTGTATGCAGATGACATTACACCAGCTGAATTTGAGGCACTATTTGGAGAAACTGATGATGAGGAATTTGACTTTGAAGGATTTTAATTAGAGTACCGCATGTTTCATATTGCTGCTCAAGCCATTGAACTTTGATTCTGCAAAAAGGTTTCCCAGTTAAAATAGTTTCCATACTTTTTGTTGCTTTAATGCATATAGTGACTACAAAACAGGTTGTTTTTATTTGAAAATAAATACTCTAAAAATAAAACATGGACCTCCTCTTTATTCATGTTCATTTTCTAATCATTTTAGGTAATTACAGGTTTGCAGTAGTGGTGATAATTTCTACCCTCGGCTTATACTCGAGTCAATCAGTTTTTATTAATTTTTCAGGTAAGAATGGGTACCTCGGCTTATACTCGGGTCGGCTTATACTCGAGTATATATTTTGGTTCTATAGTGGCACTGGTCTGTGGGAAAAGCACCTTAAATTGTGCCCTATACCCCAAAGGACTGAGTATTGAAGTATGTCATAATATTCAACCTCCGTTTCTTATTTTTTTAGAACTAAAATGTGCCAATTAACTTTTTATATATACATTTTGAATGCAAGTTTCATAGATTATAGAGCCTAGGGTCAGGAAAGGTACTGAATAAGAGGCAACTTATGGGCAGTGGACAATGCACTGCTAAGAAATTTCATCTTGGGTTACGAAATGGTTTATACGGTAGAAAGGTAAATCTTGTTCTTGTAAAGCTAGTTATTTGCATTTGGAATCAGCACAGGGGTTTTCATTTCTCTGTATCAATTGGTAGGCAGGGATCATAGGAATAATAAAAATGTGAACTTTTGTCTTTATTCGACATTCAATACTATATAAATAGATTGTGAAAAATCTATCAAGCAAGCAATGTCTAAATATAAAAAGGCTATTGCTAAGAAGAGTAGCACAATTCCCAAATAACTAATAAAATATATTAATAGTAAAAACAATGGGTCCTTGCTTCTGGAGGCTGGCCAACTGGTGGATAGTTACAAAGATAAGGCCGTGATTTTAAGCTCTTTCGTTGCTTCTGATTACACTAAAAAGGTGGCAGTAAATGAGTGTATTCTTTATAATCAATCAACAATTGAAAAGAGAAGATTGTCTGGGACAAATCTTCTCTTGGGAGAAGATTGGGAGGAAATGAAGAGTTTTCACATTGGATAACAGAGGATATGGTACGGAATCAATTAGACAAAGTTAATATCAATAAAGCGCCAGGACCAGATGGATTGCATCCTAGGATTTTAAAAGAGCTTAGTTCAGTTCTAGCAAGACCACTGTGTCTCATCTTTTCAGATTCGCTTTTGTCTGGGGATGTGCCGCTGGATTGGAAAAAAGCCAATGTAATACCAATATTCAAAAAAGGTAGTCGTTCACAGCCTGGTAACTATAGACCTGTAAGCCTAACATCAGTGGTAGGGAAGGTGATGGAAACTTTGTTAAGGGATCATATCCTTGACTTTGTCTCCAGAGATCATCTTATTAGTAGTAGTCAGCATGGATTTATGAGAAATAGATCATGCCAGACAAATCTAATTGGTTTTTATGAAGAAGTGAGTAAGAAGTTAGATTCAGACACAGCTGTGGATGTGGTATATTTGGATTTTGCAAAAGCCTTTGATACTGTGCCACATAAGCGACTAATGTATAAACTGAGGACTGTTGGCCTTGAAGAAAACATTTGTTCATGGATAGAGAACTGGTTATTGGACCGCAAACAGAGAGTGGTGGTTAATGGAGCTACATCTATGTGGGCTAAAGTTCTAAGCGGAGTTCCTCAGGGTTCTGTACTGGGGCCGCTTCTGTTTAATCTGTTTATAAATGACTTAGAAGGGGGCATTGAGAGCAAGGTCTCTGTGTTTGCTGATGACACTAAATTATGCAGAGCTTTGGAAACTTCCAATGATGTGCAAGTGCTGGAAGCAGACCTAGATAGATTATCAAAATGGGCGGCAGAATGGCAGATGAGATTCAATGTTGATAAATGTAAGGTGATGCATTTGGGATTTAATAATCCCTGTGCCACCTACACCATAAATAACTCTGTGTTAAGTGCATCTGAAATGGAAAAAGATTTGGGGGTTCTGGTAGATAACAGACTTAGCTGTAGCAAACAATGCCAGGTAGCAACAGCTAGAGCTAGCAAGATATTGTCTTGTATAAATAGGGGAATGGAATCAAGAGAGAAAAATATTATTCTCCCTCTTTACAAGGCACTGGTAAGGCCACATTTGGAATATGCGGTGCAGTTTTGGAATCCCATATACAAAAGGGACATCTTGGAAATTGAGGCAGTTCAGAGAAGGGCAACTAAATTAATAAGGGGAATGGAGGGGCTTGAATATGCAGGCAGATTAGACAAGTTAGGGCTGTTTACATTGGAGAAGCGGCAGTTGCGTGGGGACATGATAACCTTATACAAATATATTAATGGCCCATACAGTGAACTCTCTGGTGCATTGTTCACTAATAGGTCATATCAGAGGACTCGTGGACATCCTTTAAGGTTGGAAGAAAAGAAGTTTCATCTTCAGGTTAGGAAAGGTTTCTTTACAGTGAGAACGGTGAAACTGTGGAACTGTCTTCCAGCAGATGTGGTAATGGCAAGTTCATTGAATAGCTTTAAAAAAGGCCTGGATAAGTTTCTAAAACTAAAAAATATTGAGAATTACTGGTATTAATGCATATAGATCTGGTTGATCCAGGGATACTTTCCGATTGCCGTTTGGAGTCAGGAAGGAATTTTTTCCCCCCTTTTTTAGCTGGGGTTTTTTGCCTTCCTCTGGATCAACTGTTAGGTAGGGTTAAAAAAAAAAAAAAAGGGAATAGGTTGGACTTGATGGACGAATGTCTTTATTCAACCTTAATTACTATGTTACTATGTTACTATGTTACTATGTCTGACCCAGGCAGAAGTGCTAAGAGATTATTGGGGTGATGTGAGGAGAGCCATTACCACAATGTTATGTATTAACGTGAGAGAATTTGCGATGCTGTATTGCATGCTGTAATCTTGTTAACCTATGAGGCAATGTACAAAGAGCCGTTATCATAAAGTTATGTCTTAAAGTTTCTTTAACGTGACTTAGACGTAATTCAGGAAGCGTGCCGTACTCTTGTTAAGTTAGCGCGTCTAGCAATGATGGTCTTAAGCCAGGACTGGACAAATCATGCAATTATTTAGGAGCCAGCTCCAAAAAGTTAGGAGCCAGCAACTTTATAGCACCCAATGTCCCATGAATGACACGTGACCCGCCCCTTCCAACCTAGCTCCACCCAGTCACATTAAGCCCCACCCATTACACAAATACTACTAACTTGTAGGAATTGTACACTGAAAAAATTACTTTGCCTCATTTCAATCTATAAACAAATACTTTTTTTTGCTCAAATTCAGTACGTCAACTAGACTATCTGACTGTCTGTGTGGGCAAGCGTGCTCAGTAATCCCTGTGAGGTATCACTGGTAGAGGGAATTTCCAACCATGCAGTTCACATACCAATTGTCACCATTTCAGCTACAGCAAAACTATAATATAACAGATGAGTTTGATACCAAGGAACTTGATTGACAGCTGAAATATTAAGCCGCCCATACACACAATCATTATTTTCCCATGTAGGAATTTTTTTGATCGATCACTTGACAATGCCAAGCAGTTTATTGGAAAAACAAGGGGAAATCTGTGGAAAGACCGGAGCCTCATGGTGGGGGAAAAGCGGTTACATAGTAACATACATAGTAACATAGTAATTAAGGTTGAATAAAGACATACATCCATCAAGTTCAATCTATTCACCCTCTTTTTTTTTTTTTAACCCTACCTAACAGTTGATCCAGAGGAAGGCAAAAAAAAAACCCAGCTAAAAAGGGAGGGGGGGAAAAAATTCCTTCCTGACTCCAAACGGCTATCAGAAAGTATCCCTGGATTAACCAGATCTATATGCATTAATACCAGTAATTCTCAATATTTTCTAGTTTTAGAAACTTATCCAGGCCTTTTTTAAAGCTATTCAATGAACTTGCCTCTACCACTTCTGCTGGAAGACAGTTCCACAGTTTCACCGTTCTCACTTTAAAGAAACCTTTCTTAACCTCAATATGAAACTTCTTTTCTTCCGACCTTAAAGGATGTCCACGAGTCCTATGACCTATTAGTAAACAATGCACCATATAGTTAATTGTATGGCCCATTAATATATTTGTATATGGTTATCATGTCCCCACGCAAACGTCGCTTCTCAAATGTAAACAGCCCTAACTTGTCTAATCTGCCTGCATATTCAAGCCCCTCCTTTCCCCTTATTAATTTAGTTGCCCTTCTCTGAACTGCTTCAATTTCCAAGATGTCCCTTTTGTATATGGGATTCCAAAACTGCACCACATATTCCAAACGAGGCCTTACCAGTGCCTTGTAAAGAGGGAGAATACTATTTTTCTCTATTCAATCTATTCCCCTCTTTATACAAGACAATATCTTGCTAGCTCAAGCCGTTGCTACCTGGCATTGTTTGCTATAGCTAAGTCTGTTATCTAACAGAACCCCCAATTTTTTTTCCATTACAGATGCACTGAACACAGAGTTATTTATGGTGTAGGTGACACAGGGATTATTAAATCCTAAATGCATCACCTTACATTTATCAACATTGAACCTCATCTGCCATTCTGCTGCCCATTTTGATAATCTATCTAGGTCTTCTTGCAGCACTTGCACATCATTTGAAGTTTCCAAAGCTCTGCATAGTTTAGTGTTATCAGCAAACACTGAGACCTTGCTCTCAATGCCCCCTTCTAAGTCATTTATTAACCGATTAAACAGAAGCGGCCCCAGTACAGAATCCTTAGGCACTCTGCTTAGAATTTTAGCTCACATAGATGTAGCTCCATTAACCATCACTCTCTGTTTGCGATCCAATAACCAGTTCTCTATCCATGAACAAATGTTTTCTTCAAGGCCAACAGTCCTCAGTTTATACATTAGTCACCTATGTGGCATAGTATCAAAAGCTTTCGCAAAATCCAGGTATACCACATCCACCGCTGTGCCTGAATCTAACTTCTTACTAGCTTCTTCATAAAAACCAATTAAATTTCTCTGCTATTTCTCATAAATCCATGCTGACTACTACTAATAAGATGAGCTCTGGAGACAAAGTTAAGGATATGATCCCGTAACAAAATTTCCAGCACCTTCCCTACCACTGATGTTAGGCTTACAGGTCTATAGTTACCAGGCTGTGAACGACAACCTTTTTTAAATATTGGTGTTACATTGGCTTTTTTCCAATCCAGCGGCACATTCCCAAACCAAAGCGAATCTGAAAAGATGTGAAACAGTGGTCTAGATAGAACTGAACTAAGCTCTTTTAAAATCCAAGGAAGTCCTGGGGCTTTATTGATATTAACTTTGTCTAATTGTTTCCGTACCATATCCTTTGTTAGCCAATGTGAATACTCTTCATTTCTACCCTGCACATTATTACAATCCCTGCTGTAAGGACAAGGATTCTCAACAGTAAAAACCGATGTAAAAAAACGGTTTAGCAGATTAGCCTTTTCGGCATCCTCTACAACCACCTCAGCCCCATTATTTAATGGTCCCACATTCTCAGTCCTCATCTTTTTACCATTTATATACTTAAAAAACCTTTTGGGGTTGGACTTGCTTTATTCAGCAATCCGTATTTCATTTTCTATTTTAGCTACCGTAGTTTAATTGCTTTCTTGCACTCTTTATTACAGCTTTTATACTTCCTGTAAGCCTTTTCTGTTCCCTCTGTTTTCAAAATTTTAAAAGCCTTTTTCTTTTTTTCCATTTCCCTTTTTACCTGAGCATTAAGCCATGCAGGAGTGGACCTAATTTTTTTACACTTTTTCCCTAAAGGTACAGATTTAGAAATGTAATAGTTTAATATCCCTTTAAAAGTGGTCCACATCTGCTCTGTATCTTTACCTAGAAACAATTCCCCCCAGTCTATGAGCAGGAGTGATCCCTTTAAAGGATAAGTGCACTGTAAAATCAAGTTATGTTAGTTTGGAAGCTGCAGTTTAAAAAATACCATTGCCATAGGTTTTTTTTTACCTATGCCCCTCCAGAGACTAGCTTTGTGCCTTGGAAGTTGCAGACATCTTGTTACTGGTTTGCTGAATTTTAAGCTCCGCCCCTCTGAGATTTCTTCTGCTTTCTACTGCTTGAGCCTCAAACAGTAATGCCTGTGAGTTCTGTGCACCCTCCTGCCTGAGCCTCAAACAGTAATGCCTGTGAGTTCCGTACACTCTCCTGCTTGAGCCTCAAACAGTAATGCCTGTGAGTTCTGCGCACTCTCCTGCCTGAGCCTCAAACAGTAATGCCTGTGAGTTCCTTGCACGTGCGTGTGCACGGAACTCTCAAGCATTATTGTTTGAGGCTCAAGCAGGAGAAAGCAGAGGAAATCTCAGAGGGGCGGAGCTTAACCTTCAGCAAACCAGTAACAAGATGTCACTTCTACCATCTGTGAAAGAAAATGCTCATATAGGAAATTTAAGAACTTTATACCTTTTGAGGTGCTGGCAGTTCCCTTACTCTAATCTATGTTAGGGTAGTTAAAATTCCCCATAACCAAAACATGCCCCATACCAGCAGCCTTCGCTAACTGCATATAGAGATTCATTTCCACCTTCTCCCCGGCATTTGGCGGCTTATAACATACTCCAACAATTAATTACCTACCTTCTTGCTTCCTGTACACAGTTCCACCCATATTGTTTCTGCTGCATCGTTTACACCCCCATCTATTGCATCTTTTAAATTTGGCTTCAATTCCTGTTTAACATACATACATACTCCTCCTTTCTTATTAACTCTGTCATGTCTAAATAAGGAGTATCCTTTAATATTTTCTATCCAGTCGTGTGAATCATTTAGCCATGATTCTGCTATACCAATCACATCATACCTTTCCTTTAAAGCTATTATTTCAAATTCCCCGGTTTTTCCAGCCAGACTTCTTGCATTTGTAAACATACATTTTAGATTATCAGTTTACTTCCATACATGGTCGTACATGCCTCCTTATCCTCTATGCTCCCCCCTATGCCTTTTCCATCCTCAGTTGTGTTATTAGCCTCCTGATCCCTAATTTCTCTATCTACCCCTGTGTAGTTCAACGTACCCTCCCCCCCATACCTAGTTTAAAATCTCCAACCCCCTAGCCATCTTCTCCCCCAAAACAGCTGCACCATCACCATTGAGGTGCAATCAGTCTCTACTAAAGAGCCTGTTTCCACAGACAGAAAGATAGATATATAGAAAAGGATAGATGGACAGTCAGAAAGATAGATATAGAGAGAAGGATAGATGGACAGTCAGAAAGATAGATATAGAGAGAAGGATAGAGTGGACAGTCAGAAAGATAGATATAGAGAGAAGGATAGATGGACAGTCAGAAAGATAGATATAGAGAGAAGGATAGATGGACAGTCAGAAAGATAGAAGATATAGAGAGAAGGATAGATGGACAGTCGAAAGATAGATATAGAGAGAAGGATAGATGGACAGTCAGAAAGATAGATATAGAGAGAAGGATAGATGGACAGTCAGAAAGATAGATATAGAGAGAAGGATAGATGGACAGTCAGAAAGATAGATATAGAGAGAAGGATAGATGGACAGAATTTGAGATATTTGGGGGATTTTAAGATGCCTTCCCTATAACTTTCCCAGTGCCAGCATACTTTCCCATTCCCAGTAACTTTCCCAGTGCCAGCAGGCTTTCCCATTCCCAGTAACTTTCCCAGTGCCAGCAGGCTTTCCCATTCCCAGTAACTTCCCCAGTGCCAGCAGACATTACCATTATACCAGTTGCTTTCCCACTGCCAGCATAAAAGTGTCAGGATAGGGATCTCCAAACTGCCTGTGACAGAGGCTGCTTGGTAGGGGAACAGCTTGTATTTCCCTGTATTAGAACTGCTCTCCTGTGTGTTTTAGCTGAGCTAATACTAGTTGGTATTGGCCATATAGTTTTTTTGCACCAAGACCATTATTTTTAACATTAAAGTGCAAGATAAAGATGCCATTGTGGTGACCTTTCTATTTGTACTTCAGAACTGGCATACAAAGAGTTAATGGAACATTTTAAAATGATAGTGGTTGCCTTTAAGGCAACCAGGCTGGGGGCCGCAGTAGCGGCACCCCAGGCACTTACCAGGCTACTTGCTAGGCCCTGCCTTAGCCCCAACAACTTGTGATGTAAGGGCTCTGTCCTGGTGCATTTTAACCTGCCTTAGACCTGGAGTTGATTATATACCAAATAGAAAAAAGTAGGATGCACAAATTACTTGATAGTTAATATAAAACTCCTTTATTATCTGGGGGCATAGTTTAAAACCACTTAAAACAAAAAGCAGGTAAGCCTTAAATGTAGATATCTCAGTAATAAAGTGCAAAGGTAGGTATAATCATTATACAGTAATCACTTCAATAACATTCCTAGTATGTTATAGCTACCAGTCCTTAGGTTCAGTCAATGTCCTCAAGTCCATTGTGTGTGTAAGGGAATCACCCATGTAGTCCTGAAGTGCAAAAAGGCTCCTACTGTGGGAAGGGGGAAGGCTGGGGATGAGTTTCCCGTGTTTATAAAGTATAAACTTTTATAAATGTATTGTTTGTGGCTGGTGATGCTTTATTGTGGGAGTCTGCCAATTCCTTCACTTGCTCATATGCAAATTTCCTATCGTTTTGGCAAATCCAGATTTCGCCTTCCAGTTGGAATATCCCATAAATTCTGGATTCCTACTGCTGTATCTAACTGTGTGAAGGCTCAGGTGTGCTAAGCATCTGTCAGAAGGCGGAATTGTGTGCTAATCCATTATAAGGGATCTAGCTGTCATGAACAATCTAGCCAATCTTGCAAGTTGTGGATGGATATAATTATTCTAGAGGGGCAAATCTTGGTCTATTCCTTGCAGTTGTACAATGTACAACACCACACTTTAGCTGCTTGTGTGTGCAATGATATTCCAGAAAAAAAGGTTCGCTATCTACAAAATAGGCAAGAACTGGGCCTCATAAAGGTTATGTTCTCCCTTAAAAAAAAACTGGTGACTTATCAGTTATCTTCCCGCAACCCCAACTACTATTTTTACCAGTTAATTACATGCATTTGTAACCAGATATTATGAGCTTTTTATATGTTTAAGCATGTCAATCATTGGTTGTGATGTCAGCAGTCACAGTCTTGACATGCAGTCACAGATTGACTGTGGTTCTGGGTGGATCATCCATCAGTGAAAAAGCTTAATTTGGCTGGCTGGCTAGATATAATATAAAAATAATTTGAAGTCTGATGCTGCTAGACCTGCCATAGTTTTGGGGGCCTGTTAGTTGGGTAAGACTTCCTATTTTTAGTGCGATGTTTAAGTGTATAGATAAACTAGAGCACTAACATCAAAACTAAATTAAACAAAGCCTAATGATAGGAAAAGGGATAAGCCTATAAAAAGCCTATAAAAGGGATAAGCCTTGTTGTGAGACTACCACTGACATATTTTGTGCTGACAAAAGCTGACCAGCAGTCCACAGTACAGTTTTGTAAACATCATGTTCTTGCCTGGAGTTTATTTAGAAATTAGCACCTTGGGTAACTTTCTCCCCGTCTAACATTTCCCAATTCTTGAACATCAGTACAATTTAAACTGTCCCATAATAGGATTGCCCCCCACACACACACCCAAAAATATATATACATGGGTTTTAAACTTTTTACTTGCTATTTTAAAAATTAGCATAAGCGCTCATACAAGCAAACAGTATTATAACTAAACATTATATATATATATATTATGATAAATGACTATCAATCAGCATGGGCATAACCATTAACTATTTTTTTTTAACAGACAGGCAAACAAAATCCTGACACCTCTACTTTTCTATATCAACTCTGTCACACTAAAGACTGATGCTGCTCTGCATTAAAAAGTCTCCTCACTAGAGGTCACTGTGAGCTAGATAAATATACATCCCATGCCTTACCATTTGTTTGTCTGTATGATGACTGAATAGTACTCGGGGGACTCCCATTTTTACAAATCTCTTAAATGTACAACTAAACCTTAAATTTACCTGGCTATGCAAATTATTTGTGTCTGCTACACATAGGCACTGTAGACCACTTAGACCTGTTTACTAGGAAATAAAAACTAGCAGTGACTTTCTCAGATTAAAGTTTTCATTATTTGGTTTGGATAAAGCCAAATGACTGTATTTTCTATCCCCTCTTTTTCCACTTCTTTTATTCACTTCTTTTACATTTACAACCAAACATTCGTTAATTAACTAACGTTTGGTCATAGAATAGTAAACTACCACAATGGTATTCTATGGCTATCATAAATCTATGATGGCGTTATCATAGATTTACGATCGTTACCAGTAATTTACAATCAATAGTAAATCAACAAACATTGAAAATGATTTGAAATTAACCGTTTGTTGAAGGCATGGTATTGCTAAAAAGTGAATGTGGATTTACTGAGCTCCACAATTCGTGCATACAGCGGTGGTGTGTGTGTTGATTTAATATTGCATTTGGGTAATAAACTGGAGGGTTGACTACACTGGCTAAAGAATTGGAGGGCTGACTAACACTGGCTAATGAACTGGAGCCGCACCCCCCCTCACACACACTCTGTCACTGATTAACATGTAACTATGTGCTGCCTTAACTAGTTAAAAGTTACACAGTGACAGTGTCTCCCAACCCACATACCTGACATCCACACCATACAAATAGAAAAATCAGTGCCGCTGTAAGGGGACCCCCTAAAAAAGATACAAAATGCTCCAACAAAATATATCTGGCATAGGAGATCTGCTTCTAAGGCATTAAATCTAATAAGTGAAACCATGCATTAGTTGTGTAATGAGTAGTGATGGACACAAAACCGAACTCGAACCCGAGCCGAGTTCTGGTTCGAACTAGTTTGTTTTTCAGACTCGTGGCTGTATTTTTGATAAATATTTAAAAAACGCTAATTATGAGCCGTTCGCTAACCCTAGAATGTATTGTTTGATAACCCTCAAAAGTATTGTTCGTTTTCGGTAACCCTCAAATGTACGGATCATTTTCACTAACCCTAGAATGTATCGTTCGCTAACCCTTGAAAGTATTGTTCGTTTTTGATAATCCTTGAATCTTCTAATAATGAGTCGCTACTTTATTCTGTGTGCTACATATGCATAGGTTTATGTTCCTGGATATTATATTGCCTAGAATAGAAAACATTCATAAACTAGGAATAAATCCATTTAATTGATGTAATACCATAACTTCCTGGGTGGAATTAAGCTGTCATCTTTCTGTCCACAGTTCCCTGGTGGTGCCTGGTTAGCATATGTTTGTGAGAGTCAAACCTTCCATACAGAGGACACTTCTCCAGTAATCTGCAGTAGTTTCCTCCTAGAGGAGCATTATTGGCTGACAATAGTATAAATAAAGTTTTGTTTAAAAAAACAAATGGAACTTCAGATTTCTTTTAACAAAACTTTATTTAAACCTGACACTACTGGCTGGAACAATGCAGAGAAAACGGGACACTCACCATGCAGTCCGGGCCAGCGGGATTTAAGGTGAAATCCGAGGCATGTCCCGGACTATTCAGAACAGTTGGGCCCTCATTGCCCCCAAAACCTCAACCAAGCCAGTTTCTTACTGCTCAAATGTGCTCCTAAATTTACTTAGCAGCCCTCGTTCCCTCGGCTGTGTTCTGCTTAGCTTCTGTGTCTTTTCCATGTACAAGAGCTACAGAAGGGGCCTGTGCCGGTCTGTTAATAGGGCTCCTAAGTAGGGTGCCACAGAGTCCTGTGTTAGGGCCGTTTCTATGTAATCTGTTTATTAATGATCTGGAAGTGGGTATTGTCAGCAAGGTTTCTGTGTTTGCAGATGACACCAAACTTTGTCGACCATTAAAAACTACAGATGCAATTGTTGCAGGGGGATCTAGATAGATTGTCACATTTTGGACTTAAAAATCCTTGTGCTACTTATACTATAAATGGCTCTGTGTTAAGTGAATCCCTGTTGGAAAAGGATCTTAGAGTTTTGGTGGGTAACAAACGTAAATGTAGCAAGCAGTGCCAGGCAGTTGGTTTATTCACACACGTTTCACTGAATAAACCAACACTTTGATCACAACTATAAGTCTGTGTCTTCTATGCCAACCTATACTAATTATCATTGGATAAACTAATGGTCCTGTAGATATTTCACACCAAAAACGGTGCTGTTGGTAGCTGTAATTAAAACAAGTAAATACAAGGCCACTTCTATTTAATCTGTTTATAAACAACTTAGAAGTGGGTATTGAGAGAAAGGTATCTGTTGATGACACAAAACTATGCAGAGCATTGGAAACTTCAGAAGATGTGCAATTGCTGTAGGCAGGTGAGATTCAATATTGACAAATTTATGCATTTAGGTTTTAACATTCCTTGTGCCGCCTTTCCCATAAAAGGTGTTCTAGGACTGACCTTATAGGTAGTAAGCAGCGTGGATTTATGAGGAACAGAACTTGCCAACCAAACTTGCTTGGCTTTTTTGAGGAAGTGAGTGGGAATTTGGCATACCAATAGATGGGGTATACTTTGATTTTGCTATGGCATTTGATGCAATTGTATCCAGATCCAGATTAACATTCTATGTTCATTCTTATTAGTATTCACCACAGCAAGTTCCACATTTATAGCTGCTTATGTTAGGACTTGAGAGCACAGAATACTGATAAGCTTTATAGGTTAAAGTGAGGTGGGGTTAAAGGAGCTAAAATCTCCCCACAGAAGATACCTCACAGCCTCATGTTATTATAATAGCATTGCCCAAATACTCTAACATATAAACACATAATTCTCACTCCCACCTTTCCTAGACATAGTAACATATAGTAACATAGTAATTGAGGTTGAATAAAGACATATGTCCATCAAGTCCAACCTTTTCACCCTTCATTTTAACCCTACCTAACAGTTGATACAGAGGAAGGCAAAAAAACAGATAAAAAAGGGGGGTAAATTCCTTCCTGACTCCAAATGGTAATCGGAAAATATCCCTGGATCAACCAGAAGTGCAGTATATGAATTAATACCAGTAATTCTCAATATTTTTTAGTTTTAGAAACTTATCTAGCCCACTTTTTAAAGCTATTCAATTAACTTGCCATTACCACATTTGTCTGAAGACAGTTCCACAATTTCACCGTTCTCACTGTATAGAAACCTATCCTAACCTGAAGATGAAACTTCTTTTTCTTCCTTAAAGGATATCCACGTGTCCTCTGATATGGCCGATAAGTAAACAATGAACCAAAGAGTTTATTGTTTGGCCCATTAATATATTTGTATAAAATGATCATATCCCCACGCAAATGTTACTTCTCTAATGTAAGCAGACCTAACTTGTCTAATCTGCCTGCATAGTCAAGCCTCTCCATTCCCTGTACCTGTATTATTTAGTTGCCCTTCTCTGAACTGCTTCCATTTCCAAGATGTCCCTTTTGTATATGGGATTCCAAAACTGCACCGCTTATTCCAGATGAGGTCTTACCAGTGCCTTGTAAAGAGGGAGAATAATGTTTTTTTCTCTTGAATCTATTCCCCTCGTTATACAAGACAATGTGTTGTTAGCTCTAGCCGTTGCTACAGCTAAGACTGTTATCTACCAGAACCCCCAAATATTTTTCCAGTCAAGATTCACAGAGTTATTTATGGTGTAGGAGGCACAAGGATTGTCAAACCCTAAATGCATCACCTTACATTTATTAACATTGAATCTAATCTGCCATACTGCTGCCCATTTTGATAATCTATCTCGGTCAGCTTGCAGCACTTGCACTTCATTTGAAGTTTCCAAAGCTCTGCATAGTTTAGTGTCATCAGCAAACACAGAGACCTTGCTCTCAATGCCCCCTTCCAAGTAATTTATAAATAGATTAAAAAGAAGTGGAGCCAGTACAGAACCCTGAGGCACTCCACTAAGGACTTTAGCCCCAATAAAGTAGATGTAGCCCCATTGATGACCACTCTCTGTTTGCGATCCAATAAGCAATTCTCTATCCATGTACAAATGTTTTTTTCTAGGCCAACAGTCCTCAGTTTATACATTAGTTGCATATGTGGCATAGTATCAAAAGCTTTAGCAAAATCCAAGTATACCACATCCACTGCTGTGCCTGAATCTAAATTCTTACTCACTTCTTCATAAAAACCAATTAAATTTGATTGGCACAATCTATTTCTCATAAATCCATGCTGACTACTACTAATAAGATAAGTATTGGAGACAAAGTCAAGGATATGATCCCCTAACAAAGTTTCCATCATCTTCCCTACTATTGATATTAAGCTTACAGGACTATAGTTACCAGGTTGGGAACCACTGCCTTTTTTGAATATTGGTACTACATTGCCTTTTTTTCCAATCCAGCGGCACATCACCTGACAAATGTGAATCTGAAAAGATAAGAAAAAGTGGTCTAGATAAAACTGAACTAAGTTCTCTTAAGATCTGAGGATGTATTCCATCTGGTCCTGGGGCTTTATTGATGTTAACTTTGTCCTTTTGTTTCCGCACCATATCCTCTGTCAGCCAGTGTGAATATTCCTCATTTATACCCTTCATTTTATTACAGTCCCTACTATAAGGACTAGGATCCTCTAAAGTGAATACAGAGGGGGAAAAATGGTTTAGCACATTAGCCTTCTCGGCATCTTCTGTAACCATCTCTGCCCCATTGTTTAATGGTTCCCCATTCTCAGTCCTCATCTTTTTACTATTGATGTTTAAAAAACATTTTGGGGTTAAACTTGCTTTGTTCGGCAATCCGTATTTCATTTTCTATTTTAGCCAGTTTAATTGCTTTCTAGCACTTATTATTACAGCTTTTATACTCCCTGTAAGCCTGTTCGGTTCCCTCTGATTTAAAATTTTTTAAAGCCTTTTTCTTTTTTTCCATTTCCCTTTTTACCTGGGCATTAAGCCATGCAGGAGAAGTGCTAATTTTTTATACTTGTTCCCTAAAGGTATAAATTTACAAATGTAATAATTTAATATCCCTTTAACCCTTTCACTGCCACAGATCGTATATATACGAGGAGCAGGTGGAAAAGCAGGTCTGTGCGATAAGGGAGACCCCGGTGACATCACAGGATTTTCTGCTTCACCAGGGTCTTCCCTTAGGCTTCCCCCGGTCTGCCCCTGGTGGTGTAGTGGAGGTACTGCACTGCGATCTCCATTCAGATCAGTGCAGTACCTGGAATAGTAAGGCTGTCAGCGTGAATGCTTTACTATACTTTTTGTGAATGGAACACATAGTTCCATTCACAAATAGGATTTTTTCTAAGTCTTTGCTACTTAGCAAAGACTTTGAAAAAAAAATGGGGACAAAGATCAAAATTTCGTGATCACACCCACTTTTTTTTTACCCTAAAACTATAAATTAGCAAAAAACTTTGTCCTCTTCAAGCTTCCCAAAGTCCCCGGTGATATCGGTAAAGTAAACGCAGATCATTATTTGTCCGATTTCAAGGGAAACTAAGACTATTTTAGTAGGAAATTTTGCAGAGGTATCAAAAAAAGACCGGATTAAATTTCTAGGATCAGTAAAGTGTGCAAAAACTTGTGTGACTACTAACTGGTTTTCACTAAAATACCACTAAAAGGGGGAGTGTGTGTGGAGGTGGGTTGTGGCGTTTTTTGATTTTTTCTTGTAATTGCAATTGCACATGGGTCCCATTTGAGCTAGTTGGTGACCTCCAACTAGCGGGTTTTTTTACCCTGTCTCCAACTAGTGGGTTTTTTTACTTGCCAAGTGGGTTTAGGTAGGATTTCAACCTTTGAGTCCTCTTATTTTATTTTTTCACAAAATCTCCTAAAAGCACGGAGTTCTATGACAGCGTCTGGAATTCTTCATGTATATACAAAAGCATGACACTGTTGCGTAGCTGAAGGTGTGTAGATTCCAAAAATATATAGTTTGTGGAGGTATTTATGAGTTGAATAGGCTGTTCAAATTACTGAACACTTTGATTTTTTCTTGTAATTGCACTTGTACATGCATTCCATTTAGTATAGTATAGTATTTGAGGTTGAATAAAGACATACGTCCATCCAGTCCAACCCATCTAGCAATATCCTCATTTCCTGCTAACTGTTGAGGAAGGCAAAATTGACCAATGAACCTGCCATAACAACGTCCACTGGAAGACAGTTCCATAGCTTTACCATTCTCACAGTGAAAAACCCTTTCCGTACTTGAAGCCTAAACCCTTTTTCTTCAAGTCTTAAGGGATGTCCTTGTGTCCTCTGACATGTTCTATTGGTGAATAATGCCCCAGATAGTTTATTGTATGGCCCGTTAATGTATTTATACACAGTAATCATATCCCCACGCAAGCGCCTTTTCTCCAGTGTACATACTTGTAACTTTTCCAGGCTCTCTCTTTATATTCAAGCTCCCCCAATCCCCTGATTAATTTAGTTGCCCTTCTCTAAACCCTTTCCATTTCAAAGATGTCCTTTTTGTACACAGGATTCCAAAATTGCACTGCATATTCCAAATGAGGCCTTACAAATGCTTTGTAAAGAGGGAGAATAACATTTTCCTCCCTTGAATCCATACCTCTCTTTATACAAGACAATACCATGCTGGCTCTGGCTGCTGCTGCCTGGCACTGCTTGCTACCTTTAAGTTTGTTATCTACCAAAACTCCAAGATCCCTTTCCAACAGAGATTCACTTAACACAGTGTCATTTATAGTATAAGCAGCACAAGGATTTTTAAGTCCAAAATGCATCACCTTACATTTATCAACATTGAATCTCATCTGCCACTTAGCAGCGCAATGTGACAATCTATCCAGATCCCCCTGCAACTATTGCACATCCTCTGAAGTTTTTAATGGTCAACAAAGTTTTGTGTCATCAGCAAACACAGAAACCTTGCTGACAATAACCACTTCCAAATCATTAATAAATAGATTAAATAGAAGCGGCCCCAACACAGAACCCTGTGGCACCCCACTTAGCACTTTAGTACATAATGATGAAGCCCCATTTACAACTACTTTGTGCATCCTATTCATTAACCAATTTTTTATCCATGTACAAATGTGACTCCCCACACCAACAGATCTCAGCTAATACATTAGTCGCCTATCGGGGACTGTATCATAAGCCTTTGCAAAATCCAAGTAAACTACATCTACTGCTATGCCAGAGTCTAAATTTCTACTTACTTCCTGATAAAATCCAAGCAAGTTAGTTTGACAAGATCTATTCCTCCTTAATCCATGCTGGTTACTACTTATAATGTCAGTCCTTGAAACATGCTCTAGAATATGTTCCCTTATTAAACTTTCCAGGATCTTCCCCACCACTGAAGTTAAACTTACAGGCCTGTAATTACCCGGCTGTGAACGACTACCCTTTTTGAATATTAGAATAACATAAGCCTTTTTCCAATCCAGAGGCATACCTCCGGACATGAGGGAATCTGCAAAAATAAGAAACAATGGCCTAGATAAAACTGAACTCCCTAAGTACCCGAGGATGTATTTTATCCGGTCCGGGAGGTCTGTATCCTCAGTTAACCAACCATATCCTCGGTTAACCAAAGTGCACTTGCTGTGAATCTTTTATACCATTATTGCTACTATATTCTATGATATCTGTACTTGGATCTTCTATAGTGTATACAGAGGTGAAAAAAGTATTCAAGACATTTGCTTTATCACCATCCTCCGTAACTAACTTATCCCGATTAATTAATGGTGCCACATTCTCAGTCCACATCTTCTTACTATTAATATACTAAGGCTTAGTGATGCTTTGTTCAGCTATCCTAACTTCATTATTAATTTTAGCTAGTTTGATTGCTTTCTTACACTCCTTGTTACAGTTTTTATAATCCCTAAAGGCCCTTTCCGTTCCCTCTGCCTTAAAGGTTTTAAATGCCTTTTTCTTCCTTTCCATTTGCCTCTTTACATCAGAATTCAGCCACATGGGCACAGAATTATTTTTTTTACATTTATTTCCCAAGGGTATAAATTTAGATATGAACTGGCTTAAACCCCCTTGAACACAGTCCACTTCTGTTCAGTACCTTTACCTGATAATACATTATCCCAGTTGACATTCTGAAGAGCTACTTCTAACCTGGGAAAATTTGCTATCCTGAAATTAAAAGTCTTTGTTAACCCGGCGCACTTTTCCTTTCGATAACAAAGTCCAAACGCCACTATTTCATGGTCACTATTCCCTAAGCCCCCAGTTACCTTTATATCTATAATGCGCTCCACAATGTTAGATATTACCAGTTGCAACAGAGCTCCTTTTCTAGTAGGAACCTCAACCACCTGTGAGAGAAAATTATCCTGCATCAAATTCAGGAACTCATCGCCTTTTTCTGTGATGGCAGTTCCACTACACCAATCAATGTCAGGGTAATTAAATTCCCCCATAATGAGTACACTCCCCAAACTTGCAGCCCTTGCCAACTGCATATGAAGTTGACTCACCTCCTCTCTGCTAGCATTTGGCGGCTTATAGCAGACACCAACAATAACATTACCCCCTTTCCTGTTGCCTAATTCCACCCATATTGCCTCCACTTTAACATCCATATTGCCAGTTATCTCTTCTTTTAAATTGCATCATTGTATAATATATTTATACGCTTTAGTCTAAATTGTGGAACGTAAAAGAGTTTCTGACCTTTAAGATATCACCCCTTTAAGGATAGGGGTTACTTTAGAAGGGTCAGAAACGGAAGTGTTTATCGGCCCTGAGGAAGTGCACGGGACGTGCACGAAACACGTGTAGACTGTTTGGTGGTGTGACCGGGAGAAGGGAAAGAGTATGGGGCTCCAAAAATAGCGGTGATACTATAATTTCCACACCCGTTTGAACTTTGGAAGCTAAAAAAAAGATGGACTTAGCATCAGTGAGACCAAAGAGGGGAACTACTGGCGAGTGCTAATGCTGACAAACATGCAGTATCATCAGACGTAAAAGGTGTTGATAAGCTGTATGACTTTGTTGTTAATCCCTGGATAGATGTGGTTGGATGGACGGAACAAGGAATAGCTGCCTGTGAATTTTTACAAATTGCTGTATATCTGTTTACAAGTATTGTGCAACTACACTAAAACATTGGGTAGTGGATGTCGATTCATACATAAGGATTAAAAATGGTGGACTTATGAACTTTGGAACCGCTAAAAGCTGGGAGTACCCATTTACAAGTAAATGAATTGTGGACTATAATCAATCGAGGAAAGAAAGTGCACACCCCTCTTGTTCATTTCTCATAGGAGTTGATTATAACTTACTAATAAATATCCCTCCCGGTCAGGCCACATGGGTTTTATAATACACAGGGTGTGATATATGTTGGGGGGGGGAACCTGTAACAATAAACCAATGTTTGAATATTTTGAAATTGTTGAGTGCTGGATTCATTGATAGTTACAAGTGGTATTTTCTACTATTATATGGGGTAATAAATTACTTGTAAAAGTGTGCCATGGGCAGTTTCGTTATATAATGCACCCACACCATTGATGGTATGAATAAACAAACTACAGTGTTACATAGCTGAAACTGTGTAGATTTCAGGAATATATAGTTTGTGGGGGGTTAGGGGGGTGTTTTGTGGGAAAAACTGCAGACTGTTCAAATGCAAAGCTGGCTAATTTTCTTTTGCTGCTACTGACATTTGGCACTGGTCACGCTCTGGGTTAGTTGGTACCCATATCTCTGGGTATACCCATGAATGTTTTATTCGGAAGGGGTTAGGCTTTCATATTTGAGATGCGTTTGAACTTTCCTCTGCAGTTTTTAGCTGAAATTCGCATTTGATTTTGTCTCTGATTTTACAGTTCAGGAAAAAAAGGAAAATGAGAGAAAATAACTTACAATTGAACGAAGAGCTGCGCCCAGGTATCTGCATTTTGATTGAAACTTACCTCACTTATAAACTCCTGCGGGTGTGTAGTTTCTAAAAATATCTCACTTGTGTGAATATTTTAGTTAATTTGGAAGATATGTTAACCGTCAGAAGTGGTTATACATTTCAATTTGGTGTAATATTATTCTAGAAGGTGCAGTTTTAGGTTGGGGGTGTCTTCTGTACAGGAAAAGTGCGGTACTTTCATATATCTGGTATCGTTGTACTAGGGAAACAGTAAGATTTTTGTGCGTAACCTTAAGATAACTATAAGTAAAAATGGGGAAAATCCATGAAAATTTGCAAATTTAAATTTGTTTTTGACATATTTTACCCATAATTCCAGTAAAATTTACAGAAAAGTTACAAAATTGTGTTACAGTGTTAAAGTACACTTTGTTCTGAAAAAAACAATGTATAATATTCCTGATTTACTGGGGGGTTTGCTACTGTAAACTTTGACTGCACGCAAAGTGGTGAATTCTGATGGCAGTGAAAGGGTTAAAAGCAGTCCACTTCTCTTCAATATCCTGACCTAGGAACAAATCCCCCCAATCTATGAGCAGGAGCGATTCCTTCAACAACACAAAATAAACGTTCCTAAAGTTATAAGTTTTTGTTAACCTATTGCAACCTATATTAAATAACACTATATCATGATCACTATTCCCTAAGCTTCCCATTACCTTCATCTCTAAAATGAGCTCAGGGTTATTAGATATCACCAGATCCAACAACGCATCCTGTCTATTAGGAACTTCTACCATCTGTGAAAGAAAATACTCATCAAGGAGATTTAAGAACTTGGTACCTTTTGAGGTGCCGGCATTTCCCTTACTCCAATCTATGTCAGGGTAATTGAAACCCCCCCATAACCAGAACATGCCCCATACTAGTAGCCTTTGCCAACTGCATATTGAGAATTATTTCCACATCCTCACTGATATTTGGCGGCTTATAACATACCCCAACAATTAATTTACCCACTTTCTTGCTTCCTGTACATAGCTCCACCCATATTGTTTCTGCCCTATTGTCTATACCCCCATCTATCTCATCTTTTAAATCTGGCTTCAATTCTTGTTTTACATACATACATACTCCCCCTCCTTTCTTATTAACTCTGTCATGTCTAAATAAGGAGTACCCTTCAATATTTACTGTCCAGTTGTGTCAATCATTTAGCCATGTTTCTGCTATACCGATCACATGCAAAGTATCTCCTTTTAGCCTGTGGAAAGGCATGTGTCTAGATGTACTACAGCTTAATGGTATAGAGTAGGGGTATTAAACTTTCACACGTTTTAAATTAAATCAGAATTCCCTGGCGTACACAGATTTAGTTTTCATACATCTGGAAAGCCATTTTCATGCAATTTTTCAAACATGAAAGTGATCCATCTACCTTGGACTAGGGAAGGATAAAATAGATCACTTTAGGCAGAAGAAGTCATGAACCTTACCAAACTTGCCCTTACTTTCCTATTCGAACTACTTGCCAGCAAGTATCAAGAGAGACTACGTGGAATAAACCTACAGGTCTGAAAATAGACCCAGGTAATGCTGCCACAATGTGAAGTTCAAACTATACAGTACCATTAAGCAACATAAGACCTTATACAGGATCCAGATTAACATGCTATGGTCATACTTATTAGTATTTACCACAGCAAATACCAAATTTACAGTTGCTATGGGGTTAGGCTTTGGGAGCACAGGATACTGTTTAGCTTTATAGGTTAAGGCTAGGTGGGTTTAAAGAAGCAAAAAGCTCCCAACAGAGTATAAAATTAAATAGAGCTTTCTTATAGCCGAAGGTAACTCACAGCCTCATGTTATTATAATAGCATTGCCCTAATAATCTAAAATATAAACACGTATTTCTCACTCCCAGCTTTCTTAAAGAAATGGGCAGGGACATTCAAAGTGTCTAATTTATTGCCTGTAGGTAATGCATGTGTCCAGATGCAATACAGCATAATGGTATAGAGCAGGGTTGATGAACTTGTGACCTTTCACATGTTTTCAAAACTACAACTCCCAGCATTCTCTGTTAGCAGTAAATTTCTTCTTTATATCCATTGGCTAATGAATGTATACAGATGCAATACACCCTAATGGTATAGAGCAAGGGTGTAAAACCTTTCACATGTTTAAAAACTACAACTCCCAGCATTCCCCGGCTGCACAGAATGCTGAAATTTCATTTTCTTACATCTGGAAAAACTTTTCATACATTCTGGAATAAATTAAAAGCCCATGGTTGTACTTTAGCAATACCTTCCCAAGGGCTCGAACATGCAAGTGATCTATCTGCCCTATTCACATCAAGAGAATTAGGAAAGCAAGTAATATATTTTTATTTGACTTTAATAAACCAAAATAAAAACAATAGTTTCCTAAATAATGTACCTGATTTATTCTCCTCTTCTTCATCCTTCATTGATTTAGAACATTTGTTGCAATTAAAGATTTACTGGTGGCTTTCCCAGTGGGAAACTTTTTCTTTATTTCTCCCTTTCACTCCCTTTTTTTTTATTATATCTTTTTCACCACTGGTATTCTAAACAAGAAAATGAACTAAAAATGTATGTAATAAAGACATTGTTCCCTTTCACGTTACATTTATTAGTGTATATGTGCATTTATAGTTTTTCTGTTACTGTTCTCTTGATGGGTACTTCAAGAATAGGCAGAGTGAGGGGACAACAAAGCTATGGGCCATAGAGCGCAGACGTACAATTATGTTCGCTGTCATACAATTACAAGATCATAATTGTATGATTGCCATATGGCCATACTTTGCGTTTGGTGTCGGAAAGTTAATATATTGCTGACATCTTGTTATTGGTTTGCTGAATGTTAAGCTCCACCCCTCTGAGATTTCCTCTGCTTTCTCCTGCTTGAGCCTCAAACGATAATATCTGTGAGCTCCGTGCACACGCATGTGCACAGAACTCACAGCATTACTGTTAAAGGCTCAAGCAGGAGTGTGCACGGAACTCACAGGCATTACTGTTTGAGGCTCAAGCAGGAGAGTGCATGGAACTCACAGGCATTACTGTTGAGGCTCAAGCAGGGGTGTGTACGGAACTCACAGGCATTACTGTTTGAGGCTCAAGCAGGGGAGTGCACGGAACTCACAGGCATTACCATTTGAGGCTCAAGCAGGAGAAAGCAAAAGAAATCTCGGAGGGGTGGAGCTTAACATTAAGCAAACCAGTAACAAGATGTCAGCAACTTTCAAGGCACAAAGGTAGGCTCTGGAGAGACATAGGTAAAAAAAAAATGTGGCAACAGTATTTTTAAAGCTGCAGCTTCCAAATGAATATAACTGGATTTTACAGTGCGCTTATCCTTTCCGTGTTTAGCGATATGAAATCAAATCTTATAAAACAACAAATTACATAGTCACCATGGGCCATATTTATAAATGTGCAGTATCGCAATACAGAGAAACCACACGTTTTCAGTAATGTAAGACAGCAGCCGTAAATGTACAGCTGCAGTCACGCATTTACGTTGAACGTTTGTTAATTAACGGTCGTAAAATACCACTAGGCTACTACCGCAATGGTATTCTGTGTGGAATGTAAATCTACGATTGTGTCATCGTAAATCCACGATAAACCTATCGCAAATTAAGGAATGGTTAAACAATCGTTAAACCAATCATTAAAGGTGCTGTATTGCTAAAAAGTGATACCGCACTTTTATAAATATGGCCCTATAAGAGCACTAAAGTTAAGTACAGCCGTTTGATACTAACCCAAAAAAAGGTTACTTTGGCTGTCTACCATGTACAACCTTGTTTCAACATTGTTAAGCTATCCACCTGGTTGCCCTTAACGATGTTGGGGAGCGATTCTATTGTTCTACTGTTTAGCTGGATTTCTCTCGATTGCTCCCCCTCCCATCTCTTCTAAAACAGAGCAGGCTGCTTTTAAAAACTCTGAAAAATATTTATCTTTAGACATGCCTCAAAAGCACAGAATTTTACTATTTGCCTGTTAAGGTATTGTTCACCTACTGACCTACATAGCTTGTTGCTAGGAATGTTATCCATTGATGATAACAATAAATAGAATATGAAAAAATATTACTCATGTGACGTTTAAGAATTACAAGCATGTGAGGTATAGACCATATCACACATTATTATCTTTTTCTGTTTGATTTAGCATAGTTTTGCAAATCCTCTTATGTTTGATCTGTGAAATGGAATGAACTATTCTGCCAAGGTTTCACTCATATGAGTTTGTGCAATGGCAAAATTGTAATGTATATAGAATTTGAACACAGTCTGAATGTGGATTATCACCAGTGACTAAGCAGATCACATTCCATCCTTTTTTCTTTTTGGGGGGCAATTGCATACCTCCCTATCTTCCCCTTTAAACTTGGACTTTTGTGTGAACTAGTTGCTGAATATCTTCATAGAGAGGACAATAATTTTTCCAACACAATTGTTCACAATGCTTTTTTCATCCCTCCGTAACTGGGAATATCAGAAGATCTTAGCACCCTATAAGTAAAAATATTACATTAAAGGGTTTCATTACAAGCCATTTAGTTCAAAATATTAAACTGTAAAGAAAATATTGCACTCAATAAATTTGACCATCATCTTTGTGGATCAAAGAGAGAAAGAGGGAAATGATGAGGACTAGTAAAAGAGAAGGGAGATATAAGAAATAAAAACAGTGAATTTAGTAGAAGGAAGCAGGGAAGAACAAATGGGAGGAATTTGATAGAGATAAGAAGAATGAAAGAAATACAAAAAGGTAAAAACAAAGACATAGACCAAAAGTGCCCAACACTTAGCTCATTGGCAAGTAATGCTACATAACATTGGGAGTGGGCCAGGTTAGGGTGAAAATGCATGGCGAAATGGCAGAACAGTTCTTAAACAGTTCTTTCTTTGTATTCAGAGCAGTAAGCTCTGTAAGCAGTAATTTTCCCATTACCTTCGTATATGTATATACATGTATATGTTATATTAGGATATAACCAGATCAAACAATGCATCATTTTAGAATGTATATAGCAAATTTTGGAACTTTGGATTTTACTGCTGTTTTTTTTAATTATGTTCCTAGCAAAAATAAAGTTTCTAAATGTACATACATTCTTTGTTGTGGTGGCTCAGCAGTCTAAAGCACTCATTTTAGAAACACACCACCCATGAGGTCAGAGGTTCAAATCTCCAGACTTACAGTACTTGTCTTTTTTTCCCAGAGTTCTTAAAAGGAAATAAACTTTAAAGATTACTTTGTGCAGGAGATTACCACGGTTAAAATCTTAACAGTGCTGTAGCAAGATTTGTGACTGACAGAGATGGTTCTTTATGCTAAGCTACATTTTCCATGTTTTGATCTGTTAAGCACTTCAAAGCAGGTGAGGTGTGTTGCTTAAACTTAGCTGGGTGTCACCCAGTTAAGGTGGATTTTGGGAGCTGACCTCTAGTACCCACAGATTAATTTTATAAATCACCTAGCAGCCACAGACAAGGGAGAGGTGAGACACAGCTTGTTGTATCTTTGTAAATGTGCTCTGTATAGTATTTGAGGTTGAACAAAGACTCGTCTGCATCCAATCCAATCTACTCAGCAATCCCCACATTGCCTGCCCAAACCTAGTAACAATCAACATATTCCTTATTTTTAGAATCTCATCCATCTATTGGAACAATGTTGTCTGGAGACTTTAGTTCCCCTTTAAGGGTTTCATTAGGTTTTGATGTAAAATACACAACACAATGGAATGTTTAAAGAGTAGTCACGCAATGCAGCTCTGAAAGTTGTTTTGTAATAGATTGCTAATCTACATCAGTTCCTTTTTAAGGGGGTCATTGCCCCTTTGGCTAAAGTACTTTGCTGGTTCTGTAATGGTCAGGAAAACATATCAAGAAGCACTTCCTCCACCCTTCCTGACTGCACACTATTTTAAGAGCAAACAAGTTCAGTTAGGTTTCTTTCCCATTTAAACCATGATTTGACATCTAAATCTTTAACCTTTTAACGAGAAAAGGTTTATTTTTATTCGCTTTACTAAGTAAGCATAAAACATTTTCAGTAAAGTAAACGTTATGGGTTTTTCCCATATGCCATTTCCTATCTTTTTGAATCCACAAGGCTCCAAATAATACAGAACTAAATTAACAAAAAAACCCACTATTTGTATGGTTTATGGCTCAAAAAATTGTGATCATGTATGAATCGTAAACACGTGCAATCGCGGGTGCTGACTCACGGCGCACAATGTGTATGAACGGGCTTTTCACCCGATAATCCCGCTGTGTATGGGCAATTTCTCACTGGAAACGCCCTCTCGTTCAAGATCCACCCGGCCAGTCAGGCAACGTCCCCGACCAAACGGCTGTTTCGGCCGAGAAAGTACGGCAGTACTGTACTGCTCTGACCTGAGGAAGAGGGTAGATCCCTCAAAAGCTTGTCTACTAAAATAAACTTAGTCCATCAAAAGTATCACAATACTTTTTATTACACTTCCTGGCTCAGCTATGCCATGCCTAAAGTTGTTAAAGCCTAGCTCTCCAATGGTAGGCAGCACAAAACTACCTACTCAAGTGTAAAAAGAAATTAACTTCCCTGCACAAAACAAGCTAAGACTACATATTTTAAGTTATAGTGTCACTTTAATTTGAGTATGCAGTTATGGTCAGTATTAAACAGAGAGTAACCAAAACAGCAGAAAGTAAAAATTAAAAATATATATTTATAATTAAAGAAAATGGAAACATAGGTAGTGACAGGGTCAAATTTACACTTCAGTAGCCTGCACAAAAGTCTGATGCCCTTAGCCCCACCCCTAAACACAGGCCATGCCCCTAGAACACACCCATTTTCTCTTTTTGGTGGAGGAAAATAGACTATAAAAGGGGTAAAGAGGTGTTGGGAGATTGCCAGTGATCCCTCCATCCACAAGATCCCCCAGGTGTGTGACTAGTGTGCCTAATGGTAAATCAGGGCCTGACCCTGGTCATTAATGCAGCAGCAGGGGGAACTAGAGAATGCATGTGCCAACTCCTGGCACTTCTGGGCAGTTTCTAAGTAAAGTAAGATTTTATTGCAGCTCCCTTACCTCCTCTTCTCCCGCAATGCAGAATGTCTTTTGTGCCAGAGTTCCCACAGATTATCAGATTAGTGCCTCTCTTTTTAACTAAAAGAGCTAATTTATATTATTTACTAAAATGTATAAATATTACAAATTGGTATCACTTTTTATACACATTTTTTCCTCTAAACAACATGTGTCAAACTCAAGGCCAGCAGGCCGAATACAGCCCTTCTAGCTGTTGTTTGTGGTGTGGCCCCTGGTGACTGTACAGCATCAAAGATCTATGAGGCTGCTATCCGTTTGTGCAGTACTAAGTAGTGGCGTAACTATAGATCTGCCTGCTGGATAGCGCAATCAGCTCTTCTTAAACAGCTGATTGGGCTCACCTCTGCTGAGATAGGTGTGATCAGCTGTTTAAAAACAGCTGATCACAATATTTAGTAGGCAGATCTATAGGTATGACGCTGCTTGGGACTGCACAAATGAATAGCAGCATAGTAAGGCTTGGATGCAGTCACCGCTGTAACAAATGATCACTTATCTAGCCTGGCACTGGGGAGTGGAGGGAGGTGAGACAAAGAGCCTTCCATTGGAGTTCGCCATTCCATTACCATGCCAGAAGAGTAAGGTGGGTGTTTTACGTTTACACATGATTGCGCCATAGGCAGAGGTCCCAATCCAAAACAGTGTGCTTCACACCAATTCCCTGCATAGCAATAAGCACAAGCGTGACAGAGTCCCAATCCTGCACCCGCTAAGTATCTTAAAAAAATTTTTGTCCCAATACTTTATCTGTCTTTATCTGATTGAGTGACACCACTGCTCTAAAACGTACAGAGGCACTTAAAAATATAATTTTGGCAAAAGCCTTGGGTATCTTCATCCTGTACATACAATACACGCCTTTCGGAAATCTGCTGAGGTTCTTTGTAGCAGAAGATAACAAACTGTTTACAGTCTTTTTTTTTTAGCCCAGCATAAAAAGCGGGAAAAATAGGATTCACATATTCATTACCGGTTTGTAGTTTATCATTCTGTTTCCCTCCACTTGATTGTTTAAGTGACCTTCGGTTATAGGAAATATAAACTGTTTAATTGATAAATGATTTATGTTAATATTTTTTCCTGCTTTATGCAAAATAAATGTTTAAATTATTTTAATTTCCAAAATTAGAACAAATATTTAACTGTCTATATCATGCATGTTTTTTTAATGCTACTTAATGCAGTTCCCTAATAGCACCTTTAAGGGAACTGCATAGAGGACTAGTACATTTTAAATAAATTCATAAAAGCTTGAATAATATGTTTAGCAAGAAGTAAAGTCTAATAATGAGTGATGTTTAGGGATTCTGCATTTAACAAAGGGGTAAATTAGTATATTTGAGACATTAAAGGGCATGTCCACCCACAAAATTTAAATTTAACCCACTACTGGCCCTACTGTGTAGTTTAAAAAAATCCTTACCATACATCATATTAATGTATTAATACTGATTACTCAGTATTAATACATTTATGGGCCATACAATAAACTACAGAATTGTTCACCAATAGAGCATGTCAGAGGACACGTGGACATCCCTTAAGACTTGAAGAAAAAGGGTTTCAAGTTCGGAAATGGTTTTTCACTGTGAGAACGGTAAAGCTATGTAACTGTCTTCCAGTAGACATTGTAATGGCAGGTTCATTGGTTGGTTTAAAAAAAAAAGCTGGATGAGTTTCTGCAAACAAGGAATGTTGCAAGTTACTGGTATTGATATATAAAGTAGAGTTGATCCAGGGAAATATCCAATTGCCACTTGGAGTTGGGAAGGAATTTTTTTCCCCTTCATAAATGTGGTGGGGGGTTTTTTTTTGCCTTCCTCTGGATCAACATTTAGGCTGGAAATGAGGATGTTGCAAGATGGGTTGGACTGGATGGACGTATGTTTTTATTCAACCTCAAATACTATACCATCTGGCTGGCTGGCTCAATTCAAAATGACTTGTACAAAAATATGTTGGCAATTAATACTCTGGAATGTGTCCCAATAACAGCAAGGTGTCAGGAACCTCTTGAATGCAAGGTGTTAATTGCATTGTAGCTAAGAGGTGTTATCAAAACTGCCCAGGATAAGGCATCAAAACAGCATTTCACATAGCAGACAAACGGTGGACATGGCAGACCATTTGTACACACCTCATATAACTCATAAATTCAATAACAATTGATGTCATATCTGGCCTCGGGGGGGGGGGAGCATCTATGGCTCATGCCAGTTTCATTTTCAGGAACCTAACATTTGGCATGAGCCATAAAAGCATGCCAATACTTTTATCTGATTTCACATCAGTCGGAAGAAAGAGTAACAGCCATGAATACTCAAAGCCAACTTCAGCAGCCAAGTGATTGCTTGAGCCAAGAAACAACATGATGTAGGAATATTTAATCCTACTTCCTATACAATTTTATATATGATGAACCTTTACATCTCTTCTTAAGTCCAGTTGATCTAATACCAGAGATATACAATAACATTGATTAATAAGAATCTTCACAAGCCTTATTATACATATTTACATACATACAAGCAAAGCAGGGGGTCATTATAAAGCGACACTATCAGGAGGTGTGTATATGTATATATTTTTTTTTTAAAGACTATTACCAGGCTAAAAAAAATGCATCAATGCCATCTCAAATTTGGCAAAAATTTTAAAACAAAATTTCATCAAAAATCAAAGTGATGAAGACTTCTACAGTCTTAACTTAGCAAAAACATATTTTTGGTGTGTGGTGGCGAAAATGTATTTTGACCAGCAAGAAAAGTGTTAAAAATTTAATATTTTGCCACTTAATAACTTTCAATTAAGCATTATTTATTGCCATTTAGAATAGCTCCAAAATTTCAACTGTATACTTTATAAATATGCCCCAAGTTTCACATTAATGAATGAACAGAAGGTTGATGAAGTGTTCTTGGCACAGGGTATATTTGTGCTTTGGTGCAAGGATGCAATCAATTAGGGAAAAAATCAGTAACAGTGCACTCAAACTCAGAGTCCCAACCACCAGGGTAGCAACCTCTTTTACTGCGGGGGGAACCTTGGGGCCAGTTTAGGCCCAAAATTTTTGCTGGGGGCCCAATGACTTCTTGCTATGACTATTGTGTATGCATATATAGAAGTAATCTCTGTAAACTTGATAAAGCATTTTGCATACATTTATAATATTTTCTTGATTTTACAAAAACTCCTAGGGGCATATTTATAAAAAAAAGTTAATACCGCAAAAAAATTACCGCCGCACATTGCGGCCGCGAAAATAGCGCTATCGCCGTATTTATAACGGCGTGCGCTATTGCTGCGATATGTATTGCGGCCGCGATGTCCTGCGGTAATTTTAAGTCCCTTCGCGGCGATACAATATCGCGGCGAAGGGACTTAAAGTCCCTTCCCGTCGCTAAGGGGGTGGGGCATACGCCTACCCCGCCCTCGACCCCCCGCCGCGCACCCCCTCCCCAGCAGCCCCTCCATCCCCCTGCCCCGCCGTTGGCAAGGAGGGGAAGGGAAAGGCCTGCTGGGAGGGGTGGAGGCACAAGTGCATTTGGCAGGGGTTGACCCCAGTGTGCGGCTCTTAAAAGAGCCCTTGGGCGGCGTCTTCTTTCTTCCAGTCCCGGCGACACCAGCTCCGCTGAGGCCGCCGACCCCTAAGAGGTACCCCTGCGGCCGGCGGGCGCCGGCGACCTCAACGAGGCCGATGTTGCCGGCGTCTTGATCCGACGCAACGTCTTCGGGCTGGTGACACCAACCCCACTCAGGTCGCCCATGCCAGGCAGACTCACTGCGACCGCTAGGGAGCCCGCTGGCACCGCCGGCCTCAGCGGAGCCGATGTTGCCAGCCGCTTCTTTCTTCTATCTTCAGCCATCTACTGCGATGGCATCCACAGCGGAGTGCACCTCTTTATATAGGTTTGCAGAAAACCCTAATCCATTTCTGATTGGTCAATTTTTTAATGCTTGGTTTACATGCTTTACATTAACCAATCAGATTTCTGGAAAGTTCTGAAATCTGATTGGTTAATGTAAAACATGTAAACTCCTCCCAGTGGGCCCTTCCCTTCCCCTCCCTGCCAGCGGCGGGGCAGGGGGCTTGGAGGGGCTGCTGGGGAGGGGTTGCCTGCCCATCCTCGCCACAGGGAGGCTAGTATCGGCTGCTTTCGCCACCTTCAAGGTGGCGAAGCAAAACAGCCGATACTAGCAGTACGAAACAGTTACCACCGCTTTATAAATAGAAGCGGCGGTAACAGGTAAGTATCGGCGCGAAGGGTTAATGAGGGTTAACTTTTCGCAGCCATTTTCGGACATTAATAAATCGCGTTAAACGCGATTTATGCGGAAATGACAGGGGTAAACGGCCGCGAAAACTTAACAAAGCTTTATAAATATGCCCCCTAGTCAATTTTAGAAAATGTGACCGATTTTATTTTCTTGAAAATAAACTGGTATGGCCATAGAAGCTTTCCATAATTTTTTTATCTGATGTCATATCTGCCCTCAGGCAATTGTAGTTGAATTTATGAGTTATATGAGGCCATGTGTTGATGGGCAGATTCCAATAAAATTACTTTAGTAATAAATTGACTGCCAGGTGAATTAAACAGAATTGAAATAAATCTTGCAAGTTGAGTAGTAAAATGTTGTTTACAATAATAGACTATAATTATCCTGTAGGTTAATTTCAGTAGCGAACTAAACATATTCAGGGAGATTTAATGAAAGTTTATGGTTAAAAATGGTGCTAATTTTGCCCCAACCAATTAGATGTTAGCTTTCAAATATTAAATAAGATCTGAATGGTTGGGGCAAAATTAGCACCATTTTTAACGATAATAACTTTTATTGAATCTTCCTGATAATGTGGGGGTACATTAAACGATTAATTCTTTAGAGGAACATATTTTACTCCCCTAACAGATTTCTTATATATAGGTTTTTATATTAATTACTACATGCACAATATATTAACCAAATAATCCATAACCCATCTAATGTATCTATAGCAGAATATTAAAGGGACTGTAAACTCCCCATGCTTCATAAAAATAACTTTGTGCTATCCGTTTCTATTATTCACAGGGAGGTGAGAACGCTTATTCTCACCTCCCTGTGAATAATAGGACGCTCGGGGGACCTGGAACTTACCTTCGCTCCGCTCCTCTCGCAGCCGCTCTTTCACTGAAAGCCACTCTGTCCCGACCGCGCACCCTATCTTAGGCGCATGCGCGCCAATACAAAAGATCGGGAGAGAACAGCTGTTCAGTGAAGAAGCGGCTGCGAGAGGAGCGGAGCGAAGGTAAGTTCCCAGTCCTCCGAGCGTCCTATTATTCACAGGGAGGTGAGAATAAGCATTCTCACCTCCCTGTGAATAATAGGAATGGATGGCACATAGTTCTTTTTATGGGTTTAGTGTTCCTTTAATCTTTCACTACCTTCAACAATGTGCTGGCAAATATTTATATTTTATCTGCTGTATTTATTGGTGATTCATAATAATCAAGCCTATACATATGGGTTACCAAATGGGTAAAATCTGTGGCCCAATGTCCTGGTGAACATTTGCCAATCCATGTTCTAATCCTGGTCCCATCCCACAATGGATCAATGAAATGATCAGTAGATTCACTTGTAATGTACTCTGCAGCTCTGTTACTGATGTTATATTCACATAGGGCCATATGTTTTTTAGTGAAACCGTACCAATAATAAGTTGATTTTAAATGAAAGGCCAGGTTCCTACCTTTAAAATTAGCCACCAACTAACTCTCTATATGCCGCACACCCCAAGAAATCAGTGATC
This sequence comes from Hymenochirus boettgeri, assembly GCA_019447015.1. Lineage (NCBI taxonomy): Eukaryota > Metazoa > Chordata > Amphibia > Anura > Pipidae > Hymenochirus > Hymenochirus boettgeri. The sequence continues at coordinate 63,002,320 of CM033471.1, forward strand.
AAAAAGTTAAGGGGTGGGAGGTTTCTCCTTCTAATCTGCGGTTGGCACATGCTCATTGCAGGAGAAAGCAGAAGAAAGCAGGAAGGGATTGAACTACAGTGACTGAAAGAGGAGTGGGAGGGACCACAGGAGGTTTCAAGGGGACTGCAAGGGGAGGGGCCACCGGGACCCTAGTAGGGGGACCCCTAATGGGGGAGAAGCAGGAGACACAGGGAAGAGGAAGTGTCACATGGTTTCAGAGCAGGAAGCAGAAGGTGCAATGCAGGGCCAGCCTTTGATATGGGCGACCTGTGCGGCCGCACAGGTTGCATAGCCAGGGGGGCTCACAGACCTGTAGGTCAAAGTAATGAATCAGTGCCACAGGTTATAATCCTGCAGATTAATTTTATGTATCAGCATCACGCGTGACAGACAAAGCCCCAACACAAGTAAGCCTTACTTAAGATGTCTGTAGTCTGTGTTCTGACTATGCATAAGTGTGTTAAGTGTTACATAATTATGCATGTACAATATATACAAGCATGTGCTGCAGATACTAAAAGACAGTAAGCGCAGGTGGTGGACTTGATTCGAAGCAGGCCAAGGCAAACAGCATTCAGCAACATATTGTGCCTGCCCAGGGTACTGAGGTGGGTACTAGGTGCCAGTAACAAATCTTGCACAGCGTGGCATTTATCTTAAGGCCGGCCCTGGTGCAATGGAATCTTGTAATGCTGCTATTACACATAAAAATGAAAATATCTTCAAAACGCGCTCCCTACTAACCGGAAATATCTTATGGTGTGTAGCCAGCCTTAGGAAGATGTATTGTTAGAGGGTGCGTTAATTAACTGATACAGTGGTAGTGAAAGTATTTCTTCCTCTCATTACCAAAGCCAGACTTCCACTTTCTAACATGACCAATCCCTTAAGTGAAGATTTTTTTATGGAAAGACTGATCTCTAAGATAAGTCTTTCCATGTCATACTTAACCCTATTTCTATAGGCCAACTCCCAATCCTGCTTCACCCTCTGCTTGTGTTTAAAGCCTAGGCCTATAGGAAAACACACTGCAGGAAGCACTTCTTCCTGTTGGCCTGATCGCAGACTAAGGAAAGGAGTGGAATAACCGGCAATTACAAGTTTAGGTAAATATAACCATCCATCTGGGTTAATCCTGGGGTAATGACCTAGCATTTTGGTCCTAACCCAGGGGCGTAGGGATCACCATAGCAACCATAACGATTGCTATGGGGCCCAGAGCCAAAGGGGGCCCTACCAGGTCCCCTGCAGACATGTCCACCCTCGCACCCCCAGACATTTTACCTCCCATAGTTCAGTCCCCCTAACCCCCCTTTCATTTTACTTTCAAAGAGGCTCCAAGGCTCAGATATTCTACTTACAAAACTGCTGCTTCTCACTTCATCCATGATAGTGACAATACAGCCAATGGCTGACACCTGTTACAGAACGATACTCCTCTGCTACTGTGCATGCTAGTAACCAACCACCTTGCAACAGCATCAGAGGAGAGGTGTCCACAACAGCGAGGGATCGGGGTTTTATAAGTAGAAGCCTGGGAGCATCTTTGAAAGGTAAAAGTAAAATGAAAAAAGGATTTGTGTATGTAACTTAAAATTTTTCTTAGGAGGGGGGACAAGCCCTTTAAAAAAACCTGCCCAGGTTTGGTTGAACTGCACCAAACTGTTTTTTTGTGGTTTGAGGGGCCCCATCTAAAATCTTGCTGTGGGGCCCTTCGATTTCTAGCTACGCCACAGAGTAAATATCTATGCAAGTCCAGGCATCTATGAAAATGCATAATTTATTGATTCACATTTAACATCTTGTTTGGTTGCTTAAGCAATTAATCTGGATGCTGACTTTACTTCAATACTACTTCTCCTTTTCAACATAAATATAAATTCTATAAAATATACAGATCCCATAGCATCCTCCTTTCTATTTCGTAGAAAAGGGAGTTGTTGGCAATTACATATGCCACCAGTGCCAAACATATGAATAGAACAAAATATTTCTCCTGAATTAAAACCACATTTTATGTCTTGGGAGAGTGACACTGCCACGCGTACTGCAAATACTGTCACACCCACACAAACCCACTTAAACGGGTTAATGTGGGTTTAGGAATGATATCTGCGATAATAGCAGATACTGCTTCACCCAACATGTTTTAAATGTATTTCATTCTAGTTATTGTCAAGTTATTTCATACTTTTTTGTTTTAATGTGAAGCCAATTAATCCTACTTCTACAGTCCTTTTCTCTCAAGTGGAATAGTTTTCTTATTGCTAAGATGTTGGCATTGTCTTCAGTTGTAGCTCTAGATAAAAGAAGAATGTGAATGATTAATACATATTTGCTTCTTATCACTCCACAGAACTGCAGTGATAACAAAACACAGGTTACTTAGAATCCTTCAAAAATACAAGTGCAAACTAGAAATAGAATGTGTATAACTGTTAGCACTTTAAATATTATTGATTTTGAGCATTTCTCATCAAATAAGCACTTTCTGGAGTGGGAGAGAGAATGTGCCATTTAAGTGAACTCTATGACTGAAACGCGTGGTATTTTGAGTTTCTTTGTGACAGCAAAATCACTTTAAAATTCTTAGAAAGAGACTGCTACCCATTTTCCCACAATTCATATCTGTAAACTGCATTATTGACAATAAGAATAACACATAATCATATTTTACTCCTGTGGTTTATAATTGTTCGTATTTACTTTAATAGCAGAAGAAAATGTTAAAATGTCATTATTCTCTGCAAAACAAAGGTGTGCCACATTCTACAGTGTGACACTTACATCAAATATACATGTAGAATGTCCATGCTGATATATCCTGTTTATGGAAAATGCAATTAAAAGTCTCCCTCTTTAAAAACCGCAATGGTAATGGGGAAAAGGATTTCAATGTAATGCAATGAATTATAGTTTAGTACTTTAATTGGCATTTCTATGCAAACCCTTGATAGTCAATCAGTCATTTGTACCATCTGGTATTACATGGGCACATTTATTTTTTAATAAATTTCAGTCAAAAAACTCTGCCCCCCAAGGAAACTTGTTCCATTCTAACTTCCTCATATAATAAAGAATCTCACCACACTGGATTTCAGTGAGATCTCATTTTAACTCTCATTCGAGCTGTGATATATGTTGGGATATTAAGAAAAATGTGGAGCTAGATTGATCTGCTATAAAAGTTTTATTCACCTTCAGATAGTGAAAGATTAATTTACTTTCAGATAGGTGTCAGGCTCTCTCCCTTACCTGCTTTGCGCTCCCGAGGCAGATCTCCTCACTGGCTTCAGGGATCTTCTGAGTTGGCCGCGGTCTCTTTGGCGGGTGACGTCATCACTTCGGCATCTTCATGCATGCGCGCATCCTCCTCTTCTCGCGCGGCGGCCTGGCTTTCTTCTGGTGCCTCGCAGACGTGTGAAGGTACCACTTCTTATCTTCTCCGCTCCCGCAAACATTAGATTGGGCGGAGAGGATTCAATTAGGTTCAAATCTTCCAATCCCTGCATCAGACGCTTGTCTTCCCCTCCCCATTGGTTCCTCTGCATTACTTAAGCCTGTTTCAGTTAGTCATTCCTTGCCTGTTATAGGTTTGGTTTAGCTAAGCTAGTGGTTCCTGCTATTAGTTCTAGTAGCCAAGCCTAGTTCTTGTAGCCAAGTCTTGTTCTTTGTCTTTTCGTGTTACCATTGTATTCTTGTTCTCTTCTTGTCTTCCACCTCCTATGTTGCTCCATTGGTGTTCCGGTTTTCTTGCGTAAACCCGACCTCAGCGTCTATACCTTGTGCACTAAGACCTGGGGGTAACCGTGTACATTGAAGCACGACAGGCCTCCTGACAATTGGAGGATTGTCTATAGGTGAAAACAGCGGTTGTAAATTGGGGTATAGGCACTGAAGGTATACTTGGGGACTCCGGGCATCACAATAGGTATTGAGCACAGAGCTGTGCTAAGATCAGGTTCACTTCATTATCCTCCCTCTGCATGTTTATATGCCTTCTGTTCATTTACCTTCCTTTAATTATTAACACATTAAGGTTCAATGAAAACATTGTTTATAGGAAAAATAATTTGCCCATGAACTAATTGCTTTCAATTGAACAGCATGAGCACCAGGCTTCTATTTTGTGTGCTTGTACTATATTAAATTGGTCTCTAGTTGCACTCTGCAATGTGTGGATATATGATTCCAATCTTATATGTCTAGAATGAGTTGTAAAATCCAGAATGTAAATAGCTATTGCATTTTGTTAAACTCTTGATTTGTGAAATTATTAAGATGTAAGGAAATGTTCTTTACAACCCTAGACTCTATCATGGGAAAGTCCAACCATCATTTATCATGATCAGAACTCTGATTTCAATTTATTTCTTGACTGCAGATCATGATAAGTCTTTCTTCTAAGGGAGTTAGGGAATTCTAAGATTAGTTTTATTTAGATACTGCTGATACAGTAGGATATTCTATAATTACAAGCATAAAAAGTCATGAGAGGGGCACTCTTCTGTGAATATACGTTTCTTTATTGGATCACATAACACGACGTTTCAGGGACACACTGTCCCTTTCATCAGGTGACACCTGATGAAAGGGACAGTGTGTCCCTGAAACGTCGTGTTATGTGATCCAATAAAGAAACGTATATTCACAGAAGAGTGCCCCTCTCATGACTTTTTATGCTTGTGCTATAGCTGTGGGTCCATGGTAGAGGACCAGAGAAGGGAGCACCTTTGAAGTTTGTGGCTAAACTGCCAAAAAGGAGTGCCTAGGCCCGAAACTCAATTTGCAATATTCTATAATTAGCGTCTTTAAAAACCAAAGGACTGGGCTGTGATGCTGTGGATAAAGGTTATAGTGGTCAGCTGAAAATTCTATTTTACTATAACCCCAGAATTTCCCAGAAAGAATACTCTAGTGATGTTCATGGACAACTAACTGGATTACAAGGACACACAATGTGTTGTTAAAATGCACAAACTGAATTTAAAAATGTTGCAGTGAGGATTTTGTAGTGAAGATTCTGTGACATTAAAAAAAAGGCCCCAAAAAGTATCTGGCTTCGCCTCATCTATGTTTTTACACATCATTAAGAAATGGCTCCCTCTTTTTCATAACATGATTTGAGCCAAGTAAAACTGTTAATGCAGCTATTTAAATGTTTCATTGGTGTCTGCTAAAACGATCAACCTCAGCATATAAATCACCTTACACAAATTAAGAATAGTCTGCATTTAAGGTTAATTCTGTTTTTATGGACATATCATCTTGACTAATGTTTAATTATATTTAAAGGGACGTACGCACTACCGATGTAACTTTGGGTTTATTACTGGTATTGTCAGGCCAGCAAAATTTCCCAAATGTTTTTAAATAATACAGCACTTTTCATTTAAAGGATAAGTGTACTGTAAAATCAAGTTATGTTCATTTGGAAGCTGCAGCTTTAAAAATACTGTTGCCATATTTATTTTACCTGTGCCCTTCCAGAGCCTAGCTTTGTGCCTTAAAAGTTGCTGACTTGTTACTGATTTGCTGAATTTTAGGCTCTGCCCCTCTGAGATTCCCTCTGCATTCTCCTGCTTGAGCCTCAAACAGTAATGCTTGTGAGTTCCCTGCATGCACGTGTGCACAGAACTCACAGGCATGACTGTTTGAGGCTCAGGGGGTATTAGTACTCAGGGGTGTGTTAGACTATTTTCCAGAATCTACTGTAATACGATCTGCGAGTTCGCTTTTTAAGGTTTATTTTTCGCTTTTTTAAGATCGTTTTTTTTCCCCCCCTAAGGTTCAGATTTTCTTTAATTACCAATAAAGTCAAATGGGAGTCTGAGGGACATATTAATAAAGGGTATTATTTTTTTTTCCCCAACAGCCTTTACCACAATTTTTTAAACTTTCAACTTTTCCTTTCATCAAAGTTATTAAAAAGGTGAATTTTCATCAAAAGCGAAAATTATCTAGCAAAACGTAGCACTAATAATGCTGAAAAAGCTCAGCACATATGATGGTAAATAGGTAATACTCCCTGGTGGTTTTTCAAAGTACTATTAAATTGGTTAATACACACTGATATAAATAGTGTAAAACTCAAAAGGCGAATTTTCTCCATTTTATTAATAGGATATGATAGTGTAAAACCCAAAAGGCAAATTTTCTCTATTTCATTAATAGGATGATAAATAGTGTAAAACTCAAAAGGCAAATTTTCTTTATTTTATTAATAGAATTTATTTTTTAGTATTGCTTATTTTCAGCAAACTGCAGCTAATTATCTAACCAGTTCCATTAATATGGGAACATACCATAGTGCTGTGTAAGAAATAGTCATGTTAATGGAACATTCCAGTAAGTAATGATGTTTGGTGAAAATTCTGGTAAAACTGCAAAAAATGCAACAAACTGCAGAAAAGGGTATCAAAAAGGCGAAATTTCACCTATTTATAAATAGCTTTAAATAAAACAAATGACAAAAATAGCTCTGATATTTCAGCTTCTCTGGTCTGGTAATGGCTGACACTAGAAAGCAATTTCTCTTTTTGCAGTGATACCACACTTAATGCAATGAATAAGGTGAAAACTATCGCCACACACAGAGATTTTTTTCCGCAAAGGCGAAAGCGAAAACAAGGGTTTTTATAAATAAGGCCAAAAAAGTGCTATTTGTCATTGCAATGTCCTGTGATATTGAAATGGCAAAAATAGCGATTGTTTATAAATATGCTCCTATGTCTTAAAATAAGGACCAAAAAATTCACAATGTGATATGCCACACACTATTCACTATAGAGGGGAAAAAAGTAAGTACTTCTCGTAGTTAGTAGTTCCCTAATTGCAGAGAGTCTTTTTTCATGTACAGTTCACATGTACAAAGACTTTATCTCAAATAAATTTGTGTTTTTTTCTTGGCACGAATTTAGAATGAATTTGAGGCCATCTAAGTATTTTAGCTGTAGGTCTCCTTGAATTTTTTCTTTGCATCTTTTAAAGAAATGTTTCCTAAGTTTCAAATAGTATATAAATCAAATTTTGTAGGCTTCTGCTTGTCCACCAACTTTTTGAGAAATGACCATGGGTCCTCAATATAGGATTTAGATCTAGGGAGTTTCCAGGTGACAAAATGTCTGTGTTATGATCTCTGAGCAACTAGGTTATCACTTTTTGCCTTTTGACATAGTGCTTCGCCATGAATTTGCTGTTAGAGGACATTTTAATACAATTCTTTATTCATGGCAGTGTTCTTGTGAGCGAACCCACTTCCTTGGATGAGACGCCATCCGACACATGGATTGTCTTAGTATGTTTCATGGTTCGTACAACACAGGACTTATGATAGCAGCTTTTCTTCTCCAGACAATTGATTTTACAGTTGTCACACAGTCACAAGGATGAAAAAAAACTGCACAGTTTTCTGCTGTGAAATCATTGTACTTAATGCAGAATTTCTGTCCATCATTGGTGGCTTCTTTGTCACAAGGCTGCTGTCCAAAAGGCTTTGCCTCATTGAGTGTGTGCTGATGCACTCCCAACCACATGCTGCCACTATTGAGCAAACACTATTTGCCCCAATGCTGAGCCCTCTGTGTGGTGTTAAATGACACCTTCATTCCTCTGCTGCATTTGGTTGTTCTTCGTGGCCCTTTCCCTGGTAAAATCCATTTCTGCCTCTCCCTCTTCCTCCTAGAGGCTTCTGGCATGTGCAGTGGGGTTCCCTTCCTTCCTCCTGCTGCTGTTCCGTGCACATACGGTAAGTGTAATTTTGTAAAAATTGAGTATTATAGCTAGGTTGATATGCCCCAATTCTGAATTTAAACTTACCAGGCCCCAATCCATGCAAATTACGGCAAATCAACCTAGTCTCCCAACCACATGCTGCCACTATTGGTACTATACTCGATTTGTGTGTGTGTTTGGGGGGGGGGGGGGCGGTTGTGGAGATGCCCTAACTTCATGTACAGAGCTACTGTAGTTAAACCAGCACCTGGTATCGTACTTTTATTTATCATTTGTTGTATAAAACGGTCATTTGTGAGTCAGAAAACTTGTATTGTTGAAGCATGATAATTTAATTGCTAGGAGAGTTTCACATCTAATTTTGGAAACAAATTTAAATGATCTAAGTGTGAAACTACTCTAGTGATAATATAATAAATAAGCAACTAAATCAGCTAAGAAAGTAAGGAAAGAAGGGGGAGGCTTTGTTATATAGACATTTTTTACATTCTTTTTTTCTGTGCCCACTGAAAATGTGTATATATTCATTATTTTGTGTTAGGTAAGACAATAACAGGATGGCATAGGAACATACTGTGCCAAGAATTAATTCACAACATTGAAATATATAAACAGCTGCATTCTTACTGCCTTAATCATTAAATTATGTCTGGCCTTCATTTGCTTTCCCTTTTTCATTAATTACAGTATGTTCAAAGTAGAGGTGTGTTGTTTTTTTTTTTTTTACACAAACAATGCTGTTTTAACACCTTACCCTGGACAGTTCTGATAACACCTATTAGCCACAATGCAATCACACCCTGCCTTCAGGTGGTCTCTAAAGGTTCATACACATGTGCGATTGCGGGTGCCGCACAATATGTATGAATGGCCGCTGTGGGCGATAATCATGCCGTGTATGGGCACTTTTTTGGCCAAAACGGCCATTCGGTCGGGAATCTTTGCCCGACCGAAGGGCGGATCTTCAAACAAATGCCCATACATGGCACGATTATGAAACGGCAGTTCATACACATTGTGCTTCGTGGGTCGGCACCCATGATCACACGTGTGTACAAACCTTAACATCTGGCTGTTATATGCTAATTGGGACTTTTCAGGGTACTTAATTGCCAACAGATCACACGTGTGTAATTAACACCTGGCTGTGATATGCTAATTGGGACTTTTCAGGGTACTTAATTGCAGATTAAAAACAGATTCTTATAAAATCATTCTGAATTCAGAAAGCCAGTCAGATGACTAGCAAAAGGTCTTCAAGAACTAAACCTTAAGGCTGAGGCCACACTGTAACGAGCTCCAGCGCAGGGAATCGCGAGCAAACACTCGTGATTGCGTACGCGTTGAACGCAAGAGCGCATTGGTGTGAGTTCACGATTGGCTGATGATTCACAATCAGAGCACATGAGATCGCGCAAATAAATGCAGATCGCATGCACTTTGATATACGTATTGCACACACAGCACTCCCAACGCACTGTGGACATAGCAACTGGGCCACATTAGTGTGCGATTTAAAAAGGCTGATCGGATCGCAAAAAGCAATCAGCTCGCGATTGAAAGTGCATCAGTGGGGCCTAGCCCTACGTCCAGTTGATCTAACTGAATACAGGAGATATCTTTCTCATTGCACAAAGAATTGTTGTCTCAAGTTGCTCATAACTGGCTGATATATAATCAACAAGTTATAATTCAACATACGATCTCCCAATTGTGTTTAACTAAACCAAGTGTATAAATGCTGTGTCTTAATAGCTTTGGAATCCAACTAAATTATTCGGATTGCTCAATAAAGCCTTTTGCACAGTAAGACTGCAATGTTAAACTATGACGATTTTAAAATCAGGTCTTATGTTTAAAGACCACAGGATCATTTTCTCAGAACCTACTATGATTCTGGGAGTTTGTAGGCTAGGAGGAAATGCCATGAATCTGGTTTTATTTAGGACAAAAGTGGAATATATATCATACTGTTTTAAGAAAATAAAAAATACAGTATATTTAGTTAAATATACAGAGAAAATGTTGTTTTTTTTATTGCTGTGCAGTGTCTGAACAGCAATATGCCATTGTCTTTAGAGGATATTCACTAATATTGTAAATGCGATACATAAGATTACAATCATGTTCGTACGTGATCACAAATGTATGACTGTGTTTGTAATTGTACGGTCGGGGTCATGAAAATAGCGGCAATTAAAGTAGTGGTATTGCTGAATTGTGATACGCCTATATAAATATGCCCCTCGGTTTACTTTGATTCTTTGAAGTGTATGTATACTGAAAAAATTACTTTGCATCATCTTAAAGGACAACAATACCCAAAAAAACAACATCTCCCCCATTACATGTCCACACTTCCAGCAGCTGAAATCACTTACTCTCATTTACAACCGTGCTGCACTCCCTTAGATATCACACAGCAAAGATGAACAGCAAAGATGAGTGCTAACAGCCCACCTCCTAGATGGCCCGGGGCCATCGTTAACATATCACTTGTCATTGGCTGGTGGGAATGTCTGTTACAACCTTTCTCCTCCTTCTCTGGCAGTCAAACAAACTTGACATGTCCTGTTGCTAGAATACAGCCTACATAATCAAGCTGATCAATGGTGGGTGGAAGAGTGTTTTCTCGCATGCTAGCTTTGAATGACAGTTAGAGGCAGAAAGAATTGTTACACCCCCTTCACAGCATGGCTAATTGAAGGCAGAGAGAGGCTCAAAATCAGGAAAAAAATGTATAGGGAGGGCTGCATACCTTAACTCTTTTTAAAGCAGTTTTAAAATAAAAAAATGCATTGAGGCAATACAGTTATCCTTTAATCTATAAATAAATACATGTAAGTAGCACTTACTCTGAGGTGTGTGTGTTGCTGCATGCCTTCAATAAAGTACTTTTTTTGCTCAGGTTCTGACCACTGACCTTACAAATTTACCCCAGACCAACTGTCAATACTGCATACAGTATACAGCATACCAACATTCCAGCTACAGCAAAACTGCTTACAGAAATGATAAAACGTAACATTTTCACATTGGATATTTAAAGAAATAGGGGCAGATCAATAAAAAAATGGTACAGTGATATTAGGGAAGAATTATACAGGGTTATTCAATAAAAGCTCTTATCATTTAAAATGGTGCTAATTTTGCCCCAACTAATCAGATCTTATTTAACATTTGAAAGCTAGTATCTGATTGGTTGGGGCAAAATTACCACCATTTTAAACAATAAGAACTTATATTGAATAACCCTGATAGTTTCCACTAATGGGCAGTTTAAAAAAAACAAATTTGCTAGTGTAGATACCCTTTAACGTCATGATAAGCACCTGATAAATTGGAAGGTCCCCCAAAACTTGTGTTTTTTTGCTATATGTAAGAAGATGCTATTGATTATTACATCACTACATACTCCCTAATTATCATTGCACTGAAGCCCAAAAATTATGATTGGCTAATTTTCCTAAATTACACAAACTGGAGGAAAGTACATGGTAAATAAGGCTAAGGTGTGTGTGTGTGTGTGTGTGTGTGTGTGTGGGTTAGCTTATAAAAATAGCTTATTTATAAAAGAGCTGATGGTTTTAACGATGAAGCCCATCTATGTAAAATACAAATAAATAAAAGGAATTGTTGTGACTATGGGTGTTTAGATCATCCCGTTGGAGGGGCAGCCTACCTGGGTTAATCAAAATACTTCCAGAGAGAAATCTGACTTTTTTACTAAAAGAACACATGGATTTGGGTAATATTTAGAAATACAGAAGAGTAATTTAATATACCTTTTAAAAGCAGTCAACTTCTGTTCAGTAATGAGAAATCATTTTGTTTTTCTAAAATTAAGGAATATTAAAAGTTACCGGTATTCAATAGAGATGGACAACTGAAGTTCGGTTCATTTTCGAACTTCAGTAAAAATTTGGAAATGAACCCATTAAAGCACAACTCCACCCTCATAAGAACATATTTTAGAAAGAATGGCCTCCTTAAAATATGTTGATATATCATAGTTTGTCCTATGAATTCATTGCTGTATGCCTGCTATGCTTCTGGAGGCTTCATGGAAACTGAGCAATTTAGAAACCTGTACTGAGCCTGTACTGAGCCTGGGCATGCTCAGAAGAGGCAGATAGGGGATTAACATTCAGTCATTGGCTGTGATGTCAACTGTCAAATCCATAACTTACAGTTACTAACTGGAAGAACCAGGAAGCAGAAACAGGGGAAACAGGACATTGTGCAGGATTTCAGGTTAGACTTATATATTTCAGATTTAGTAGAGAATTGTACCATGTTAGTATGTATAAAATAGAGTGCTTTACAAGATTCAGTATTGTATCATGCCTGAGGAAGAAGCCTAGTGCTTTGAAAGCTTGCATTTTCAATCATTTTAATTAGCCAATAAAAGGTATTACTTTATATCCAAGATGTCTTCATATTTCGTATTTCAAACTATTACCGTTTAGTGTTTTTGGGGGTGATTTACCTATATGTAAGTTTTCATTTTGGGGCTGGACTTGCCCTTTAAAGTCAATGGGAGATAATAGTTCATAATGTTAGGACAAATAATAGATAAACTAACAATGGTAACTTACTATAAATGGCGGTGGCACCTGGGAAATGGTCTAGGGAACATGTCACTATCGCCAAAATGTGTTTAAGCATTTCTTTCCATATGGTACATTCAAGGGTTATCGAAAATCGAACATTACATTCGAGGGTTACTGAATTCGAAGACTACATTCGAGGGTTATTTAAAGGAGAACTAAACCCAATTTTTTATACTTCAGAATCTGAAAACAACCCCCCTAAAAACACCAATAAACTATAAAATTCCACTTTAGTAAACTCTGTTAAAGTAAATCAAAGCCTGTTAAGAACTGGATGAAGTATATGTGTGTATGCGCAGTGTCAGACCACACCTCCTGACCTCAGTCACATGCTTCCTTGCATTATCTGTCCTGTAAAAGGATTGGCTAGATATTATTAATGGGTGTGACCAACTGTAACAAGTTTGTGCCAAGCTAAGGACTGAGCATGTGCAGAACATAATGGTCGTTGACCAAACTGTCTGATACTAGAATGCTGAGAAGTAATGCACAAACCATATGTTATTTAGGTAAATTTCCCAGAGCCTGTATCAAAATGAGAGATAAGACACAGATTACTGGTTTTATATCAAGGTGTTCTGCCTTCTGGTTCAGTGCTGTTCTGTGGCTTTAGTTGTCCTTTAAAATCGAACATTACATTTGAGGGTTATCGAATGATTGTTACGAGGGTTTCCGAATTCAAACAAATTTTCGCTAATTATTGAAGATATCTAGTTCGGATAGTTTGAGTTTGTCCTAAGTCATAAAGTTAGGCCCGAAATTTTGTTCGGGTCCATCACAAGTATTCAGAGGTGCTGGGTCCATTAGGCAATTGCTCAGGGCACTGGCTACCCCTGCAATGGAAGTCTTTGCATGTGTTTCCCCCTTTACCTTTTAGGAGCGATGGTAAGGGGGCAGCACTAGAGATCTTTTGTTTAGGTGCCATTTGTCCTTGAAGCGCCCCTGCGGTTATTAATATAGTAAAGTGGTTGATGTTGATCCAGGGTTCTTCGCCTTTCTCAGTATGCATGTCTTTATTCACTTTCCACTACTATGTTTTACTATAAAAATGTCTGATACCAGAATTCACAACAGAAAAATTATTTAAATCTGCAAAAAATTTCTATAATTTAACATTTTTAAAAATGGTTTTATTTGGACAATTAAATCAATAACTACATAAACTAGATGAAAGGGAAGAAAGTGGTTACAAACAGATGTTCACATACATTACTGTCATTCTCCGGCTATTCATATAGCTTTGAGTAACTATAAAACCCACATAGTTAACCCTACAGAGGAAGTGATAATGATGGAAACATAAACAGAGCTGTTATTGCTCATCGGAAATACCTCCATAGAGATAACATACTATTATGGGAAAAAAGGTTTTTCTTGTTTGTTTGGGTTTTACTTACATAGTGATTTCTGAAGGATTGGGAAACAAAAAATGTCGTGTAGCAGAAGGCCAAAATATGTCTCTGCTAAATGTATTATTTGCATGAGGAATCATTATATAGTGGATAATGCACCCCCAACTGTAAATTATAAGGATATTAGAAGTAACTGAAGAGTTCCGTGACCATATAAAAGCACGAGGCCGCAGGAGAGTACTTTTTATACAGGGCACGGAACTACAAGGTGACTTCAAATATCCCTTTAATTTACAGTTTGGGGTGCATTATTTATTATAACCTACCCTTTGTGGCTTCTAGTTTCCTTCACCTTCTGGAACTGTAAGATTATAAGGCTATAATCTTACAGTTCCTCCCATAGAAATCCACTACAGGGGTAGGTTATATGTCTATATGATCACATACTTTTCAGCTATTTATATTTTCCCTTGACTTTTTCACACCAAACAATAACATTACAACATTGTATGTATGCATAGGGGAGAAGATGGCTAGAGGGTTGGAGGAGATTTTAAACTAAGTTTGGGGGGGGAAGGTATAAGCAGTCTCACTGGGATAGATAGCCCAGGAGGAAAGCAGGGTGTAGATAGGCCAATGGTGGGTGGAAAGGGGGGGTGGGGCTAGTATAGGGGATAGGGAGGCATGTGTATTAAAGTGTATGAATAAATTACAGGATCATAATTTAAAATGCATGTTTGCAAATGCGAGAAGCCTGTCTGACAAAATGGGTGAACTGGAGGTAATGGCGTTGAATGAAAGTATGATGTAATAGGTATAGCAGAAACGTGGTTGAACAGTTCTCACGACTGGGCTGTAAATTTAGAAGAATACACCTTGTTTAGGCAGGACAGAGAAAAAAGAAAAGGGGGAGGAGTATGTGTTTATGTTAAAAAAGAATTGAAGCCAAATTTAAAGAAGAGATAACTGGTAATATGGATGTTAAAGTGGAGGCAATATGTGTGAGTTAGGCAACAGGAATAGGGGTAATGTCATTGTTGGTGTCTGCTATAAGCCGCCAAATGCTAACAGGGAGGATGTGAGTCAGCTTCATATGCAGTTGACAAGGGCTGCAAGTTTGGGGAGTGTACTCATTATAGGGGACTTTAATTACCCTGACATTGATTGGTGTAGTGGAACTGCCATTACAGAAAAAGGCGATGAGTTCCTGAATTTGCTGCAGGATTATTTTCTCTCACAGGTAGTTGAGGTTCCTACTAGAAAAGGAGCTCTGTTGGATCTGGTAATATCTAACATTGTGGAGCACATTATAGATATAAAGGTAACTGGAGGCTTAGGGAATAGTGACCATGAAATAGTGCCGTTTGGACTTTGTTATCAAAAGGAAAAGTGCACTGGGTTAACAAAAACTTTCTCGTGATGTCACTCGCGTGTGCGGGTGGCGAGCACGCGCACGGAGGGAACTGGCACTAGATCCTTTGACACAGCCAGGAACGAGGTCCACCAGGTCTCGGGGGGCAGAACTTACCTGATAGAACACAGTATCCAAGATGGCCAGCACTTTACAAGGTCACAGGTAGGCTCTGGAGAGACCTAAAAGAAAAAAAAAACAGAAAAGGGTTAGTTAGGGATACATCTTCTTTTTAAACTTTATTTGTTTTCTGGCTGTACTTATCCTTTAAGGGGATTTTAAGTAAGTTCACATCTAAATTTATACCCTTGGGAAATAAATGTAAAAAAAAATAAATCCGTGCCCATGTGGCTGAATTCTCATATAAAGAGGTAAATGGAAAGAAAGAAAAAGGCATTTAAAACCTTTAAGTCAGAGGGAACAGAAAGGGCCTTTAGGGATTATAAAAACTGTAACAAGTAGTGTAAGAAAGCAATCAAACAAGCTAAAATTAATAATGAAGTTAGGATAGCTGAACAAAGCATTACTAAGCCTAAAAAAGTACATTAATAATAATAAGATGAGGACTGAAAATGTGGCACCATTAATTAATGGGGATAAGTTAGTTAAAGGATAAGTGCATTGTAACATTAAGTTATGTTCATTTGGAAGCTGCAGCTTTAAAAATATCGTTGCCATATTTTTTTTTTACCTATGCCCCTTCAGAGCCTAGCTTTGTGCCTTGGAATTTGCTGACATCTTGTTACTGGTTTGCTGAATGTTAAGCTCCGCACCTCTGAGATTTCCTCTGCTTTCTCCTGCTTGAGCCTCAAACAGTAATGCTTGTGAGTTCCGTGCACACGCATGTATAAATGTAAGGTGATGCATTTTGGACTTAAAAATCCTTGTGCTGCTTATACTATAAGTGGCTCTATGTTAAATGAATCCCTGTTGGAAAGGGATCTTGGAGTTTTGGTGGATAACAAACTTAAAGGAAGCAAGCAGTGCCAGACGGCAACAGCCAGAGCTAGCATGGTATTGTTTTGTATAAAGACAGGTATGGATTCAAAAGAGGAAAATGTTATTCTCCCTCATTACAAAGCCTTGATAAGGCCTCATTTGGAATATTCAGTGCAATTTTGGAATCCTGTGTACAAAAAGGACATCTTTGAAATGGAAAGGGTTCAGAGAAGGGCAACTAAATTAATAAGGGGATTTGGGGGGCTTGAATATGAAGAGAGACTGGAAAAGTTACAATTATGTACGCTGGAGAAAAGGCACTTGCGTGGGGATATGATTACTGTGTATAAATAGAGCAAATTAGTGTATCCTAACTCTTAAATGGCGTATAAAGGGTTAACCCTGATGCTCTGTTCCAAACATCCTATTAGTAGTAGAATAAGTAAGGTAGGGGGTACCCAAATGACAACGGCAATCTAAAGGTATTGCAATCAAATTCACCTCACACACACACACACACACACACACACACACACACACACACACACACTCTCTCTCTCTCCCAGCATCCTCTATGAAATCAATCATTGATCAGAGTTAGACACAAAACATCTTTATTAAAAACAACGCAAGTCCCCCTGCCTTTGTTACAGTAGTATGGGAAGAGGGTTTTAACGTTTCCTCCCCTGTCTTTTTTCTCTGCATGATTAGCTGTAAAAAGGAACTTGATGAGAATGAGAGTCAGCCAAGTGGGTGTGTTTGCTACCATGATGATGCACATTGAGTGACAGCACTCTCAGCACAGGGGAAGACACACCCCCAGGAACCTGCACAACTTTCCCATGCTGCTGCATGGAATTCTGGGGAAAAAAAGGTAGGGAGAGGGTTGGGGGATGGTGTACTTTAAAATAAACCAAAAAAAATTAATTTGCTTTTTCCTCAGTGGAGATACCCTTTAAAAGAATAGAAAGAGTAGAACATTTTTCAAACTAAACAACTCCCAATCTCAAAATTACCCCCTACAAACTATCAGGGGCATAACTAGAAGGTTGCAGGGGGAGCAACCACAGGGGGTCCTGGAGCCAAGGGGGCCCCATCTTCTTATTTTTCCTATGACAGAAATAGGCTCCTCCCAGAAAACTACTGTGGATGAAGCACAGATAGGGGCCATCATATTTTTTCTTGGGGGCCCAGTGATTCCTAGTTATGCCACTGCAAACTATATTTTTGGACAGACACACCTACAGCTTCCAAATGGTGCCATTATGTCATACATACCAACAGAAATCTGGACATAGATTATAAATCTCCCAAGTGTCCTGAATCAAATGATATGTGACATGCATGGGTGTTTGCCGAGACATGGCCAGGAAAGAGCTTAGAAAGTACTAAACTCATAACTTTGCTATTAGGGGAAAAGGCCCTGAAAACAACCAAACAAACTATATATTTTTGGAACCTACACACCTTTCTTTTATACATATACGCAGAATTCTGCACTCGGCTCTTTGCAGAGAATAAGAGCATATGGCAGGAAATATAAGAAACAAATAATATGCAGTAAATACAGGACAAAATATTGCTCAGAAAGGTGATGAATTAACCTAAGTTGCTAGTTGCTAGAGTGAAGTCAATAGTTTTTGGGCTTACGATGAAAGCACATGCAAATGGAAACAGAATTGGCGATTTCGTCATGAATGTGCAAATTATGGAGCACAGCAACAAAGCACCCTGGGAAGTCTGAAACACAAAAGACTGATAACTCCAATGAAGCTGCTAGAATCGCAGCCAATTTAAAGGCATATCCAAGGCAGCTGAATACCAGGATCCTTAAGTTGGGCTTTGGTTTTGGGTTCTGGATTCCCATTGATGGTAAAGTAAATATCAAAATGGGCTTGTGAATAATTTGAAATCTGTCTCATCTGACAATATGAACATAGTAAGGGGAAAAAAAATCAACAAAGAAGTCAGTACCTGTGGGGTTGTGGGCCCCTTGGAAAAACCCCTTTTGACAATTTTGTGCTGTCTCCTTAAGGTTTGGTCCTGAAAAAGGAACCAAATGAATTCAGGTTAATCCACCATCTGTCTTTCCCGGCTGGTACTTTGGTTAATGATTCTATTGACCCCAAGGTTTGCTAGGTAAATTATGCTACATTTGACAAGGCAATAGAGCTTTTGAAGTTTAGTGGCTGTGGTTCATTAATGGCTAAAGGTGGATGTCAAATTGACATTTCGCCTTCTACCCATTCACCCTAAGGGTCCTATTCGTAAAGGCACATATTGCTTTTTAGTACATTAACAATAACGATCCTAAATTACCGATAATACGATTGTAGTCTTAAGATCCCCATAGAATATCATTGCGGTAGTATTTTTTTATTATTATTTATTGGACCATCAGGAGGAAATATCTGTTATTTAAAGCTTTTCATTTTCATGCTGACAAATTTGGCATGCCCATTGCCGCTAAGAAGTCAATAGCACCAACTACAGTCATTCAGCTTTTGGGCATTCATATAAATTACATAAAGACTGAATTCAGTTTGCCTGCAGACAAAATAGTAACCTGGGGAATAGAAGTAAATCAGCTTTGTTCAGTAAAAGAAAATTGAAGAGAATCCAGATGCTTGTAGGTTTACTTACCTTTGCTACAAGAGTAAATCCCATGGGTAGGGTTTTTACATGAAGACTAAGCAATAGGCATTAAGATATTAGTATTAATCAGGAGGTCCAGGACTGGCCTCCAAAATGCGTTTCAGACCTGGTTTTGCAATCTGACTGTGCTAGTGATTGCCAGACCTGTGGAACCCTATGGGAGTGGCCCTAATACATGCATTGCGCTCCAAGGCCATTTTCGGAGCACACGTGATCACCATTTTTGGTGCGTATCATATACGCTCTGATAGGGTTCAATTCCGGAAGCGCAGTGCACACACAACAAAGCATGCAGGATCGTGCAGCATTGCGATTATGCGTCCTAATGGGGCTTAGCCCTAAGGAGGATCTTTATAGCTCGGTACACACAGGGACTTTTTGTCCCAGTTGACCGTTCACTACTAGCATACGCTCGACCGGCAAATGATTGCCGGTCGTGGCAATAGTGTCTGTAGCTACCACACAAGAATATCTGTAATTTACCAACAGGCCCATTCATCCAATTCGGACAAACGGCCGACCAAGCTCAGTTGTGGCCACCCACATCATGCGATAATTCCGGCCGACCGATAAACGGTACTTGTGGTCGGTCAATAATATCTTATGGTGTGTACCCAGCCTTAGTCTTGGACAGATTCCTTGAACTATTTTATGGCGACTCTCAGTGGCAGGATGATTTTTTAGATAATACCCACCTACACTTGTTGACCAATGCAAGGTTAGCTAATAAACTGATATGGCATCTGTTATAAATTTTAAGTCTACTCGTGTTTTAAAAGTCTTGCGCCTAAATGTATTTCAGTCCTTAAGATATAATATTTGGACTAAGATCAAGCATATACCAGGGCTTGAGAATATTCCTTTTTTTTTGCATTTCAGGATCCTAGTCAAGCTTGCAGAGGATTCCCCGGCATTGAGTAGAAGTTGTGGAAAGCTATTCGCCCAGAGTGATGGCCTGAAGAGTTCACTGGCTGCAGTGACCTGGGTTTTTTACAACAGTAGTTGGAATAAATGGAGATGATTTATGGTAAACTGCAAATCCCTTGACTGTAGAAGGCCTTTTGTATTTATTCTGTTTTTACTTGAATCGGGAAAGCCAGCTAACATTAAAAAGGATCTAGAGGGTTTATTGTTCTTTTTTTAAAATTGTGACTACTTAAAGGTTTAGCTAGGGCTAACCTCCATAAAGAAATAAGGAGAACTATGGGCCATATTTATAAAGCCGCGGTATCGCTTTTTATCGATACCGCGACTTTAACCATAAGTATCATAATTTTACCATCGTAAAATGATCGGAGATCATTGATTTAACGATCGTAATTTAGGATACCGATTGTTAATTTACGATACCAATCGTAAATCTATGAAACATTTACGACCGTGATCGTAAATTAACTAACCTGCAGTATCACTAAAAGCGATACCGCGGGTTTATATGTAAATATGGCCCTATAACCCTTCATATTCTGTCACGCATTCTGGAAGTCTTGGATGAGGTTTGTTTGTCACAGTATGAAAAAATGTTTATTTAAAAAGTGGTCTCCATACAAGAATATTTTATTTTAAAGTTCTCTCTCATACGTATTCAATTAGTTCAACTGGACTTGAAGTTTAGTTCTTGAAGACGTTTCACTACTCATCCGATTGGCTTTCTCAATTCAGAATGACTTGTACAAGAATCTGTGGCAATTATGTACCCTGGAAAATCCCAATTAGCATATCACAGCCAGGTGTTAGGGTCCTTCTGGATGCAAGGCGTGATTGCATCGTGGCTTAAAGTTCGTACACACGTGCAATCGCGGGTCCCAACCTGCAAAGCACGTTGTGTACGAACATTCGTATCGGCCCGTGTATGGGCCCTTTATCGGCGTTTGGTCGGGGATCAGCGAACGAATGTCCGTTACGTGTGTATGAACCTTAAGAGGTGTTATAGGAACGCCCAGGGAAAGGTGTCAAAACAGCATTGTACATGGCAGACAGTTGGTGTCAAACCCCCCCACCTCTATTTAGGCTTAGTTTTTTTATTTTCACATAAATGGCCTCCTTGACATCTCTCTTGAACCAGTCACGTTCCTTTGCCAATATGTTAACATTACATTCTTCAAAGGTATGTCCTTTATCCTTAAGATGCAGGTACACGGCTGAGTCCTAACCCGAGGAATTGGCTCTTCTGTGCTGGGCCATACATTGATGCAGTTGCTGTTTGGTCTCCCCCACATACAAATCAGAGCATTCTTCACTGCACTGCACTGCGTATATAATGTCGCTTATCTTGTGTTTCGGTATTGGGTCTTTCGGATGTACCAATTGCTGCCTCAGTGTGTTGTTTGGTTTAAAGCAGACAGGGATACGGTGTTTATTGAAAATTCTTCTTAATTTTTCAGAGACCCCTGCTACATATGGGATGACCATGTTCTTCCTAGCTTCTCTGGGTCTTAAGTTATAGGCTTGTAAAGTTACACTCAGACAGTCAGGCTAAACAAGGAAGTGTGTGATAGTCACATGGGGCCATATTAAGGGATTAAGCAAATTAGCGATACCGCATGTTACAGTAATGTACGACAGTGGCAGTGACCATGGTCGTACGTTTACGGCAGAACGTTTGTTAATACCAATGGTATTCTCTTGAGATCATATCGTCATAGATTTACGATAGATATCGGTAATTTACTATGGCTATCATTAATGAACGTTAAAATGATCGGAAATTAACAATCATTTTATCAATCAGTAAACCGATCTGTAAGCTCTTTGGGCAGGGTCCTCTCTCCTATTGTATCATGGTATTGCTGTAAGAAACTCATTACTCTGTT
Source organism: Hymenochirus boettgeri (assembly GCA_019447015.1). Classification (NCBI taxonomy): domain Eukaryota; kingdom Metazoa; phylum Chordata; class Amphibia; order Anura; family Pipidae; genus Hymenochirus; species Hymenochirus boettgeri. The sequence goes on from CM033471.1 coordinate 63,023,858, forward strand.
TACTTATATTATGTATTACCTGTGTATGTAATATGTATGACTTTATATAACATGTATTACCCTGTATGTAATGCATGACTATGTAATCGTAAAGCGCCACAGAAGATGTTGGCACTATATAAATTCATAATAATAAAAATGATTATTAATAAATGTGGTATCACTTTTTAGCGATAGCCTTTATAAATATGGCCCCTTCTTCTTTTTAAGAAGCCCTATTCCCCCAAAAAACTATAGTCTCTGATGCTATTTAAAGGCCTGTAATTATTCTCTGTCCATCCCTCTACCTGTTTTTTCCCCCCAGGCTTGTGGCTAGCTTTAAGAATTATGAAGAAGTTTGGGGTGGGAATTATGATGCAGATAATGCTGCGTTTACAGCAGTAGGAATGTTCAGTGCCTCAGGCATGGGAGGCGAAGCAATGGGGCTGGTGTTGTGCTAGCTGGAAACTCCACCCTTTATACTGTTGTAACTTTGGGCCCTATTTATAAAAGATCGGTATCGTAAAATACCAATTGTTATCGTAAAATAAAATATTTTTAACCGATAACGACCATTATTTACAGATAACGACCGGTATTTACCGATAACAACCGGTATTTAACGATATCGCTAAATAACGGTCATTATCAGTAAATAACGGTCGTTATCAGTAAAAAAAAACTGTCGTTATTTTACGATAACAATCGGTATTTTACGATAACGATACCGATCTTTTATAAATAGGGCCCTTTGCAGCTAGAAGCATGATCCTGGATCCTGGAATATGATCCTGTAGTAGGAATGTGTTCTTTTTAATAAAGGGCACATGTATGGAGACCACAGTTAAGGTGATTGGTTATATGCATTAGGCTGATTTTATGTACAATCTGATGTACAATCCGACATTTCCATTGATTGGCTGAAAAATTTTACATTTTCTCAATCTTATTATTTGACATTAGATATCGTAATATATTGATCGTAATTACAGCCGGAAAAGTCTTTTTTTTAAGTAATTTGGTAAAATGATTGTAGTATTTTCTGAAGTTCCGATTAAATGTTAATGTAATGTAACCTCACAATGGACAACATTTGACAACCACGCCACGAATATTTATGGTACATCTATGTACAATTAACATTGTATATCTGTCCATCAAAGAATCGGTCGGTTTAAGATCGTAATTACGATCCTGATAACTTTTTGTAGTGAATGGCCAGCTTTACTCTTTAAAACGGTCGTTATTTTACGATAACGATCGGTATTTTACGATAACGATACCGATCTTTTATAAATAGGGCCCTATGTCCATCCTCCACAGGTTGAACATGTACCGTAACTCATTAATTAAAGTTTGGATCATTGGACATTTATTTGTATTTTGGGCTAATCACAGATCCAAAGTATGATGCTACGGTCCTAATCTAACCTAAATTAGAACAATTTAAGATTGGTTGGGTCTCAATGGCAAGATTTTATCCCACCTATTTATTATCATGATATAATTCATAAGATCGGTCACATGAAAACAATTAACTTTCTCAGAATGATTAGGAAGGACTTTTTGCAGCGCAGCTAAAAATGATGTTACCTGAAACTGTTTTGGTCGGCGCTAGTGCCAATTCGTATAATGTATGTGAGATAAGTGAAACTGTTGGAGAAATGCAAGGAAAAGCAAATTATTAAGTTGCAAAATTTCTATTTATGTTTTTTTTTTTAAACTTGTTTTTATTGAAAAATAAACATAAAGCAATGTATCATTTTATCATATATAAATTGTACGTCATTTATATTCAATAAACATTAAAATTATTTGTTTGTTGTGTCAGTTACATTGCACATACAATTCAACAGCAGTTAACCAGGGGAAACTAGGTCATACAATAGTTGATTTATTATCACCAGTAATCTATAGATTATATAATACAATGGGTTTTAACTGATCAATTTATATATCAGGCATCCCTACCATCATACACGGCTATGTTGGCTCTTTATGTTGGGTTACTGTTTAGCATCAAACTAGATTACATCCATTCATATAGTTACCAGGGTATTGCACGTATAGTATTCAAAATTATTGCATAATTCTCTTGTAGGTATTCCAGACCCACCATCCAAGTAAGGGGGATGTACCGCTTCCCCCCTGCAGTCCAACCACATCTAGTATTTCAGTGACCGCAACTTGCATATATAATTCCCCTTTGTATAATAGATTAAGTGTTATGCTATTTGTTATAGGTCTGGTACGTTACCTATGAAATCGTACCATGGTTTCCATGCTTTATCAAAATTTTTTTCATTTCCCCTGTGTTTATATATTAATTTGATGAATGGGGTTGCCTGGGTGACCATCTCCTTCCATGTCCGAAGTTTGGGGGTTCTGGCAGACATCCACTGGCAGTTTGGGGGCTCTGGCAGACTACTGTACATCTGGCATAAAACAGCAATTCCTGGAGGAGTGTTAGTTGCGCTCTGGACCAGTAGTCCACTTCAGGCAGACCAAGAAGGCATATTTTGGGTCCCAAAGGGACCGGCCTGTGCATTATCTCAGATACAGTTTGCACAATTCTGACCCAGAAGCGCGACACAAAAGGACAAAGCCAGATTAAATGCCAAAAATCAGTTTGTGTCATGTGGCACTTAGGGCACTCAGAGGATGTATTTGGGGACATGTGAGAGAGACGACAGGGAGTCAAATATGTCTGATGCATTATATTTAACTGTATCAGTTTATTGTAGGCTGCTTTTGAGGCCTTAATATGTGATTCTGCAAAGTCCTCCCATTCCTCCATAGTGAGGGATGGGATATACCCTGTCCATTTGTTCAGTACACTCGGTGCATATTCTGCACTTCTAGCTTTAATCAAATACAAGTATATTTGAGAGGTCGCTCGTCTCTCTCCATGTGTCACAAAATGTTTGATTATAGGATGTGAGTATATATTGATTGACAGTGACCCAAATTCAGCAATAAAACAGTAACGCAATTGAATATACCTAAATAAAAATGAACTCGGGACATTGTATTGTTGCAGTTCAGAAAAAGTAAGGAATGTACCTTGTTTTGTTATATGTGCTATGGACACAATTCCAAGATCTTCCCATATCCGGGCGGCTGCAAATGTGAATAGCTTGGGATATTTTTTTATTATGCCAAAGTGGGGATTCACTGCATACCCCCTCCAGTTTTAATATACGGTTTGTTTCTTTCCAAGTTTTATGTTGTTGAGCATGTAATGGAGTGCCCCCCCCCAACTATGTTGCATACAGGGGATTCTAGGAAGGCTAGTGGGGAGTGAGGTAAGTATGCATGTAACAAACATTCTGTGTCATATAACCCTGGCGGGGGTTATCCTGTGGGTCTGGAGGGGGTAGCGAAATCCATTGTTGGAAATATTTCAGCTGACCAGCTATGTAGTATATATAAAAGTCCGGTAAGGCCAGTCCGGCCATATATTTTGGACACTGTAGGATCTTGGCCTTTACTCTGGTTCTACCTGGGGACCACAAGAATGTAGTCAAAATATTTTGAAGTTTCTTGAAAAATGAGGTGGGTATAGGGAGTGCATATAATAATTTAGGCAGCAGGATAATTTTAATTAAATTTATTTTCCCTATTAAGATTATTGGAAGCTATTTCCATACACCAGTTTTAGATCTAAGCAACTCAAGAAGCGCTAGAATATTATTTTGTAAAAATTGTGTGGGGGATTTGGTGACCTGGATACCTAGATATGTAAATTCTGTTTTAACCAGAATGAGAGCGGCGTTATGCGGGGGAATATTTAGTGGGTTGTCCAGAGGGAATATGCAGGATTTCTCCCAGTTTATATATAGTCCGGAATAGGAGTTAAATGTGGACCCCTAGTATTGTATGTATTGGTTAATCTGTCGTGGGGGTCAGCCAGATATATTATGACGTCATCAGCGTACAGACTCATTAGGGAGGTATGTGCTCCTAAGGAAAGTCCTTTGATATTAGGGTTATTTCTGAGTTGGATTGCTAGGGGTTCGATTGCCAAGGCAAATAAATAGGGGGATAGTGGGCATCCCTGCCGAGTGCCCCTATATAAATCAAAAAATGGGGAACATATACCATTTGCCTTTACTGCTGCCTTAGGGTGTGAGTATAATAGCTTGACCCATTCTATGTATATGGGTCCAAGTCCAAACCTGTCCAGGCAAGCCCACAGATATGGCCACTCCACCGAATCGAAGGCCTTTTGGGCATCTAAGGTGAGCATGAGTCTTGATCCGGAGTTGTCATGATCTACTTGGCAATGTATTAGTGTTTTTCTTATGTTGATGGAGGTAGACCTACCTGGCATAAATCCGGTCTGGTCCGGGTGGATAATTTGGGTTATAACTTTTTGGAGTCTCAAAGCAAGAATTTTGGTTAGTAATTTATAATCTGTGCTTAGTAGGGATATAGGACGATAGGAGCTGCAGTTTGTGGAATCTTTGTTAAGTTTTAGTAAGAGTGTTATATGAGCCTCACGCATAGAGGGCAGAAGAGATCCACTGTTATGTGCGCTTTTCAGGGTTTCTAGCAATTGTGAAAGGATTTGGTTGCTATACCACTTATATATTTCAACCGGGATTCCATCTGGTCTGGGGGATTTGCCCGGTTTCATGGAGTTCAGGGCCTCCGTTATTTCTTCTAAGGATATTTCAGCTTCCAGAAGAGAAGCTTCAGAGTGTGTGAGTCTAGGGAAAGTGATGGAGGATAGGTAGTGTATCATTTGTTGTGGAGTGGTTTGAAGTTGTGACCTGTATTGTGTTTGATAAAATTTGGAGAATGCCTGGAGAATTTCAGTTGGTTTATTGATTGTACCCAGTTGCGTGTCTTTTATTTCTAGAATGGTGTTTGGGTCTTATGTTATGTGAGTGATTCTGGCTAGGAGTTTGGCTGATTGATTGCCGTGTTCAAAATAGGTCTGTTTTAGGAAGAAGTTCTTTCTGTGTGTTTTTTCAAGTATCATATCGTTGTACCTAGATTGCATCAGAGTCCATGTGGATTTATTTTGTGTGGAGGGATTGTTTACATATTGCGTTTCTGCTGCCATTGGGTCAGTTTCTAGCTTTTGTTCATCTTGGGCAGAATTGCGCTTTATGTACTTGATAGTTGAATTTAGATGTCCTCTCAGGACCGCTTTAAATGCATCCCATTGGATGTTTGTGGGGACATCTCCATGATTTAGGGAGAAATATGTATCTATACATTCTGGGATTGGGTCGGGAAAACTCTGTAGCCAGTAAGGGTTGATTTTCATTTGTCTAACACCTGCGTATCCTGTGGTGCTGTATAGGGAACAGAATAGTGGGGAATGATCTGAAATTCCGCGCGTTAGATGACATATCTTTTTTTATTATTTGATATGTTGTTTTGGTAATGAAGAGGTAGTCTAGTCGCGACATTGTATTATGGCTCGCGGAATGGCATGTAAACTCCTTTGAATAGGGGTTTTTGGTTCTCCATGGGCCCTATTTATAAAAGATCGGTATCGTTATCGTAAAATACTGATCGTTATCGTAAAATAATGACCGGGTTTTTACCGATAACGACCGTTATTTACCGTTAACGACCGTTATTTACCGATATCGCTAAATACCGGTCGTTATCGGTAAATACTGGTCGTTATTTACCGATAACGCCCATTATTTACCGTTAACGACCGTTATTTACCGATATCGGTAAATAACGACAGGTATCGGTAAATAACGGTCGTTATCGGTAAATAACGGTCGTTATCGGTAAATAACGGTCGTTATCGGTAAAAACCCGATCGTTATTTTACGATAACGATCGGTATTTTACGATAATGATACCGATCTTTTATAAATAGGGCCACATATAAGAGTGATAATTCTTGAGTAAGTTTGCTAAGTGAAGTGGTGGAGCCGGCCGCCGGGGAGAAGCGATCAATACTGGGGTTCATGGTGTCGTTGAAATCGCCCATGCATATCAATTTGGCTCGGGGGTATTTTAAGAAAAATGTTATTGCTTTCTTGAGTGGTTGCAATGAGGCAGGGGGGGTCATATATACCAATTAGAACACACATAATGGAATTAATATATAGTGCTACACAGACATAGGTTCCTCTTTTATCAGATAACACCTCATGGATTTTATATCGCACGTTTTTGGCGATCAAAATGGAAACCCCCCTAGAATAGGAGGAGTGTGTGCTGTGCGCCGCCCAGGCGACCCACGGCCTTTGTACATACTTCAATGTGTCTGGCAGGAGATGTGTCTCCTGTAGGCAGACTATGTTGGCCTTTGTGGAACGGATGTATGAGAAAACCTGCATTCTATTCTTTGGGTCACCCAGGCCGCGCACATTCCACGATACTATATATATTTGGTCCATCATTCTAAGTACAGTTTATAAGCATACATTTATACACATATCATCTTGCATAATTTCGAGCCAAATAGGAGGATAGTCTAAAATTATAGATATTATCAATATGCGGGGGTTGACCTGGGTTAATAACCATTCCAGAATAGTTAGCATTTACTATAGTTTGTTTACTTTCTGTAAGCAGTAAGGTACCTGTGTGATCAGGTAAGAGAATTATATGGTGGTAGTATGACCTATTTAACACACCTTCAACTCTAAAGGGTGTGTATTGTAGGGGAATAGGGGTATAACATTTTGTTATTAGAAGGGTGTCCAACTTAATGCATATCTGGGACTGAGTGATATGCATTTTAGGATAACTGGGGTAAAACAAACCACCGTTAGGTGGGTACATTGAGGGGGTGCATGGGAAGTGCAGTTTCTGCGGAGCTTCACATTAAGCAAACAGTAGAAAAAAAACATTATCAACATTATAAACAGTTTGCAAACAGTACTAAACATTTAGGGGGTTCCCTATATGAGGTGCCCCCGCACCAGTATTTCTTAACCCAGTGTAATATAACAGTTTGTATGTTGGGAATCAGGTTGAGGTGAACCGGAGTGTTTGAGTTCAGTTCTTAGGCTAATATTCAGATTTTGCAGGGATCTCTACGTTAGGACAGATAAACTGTCTAGGCGGAACAGGGATTATTGTTCAGTTAAAAAAAGTTAAGCAGAAATATTGAGCTTGTCAGATAACAGTTATCTTGTGAACTTATCTGGAGTTTAGCCAGTCCATGGCTGTTTGTGCATCCGTGAAGAATTTAAGGCCACCATCAGTTTCTACACAGAGTTTTGCCGGGTACATCATACTATATTTGAGGCCCACTTGCTGCATCCATTTCTTGACCTCTAGAAACGTGTATCGTCGCTTTTGGAGCTCTAGTAAGAAATCCGGAAAAAATTTGATTGTGGTATTTTCAAATAGTAGGTCTCCTTTGGATATTGATAGTTTAAGTATCAGGTCTCGATCTCTCACGTTCATTAATTTGGCTATAAGTGGTCTAGCACGGCCTCCTGGGATTGGGGCTCTGGCTGGTATGCAATGTGCTCTTTCAATCAGGAAACTTGGAGACAAACCACGTTTGTCAAATTGTGTTTTGAGCCATCTTTCCAGGAATTGTATGGGTTCTTGTCCCTCTAATCTTTCAGGAAATCCTATAAAACGTAAATTTTGTCTGCATGACCTATTCTCGAGGTCATCTAGTTTTTGGCGCGTGGAGGTAAGTTCTTGCTGTAACTGGGCAATGGAGGGCCTTATTGGGGCTACTGTATCCTCCAGGGTAGAGATCCTACCTTCAGCTTCCCCAATTCTGCCTCTGAGTTTCTGCATGTCTTGCTTTAGCAGAGATAAGTCTGACTTCACCTCCTCTAGTAGGGTGGTAAGGGATTTTTTGGTGTCCTGAATAGCCTTTAAGACCTCCTGCTGTTCTGCCTGTTCTGTGCATGGTTGGGCTGCTGGAGCCTATGTACTTATATCGGGCCTGTACATAGCTTTCAGGGGTGGATTACCTGCTTCCCCGTTACCTGGGTTTGTGCTGTGCTGTTGGGAGTTTCCCGGGCTGGTTGCGGCCTCCTCCGCTTGTGCGCGCCAAGCAAACTTGCTGAGCTTGGTCGTGGATGCTGCGGCTTTCTGTGCCTTGGATCTTGGCATCGGTGGAGTCTAGGAGCCAGGTAGGGCGAGTTTACTTGTGGGTTTTGGTTTGTTGTGGCGAGTTATTAGCCCCGGATTGCCTTCGGTGCGGGAGCACTCTCTCCACACGTCTTACTCCATGCGGTGTTATCTCCGCCCCCTCTATTTATGTTTTTACTTGTGGATCTGGAGAAAGAAGGTGATGGCCTTCAATGCAGCAACCAAATTCATTATCTGGAGCCGGTTTGAATATTTTTTTGCTTGGGATTCCAAAATTTGATATAAAAATTTTGGGTAAATGGGGGGTGACCAAGGATGTTACTAAGTTAATATTGCAACATCCTTGGCATGGTCAGTTTTGTATTAAATTATATTTGGGCTCATGCCCTTATGGGATCAGTCTCTTTATATATTATTTATAATATAAGCTGGTATATAGACTTCCTTAGCAGTTCGCAGCCTGGGGGGGGGGTTAACCCGTCCCCGATGTTCTGTTCCAAACATCCTATTAGTAGTAGAATAAGTAAGGTAGGGGGTACCCAAATGACAACGGCAATCTCAAGGTTTTGCATTCAAATTCACCTCTTTATTTAGAGTGCCACACACCCTAAATAAAGGTGAATTTGGTTGCAATACCTTGAGATTGCCGTTATCATTTGGGTACCCCCTACCTTACTTATTCTACTACTAATAGGATGTTTGGAACAGAACTTCGGGGTTAACCCTTTATATGCCATTTCGGAGTTCTGGATACAATAATTTGCTCTCGTTTGTTTTGTTTCCATAAGTTGAGACAATTTTTTGGTAGTTTACAGCTGTATTTGCTTTGTGTTGCAGTTTCACAAAAAGAGCTGAATTTATAAGGGATTGATTTTAGAAAATACCAAAACCTCGCCCTTATCATCAATATGGAAGCTATTTTGTGTTGCAGTTAGTGAAAACATACACGCTAATGGTGCGATATCACTATATAAAATTAGTGAATTGTGGAATTCCAAATGCAAAAAAAAAAACAAAAACAAAGAAATAAGTATGGGAACCCATATGGGGTTTGACGTATTGAGCCATATTTATAAAGCACGGTGTTGCAATTTAGCGATACCGTGCTTTATCGGTAATGTACGACAGTGGACGTAAATGTACAGCCGCGGTCGTACATTTGCACCAAACGTTCGTTAATTAACGAACGTTCGGTCGTAGAATACCATGCAGTAGCAAACTACTGCAATGGTAGTCTATGGGGATCGTAAATGTACAATTGTATTATCGTAGATTTATGATTGTTATCGGTAATTTACCATTATCATAAATTTACGATAACGATTGTAAATTAACAATTAGTTTAACAATCATTAAAGCGATACCGCACCTTAATAAATATGGCCCTATGAGCCCCAATCCTCCACAACTCTGAGTTTATGGTGGCTGCAGTTGAGCAACAACATGAGGGACATTAATTAGTTATTCCTGACACAGTCAGTGCTACAATAAACCCCTGGCCTGGGCTATTGACTCATGTCAACAGGCCGGTACTGGATGGTAATTGGCCATTACCAATAGTGATCCTTCCTAAATACCATCCTATAAATCTTGCCTCCTGACGTTTCAGTGTCATTCAGACCCTGCCTGTCCCAATGATTTTGCAATAGACATTCGATAGCAAACTGTATAGGCCAGGATGGGAATGTTGGGAGGTTAAACTTTATATAGATATTAGCCCAGGGTTTCTTTTACTTTTAGTTAAAGTGACACATGTAAGGGTTGTTTATATTGGGGGGGGGTTGCTTTCTTTTTTCCCTAATTGTGAAAATAAACATGTTGCTTTGAACAAACATAACAAATGTGCACAGATGTGCACTGAGCAGGCATCTCCTTGCACAAGCATTCCAAATACTTTTTATTGTGCATTTCTGGGAAGCCAACTGAGCCCCAGAGCTGTTTTTGTTCTACACACTTGTACTCTGCCTCTGGGAGGTGGAAATGGAGAACAATGTTACCATGTTTGCATGTGAATACAGTGTTCTAGTGTGGAGAGAGCATGAGGCATGCAAGGAGCATAACAATGTTTTTTTCCAAGAGGACCACACAAACAGGAAAGGCCCATATATTACTATAGATCTTACAGCACTGGAAAGGAGAAAACAAGCCCCAGATGCCCAGATGCACAAATTCCTCTCAGAGCATGCTGTATGGAGAGCAGAGCAACAGTTGCAATAGATACAAGCTAAATCGTATAATAATATTGTGTATGATATTTTTGTGGTTTACACTATAAATCCATCGCTAATGCTTAATAGAAAGAAAAAGTGGGATATTTTGCACTAAATAAAAACACATAGAAAAGGAATATACAGGAGAGATGGAAATTCTATAGATTCATTTTTCTTTAGCTGAAATAGAACAACTAGGGTCCCTAATTGTTGTTTTGTTATTTGTTGTAAGTCCGATAATTAATCGTTATTACGATTCAAAAAGTACAAATAGAAGCAGCAGTTTTTCTGACAGGGAAGTTACTTTGCGGTTGCAGCATAAGTGGATACCGGGCTGTAGTTATTTTAAAATCTAATATTGCATCATTACAGTAGTGTGAAATACCAATATTTGTAATAATGCCTGGTTGTAACAACACTGTTGTTAAATGTACTATAGAAATGCAACTCGGTTAAAACTGCTGTACAGGAGGAGCTCTGGATTTTAACCCTAACAGGGGTATTCACAGAGAAGCGCTGCAGCCGCGCAGGGTTCCTTTCTCTCCTTAACGTCGCACTATCTGATTAACGATCGGTTAGCTCGATGTTAAGTCTCGCTTTGCGGCGGCTGCGCAAGTCCCAGAAGAGGCAGCAAGCGCAAAGTGATTTACCAGAGGCTGCGTGGGTCTTATCGCGTAAGTATTTAACGCCAGCTATAGCTGGCGTTAAATTCTTACGTGCGGGTGAGATTCACCCAGAGCCGCTCAGCCTCTGGTAAATCACGTATGGGAGATTTGCGGCTCTGGGTGAATCTCCCTGTTAAAGTACAACAAATAGACTAGGGTATCACTTACTAAAGAGCTTCCTTGGAAACACTTTGTTTTAGGGCCTTTTTATAAAACAACGGTATCTGTAATTATATTTTTTAATAGTACAGCTGTAAATTACTTAATGCATTGCAGTTAGTAGTCTACATATGGTGTTTTATGACGTTTTAAAGGTGTGGTACTGCAATTTTGTAATGCCTCATCCGTGTCTATATAAACACGCCCCTGTATGTTTAAGCAGGGACACTGAAACCAAAAGTCTCTTCCTACAGTATATTACATAAATATATAACAAATATAAAAATGTAATAAGTTTAGATTTTATAGGTGCACCACATTTACTGCAAAAGTAAGGTGGCAGTGCACCCTTTTTAAAAATACATTATGGAAGTACTTGGTGTTACTCTATACCAGGGGTTTGCTTGACTGTTAGCAGCCATTTATGTTTTGCAGCTAAGGGAAAGTATTGGTATAAAAGTACATTACTAACCATAAAATGAGTTGTAATGTTCCTTCCAGTGTTAACAAAGAGAATGTTTAAAGAAGACACATCTATTTTATTGTGCACAACTGCTGTATAATTTATTCTCTCTGCCATAAGAAGATTGATGGAGGAAGCCAAACGGATCAATACTGCAATCTGATTTGATTTTTACGCTTAATCAAAGATGAAGCTTATTTATCATTGGATTACAGGGTGTAATGGCAGATTTTTTTTGTGTGGGCAATCTGAATACATTTATATGGTCCACACCAGGACACTTTACTGGAAAGCAGGTTTATTTCAAATAGAACTGCCACTAGGTACAATCAGACCCCGTAGTTTCAGGAAAAGGGACCATCTTGAACCCTGCAGCAGTTAGCAAACTGCAGCATCCCTCCCCCATTACCTACAGCTACTGAGACAGTACTTCGTATCACTATGGCTCCAGCATTTATACAGCTGGATGCCCCTCCTCCCAATGAACTTATCTCTGTGCTGTCAATGGCTGCCATTTTTCAGAGAAACATTATTATATATAGATTATATAGAACAGGATTTTTACTTTTTCTAAAAGCCCAGCAGAACACCACTAATTAAATCAACACAGGGCATAGCGAATGTCTAAGAACATACAGTAAATCAGACTTTTTTTTATAATACTGTGGAATTACCATAAATATTTATGTATGTTCATAGAATGTCCACAGTAATGGATATTTGCATGTATGCATTTTGGTACTGGTATCTATAGACGCTTATGCCTAATTTTAGGTAGTAATCAAACAGTGTTGTATTTGAACATTGATACATACATACAATACACCATTTAAATCAATATTTGCTCAAAAAAAAAAGTTTCACATATTTGCTCAAAAAAAAAAGTTTCAGAGGGTCCTATTTATCGTTATAAAATCTACGTTTATAGAGGAACGATATTGCTAAATGACATTATCACCCATTTATACCGGTCATTAATACTATAAATGTGGTGTAAATTATCATTACCATGTGTATTTTGTGTCATGGCTGTAAAACAACCAGTAGTCAAAATATCGATCTTTAGCAGTATCTTACAACCACATTGTTTTGTTATGGCTGCCCCATAATATTACACAAAACAGTTCAAATTATACAAATGGAATAATTGTTGTATCTGTTGTATTCAATTAGATCAACTGGACTTGAAATGTAGTTCTTGAAGAACTACATTTCAAGTCCAGTTGATCTAATTGAATACAACAGATATACCATGACCTGGATGAATGAGAACCTTCACAAGGAATAATTGTTGGTTTGTGTGCCCGACTGTCAGTATTACAGACTTCCTCTTGTTGTTTTACTGCCAGTAGAGGAGCTTTTTCTGTATTTGGCTGCATATGTCAAAACAGTCTGGATCAGATAACAAAAAGAACCTGCAAGGAAAACTGTGCACATCAAAGGAGATATCTACCAGATTCACACATTCGCTTGTTGAACCATCTCTGAAATAGTAGTTCCAGCTTATAGGGCATCTACATCCTACAACCTCATTTTTAATATGTTAGCAAGCAAATCGTTACTTACAACCCCTCGCTCCAGCGGTGTTCAGATCGGACTCACTCCTTGCCAGAACTACATGCAGGGGGCCAGACCGGCAGCCCTGGCTGTGATTGGCTGAAAGGTAGCCAATCACAGCTGGGGGTGTCGGCAATAGAGGATGCCGTGGGAGCAAAGGGCTGTAAGTAGAGTTCGGATTTACAAAAGCAAACACAGAGGAATGAGTGCACTCTAAGACCAACCAGGGTGCAGACACCTCAAGGTTCCTCCCTTGGGAACATCAAAACACATCCACTCACGTTTCGGGGGGTTGTCTGCCCCCTTCTTCGGGAGATCACCTGAAGGAGGGGGGAAAAAACCACAAAATGTTGTGAGTATCAACTGAATACAGGAGATATCTTTCTCATTGCACAAAGAATTGTTGTCTCAAGTTGCTCATAACTGGCTGATATATAATCAACAAGTTATAATTCAACATACGATCTCCCAATTGTGTTTAACTAAACCAAGTGTATAAATGCTGTGTCTTAATATTTGGAATCCAACTAAATTATTCGGATTGCTCAATAAAGCCTTTTGCACAGTAAGACTGCAATGTTAAACTATGACGATTTTAAAATCAGGTCTTATGTTTAAAGACCACAGGATCATTTTCTCAGAACCTACTATGATTCTGGGAGTTTGTAGGCTAGGAGGAAATGCCATGAATCTGGTTTTATTTAGGACAAAGTGGAATTTATCATACTGTTTAGAAAAATAAAATACGTATATTTAGTTAAATATACAGAGAAATGTTGTTTTTTTTATTGCTGTGCAGTGTCTGAACAGCAATATGCCATTGTCTTTAGAGGATATTCACTAATATTGTAATGCGATACATAAGATTACAATCATGTGTGACGTGATCACAAATGTATGACTGTGTTTGTAATTGTACGGTCGGGGTCATGAAAATAGCGGCAATTAAAGTAGTGGTATTGGAATTGTGATACGCCTATATAAATATGCCCCTCGGTTTACTTTGATTCTTTGAAGTGTATGTTACTGAAAAAATTACTTTGCATCATCTAAAGGACAACAATACCCAAAAAAACAAACATCTCCCCCATTACATGTCCACACTTCCAGCAGCATTGAAATCACTTACTCTCATTTACAACCGTGCTGCACTCCCTTAGATATCACACAGCAAAGATGAACAGCAAAGATGAGTGCTAACAGCCCACCTCCTAGATGGCCCGGGGCCATCGTTAACATATCACTTGTCATTGGCTGGTGGGAATGTCTGTTACAACCTTTCTCCTCCTTCTCTGGCAGTCAAACAAAACTTGACATGTCCTGTTGCTAGAAACAGCCTACATAATCAAGCTGATCAATGGTGGGTGGAAGAGGTGTTTTCTCGCATGCTAGCTTTGAAAGACAGTTAGAGGCAGAAAGAATTGTTACACCCCCTTCACAGCATGGCTAATTGAAGGCAGAGAGAGGCTCAAAATCAGGAAAAAAATGTATAGGGAGGGCTGCATACCTAACTCTTTTTAAAGCAGTTTTAAAATAAAAAAATGCATTGAGGCAATACAGTTACCTTTAATCTATAAATAAATACATGTAAGTAGCACTTACTCTGAGGTGTGTGTGTGCTGCATCCTTCAATAAAGTACTTTTTTTGCTCAGGTTCTGACCACTGACCTTACAAATTTACCAGACCAACTGTCAATACTGCATACAGTATACAGCATACCAACATTCCAGCTACAGCAAAACTGCTTACAGAAAGATAAAACGTAACATTTTCACACATGGATATTAAGAAATAGGGGCAGATCAATAAAAAAATGGTACAGTGATATTAGGGAAGAATTATACAGGGTTATTCAATAAAAGCTCTTATCATTTAAAATGGTGCTAATTTGCCCCAACTAATCAGATCTTATTTAACATTTGAAAGCTAGTATCTGATTGGTTGGGGCAAAATTACCACCATTTTAAACAATAAGAACTTATATTGAATAACCCTGATAGTTTCCACTAATGGGCAGTTTAAAAAAACAAATTTGCTAGTGTAGATACCCTTTAGTCATGATAAGCACCTGATAAATTGGAAGGTCCCCAAAACTTGTGTTTTTTTGCTATATGTAAGAAGATGCTATTGATTATTACATCACTACATACTCCCTAATTATCATTGCACTGAAGCCCAAAAATTATGATTGGCTAATTTTCCTAAATTACACAAACTGGAGGAAAGTACATGGTAAATAAGGCTAAGGTGTGTGGGTGTGTGTGTGTGTGTGTGTGTGTGGTTAGCTTATAAAAATAGCTTATTATAAAAGAGCTGATGGTTTTAACGATGAAGCCCATCTATGTAAAATACAAATAAATAAAAGGAATTGTTGTGACTATGGGTGTTTAGATCATCCCGTTGGAGGGGCAGCCTACCTGGGTTAATCAAAATACTTCCGAGGAGAAATCTGATTTTTTACTAAAGAACACATGGTTTGGGTAATATTTAGAATACAGAAGAGTAATTTAATATACCTTTTAAAAGCAGTGCAACTTCTGTTCAGTAATGAGAAATCATTTTGTTTTTCTAAAATTAAGGATATTAAAAGTTACCGGTATTCAATAGAGAGGACAACTGAAGTTCGGTTCATTTTCGAACTCAGTAAAAAAATTGGAAATGAACCCATTAAAGCACAATCCCACCCTCATAAGAACATATTTTAGAAGAATGGCCTCCTTAAAATATGTTGATATATCATAGTTTGTCCTAGAATTCATTGCTGTATGCCTGCTATGCTTCTGGAGGCTCATGGAAACTGAGCAATTTAGAAACTGTACTGAGCCTGTACTGAGCCTGGGCATGCTCAGAAGAGGCAGATAGGGGATTAACATTCAGTCATTGGCTGTGATGTCAACTGGTCAAATCCATAACTTACAGTTACTAACTGGAAGAACCAGAAGGAGAAACAGGGGAAACAGGACATTGTGCAGGATTTCAGGGTAGACTTAATATTTCAGATTTAGTAGAGAATTGTACCATGTTAGTATGTATAAAATAGAGTGCTTTACAAGATTCAGTATTGTATCATGCCTGAGAAGAGCCTAGTGCTTTGAAAGCTTGCATTTTCAATCATTTTAATTAGCCAATAAGGTATTACTTTATATCCAAGATGTCTTCATATTCGTATTTCAAACTATTACCGTTTTGTTTTGGGGGTGATTTACCTATATGTAAGTTTTCATTTTGGGCTGGACTTGCCCTTTAAAGTCAATGGGAGATAATAGTTCATAATGTTAGGACAAATAATAGATAAACTAACAATGGTAACTCTACTATAAATGGCGGTGGCACCTGGGAAATGGTCTAGGGAACATGTCACTATCGCCAAAATGTGTTTAAGCATTTCTTTCCATATGGTACATTCAAGGGTTATCGAAAATCGAACATTACATTCGAGGGTTACTGAATTCGAAGACTACATTCGAGGGTTATTTAAAGGAGAAATAAACCCAATTTTTATACTTCAGAATCTGAAAACAACCCCCTAAAAACACCAATAAACTATAAAATTCCACTTTAGTAAACTCTGTTAAAGTAAATCAAAGCTGTTAAGAACTGGATGAAGTATATGTGTGTATGCGCAGTGTCAGACCACACCTCCTGACCTCAGTCACATGCTTCCTTGCATTATCTGTCCGTAAAGGATTGGCTAGATATTATTAATGGGTGGACCAACTGTAACAAGTTTGTGCCAAGCTAAGGACTGAGCATGTGCAGAACATAATGGTCGTGACCAAACTGTCTGATACTAGAATGCTGAGAAGTAATGCACAAACCATATGTTATTTAGGTAAATTTCCCAGAGCCTGTATCAAAATGAGAGATAAGACACAGATTACTGGTTTTATATCAAGGTGTTCTGCTTCTGGTTCAGTGCTGTTCTGTGGCTTTAGTTGTCCTTTAAAATCGAACATTACATTTGAGGGTTATCGAATGATGTTACGAGGGTTTCCGAATTCAAACAATTTTCGCTAATTATTGAAGTATATCTAGTTCGGATAGTTTGAGTTTGTCCTAAGTCATAAAGTTAGGCCCGAAATTTTGTTCGGGTCCATCACAAGTATTCAGAGGTGCTGGGTCCATTAGGCAATTGCTCAGGGCACTGGCTACCCCTGCAATGGAAGTCTTTGCATGTGTTTCCCCCTTTACCTTTTAGGAGCGATGGTAAGGGGGCAGCACTAGAGATCTTTTGTTTAGGTGCCATTTGTCTTGAAGCGCCCCTGCGGTTATTAAATAGTAAAGTGGTGATGTTGATCCAGGGTTCTTCGCCTTTCTCCGTATGCATGTCTTTATTCACTTTCCACTACTATGTTTTACTATAAAAATGTTGATACCAGAATTCACAACAGAAAAATTATTAAATCTGCAAAAAATTTCTATATTTAACATTTTTAAAAATGGTTTTATTGGACAATTAAATCAAAACTAAATAAATAGATGAAAGGGAAGAAAGTGGTTACAAACAGATGTTCACATACATTATGTCATTCTCCGGCTATTCATATAGCTTTGAGGTAACTATAAAACCCACATAGTTAACCCTACAGAGGAAGTGATAATGATGGAAACATAAACAGAGCTGTTATTGCTCATCGGAAATACCTCCATAGAGATAACATACATTATGGGAAAAAAGGTTTCTTGTTTGTTTGGGTTTTACTTACATAGTGATTTCTGAAGGATTGGGAAACAAAAAATGTCGTGTAGCAGAAGGCCAAAATATGTCTCTGCTAAATGTATTATTTGCATGAGGAATCATTATATAGTGGATAATGCACCCCCAACTGTAAATTATAAGGATATTAGAAGTAACTGAAGAGTTCCGTGACCATATAAAGCACGAGGCCGCAGGAGAGTACTTTTTATACAGGGCACGGAACTACAAGGTGACTTCAAATATCCCTTTAATTTACAGTTTGGGTGCATTATTTATTATAACCTACCCTTTGTGGCTTCTAGTTTCCTCACCTTCTGGAACTGTAGATTATAAGGCTATAATCTTACAGTTCCTCCCATAGAAATCCACTACAGGGGTAGGTTATATGTCTATATGATCACATACTTTTCAGCATTTATATTTTCCCTTGACTTTTTCACACCAAACAATAACATTACAACATTGTATGTATGCATAGGGGAGAAGATGGTAGAGGGTTGGAGGAGATTTTAAACTAAGTTTGGGGGGGGAAGGTATAAGCAGTCTCACGGGATAGATAGCCCAGAGGAAAGCAGGGTGTAGATAGGCAATGGTGGGTGGAAAGGGGGGTGGGGCTAGTATAGGGGATAGGGAGGCATGTGTATAAAGTGTATGAATAAATTACAGGATCATAATTAAAATGCATGTTTGCAAATGCGAGAAGCCTGTCTGACAAAATGGGTGAACTGGAGGTAATGGCGTTGAATGAAAGTATGATGTAATAGGTATAGCAGAAACGTGGTGAACAGTTCTCACGATGGGCTGTAAATTTAGAAGAATACACCTGTTTAGGCAGGACAGAGAAAAAAGAAAGGGGGAGGAGTGAAGTGTGTTATGTTAAAAAAGAATGAAGCCAAATTTAAAGAAGAGATAACTGGTAATATGGATGTTAAAGTGGAGGCAATATGTGTGAGTTAGGCAACAGGAATAGGGGTAATGTCATGTTGGTGTCTGCTATAAGCCGCCAAATGCTAACAGGGAGGATGTGAGTCAGCTTCATATGCAGTTGACAAGGGCTGCAAGTTTGGGGAGTGTACTCATTATAGGGGACTTTAATTACCCTGACATTGATTGGTGTAGTGGAACTGCATTACAGAAAAAGGCGATGAGTTCCTGAATTTGCTGCAGGATTATTTTCTTCACAGGTAGTTGAGGTTCCTACTAGAAAAGGAGCTCTGTTGGATCTGGTAATATCTAACATTGTGGAGCACATTATAGATATAAAGGTAACTGGAGGCTTAGGGAATAGTGACCATGAAATAGTGCCGTTTGGACTTTGTTATCAAAAGAAAAGTGCACTGGTTAACAAAAACTTTCTCGTGAGTCACTCCGCTGTGCGGGTGGCGAGCACGGCAGGAGGGAACTGGCACTAGATCCTTTGACACAGCCAGGAACGAGGTCCACAGGTCTCGGGGGGCAGAACTTACCTGATAGAACACAGTATCCAAGATGGCCAGCACTTTACAAGGTCACAGGTAGGCTCTGGAGAGACCTAAAAGAAAAAAAAAACAGAAAAGGGTTAGTTAGGGATACATCTTCTTTTTAAACTTTATTTGTTTTCTGGCTGTACTTATCCTTTAAGGGGATTTTAAGTAAGTTCACATCTAAATTATACCCTTGGGAAATAAATGTAAAAAAAAAATAAATCCGTGCCCATGTGGCTGAATTCATATAAAGAGGTAAATGGAAAGAAAGAAAAAGGCATTTAAAACCTTTAAGTCAGAGGGAACAGAAAGGGCCTTAGGGATTTAAAAAACTGTAACAAGTAGTGTAGAGAAGCAATCAAACAAGCTAAAATTAATAATGAAGTTAGGATAGCTGAACAAAGCATTACTAAGCCTAAAAAGTACATTAATAATAATAAGATGAGGACTGAAAATGTGGCACCATTAATTAATGGGGATAAGTTAGTTAAAGGATAGTGCATTGTAACATTAAGTTATGTTCATTTGGAAGCTGCAGCTTTAAAAATATCGTTGCCATATTTTTTTTTTACCTATGCCCCTTCAGAGCCTATTTGTGCCTTGGAATTTGCTGACATCTTGTTACTGGTTTGCGAATGTTAAGCTCCGCACCTCTGAGATTCTCTGCTTTCTCCTGCTTGAGCCTCAAACAGTAATGCTTGTGAGTTCCGTGCACACGCATGTATAAATGTAAGGTGATGCATTTTGGACTTAAAAATCTTGTGTGCTATACTAAAGTGGCTCTATGTTAAATGATCTGTTGGAAAGGGATCTTGGAGTTTTGGTGGATAACAAACTTAAAGGAAGCAAGCAGTGCCAGACGGCAACAGCCAGAGCTAGCATGGTATTGTTTGTATAAAGACAGGTATGGATTCAAAAGAGGAAAATGTTATTCTCCCTCATTACAAAGCCTTGATAAGGCTCATTTGGAATATTCAGTGCAATTTTGGAATCCTGTGTACAAAAAGGACATCTTTGAAAGGAAAGGGTTCAGAGAAGGGCAACTAAATTAATAGGGGATTTGGGGGGCTTGAATATGAAGAGAGACTGGAAAAGTTACAATTATGTACGCTGGAGAAAAGGCACTTGCGTGGGGATATGATTACTGTGTATAAATAGAGCAAATTAGTGTATCCTAACTCTTAAATGGCGTATAAAGGGTTAACCTGATGCTCTGTTCCAAACATCTATTAGTAGTAGAATAAGTAAGGTAGGGGGTACCCAAATGACAACGGCAATCTAAAGGTATTGCAATCAAATTCTTTTATTTAGAGTGCCACACGACATGTTTCAGACTATATACGTCCTTTATTAAGTGATCTACTTGATTATCATGATAAAGGACGTATTAGTTTGAAACATGTCGTGTGGCACTCAAATAAAGAGGTGAATTTGATTGAGATTGCCGTTGTCATTTGGGTACCCCTACCTTACTATTCTACTACTGTGTATAAATACATAACACCGAATTATGTACCCTGGAAAATCCCAATTAGCATATCACAGCCAGGTGTGGTGTTAAGGGCGTGATTAGATAGTGGCTAAGAGGTGTTATAGGAACGCCCAGAGTAAGGTGTCAAAATAGCATTGTACATGGCAGACAGATGGTGTCGAACCCCCCACCTCTATTTAGGCTTGGTTTCTTTATTTTCACATAAATGGTACACCCTCTCTTGAACCAGTCACGTTCCTTTGCCAATATGTTAACATTACAATCTTCAAAGGTATGTCCTTTATCCTTAAGATGCAGGTACACGGCTGAGTCCTGACCCGAGGAATTGGCTCTTCTGTGCTGGGCCATACGTTGATGCAGTTGGCTGTTTGGTCTTCCCCCACATACAAATCAGAGCATTCTTCACTGCACTGCACTGCGTATATGATGTCGCTTTTCTTGTGTTTCGGTATTGGGTCTTTCGGATGTACCAATTGCTGCCTCAGCATGTTGCTCGGTTTAAAGCAGACAGGGATACGGTGTTTTTTGAAAACTCTTCTTAATTTCTCGGAGACGCCTGCTACATATGGGATGACCATGTTCTTTCTCCTGTCTTGCCTGTGAAGGTTCTCATTCATCCAGGTCATGGTATATCTGTTGTATTCATGCTAGGGAATAGTGACCATGAAATAGTGCCGTTTGGACTTTGTTATCAAAAGGAAAAGTGCACTGGGTTAACAAAAACTTTCTCGTGATGTCACTCGCGTGGGGGTGGCGAGCACGCGCACAGGAGGGAATGGCACTAGATCCTTTGACACAGCCAGGAACGAGGTCCACCAGGTCTCGGGGGCAGAACTTACCTGATAGAACACAGTATCCAAGATGGCCAGCACTTTACAAGGTACAGGTAGGCTCTGGAGAGACCTAAAGAAAAAAAAAACAGAAAAGGGTTAGTTAGGGTACATCTTCTTTTTAAACTTTATTTGTTTTTCGGCTGTACTTATCCTTTAAGGGGATTTTAAGTAAGTTCACATCTAAATTATACCCTTGGGAAAAAATGTAAAAAAAATAAATCCGTGCCCATGTGTGAATTCTCATATAAAGAGGTAAATGGAAAGAAAGAAGAAAAAGGCATTTAAAACCTTTAAGTCAGAGGGACAGAAAGGGCCTTTAGGGATTATAAAAACTGTAACAAGTAGTGTAAGAAAGCAATCAAACAAGCTAAAATAATAATGAAGTTAGGATAGCTGAACAAAGCATTACTAAGCCTAAAAAAGTACATTAATAATAATAAGATGAGGACTGAAAATGTGGCACCATTAATTAATGGGGATAGTTAGTTAAAGGAAAGTGCATTGTAACATTAAGTTATGTTCATTGGAAGCTGCAGCTTTAAAAATATCGTTGCCATATTTTTTTTTACCTATGCCCCTTCAGAGCTAGCTTTGTGCCTTGGAATTTGCTGACATCTTGTTACTGGTTTGCTGAATGTTAAGCTCCGCAACTCTGAGATTTCCTCTGCTTTTCCTGCTTGAGCCTCAAACAGTAATGCTTGTGAGTTCCGTGCACACGCATGTAAAATGTAAGGTGATGCATTTGGACTTAAAATCCTTGTGCTGCTTATACATAAGTGGCTCTATGTTAAATGAATCCCTGTTGGAAAGGGATCTTGGAGTTGGTGGATAACAAACTTAAAGGAAGCAAGCAGTGCCAGACGGCAACAGCCAGAGCTAGCATGGTATTGTTTTGTATAAAGACAGGTATGGATTCAAAAGAGGAAAATGTTATTCCCCTCATTACAAAGCCTTGATAAGGCCTCATTTGGAATATTCAGTGCAATTTTGGAATCCTGTGTACAAAAAGGACATCTTTGAAATGGAAAGGGTTCAGAGAAGGGCAACTAAATTAATAGGGGATTTGGGGGCTTGAATATGAAGAGAGACTGGAAAAGTTACAATTATGTACGCTGGAGAAAAGGCACTTGCGTGGGGATTGATTACTGTGTATAAAAAGAGCAAATTAGTGTATCCTAACTCTTAATGGCGTATAAAGGGTTAACCCTGATGCTCTGTTCCAAACACTCTATTAGTAGTAGAATAAGTAAGGTAGGGGGTACCCAAATGACAACGGCAATTAAAGGTATTGCAATCAAATTCACCTTTTTATTTAGAGTGCCACACGACATGTTTCAGACTATATACGTCCTTTATTAAGTGATACTTGATTATCACTTGATAAAGGACGTATATAGTTTGAAACATGTCGTGTGGCACTCTAAATAAAGAGGTGAATTTGATTGAGATGCCGTTGTCATTGGGTACCCCCTACCTTACTTATTCTACTACTGTGTATAAAATACATAACCGGGCCATACAATAAAATTCTGGGGCATTGTTCACCAATAGAACATGTCAGAGGACACAAGGACATCCCAAGACTTGAAGAAAAAAGGTTTAGGCTGCAAGTTCGGAGGGTTTTTCACTGTGAGAACGGTAAAGCTATGGAACTGTCTTCCAGGGACGTTGATATGGCAGGCTTACTGGTTAGTTTAAAAAAAAAGCTGGATGAATTTCTGCAAACAAGGAATGTTGCAAGTTACTGGTGTTATAAATAAAGTAGAGTTGATCCAGGGATATTTCCGATTGCCACTTGGAGTCAGGAATTCATTTTTTTCCCCTTCATAAATTTGGTGGGCTTTTTTTGCCTTCCTTGGATCAACAGTTAGGCAGGAAATGAGAATATTGTAGATGGGTTGGACTGGATGGACGTATGTCTTTATTCAGCCTCAAATACTATATTATACTATACTATACTATGTGGAGTTCTGATCATATATTAAAATATTAGCCTAATATACAATATATAACCCCAGTCTGGAAGGTCCTAACTCTAACTTTTTTAAATTTCTTTACTTCAATTACGATAGCAAACTTTTGGATTCTCATAGGCCACACTGAATCAATATAACAGGCTTTCTCACTTCCCCCCAGCCCTTTGGCTTTAAAATGAGGGAAGAGGCCATCCAGTGCTTTATATAAAGGCATAGGACCTCC
This sequence comes from Hymenochirus boettgeri, assembly GCA_019447015.1. Classification (NCBI taxonomy): domain Eukaryota; kingdom Metazoa; phylum Chordata; class Amphibia; order Anura; family Pipidae; genus Hymenochirus; species Hymenochirus boettgeri. Next base: position 63,047,621 of record CM033471.1, read on the forward strand.
CATAAAAGGGGCATGTTGGGGGTTCTACAACTACATGGAAGCTTGACCATGCTTTCTAATAAATCATACAATAGAAGGATTGTGGGAGCACTCCTTAGGCTAAATTATACTACAATTAGCGGAAGTGCTACTGATTGGTCAAACATTTTAAAAAACATAGAAAAGATAATCAATGCACATTCCTAGGCCCCATACAATATGATATTATTGCACACTGGCATACATTATAAACAAAGAGGTTTTAGTATACATTACTGTGATTATGAAGGTTCTCATTCATCCAGGTCATGGTATATCGTGTGTATTCAATTAGATCAACTGGACTTGAAGTTTAGTTCTTGAAGACGTTTCGCTAGTCATCCAACTGGCTTTCTCAATTCAGATGTGCTATGGGATCTCCAGTTTCACCCATTGTAGCCAACCTTTACATGGAGGAGGTAGAAAAACTGGCGCTTAATACCTTTAAGGGCTTAGCTCCCAGCCACTGGTTCAGATAGTGGATGACACTGGGTTAAAATCCACCAGAAGGAAGTACAAGCTTTCACAGAACACATTAATGCGGTAGACCAAAACATCAAATTTACAAGGGAAGAGGTACAAAACAACAAACTGGCTTTCTTGGACTGCTTGGTAGAAGTCAGGGAGAATGGTAAACTGGAAGTAGAGGTTTACAGAAAACCAACCCCAACCGAATCAGTATTTGATGTTTGACTCCCACCACCCTTAGATACAAGCTGGGGGTCATCAGAACCCTGCGACACAGAGCTGAGAACATCCCCACTAGCACAGAGGCGAAGGCTAAAGAAATGAAACATCTCAGAGGAGCCCTTAAAACTTGTGGATATCCAGACTGGGCCTTTGTCAAAAGAAGCAGAAGGAAAGAAAAGAACACGAATACAAACAGTGAAGGGGAAAAGCAAGACAGGAGAAAATATCTGTTGTATTCAATTAGATCAACTGGACTTGAAATGTAGTTCTTGAAGACGTTTTGCTAGTCATCCGACTGGCTTTCTCAATTCAGAAGACTTGTACAAGAATCTGTGGCAATTATGTACCCTGGAGAATCCCAATTAGCATATCACAGCCAGGTGTTAAGGGTGTGATTAGATAGTGGCTAAGAGGTGTTATAGGAACGCCCAGAGTAAGGTGTTAAAACAGCATTGTACATGGCAGACAGTTGGGGTCGAACCCCCCCACCTCTATTTAGGCTTGGTTTCTTTATTTTACAATAAATGGCCTCCTTAACACCTCTCTTGAACCAGTCACGTTTCTTCGCCAGTATGTTAACATAACAATCTTCAAAGGTATGTCCTTTATCCTTAAGATGCAGATACACGGTGAGTCCTGACCCGAGGAATTGGCTCTTCTGTGCTGGGCCATAAGTTGATGCAGTTGCTGTTTGGTTCCCCCACATACAAATCAGAGCATTCTCTCATGCACTGCACCACATATATGATGTCGCTTTTCTTGTGTTTTGGATTGGGTCTTTGGATGTACCAATTGCTGCTCAGTGTGTTGTTCGGTTTAAAGCAGACAGGGATACGATGTTTTTATAATAAAGAAACCAAGCCTAAATAGAGGTGGGGGGTTCGACACCAACTGTCTGCCATGTACAATGCTGTTTTAACACCTACTCTGGGCATTCCTATAACACCTCTTAGCCACTATCTAATCACACCCTTAACACCTGGCTGTGATATGCTAATTGGGATTCTCCAGGGTACATAATTGCCACAGATTCTTGTACAAGTCATTCTGAATTGAGAAAGCCAGTCGGATGACTAGCGAAACGTCTTCAAGAACTACATTTCAAGTCAGTGATCTAATTTAATTACAACAGATTATACCATGACCTGGATGAATGAGAACCTTCACAGGCAAGACAGGAGAAAGAACATGGTCATCCCATATGTAGCAGGCGTCTCCGAGAAATTAAGAAGAGTTTTCAAAAAACACCGTATCCCTGTCTGCTTTAAACCGGGCAACATGCTGAGGCAGCAATTGGTACATCCGAAAGACCAATACCGAAACACAAGAAAAGCGACATCATATACGCAGTGCAGTGCAGTGAAGAATGCTCGATTTGTATGTGGGGAGACCAAACAACAAACTGCATCAACGTATGGCCCAGCACAGAAGAGCCAATTCCTCGGTCAGGACTCAGCCGTGTACCTGCATCTTAAGGATAAAGGACATACCTTGAAGATTGTAATGTTAACATTTGGCAAAGGAACGTGACTGGTTCAAGAGAGGTGTTAAGGAGGCCATTTATGGAAAATAAAGAACCAAGCCTAAATAGAGGTGGGGGTTCGACACCATCTGTCTGCCGTACAATGCTATTTTGACACCTTACTCTGGGCGTTCCTATAACACCTCTTAGCCACTATCTAATCACGCCCTTAACACCACACCTGGCTGTGATATGCTAATTGGGATTTTCCAGGGTACATAATTGCCACAGATTCTTGTACAAGTCATTCTGAATTGAGAAAGCCAGTTGATGACTAGCGAAACATCTTCAAGAACTAAACTTCAGTCCAGTTGATCTAATTGAATACAACAGATACATTACTGTGATCACATGAATGAAAAGCCTTCCAACCATGTCAAGGTAACCCCAGTCTGGAAGGTCCAACTTCTAGCCTTTCTTTACTTCAATTATGATTCGCAAACTTTTGCATTTCTCATAGTTGCACACTGGATCAATATAGCAGGACAAAACATATATACCGTAATCATCATGTGGCACAACATCTAAAAATATGTCATAAGAACATCAGTAAAACATGATCAAATGAAAAAATGCCCTGTGCTAATGGAATTTCTATAACTTCGTATTTTTAATTCATGATTAATCCATGATTATAGTCTTCCTATTAGTAACACATACATATCCATGGAAAAAGTGTCTTGTGCTTTGTAATCCATCAGATAATAAAGTGATTCCATGCTAATAAAAATGTACCCAAGAATGCCCCAATATGTATTAATTTGGTGCCAGTGCTTCCAGAAAAGATTTTAGATCATTTTTACAGTATTTGCTCTATAGGAAACTATGTTACTTTTGTTTGAATTTTGGTATGACTAAAAGATATTTAAGGAAAAGCTAATATACATTTTTATACTTCATAATTTAAAACCATTCTCTTGAGAACCCCAATGAATTGTTAAATATAACTAAAGTTAATTAACATTAAAGTTAACACAACCTCCTACTTAAAGGGCATGTCCACCCCCAAAATGAAAATTTGTATTAGCTGAATCACCCTCCCGCCAAACCTAGCCATGCAAGGCTTTTAATAATATACTTACCGTATAGCCCTCGTTTCCCTGGCTTTCTGTGCTGCTTTTCTGTGCCCTTTCCATGCAGAGCAGCAGCAGAAGGCGTCAGATTGGCAGCAGCATCATGGTTGGATGAAACATCAAGTCTCAGGAGGTGCCCTTGAGGGGAGCAGTGCATTTCGCTATAGATGCCAGTCCTCCTCATTGCACCACTGAATATAACCAAAGTCGTGCTTATAAAAAATTGTACCTTTACATAGTAACATAGTATTGGAGATTGAACAAAGAATTTGTATATCTTGTCCAATCTTTTTATACTACCCCTGAACCCTGCCTAACAGTAGACGAAAAAATTCAATATTGACAAACATCAAACAAATTATCTATAATATAGCAGAAGGGGCCAGACTGGCAGCAGCATCAGTGATTGGATGAGACATCAAGTCTCAGGAGGTGCCATTGAGAGGAGCAGTGCAATTCGCTATAGATGCCAGTCCTCCTCATTGCACCACTGAATATAACCAAAGTAGTGCTTATAGAATTGAACCTTTACATAGTAACATAGCATTGGAGATTGAACAATAAAAAAGAAATATGTATCTCTGTCCAATCTTTTTAGCCTACCCCTGAACCCTACCTAACAGTAGACGAAAAAAATTCAATATTGACAAAACATCAAACAAATTATCTATATATATTTAACATCATGCAATATCTATGAACAGCATTACTTTTAAAAGAATGTCTCTTTATGTTAAATAAAAAGTTACTCAACACCAAGATAGGAGTAAAAAAAGGAGTGTAAAGTACTAAAGGAAAGTCTCTGTGGGGAGGACACAAAACCCAATCTTTAAAAGCTGCGAGGATGGGCAATTAATGCAGGCAGATCTAGATGGTCATGGCGATCAGATGTTGATAAATGTTGATAAATGTAAGGTGATGCATTTTGGGCTACAAAATCCTTGTGCTACTTAGCTCAGTGTAAAGTAAATGTAGCAAGCAGTGCCAGCAGCAACAGCAAAACACAACAGATATTGTCTTGTAAAAGAGGGGTATGGATCAAGGGAAATAAATATTAATCTCCCTCATAAAAAACACTGGTAAGGCCTCATTTGGAATATGCGGTGCAGTTTTGGAATCCTGTTTACAATTACAAAAAGGACATATAGGGAATAAAAAGGGTTCAGAGAAGGGGAACTAAAGTAACATGTGGACTGGGGAAACTTCAATATGAAGACTTATTAGATAAGTTATATTATGCATACTAGAGAATTAGAGAATACATTAATGGGCCATACAATAAAATTCTGTGCATTGTTCACCAATGGAACATGACAGAGGACACACAGACATCCCTTAGACTGGAAGAAAGAAGTTTAGTCTTTAAGGACCATATTTATAAACCCACAGTATCACAAGTCAGTAATACCGTGGGTTTCGTTAATGTACACCGTAATGTACGGTCGTAAATCTATGAGTGGGCATTTGTAGAATACCATGCTGTAGTAAACTACTGCAATGGTATTCTATAGCGGCCATAATCTATGATCACTTCTATATCTCTATCGTATATACGTAGCGGTCATTACCTGTATGACCACTGGGACCGATCGTTAAAGTACGGAAGGTGTGGGAACGTATCATTTATGGAACTGTTTTCCATGGATGTGGTTATGGCAGGTTCATTGGATAGTTTAAAAAAAAAAAAAGCTGAATGAGTTTCTAAAAACGAGGAATGTTGCACGACATTGATACATAAAGTTGGAGTTGATCCACGGATATTTCTGATTGCCACTTGGAGTCCGAAAGAATTTTATTCCCCTACATACTGGTCTTTTTCTTTTTTGCCTCTAGATCAAACTGTTTGGCAGGAAATTAAGTGTTGCTGTGTAGTTTGGACTAGATGGAGTATGCCTTTATTCAACCTCAAACTATAAGGTTTAACTTTGACTTGGGTTTTAAAGGAGAACTAAACCCAATTTTGTATACTCCAGAATCTGAAAACAACCCCCTAAAACAACCAAAACTATAAAATGCCACTTTAGTAAACTCTGTAAAGTAAATCAAAGCCTGTTAAGAACTGGATGACGAACTGTGTGTATGTGCAGTGTTAGACCACACCCCCTGACCTCAGTCACATGCTTCCTTGCTTATCTGTCCTGTAAAAGGATTGGCTAAGATTATTAATGGTGTGGCCAACTGTAACAATTTGTGCCATAGCTAAGGACGGCATGAGCAGAACTAATAGTCGTTGACCAAACAGTGTGATATTAGAATGCTGAGAAGTAAAGCACAAATCATATGTTATTTAGGTAAATTTCCCAGCGCCTGTATCAAAATGAGAGGTAAGACACAGATTACTGCTTTATATCAAGGTGTTCTCCTTCTGGTTAAGTGTTGTTCTGTGGCTTTAGTTGCCCTTTAATGTTTTAAAGATTTAGATAATTTAAGATATTCGCTTCTTGAATATAGGTAGAGCTGTCCGCTATACAGTTATCTGTAAGATTCTGTCTGTCATCATACCCAGCTTTACCTACTCAGTTCTCTTTAACTGCTTATTACCTACAATATGAAATACATTTTGTTTATCTTACTTTTGTTTATCAGTGTTGAACTCCATATTGGTTTAGCCCTATTCTTTAACTAGTAATTTGGTGATAATTTGTCATTCCCATTATCAAAGGAAGAAGGACAAATACTGTAGCATTTTACTTAAGATGTGTGAGGATAAATACATCAGAGTAAAGCATGGCTTCCCCAATACGAGAGAGTGAAGCTGGTCCCCAACCTGGCAGTTTTTGCCATGAGTAAAAATCAGTTATGTTTCTTGTGTATAAAGGTACATACACATGTCTAAATGCACGTGTGTATGCGTTAAAAACCCATTCATGGCATTGATATTTCAATCAATCCGGCAATCTTGATCAAATTGATTGGAGTATCAAAAAAATTTCCCGTTTTTCGAGAGTGAGATCAGCAACATCGACCTGTTAATCAACAAAAACTAAGATTGGGCAAGAAACCCATGAAAATCATTGGCCTTTGTATGGCTAGCTTAAAGGATAAGTGCACTGTAAATTCAAGCATGTTAATTTGGAAGCTGCAGCTTTAAAATACTGTTGCCATATTTTTTTTTACCTATGCCCCCTCAGCCTACCTTTGTGCCTTGAAAGTTGCTGACATCTTGTTACTGGTTTGCTGAATGTTAAGCTCCGCCCCTCTGATATTTCCTCTGCTTTCTCCTGTTGAGCCTCAAATGATAATGCCTGTGAGTTCCTGCATGCTCACGTGGTGCAACCTCATCTCATGCTGGTCCCTACTGGAACTCTCTCCCTCTCTTGCTTCACCAGGTGACATCCATTAATACTTTCAAATCTAGACTGTTATCATAATTTCTGAACACCAGCACAACAAATGATTGTTGCCATCTCAAGCACCCCCACCCCTTGTATCTGTAGTTGTCCCACCCACTTAGATTGTAAGCTCTGATCCCTAGACCTCACAACATTTTAAAATGCAAAAGGGGACACATCAGGAGAAGAGATGCAGTGTGTGCGATAGAGAATAGGTTACACTCATTTTAAAGACCATGTTTTTGGAAAGTACAACTCCCAGCATGCCTTGGTAGAAAAATGCTACCAAGGCATGCTGGGAGTTGTAGTTTACATCTGAACTGACAAGGTTTTCTATTACTGCTATATAGGTTCTGGCACCAGCAGCCCCATAGAGGAAGTTTAGTAGTCACTGTCAGTACCTGTACACAGCAGTGAGACAGAGGGTAAAAATTCCTCCCCCCATGGACTCTCACAGCAGAAATGGTTCAGTATAACTTACAGTTACTTCCTCCTGCTCTGCTATGCACAGAAGAACTACCGCGTCAGGGAAGGGGAAGGAGGGGGTGGAGCTCTGCACTCTGATTAGCAACAACAGACAAAATGATGCAAAGCATTGTACTGCCCTGAACAATTTGTGACATTTGGAAGGTGTGTAATTAACTTATGTGATTACTTGATTCACCACCAGATGGCAGCACACTGGTTAATGACTTTAAAAAATGTTGAAAAAAGGGAGTACGGAGGCATTTTTAAAAGTTGTAAAGTAGCCTATGCTTTTTTTCAGTCCTTACACGTAAGTATACCAAGTCTCATGAAAATTGTTCCCGGACGTTTTAAAGTTTTTCGGAACATACAAACATACATACATTGACTTTTATATATATAGATGTCTTCCTTGGTGAGCTTCTTTATTTGTTGGTAAAAAGCTATATTTTTATGTATATGACAATTTTTGCGAGCAACTATAGTCAAGCTTCAATATTATCATCCCTATACAATAAACAAGCAGCAAAGATGGTCAAACTTAGGATTCTTGCCCAAAACCCCGTTGAATTTAAAAAATAAATGCCACAATGAATATTTATCTACCTGAATAAAAGGTTCATTCAAGACTAAAACACCCGGCTGACATAGCCACCAATATAATGTTGCAATACTTTTACACATCCTGTACATGCAGAGTTCTAGACACAGTTCTCTGCAGGGTTTTTAACTTTTTGCGGATATTCTGAAAGAAAAAATTTAAAGCTCAAAATAAAACCAGTAAAATAAAACATCAATCCCCCTCATTTCCTGAATCAAACTGTATGCCACTATATATGGGTTCACACAGAAAAGTGGCCAGCAAATGGTTCCAAAAGAGCCCAAGCATAACTTGGGGCTTTGATCTAAGGCACGGATACATTCAAACCTTTGAAACAACCCAAAAACTATATTTCTGGAATATAAGCACCTTAAGGTATATAATGGTCCCATTCTTTAATGAATCCTAAATGCAGTTGTTTGTCGCACATTTAGCAGGTTTCTAAACATAATAAAGGGTAAACATTCTTACTCAAAATTCTTGCCAAACCTCCACACAAATAACCATCAGATATCTATCACTTGCACCGAATAAACGATCCCCCATTGGAATTTATGCACACAGCAAAGTCCCATAAAAAGAGCCATTACTTTGGTGCTCCTCATAGTACAAAAGTGCATTTTTAGGCTGAATCCCTTCACCTGAAAAAGGCCCCACAAACCCCCCACACTATATTCTTAGAATCTGCCACACTTTCACCTGCGTAACAGTCTCATTCTTTCATTCAACGTGCAATTAATGGACGCAGTTCTACATAGAATTTCACACTTTTAGGTTTCTATGGTAGTAATCATTCAAAAAACCCATGTAATGTAAAAAAAACTTACCAAATATAATTTTCCTAAATGTCCTAATCAAACGGTATGCCACATGCAGGTTACACACACGAGGGCGTGGAAGCGACTACCGTATATATATAAAGACATTATGACCATTACTGCCTTCTGATTCTGTATTGCTTTGAGGCATTAGTTGCCCTTTAAATGGACAAAGAATTCCCATACAGTAGTCTCATACATTAATAGCCAAATCCAGTATGGCTATTACTGTATGGGACTACTGTATGGATCCTCCAGATTCTATATTGTTTTAGGGCATTAGTTGCCCTTTAAATGTACGGTAATCCCATACAGTAAACCCCAATACCATGCTTTAGTTGCTGGGAGTTGTAGTTTCCAAACACCTATAGTAGAAAGGTATTTGGGGTTACTGTATGTCACACACTAAACTCCCCTTCAACTCAGAAATACCCCATACAAACTATATATTTTTGAAATCTACACACACCTTTATCTATGTACAATGCATTTTTTTCATTCACATGTGCAATGGTGGGGTACAACCAGCAACAAAGTGAGGCAGTGTTCAGTGGCTCAACAACAGAAAAAAATCTTCAGCCTGCTCTGTATTTGAACTTTATGTGAATGTAAAGCCAATTTGCAAAAAACAACAACTTTATTTCTCTCAAAAAGAATTACTATTTATATTACCATAGTGGGAATGTACAAGCAAATACCGATTCCTTTATTTTAGAAATTGCAGTCATAATGTATTTGTGTAGAAATGATAGGCAAAAGCTGAAATCACATTAAAGTGCAAAACCACCCCGCAATTGTGTACAATTCTGCAGCTTTGCTTGAGAGCTGCTTGGAGATGCGTTTGCAAATAACTAAAGCATTTGAATTTTTTTACAAAGAAGTTAATGGTAATTTTTTTTTTGAATAAAAACAACCCATGACAATCTGGAATACTGTAGATAAGAAAGCATGACAGGAATTTACGAGAAATCATTAGCAATCACCTTTTATTACTGCATTTTTCAACAACTCCTCAATTCAACAAATCGTCATAAAAAAATGTCAAGGACTAAAAAAAACTTTCTGTGAAATATTGCCCTATTATTTTGTTTCCAGTCATTAGTGGCAAATAACAGTTATCCTTAGGCAAATATGAAAATGAATATAGACTTAAAAGGCAATGATTTTCACCACCGTTCTGTTTGTTAATTTTACCTGAAAAAATGCTTTAGAAGCTTAATATTTAACCATTTTTTTAATTGTCCATTTAAAAGGTAACTTTGGTCTCCAATTTTTCCAAACAAGTTAGGGATTTATAAAAAGCCTTCTTTGTACCTTTAAAATGAACCCTTAGCTGGAAACAATATTACTTCATGCTGAACACATCCTGTTTTCAGCCATGACCAGTAGGGATGGAATCTGTGTTACTTTCAAATGTTGCCAAGGCTATTTTCGGGGGGTTGATGAATATACGAGGCTACTTTTGGTAACCTTCAAAGTAGCCTCGTAAATAAAGTACCCTCGAAAGTAGCCTGCTTAACATGTTGAAGATTATTATGTGTTCCCCAGACCCTTTCCCAAATGCCTGACCAACTACTGTTTATCTACCCTACCTTTACTTGGAAATTTCTTTTTTTTCCTGCCCCATTGACTTCTATAGGTGTGGTTTGGGAATTTCGGATTTGTTTTTAGAAATTCCTAAATCTGAAATGGAACTGAACCTCACCGGTTTCGAACACTTTAGTAACCAGTCTCTGTCTGCATTAGTTCTCTTCCTGCTTAACCGGGCCATACAATAAACTATCTGGGGCATTGTTCACCAATAGAACATGTCAGAGGACACAAGGACATCCCTTAAGACTTGAAGAAAAAAGGTTTAGGCTGCAAGTTCGGAGGGTTTTTCACTGTGAGAACGGTAAAGCTATGGAACTGTCTTCCAGTGGACGTTGATATGGCAGGCTTACTGGTTAGTTTAAAAAAAAAGCTGGATGAATTTCTGCAAACAAGGAATGTTGCAAGTTACTGGTGTTAATACATAAAGTAGAGTTGATCCAGGGATATTTCCGATTGCCACTTGGAGTCAGGAATTCATTTTTTTCCCCTTCATAAATTTGGTGGGCTTTTTTTGCCTTCCTCTGGATCAACAGTTAGGCAGGAAATGAGAATATTGCTAGATGGGTTGGACTGGATGGACGTATGTCTTTATTCAGCCTCAAATACTATATTATACTATACTATACTATGTGGAGTTCTGATCATATATTAAAATATTAGCATAATATACAATATATAACCCCAGTCTGGAAGGTCCTAACTTCTAACTTTTTTAAATTTCTTTACTTCAATTACGATAAGCAAACTTTTGGATTTCTCATAGTTCCACACTGAATCAATATAACAGGCTTTCTCACTTCCCCCCAGCCCTTTGGCTTTTTAAAATGAGGGAAGAGGCCATCCAGTGCTTTATATTAAAGGCATAGGACCTCCCATAAAAGGGGCATGTTGGGGGTTCTACAACTACATGGAAGCTTGACCATGCTTTCTAATAAATACATACAATAGAAGGATTGTGGAAGCACTCCTTAGGCTAAATTATAACTACAATTAGCGGAAGTGCTACTGATCTGGTCAAACATTTATACAAACATAGAAAAGATAATCAATGCACATTCCTAGGCCCCATACAATATGATATTATCTGCACACTGGCATACATTATAAACAAAGAGGTTTTAGTATACATTACTGTGATTATGAAGGTTCTCATTCATCCAGGTCATGGTATATCTGTTGTATTCAATTAGATCAACTGGACTTGAAGTTTAGTTCTTGAAGACGTTTCGCTAGTCATCCAACTGGCTTTCTCAATTCAGAATGTGCTATGGGATCTCCAGTTTCACCCATTGTAGCCAACCTTTACATGGAGGAGGTAGAAAAACTGGCGCTTAATACCTTTAAGGGCTTAGCTCCCAGCCACTGGTTCAGATATGTGGATGACACCTGGGTTAAAATCCACCAGAAGGAAGTACAAGCTTTCACAGAACACATTAATGCGGTAGACCAAAACATCAAATTTACAAGGGAAGAGGTACAAAACAACAAACTGGCTTTCTTGGACTGCTTGGTAGAAGTCAGGGAGAATGGTAAACTGGAAGTAGAGGTTTACAGAAAACCAACCCCAACAGATCAGTATTTGATGTTTGACTCCCACCACCCTTTAGATCACAAGCTGGGGGTCATCAGAACCCTGCGACACAGAGCTGAGAACATCCCCACTAGCACAGAGGCGAAGGCTAAAGAAATGAAACATCTCAGAGGAGCCCTTAAAACTTGTGGATATCCAGACTGGGCCTTTGTCAAAAGAAGCAGAAGGAAAGAAAAGAACACGAATACAAACAGTGAAGGGGAAAAGCAAGACAGGAGAAAATATCTGTTGTATTCAATTAGATCAACTGGACTTGAAATGTAGTTCTTGAAGACGTTTTGCTAGTCATCCGACTGGCTTTCTCAATTCAGAATGACTTGTACAAGAATCTGTGGCAATTATGTACCCTGGAGAATCCAATTAGCATATCACAGCCAGGTGTTAAGGGTGTGATTAGATAGTGGCTAAGAGGTGTTATAGGAACGCCCCGAGTAAGGTGTTAAAACAGCATTGTACATGGCAGACAGTGGTGTCGAACCCCCCCACCTCTATTTAGGCTTGGTTTCTTTATTTTCACATAAATGGCCTCCTAACACCTCTCTTGAACCAGTCACGTTCCTTCGCCAGTATGTTAACATAACAATCTTCAAAGGTATGTCCTTTATCCTTAAGATGCAGATACACGGCTGAGTCCTGACCCGAGGAATTGGCTCTTCTGTGCTGGCCATACGTTGATGCAGTTGCTGTTTGGCTCCCCCACATACAAATCAGAGCATTCTTCACTGCACTGCACCACATATATGATGTCGCTTTTCTTGTGTTTTGGTATTGGGTCTTTTGGATGTACCAATTGCTGCCTCAGTGTGTTGTTCGGTTTAAAGCAGACAGGGATACGATGTTTTTTATAATAAAGAAACCAAGCCTAAATAGAGGTGGGGGGGTTCGACACCAACATAACTGTCCTGTTATAGTGTATAACTGTCCTGTTATAGTGTATAACTGTCCTGTTATAGTGTATACTGTCCTGTTATAGTGTATACTGTCTGTTATTAGTGTATAATACTGTCCTGTTATAGTGTATAACTGTCCTGTTTAGTGTATAACTGTCCTGTTTAGTGTATTACTGTCCTTCCTGTTATAGTGCATTCTGTCCTGTTATAATGCATTCCTGCCCTGGTTATAGTTATGTACCCTGGAAATCCCAATTAGCATATCACAGCCAGGTGTGGTGTTAAGGGCGTGATTAGATAGTGGCTAAGAGGTGTTATAGGAACGCCCAGAGTAAGGTGTCAAAATAGCATTGTACATGGCAGACAGATGGTGTCGAACCCCCCACCTCTATTTAGGCTTGGTTTCTTTATTTTCACATAAATGGCCTCCTTAACACCTCTCTTGAACCAGTCACGTTCCTTTGCCAATATGTTAACATTACAATCTTCAAAGTATGTCCTTTATCCTTAAGATGCAGGTACACGGCTGAGTCCTGACCCGAGGAATTGGCTCTTCTGTGCTGGGCCATACGTTGAGCAGTTGTTGTTTGGTCTCCCCCACATACAATCAGAGCATTCTTCACTGCACTGCACTGCACTGCGTATATATGTCGCTTTTCTTGTGTTCGGTATTGGGTCTTTCGGATGTACCAATTGCTGCCTCAGCATGTTGCTCGGTTTAAACAGACAGGGATACGGTGTTTTTTGAAAACCTTCTTAATTTCTCGGAGACGCCTGCTACATATGGGATGACCATGTTCTTTCTCCTGTCTTGCCTGTGAAGGTTCTCATTCATCCAGGTCATGGTATATCTGTTGTATTCAATTAGATCAACTGGACTTGAAATGTAGTTCTTGAAGACGTTTCGCTAGTCATCCGACTGGCTTTCTCAATTCAGAATGACTTGTACAAGAATCTGTGGCAATTATGTACCCTGGAGAATCCCAATTAGCATATCACAGCCAGGTGTTAAGGGTGTGATTAGATAGTGGCTAAGAGGTGTTATAGGAATGCCCAGAGTAGGTGTTAAAACAGCATTGTACATGGCAGACAGTTGGTGTCGAACCCCCCACCTCTATTTAGGCTTGGTTTCTTTATTATAAAAACAATCGTATCCCTGTCTGCTTTAAACCGAACAACACACTGAGCACAATTGGTACATCCAAAGACCCAATCCAAAACACAAGAAAAGCGACATCATATATGTGGTGCAGTGCATGTGAGAATGCTCTGATTTGTATGTGGGGGAAACCAAACAGCAACTGCATCAACTGTATGGCCCAGCACAGAAGAGCCAATTCCTCGGGTCAGGACTCACCGTGTATCTGCATCTTAAGGATAAAGGACATACCTTTGAAGATTGTTATGTTAACATACTGGCGAAGAAACGTGACTGGTTCAAGAGAGGTGTTAAGGAGGCCATTTATTGTAAAATAAAGAAACCAAGCCTAAATAGAGGTGGGGGGGTTCGACCCCAACTGTCTGCCATGTACAATGCTGTTTTAACACCTTACTCTGGGCGTTCCTATAACACCTCTTAGCCACTATCTAATCACACCCTTAACACCTGGCTGTGATATGCTAATTGGGATTCTCCAGGGTACATAATTGCCACAGATTCTTGTACAAGTCTTCTGAATTGAGAAAGCCAGTCGGATGACTAGCAAAACGTCTTCAAGAACTACATTTCAAGTCCAGTTGATCTAATTGAATACAACAGATATTTTCTCCTGTCTTGCTTTTCCCCTTCACTGTTTGTATTCGTGTTCTTTTCTTTCCTTCTGCTTCTTTTGACAAAGGCCCAGTCTGGATATCCACAAGTTTTAAGGGCTCCTCTGAGATGTTTCATTTCTTTAGCCTTCGCCTCTGTGCTAGTGGGGATGTTCTCAGCTCTGTGTCGCAGGGTTCTGATGACCCCCAGCTTGTATCTAAGGGTGGTGGGAGTCAAACATCAAATACTGATTCGGTTGGGGTTGGTTTTCTGTAAACCTCTACTTCCAGTTTACCATTCTCCCTGACTTCTACCAAGCAGTCCAAGAAAGCCAGTTTGTTGTTTTGTACCTCTTCCCTTGTAAATTTGATGTTTTGGTCTACCGCATTAATGTGTTCTGTGAAAGCTTGTACTTCCTTCTGGTGGATTTTAACCCAGTGTCATCCACTATCTGAACCAGTGGCTGGGAGCTAAGCCCTTAAAGGTATTAAGCGCCAGTTTTTCTACCTCCTCCATGTAAAGGTTGGCTACAATGGGTGAAACTGGAGATCCCATAGCACATCTGAATTGAGAAAGCCAGTTGGATGACTAGCGAAACGTCTTCAAGAACTAAACTTCAAGTCCAGTTGATCTAATTGAATACACACGATATACCATGACCTGGATGAATGAGAACCTTCATAATCACAGTAATGTATACTAAAACCTCTTTGTTTATAATGTATGCCAGTGTGCAATAATATCATATTGTATGGGGCCTAGGAATGTGCATTGATTATCTTTTCTATGTTTTTTAAAATGTTTGACCAATCAGTAGCACTTCCGCTAATTGTAGTATAATTTAGCCTAAGGAGTGCTCCCACAATCCTTCTATTGTATGATTTATTAGAAAGCATGGTCAAGCTTCCATGTAGTTGTAGAACCCCCAACATGCCCCTTTTATGGGAGGTCCTATGCCTTTATATAAAGCACTGGATGGCCTCTTCCCTCATTTTAAAGCCAAAGGGCTGGGGGGAAGTGAGAAAGCCTGTTATATTGATTCAGTGTGGACTATGAGAATCCAAAAGTTTGCTATCGTAATTGAAGTAAAGAAATTTAAAAAAGTTAGAGTTAGGACCTTCCAGACTGGGGTTATATATTGTATATTAGCTAATATTTTAATATATGATCAGAACTCCACATAGTATAGTATAGTATAATATAGTATTTGAGGCTGAATAAAGACATACGTCCATCCAGTCCAACCCATCTACAATATTCTCATTCTCCTGCCTAACTGTTGATCCAAGGAAGGCAAAAAAAGCCCACCAAATTTATGAAGGGGAAAAAAATGAATTCCTGACTCCAAGTGGCAATCGGAAATATCCCTGGATCAACTCTACTTTATTGTATAACACCAGTAACTTGCAACATTCCTTGTTTGCAGAAATTCATCCAGCTTTTTTTTTAAACTAACCAGTAAGCCTGCCATATCAACGTCCCTGGAAGACAGTTCCATAGCTTTACCGTTCTCACAGTGAAAAACCCTCCGAACTTGCAGCCTAAACCTTTTTTCTTCCAAGTCTTGGGATGTCCTTGTGTCCTCTGACATGTTCTATTGGTGAACAATGCCCCAGATTTTATTGTATGGCCCGGTTATGTATTTTATACACAGTAGTAGAATAAGTAAGGTAGGGGGTACCCAATGACAACGGCATCTCAATCAAATTCACCTCTTTATTTAGAGTGCCACACGACATGTTTCAAACTATATACGTCCTTTATCAAGTGATAATCAAGTATCACTTAATAAAGGACGTATATAGTCTGAAACATGTCGTGTGGCACTCTAAATAAAAAGGTGAATTTGATTGCAATACCTTTAATTGCCGTTGTCATTTGGGTACCCCCTACCTTACTTATTCTACTACTAATAGAGTGTTTGGAACAGAGCATCAGGGTTAACCCTTTATACGCCATTAAGAGTTAGGATACACTAATTTGCTCTTTTTATACACAGTAATCAATCCCCACGCAAGTGCCTTTTCTCCAGCGTACATAATTGTAACTTTTCCAGTCTCTCTTCATATTCAAGCCCCCAAATCCCCTATTAATTTAGTTGCCCTTCTCTGAACCCTTTCCATTTCAAAGATGTCCTTTTTGTACACAGGATTCCAAAATTGCACTGAATATTCCAAATGAGGCCTTATCAAGGCTTTGTAATGAGGGGAATAACATTTTCCTCTTTTGAATCCATACCTGTCTTTATACAAAACAATACCATGCTAGCTCTGGCTGTTGCCGTCTGGCACTGCTTGCTTCCTTTAAGTTTGTTATCCACCAACTCCAAGATCCCTTTCCAACAGGGATTCATTTAACATAGAGCCACTTAGTATAAGCAGCACAAGGATTTTAAGTCCAAATGCATCACCTTACATTTTACATGCGTGTGCACGGAACTCACAAGCATTACTGTTTGAGGCTCAAGCAGGAAAAGCAGAGGAAATCTCAGAGTTGCGGAGCTTAACATTCAGCAAACCAGTAACAAGATGTCAGCAAATTCCAAGGCACAAAGCTAGCTCTGAAGGGGCATAGGTAAAAAAAAATATGGCAACGATATTTTTAAAGCTGCAGCTTCCAATGAACATAACTTAATGTTACAATGCACTTTCCTTTAACTAACTATCCCCATTAATTAATGGTGCCACATTTTCAGTCCTCATCTTATTATTATTAATGTACTTTTTTAGGCTTAGTAATGCTTTGTTCAGCTATCCTAACTTCATTATTATTTTAGCTTGTTTGATTGCTTTCTTACACTACTTGTTACAGTTTTTATAATCCCTAAAGGCCCTTTCTGTCCCTCTGACTTAAAGGTTTTAAATGCCTTTTTCTTCTTTCTTTCCATTTACCTCTTTATATGAGAATTCACACATGGGCACGGATTTATTTTTTTTACATTTTTTCCCAAGGGTATAATTTAGATGTGAACTTACTTAAAATCCCCTTAAAGGATAAGTACAGCCGAAAAACAAATAAAGTTTAAAAAGAAGATGTACCCTAACTAACCCTTTTCTGTTTTTTTTTTCTTTAGGTCTCTCCAGAGCCTACCTGTACCTTGTAAAGTGCTGGCCATCTTGGATACTGTGTTCTATCAGGTAAGTTCTGCCCCCGAGACCTGGTGGACCTCGTTCCTGGCTGTGTCAAAGGATCTAGTGCCATTTCCCTCCTGTGCGCGTGCTCGCCACCCCCACGCGAGTGACATCACGAGAAAGTTTTTGTTAACCCAGTGCACTTTTCCTTTTGATAACAAAGTCCAAA
Source organism: Hymenochirus boettgeri (assembly GCA_019447015.1). Classification (NCBI taxonomy): domain Eukaryota; kingdom Metazoa; phylum Chordata; class Amphibia; order Anura; family Pipidae; genus Hymenochirus; species Hymenochirus boettgeri. The sequence continues at coordinate 63,065,264 of CM033471.1, forward strand.
CGGCACTATTTCATGGTCACTATTCCCTAGCAATTGCCACAGATTCTTGTACAAGTCATTCTGAATTGAGAAAGCCAGTTGGATGACTAGCGAAACATCTTCAAGAACTAAACTTCAAGTCCAGTTGATCTAATTGAATACAACAGATACATTACTGTGATCACATGAATGAAAAGCCTTCCAACCATGTCAAGGTAACCCCAGTCTGGAAGGTCCTAACTTCTAGCCTTTCTTTACTTCAATTATGATTCGCAAACTTTTGCATTTCTCATAGTTGCACACTGGATCAATATAGCAGGACAAAACATATATACCGTAATCATCATGTGGCACAACATCTAAAAATATATGTCATAAGAACATCAGTAAAACATGATCAAATGGAAAAAATGCCCTGTGCTAATGGAATGTCTATAACTTGCGTATTTTAATTCATGATTAATCCATGATTATAGTCTTCCTATTAGTAACACATACATATCCATGGAAAAAGTGTCTTGTGCTTTGTAATCCATCAGATAATAAAGTGATTCCATGCTAATAAAAAATTGTACCCAAGAATGCCCCAATATGTATTAATTTGGTGTCCAGTGCTTCCAGAAACAAAGATTTTAGATCATTTTACAGTATTTTGCTCTAATAGGAAACTATGTTACTTTTGTTTGAATTTTGGTATGACTAAAAAGATATTTAAAGGAAAAGCTAATATACATTTTTATACTTCATAATTTAAAACCATTCTCTTGAGAACCCCAATGAATTGTTAAATATAACTTAAAGTTAATATAACATTAAAGTTAACACAACCTCCTACTTAAAGGGCATGTCCACCCCCAAAATGAAAATTTGTATATAGCTGAATCACCCTCCCGCCAAACCTAGCCATGCAAGGCTTTTAAATATACTTACCGTATAAGCCCTCGTTTCCCTGGCTTTCTGGTGCTGCTTTTCTGTGCCCTTTCCATGCAGAGCAGCAGCAGAAGGCGTCAGATTGGCAGCAGCATCAGTGGTTGGATGAAACATCAAGTCTCAGGAGGTGCCCTTGAGGGGAGCAGTGCATTTCGCTATAGATGCCAGTCCTCCTCATTGCACCACTGAATATAACCAAAGTCGTGCTTATAAAAGAATTGTACCTTTACATAGTAACATAGTATTGGAGATTGAACAAAGAAATTTGTATATCTTGTCCAATCTTTTTATACTACCCCTGAACCCTGCCTAACAGTAGACGAAAAAATTCAATATTGACAAAACATCAAACAAATTATCTATAAATATAGCAGAAGGGGCCAGACTGGCAGCAGCATCAGTGATTGGATGAGACATCAAGTCTCAGGAGGTGCCATTGAGAGGAGCAGTGCAATTCGCTATAGATGCCAGTCCTCCTCATTGCACCACTGAATATAACCAAAGTAGTGCTTATAGAATTGAACCTTTACATAGTAACATAGCATTGGAGATTGAACAATAAAAAAGAAATATGTATATCTTGTCCAATCTTTTTAGCCTACCCCTGAACCCTACCTAACAGTAGACGAAAAAATTCAATATTGACAAAACATCAAACAAATTATCTATATATATTTAACATCATGCAATATCTATGAACAGCATTTACTTTTAAAAGAATGTCTCTTTATGTTAAATAAAAAGTTACATCAACACCAAGATAGGAGTAAAAAAGGAGTGTAAAGTACTAAAGGAAAGTCTCTGTGGAGGACACAAAACCCAATCTTTAAAAGCTGCAGAGGATGTGCAATTAATGCAGGCAGATCTAGATGGATCATGGCAGATCAGATTGTTGATAAATGATGTTGATAAATGTAAGGTGATGCATTTTGGGCTACAAAATCCTTGTGCTACTTAGCTCAGTGTAAAGTAAATGTAGCAAGCAGTGCCAGGCAGCAACAGCAAAACACAACAGGATATTGTCTTGTATAAAGAGGGGTATGGATTCAAGGGAAATAAATATTAATCTCCCTCATAAAAAAGCACTGGTAAGGCCTCATTTGGAATATGCGGTGCAGTTTTGGAATCCTGTTTACAATTACAAAAAGGACATATAGGGAATAAAAAGGGTTCAGAGAAGGGGAACTAAAGTAACATGTGGACTGGGGAAACTTCAATATGAAGACTTATTAGATAAGTTAATATTATGCATACTAGAGAATTAGAGAATACATTAATGGGCCATACAATAAAATATCTGGTGCATTGTTCACCAATGGAACATGACAGAGGACACACAGACATCCCTTAAGACTGGAAGAAAAGAAGTTTAGTCTTTAAGGACCATATTTATAAACCCACAGTATCACAAGTCAGTAATACCGTGGGTTTTCGTTAATGTACAGCCGTAAATGTACGGTCGTAAATCTATGAGTGGGCATTTGTAGAATACCATGCTGTAGTAAACTACTGCAATGGTATTCTATAGCGGCCATAAATCTATGATCACTTCATATATCTCTATCGTATATTACGGTAGCGGTCATTAACTGTATGACCACTGGACCGATCGTTAAAGTACGGAAGGTGTGGGAACGTATCATTTATGGAACTGTTTTCCATGGATGTGGTTATGGCAGGTTCATTGGATAGTTTAAAAAAAAAAAAAAGCTGAATGAGTTTCTAAAAACGAGGAATGTTGCACGACATTGATACATAAAGTTGGAGTTGATCCACGGATATTTCTGATTGCCACTTGGAGTCCGAAAGAAATTTTATTCCCCTACATACTGGTCTTTTTCTTTTTTGCCTCTAGATCAACTGTTTGGCAGGAAATTAAGTGTTGCTGTGTAGTTTGGACTAGATGGACGTATGCCTTTATTCAACCTCAAACTATAAGGTTTAACTTTGACTTGGGTTTTAAAGGAGAACTAAACCCAATTTTGTATACTCCAGAATCTGAAAACAACCCCCTAAAAACACCAATAAACTATAAAATGCCACTTTAGTAAACTCTGTTAAAGTAAATCAAAGCCTGTTAAGAACTGGATGACGTAACTGTGTGTATGTGCAGTGTTAGACCACACCCCCTGACCTCAGTCACATGCTTCCTTGCTTTATCTGTCCTGTAAAAGGATTGGCTAGAGATTATTAATGGGTGTGGCCAACTGTAACAATTTTGTGCCATAGCTAAGGACTGAGCATGAGCAGAACATAATAGTCGTTGACCAAACAGTGTGATATTAGAATGCTGAGAAGTAAAGCACAAATCATATGTTATTTAGGTAAATTTCCCAGCGCCTGTATCAAAATGAGAGGTAAGACACAGATTACTGCTTTTATATCAAGGTGTTCTGCCTTCTGGTTAAGTGTTGTTCTGTGGCTTTAGTTGCCCTTTAATGTTTTTAAAGATTTTAGATAATTTAAGATATTCTGCTTCTTGAATATAGGTAGAGCTGTCCGCTATACAGTTATCTGTAAGATTCTGTCTGTCATCATACCCAGCTTTACCTACTCAGTTCTCTTTAACTGCTTATTACCTACAATATGAAATACATTTTGTTTATCTTACTTTTGTTTAATCAGTGTTGAACTCCATATTGGTTTAGCCCTATTCTTTAACTAGTAATGTGGTGATAATTTGTCATTCCCATTATCAAAGGAAGAAGGACAAATACTGTAGCATTTTACTTAAGATGTGTGAGGATAAATACATCAGAGTAAAGCATGGCTTCCCCAATACGGAGAGAGTGAAGCTGGTCCCCAACCTGGCAGTATTGTGCCATAAGAGATCAAAATCAGGTATGTTTCTTGTGTATAAAGGTACATACACATGTCTATAAATGCACGTGTGTATGCGTTAAAAACCCATTCATGGCATTGATATTTCAATCAATCCGGCAATCTTGATCAAATTGATTGGAGTATCAAAAAAATTTCCCGTGTTTTCGAGAGTGAGATCAGCAACATCGACCTGTTAATCAACAAAAACTAAGATTGGGCAAGAAACCCATGAAAATCATTGGCCTGTGTATGGCTAGCTTAAAGGATAAGTGCACTGTAAATTCAAGCATGTTAATTTGGAAGCTGCAGCTTTAAAAATACTGTTGCCATATTTTTTTTTTACCTATGCCCCTCCAGAGCCTACCTTTGTGCCTTGAAAGTTGCTGACATCTTGTTACTGGTTTGCTGAATGTTAAGCTCCGCCCCTCTGATATTTCCTCTGCTTTCTCCTGCTTGAGCCTCAAATGATAATGCCTGTGAGTTCCGTGCATGCTCACGTGGTGCAACCTCTCATGCTGGTCCCTACTTTGGAACTCTCTCCCTCTCTTGCTTCACCAGGTGACATCCATTAATACTTTCAAATCTAGACTGTTATCATAACTTTCTGAACACCAGCACAACAAATGATTGTTAGCCATCTCAAGCACCCCCACCCCTTGTATCTGTATGTTGTCCCACCCACTTAGATTGTAAGCTCTGATCCCTAGACCTCACAACATTTTAAAATGCAAAAGGGGACACATCAGGAGAAGAGATGCAGTGTGTGCGATAGAGAATAGGTTACACTCATTTTAAAGACCATGTTTTTGGAAAGTACAACTCCCAGCATGCCTTGGTAGAAAAATGCTACCAAGGCATGCTGGGAGTTGTAGTTTAACATCTGAACTGACAAGGTTTTCTATTACTGCTATATAGGTTCTGGCACCAGCAGCCCCATAGAGGAAGTTTAGTAGTCACTGTCAGTACCTGTACACAGCAGTGAGACAGAGGGTAAAAATTCCTCCCCCCCATGGACTCTCACAAGCAGAAATGGGTTCAGTATAACTTACAGTTACTTCCTCCTGCTCTGCTATGCACAGAAGAACTACACGGTCAGGGAAGGGGAAGGAGGGGGTGGAGCTCTGCACTCTGATTAGCAACAACAGAACAAAATGATGCAAAGCATTGTACTGCCCTGAACAATTTGTGACATTTGGAAGGTGTGTAATTAACTTATGTGATTACTTGATTCACCACCAGATGGCAGCACACTGGTTAATTGACTTTAAAAAATGTTGAAAAAAGGGAGTACGGAGGCATTTTTAAAAGTTGTAAAGTAGCCTATGCTTTTTTTCAGGTCCTTACACGTAAGTATACCAAGTCTCATGAAAATTGTTCCCGGACGTTTTAAAGTTTTTCTGGAACATACAAACATACATACATTGACTTTTATATATATAGATGTCTTCCTTGGTGAGCTTCTTTATTTTGTTGGTAAAAAGCTATATTTTTATGTATATGACAATTTTTGCGAGCAACTATAGTCAAGCTTCAATATTATCATCCCTATACAATAAACAAGCAGCAAAGATGGTTCAAACTTAGGATTCTTGCCCAAAACCCCAGTTGAATTTAAAAAATAAATGCCACAATGAATATTTATCTACCTGAATAAAAGGTTCATTCAGACTAAACACCCTGGCTGACATAGCCACCAATATAATGTTGCAATACTTTTACACATCCTGTACATGCAGAGTTCTAGACACAGTTCTCTGCAGGGTTTTTAACTTTTTGCGGATATTCTGAAAGGAAAAAAATTTAAAGCTCAAAATAAAACCAGTAAAATAAAACATCAATCCCCCTCATTTCCTGAATCAAACTGTATGCCACGTATATATGGGTTCACACAGAAAAGTGGCCAGCAAATGGTTCCAAAAGAGCCCAAAGCATAACTTGGGGCTTTGATCTAAGGGCACGGATACATTCAGAACCTTTGAAACAACCCCAAAACTATATTTCTGGAATATAAGCACCTTAAGGTATATAATGGTCCCATTCTTTAATGAATCCTAAATGCAGTTGTTTGTCGCACATTTAGCAGGTTTCTAAACATAATAAAGGGTAAACATTCTTACTCAAAATTCTTGCTCAAACCTCCACAACAAATAACCATCAGATATCTATCACTTGCACCGAATAAACGATCCCCCATTGGAATTTATGCACACAGCAAAGTCCCATAAAAAGAGCCATTACTTTGGTGCTCCTCATAGTACAAAAGTGCATTTTTAGGCTGAATCCCTTCACCTGAAAAAGGCCCCACAAACCCCCCACACTATATATTCTTAGAATCTGCACACTTTCACCTGCGTAACAGTCTCATTCTTTCATTCATACGTGCAATTAAGTGGACGCAGTTCTACATAGAATTTCACACTTTTAGGTTTCTATGGTAGTAATCATTCAAAAAACCCATGTAATGTAAAAAAAACTTACCAAATATAATTTTCCTAAATGTCCTAAATCAAACGGTATGCCACATGCATGGTTACACACGAGGGCGTGGAAGCGACTACCGTATATATATAGACATTATGACCATTACTGCCTTCTGATTCTGTATTGCTTTGAGGCATTAGTTGCCCTTTAAATGGACAGAAGAATTCCCATACAGTAGTCTCATACATTAATAGCCAAATCCAGTATGGCTATTACTGTATGGGACTACTGTATGGATCCTCCAGATTCTATATTGTTTTAGGGCATTAGTTGCCCTTTAAATGTACGGTAATCCCATACAGTAAACCCCAATACCATGCTTTAGTTGCTGGGAGTTGTAGTTTCCAAACACCTATAGTAGAAAGGTATTTGGGGTTACTGTATGTCACACACTAAACTCCCCTTCAACTCAGAAATACCCCATACAAACTATATATTTTTGAAATCTACACACCTTTATCTATGTAGCAATGCATTTTTTTCATTCACATGTGCAATGGTGTGGGTACAACCAGCAACAAAGTGAGGCAGTGTTCAGTGGCTCAACAACAGAAAAAAAATCTTCAGCCTGCTCTGTATTTGAACTTTATGTGAATGTAAAGCCAATTTGCAAAAAAACAACAACTTTATTTCTCTCAAGAAAGAATTACTATTTTATATTACCATAGTAGGGAATGTACAAGCAAATACCGATTCCTTTTATTTTAGAAATTGCAGTCATAATGTATTGTTTGTAGAAATGATAGGCAAAAGCTGAAATACACATTAAAGTGCAAAACACACCCCGCAATTGTGTACAATTCTGCAGCTTTGCTTGAGGCTGCTTGGAGATGCAGTTTGCAAAGATAACTAAAGCATTTGAATTTTTTTACAAGAAGGTTAATGGTAATTTTTTTTTGAATAAAAACAACCCATGGACAAATCTGGAATACTGTTAGATAAGAAAGCATGACAGGAATTTACAGAGAAATCATTAGCAATCACCTTTTATTACTGCATTTTTCAACAACTCCTCAATTCAACAAATCGTCAATAAAAAATGTCAAGGACGTAAAAAAAACTTTCTGTGAAATATTGCCCTATTATTTTGTTTCCAGTCATTAGTGGCAAATAAACAGTTATCCTTAGGCAAATATGAAAATGAATATAGACTTAAAAGGCAATGATTTTCACCACCGTTCTGTTTAGTTAATTTTACCTGAAAAAATGCTTTAGAAGCTTAATATTTAACCATTTTTTTAATTGTCACATTTAAAAGGTAACTTTGGTCTCCAATTTTTCCAAACAAGTTAGGGATTTATAAAAAGCCTTTCTTTGTACCTTTAAAATGAACCCTTAGCTGGAAACAATATTACTTCATGCTTGAACACATCCTGTTTTCAGCCATGACCAGTAGGGATGGAATCTGTGTTACTTTCAAATGTTGCCAAGGCTATTTTCGAGGGGGTTGATGAATATACGAGGCTACTTTTGGTAACCTTCAAAGTAGCCTCGTAAATAAAGTACCCTCGAAAGTAGCCTGCTTAACATGTTGAAGATTATTATGTGTTCCCCAGACCATTTCCCAAATGCCTGAGCCAACTACTGTTTATCTACCCTAACTTTACTTGGAAATTTCTTTTTTTTCCTGCCCCATTGACTTCTATAGGTGTGGTTTGGGAATTTCGGATTTGTTTTTAGAAATTCCTAAAATCTGAAAATGGAACTGAACTCACCGGTTTCGAACATCTTTAGTAACCAGTCTCTGTCTGCATTAGTTCTCTTCCCTGCTCAACTCTATGATAGTTGTTTTAGATTTACGTTCACTATCGTAGAATTGTAATAGCAACCATAAATTAACAATCGCCATAACAATTGTCCTTTAACGCATATTAACACACAGCCAATAAAGTGTTATTAATATTATAGGATCTGGATGATTAAGCTATTAAACTTTTTGTTGGGTGAACCGAATTTGTGGGAGCCATCCTAAAAAATACTTAGGGATTAGAAGCTTCAAAAGGCTTAAAAAAGTATAAAATCTTTTTTAAATGATATATGGTACCTTAGTTACAAACAATAGTAGATTGGGTTACTTCCGCACTATGGTGTGGTAGGGAATGTCTACTTGAGTAGGGTGGCTGCACTGCAAGTTGTCCACTTTGGGTGGTTTGTAAATAAGGTCTTTAAAAGTATCTTGCTTGCACTTAGGGGTATGGGTAGGGGAAGAGTTAAAACAAAAAATAAATAGGTTAAGATCAATATCTCTGTAAAAAAAATCAGTTTAAAGTGACACTTCTATATATTAAAATTTTTAAAACACTCACTTGTGCCTATCCACCTGCATTGCCCCTAGTGGTGGGTAGGCACAAGTGAGTGTTTTGATATATGGAAGTGTCGTTTTAAACTGATTTTTTTTACAGAGATCTTGATCTGAACCTATTTATTTTTTACTTTTTGTTTTAACCTTTCCCCTATCATACCCCCAAGCGCTAGCAAGATACTTTTAAAGACTAGAGATGGACTAGAATTCGAACTCGAACCCGAGTTCGAGCCGAACTATTCGAATTCGAACGAATTCAGACTTATTGAACTATCCCGGACCCGGATTTTCGGACTTTCAATAAATATCGAATGTTCGACTGTTCGAATATGCGAGTAAAATGCCTATTATACCTATCCGCAAGTAAAATGTCCATGGTATCTAGGCGCGAGCATCGAATCCACGAATAAAGTGTCCTATACGCGAGCATCGAATCCGCGAGTAAAATATCCATTGTATCTAGGAGCGAACATCGATTCCGTGAGTAAAGTGTCCATTAAAGCCTATATGCGAGCATCGAATCCGTGAGTAAAATGTACATGATACCTAGGCGCGAACATCGAATGTTCGAACGCGAGAGCTCAAAAATTGCGCCAGTGAGAAATTGAAAATTGATTTTTCTAATGTCCTGAATATTCGAACATGTTCCCCAGACCATTTCCCAGGTCCCACAGCCATTTACATTAAGTTACCATTAATATTTTATTTGTACTTCATTAGAATTTTTCGAACTATTTGACTCCCATTGACTTTAATGTGTCCGTTTTCGAACTTTCGAACTTTCTCTATTAAAGGCCTTATTTACAAACCACCCAAAGGGAATAGACCTGGTTAAAACAATTATATATAAAAGTCTTACAATATGTGGCCATAAAGTTGTCATGACCAAGGATTTTATTGTTAGTTAGCCTTGTTAATACAGTCATCCATAAGCCACTAATGTATAAGCTAAGGTCTGTTGGGCTTGGGGGGAACATTTGTACATTGATAGAAAGTCGGTTGATGGATAGAATGCAGAGATTAGTTGTTAATGGATCAATAGTTACTAAAGTTCTACTGTAAGTGGGTGCCGCAGGGTTCTGTGTTGGGGCCACTTCTATTTTATCTGTTTATTAATGATTTGGATGTGGCCAGGGAGGGGGGGTCCCGGTACAGCTGCAGGACTCCCTAAGCCCCAAAGGGCCCTTCTTAGGGTTGCAAGGGCACTTGTAAGTGCCACAAGGGCCCTGATAAGGCCGGAGATGGGGGGGTCCCAGTTCGAGCTGCGGGACCCCCTAAGCCCCAAACACACTTGTAAGTGCCCCTGCTGGAGGGTCCCTCCACCCCAGGGGCTGCTGGGAAGGTGTCGTGTGGAGGGTGGTCTCGGCCTCTGAGGGCGAGAGTGAGGTGAGCCTACACCCCGGTCGCGCCCCTCTGGTGAATGCGACCACCCGCCACGGGTTGGGCCTACACCACTGGCGATCTTGGCCGTTTTCGCCACCTTGAAGATGGCGAAGTGAAATGGGTGAGATTAACGCCGTACATCAGTTACCGCCGCTTTATAAATAGAAGCGGTAACTGATGTTAACGAGGCATTAAATTTTCGCAGCCGAGTTTCGCCCTTTAATAAATCATTTTAATATAGATTTGGGTGAAAACAGCAGGAAACTCAATTGCACATAACTGATGGTTTGATCAGTAGGGTCTGAAATTGAAAGTTCCCTAAATGTGTTAAACCTTGCAAAATCATAGTGGTATTTATAAAAGACCAAATAGAATTTTTAAGGAAAATTTGGTCAGTAAATTTTTCAGATTCCTTGAGAAATGGCATAGATTCATAAAATCATTTGACTAAAATTTGCCCTTTAATGTTAGACTATTTTTGTTGAACCACTAGATTTTTGTTAACAATAGATCTGGCTTTGGCAAAATATGGCTCACAGTCTATCCAGAAGTAGGTTTGTTGTGTTTTGGAAAAACACTGTGGGTGGATATACCTTTGAGGAACATTAAGGACTTCCTTAAGAAGAAATCTTGATCAGTTTGTAGTCTACATTTGATTAACGTTGACACATAAAAATTAACTAAACATTTACAAATAGAAAAAGAAAAGATAAAGCCTTGTTGTTGGTTTTTACCTATTTTCGATGAATCTGTATGGCCATTCAGTTTAAAAGGAAGCCTCGGGTTCTACCAAGGCTTATCTTGCCTTTTTTTATGTTTTACCCTACTGAGCAGATCAAGGCATCAAAAGAATTTATCCTAAAAACAACCTCTTATCAGAGTAAGATATACTGTGATTCTTTGAGGTTTATCAAATGTCAGCCAGTGGGATCAGCTACAATATCAGTTTAGCTTTTGTGCCAATATTTGACATAAATATACATAACAGGTAAACCTTCTATTCTACTCTGCTGGAAAACAGTGAAAAGTGGGAAATGTCACTTGTCTTTGATGAGATACATATTCAGAGGCCTAACATTTATTTTACTATCTTGATTAAACTGATTTACATTGCCAGTATTGTGCCAAAATCCAAATAAGATTGTACTGGGAAAACAATTACTTTTTACTTTATTCTCTTTGTTGAATATCTCTTAGATTAGGAGTAACGTCTTTGTCATAACATTTAACTTTTTTTAGCCAACCATACTATGTAGGGATGTGTGCATTCCTCTGAAACACTGTCTGGCTCCATTAGATCTACTAAATCAAGATAGGCAACTAAATAGTAGAGGATTAAGTCATACAATCAAGTCAGAGAAAAAAATCAACATGTATGCGGCTTCCACTGCTCGATTTCGTCTGACAGGCTATCAAAAATGCTATTCTGCATGAAATTGTTCAGACAATGCCATCATCATCTGTGTTATCTTGAAATTCACTCAAAACGGAAGGCACAAGTTGGTATAGTTAAGCTGGTTACACACAGGCAGATATTTTCGGTCCAACCGACTGATATTTCCATGCTTATTTTTTCGGCGACCCATTTAGATCGCCCATTTTTCCCAAATCAGGCAAAAGAACAATCAGACATGTCAGAAAATCACCTCCGATCATTCGGTCTCCATGGAGATAGTGAATCGTCCTGGCTGACCGCTCCCGCTAGTGACGAACGATTGGTCGGGACAAAAGATTTTTCAGTGTGTACCCAGCTATGCCATCTTGCATCTATCTGCTGGTGTGTGGGCTGCTTTAGATAAGACATGATGTACCTAGTGCAGCCATGGGGTACAGCTACCTCTTTGGTAGAGGGAATGTAAACAAGTTCTGATAATCCTCCTATCTAAAACTTACATAGGCAGGAATGTCAACAGATCCTAAGGTTTTTTAAAGGATAAGTGCACTGTAAAATCAAGTTATGTTCATTTGGAAGTTGCAAAATGGTATTCCAAAAATACCGTTGCCATATTTTTATTTTACCTATGCCACTCCAGAGCCTAGCTTTGTGCCTTGAAAGTTGCTGACATCTTGTTACTGGTTTGCTGAATGTTAAGCTCCGCCCCTCTGAGATTTCCTCTGCTTTCTCCTGCTTGAGCCTCAAACAGTAATGCCTGTGAGTTCCGTGCACTCTCTTGCTTGAGCCTCAACAGTAATGCCTGTGAGTTCCGTGCACGTGCGTGTGCATGGAACTCACAAGCATTACTGTTTGAGGCTCAAGCAGGAGAAAGCAGAGGAAATCTCAGGGGGGCGGAGCTTAACATTCAGCAAACCAATAACAAGATGTCAGCAACTTCAAGGCACAAAGCTAGGCTCTGGATGGGGCTAGAAAAAAAAAAATATGGCAACGGTATTTTTAAAGCTGCAGCTTTCAAATAAACATAACTTGATTTTACAGTGCACTTATCCTTTAATATGTCCATCCATATATGGATAAAAAATATGTGATTCAGCATCACTGTCTTGCAGAATTTAATGGGAAACAACAGTTCTTCTATGACCCTACACAGGCTCAGTGGCACAGTGACACAGTTATAACATGTACATTGATTTTTGTTGATCAATTTAACTATTTTGAGCAAATCAACCATGAATTGATTTCTGTTATAACTTCATGGCTCAAGGTCACATATCAATATGAGAAGTGCAATTATATCTATCAAAAAAATAATTAAGCAGTATGGTTCAATAAACATCAGAATGCAAAATATGTATTTCCTACTTATATGTTTTAACACCTGCTGTCTTGTTTATGCAGCCTAATGCATCTAAATTTAAATTATTTGTATTAAAAGTATATAATGTACACAATATTTCAGCTGCACATATCACATAGTTGTAAAGGTGTCGGTAACATGCTTTTTCATCAGCTAATCAACTATCTAGCATTGTACACAATCTCTAACATTGCCCTGTTAAGCTAGGTACACACACTAGTGATAAAGCCCAATCCGGGCAATATAGGGGCTTTATCGGCATTGTGTGAAGCGGCTTTCCCGAACGAGCGTGCAGCCGCCAAACATGTGGGTCGGCCTCATGGTCCTTTGGGAAAGACCCATAATTTCCCTCAGACACGGTAGACTCCTTATAGAGATCCTGCCTGTCATTTTTCAAAAATCTGTCATGTGTGTACCAAGCTTTAGAGAGGCAACAGCTTAACATTTTTTGCTGTTTTATACCCCAAAGCATTAAGCAGTGCAAGTTGGGTAAATCATTCAGTATAAAAAATTAATTGGCTTTTTCATTGGCAAATTATTGGATATTAATGGATATTAACTAGTGGCCTTGTAAGTGAGGATGATCCTGGATCTTCTTTTGGGAATTGACAGAACTAAGGAGCAAGTAAAGTAACAGCTTGCAATACAAAAACTAATGATTGTAAGCTGTCTGAGCCTTTTGAGACTCCCCCCCCCACACACACACACACACACACACTTGTACCTGTATGTTTTCCTTCCCACTTAGATTGTAACCTCTTAGGGGCAGGGATCTCTTTCCTAATATGTCAAGGCACACCGCACTATATTTATTTTTTTACCTTTGAAACTTAATTTATTTAAATGTAATTTATCTGTATTATGGCTTGCACAATTTGTATATTCTGTATTTTATACTCAAGAGCGCTGCATACCCAAGTGGCGCTATATAAATAAAACTATACATACAAATGTTTTTGACAATGTGCATAGCTTGATCCATCATGTGATTTGATATTTAGTCCTTCTAATATAATATAGTATTTCAGATTGAAAAAAGACATTCGTCCATTTAGTCCAAGCTACTCAGCAATGCCCAGATTTCCTGCCTAACAGTTTATCCAGAGGAACGTAAAAAAAAATAATAATAAGAGTATGAAGGGGAAAAATAATTTCTTCCTGACTCCATGTGGCAATCGGAAATATATCTGGATCAATCTCAACTTTATATATCAATACCAGTAACACCCAACATTCTTTATTTTTAGAAACTTAACAAGCTTTTTTTTTTAATTATTCAATGGACCTGCCATAACCACATCCATTGGAAGACAATTCCATAGTTTTACTGTTGTCACAGTGAGAAAACTCTTTCCGAACTTGAAGGTTAAACTTCTTTTATTCCTGTCATGCATTTCCTCTGACATGTTCCATTGATAAACAATGTACCAGGCATGTTATTCAATGGTCCATTAATGTATTTATTCCCACCACTGAAGTTAAACTCACAGGTTTGTAATTACCAGGCTGTGCACGATTACCTTTTTTAAATATTGGAATTACATCAGCTTTTTTTAAAATCCAAAGTTTCCAGACATGAGGGAATCTGTTTTATATCTTTACCTGAGAATATATCATTCCAATTTATATGCTTAAAGGGAATGTCGACCCCAAAACCATAATTTAATATGTTATTGACCATTATATTAGCTTTAAAACACGCCAAACCTCATTAAATGAATAGTTCACTCAAAAAGGGAACTATTCCTTTAATATATTAATTGAAGACCAGGAGGTTAAGGAGCAATGTCTTACCACGCGACAGACGAAGAAAGAAGATATTTACCTTACATGCGATCCTCCTCAGCAGCAGTGACAGGTCCCAACTGCTTCCTGGTTCATAGTAACTATATCGCGAATGCACGAGAATGCGCGCTATAGTTACTCTGAACAGGAAGCAGTCAGGAATTTCCACTGCTGCTGCGTAGGATCGCGTGTAAGGCAAGTTTCTTCTTTCTTTGTCTGTCACTCCTGGTGAATTGATTGAAGAACGGGAGGTAAGGCATAGCTCCTTAACCTCCCGGTCTTCAACCAATACATTAAAGAATCAGTTCACTTTTTGAGTCCATTCAGCAAATTTTAAGATGCGTATGTTTTTACTACCTTCTTTTTGCAGACAGGGAGCATCCAATCCAAGCTCTCTTACGTCACCTCACGTCCATGCCTTATCCTTTCCCACCTAGCCTTCATCCTCCCTCAGAGCACCCAAACAGGAACTCCATATTTGTGACACCCCCCCCCCCACCAAACGGATCCATCCTTGCTTGTCCATCCACCTAGCATGAAATCCTTTAAATATTTGATAGATGCCCCCTGCCCAGACCTAACTGCCAAGTTATTTCTTAAAAAAAATATATAGAACTGTTTTACAGCACTTCGTTCCCGCGGTGCTCTCCACTGATGTCTGCCGCATTTGTGATTGGTTGTGTCTCAGCCAATCCAACACATCCCTTTTTCTTGTAGGGACTTTCACCACCTGAGAGAAAATGACCATGAAGTAAATTTATTGTAGGAACACATTACCCTTTACTGTGTTGGCAATTCCATTACTCCAATAATTTAACATCAAAATCGATACAGTTTAAATTTGGATTCAACTCATCATGCCTAAACAAGGAGTATCCTTCTAAATTTACAGCTCAATCTTGGGAATTATTTAACCATGTTTCTGCTATACAAATTACATCATACTTTTCATTCAAAGCTATTTGCTCCAATTCTCCCATTTTGATCAGCCTTTATAATTCAAAAAGTAAAATGTATTTAGAAATTGACTAGCAGGATACCATGAAAATACAGATAAATAACAATATTGATCCTTTTACCTGCCACACTGTTATTTTTCTTTGCAGTCGGTAACACCAGGGCTTTTAAAAATCAATTATGGTCAGTATTTTATGTCCACACCACAAAATATTAATATGCAGGCATCAATGGGCACATACTGTGTGATTTCTGTCTGACCTTCGTGGTTGATAAAATAAGGAATCAATATCGATATTGATCTATTATAAATACCACCCCCTGGAATATCATGAACAAATCCTGAATTCCCAGTTTAAGCCCAAGCCATAGCACAGTAATAACAGATTCCAATTGAATTTGTTTACGAAGATGTAATGGCAATCACCTATGTAAGGGGGGCTTGATGACCTGGCAAGCCTCTTCTTTAAACATGCATTTAAAAAGTAATTCAGATGTGCACTGCCGGGCTGAACACATGGAATTAGCCCATAGTAACTGGTTCAGGCACAGGGAGTTTTATTTTTTGCTTTATAAGTATGCAAGTGAGAATCCAATTATATGTAACTGATTTTATTAACAGGGAATTGAACTTAAAAATCCAAGGATACATTGTATAAAGAAATCTCTATACACCCTATAAAATTCTGTACAAACTCCATCTCCTTCTGGATGTTGCAACGCTGCCTCAAATTAAATCTTTCTTAAACTGAACTAATCGTTTTCTCACCTAAAGCTGTTCCTGTCCCAAATCTGCAGGTTCCTTTCTCTCCTGACCACTGCTTTGCTTATACATGCTCTCATCCTATTTTGCCTGGACTATTGTAACCTACTACTTACTGGTCTTCCTGTTTCCCACCTCTCTCTCCTTCAGTCCACACTAAACTCTGCTACATGTATTGTTTTGCTCTCTAATAAACAGGATCCCAAATCTCCTCTGTACCGGGCAACAACCTGGCTCCCTGTTAAACAGTGCATTGAATACAAAATCTTTCTCCCAACATTTAAATCCCTTCGCTCTGCTATGCCTCCTTATATTTCCTCTATTGTGTCCCCATATGTTTCCACCCACACCCTTCAATCATCAGAGAACCATCCCCTGTACAGACCCCCCACTTTTGCTGCTTTCTCTTGCCTTAAACCTTTCTCTCTTGTGGCTCCCATCCTCCAGAATTCTATTGCCCTCTCTCTACGTCAAGAAACCTCAATGAGCAGGTTTAAATCTAGCCTTACATCCTACCTATCTGATAGGCACAGTATAGGATTTGTTTTATTTGCACTGCATACATCTCACTCCAGCACTTATACTTATTCCTTTGTATCTGTATGTTACCCACCTAACTAGATTGTAAGCTCTACGGGGCAAGGCTCTAGCACTTCTATTTATATAATTTATATATGTATTATTATTATTATTATTGTGGATGTATATAGCGCCAACATCTTCCGTGGCGCTTTACAGTTGCATTAATATACATGAGGCAAACATGCATGTTACATGCAAGGGTAGCGCAAGTACAGTGGTGTGAAAAACTATTTGCCCCCTTCCTGATTTGTTATTCTTTTGCATGTTTGTCACACTTAAATGTTTCTGCTCATCAAAAACCATTAAATATTAGTCAAAGATAACATAATTGAACACAAAATGCAGTTTTAAATGATGGTTTTTATTATTTAGTGAGAAAAAAAACTCCAAATCTACATGGCCCTGTGTGAAAAAGTGATTGCCCCCCTGAACCTAATAACTGGTTGGGCCACCCTTAGCAGCAATAACTGCAATCAAGCGTTTGCGATAACTTGCAACAAGTCTCTTACAGCGCTCTGGAGGAATTTTGGCCCGCTCATCTTTGCAGAATTGTTGTAATTCAGCTTTATTTGAGGGTTTTCTAGCATGAACCGCCTTTTTAAGGTCATGCCACAACATCTCAAAAGGATTCAGGTCAGGACTTTGACTAGGCCACTCCAAAGTCTTCATTTTGTTTTTCTTCAGCCATTCAGAGGTGGATTTGCTGGTGTGTTTTGGGTCATTGTCCTGCTGCAGCACCCAAGATCGCTTCAGCTTGAGTTGACGAACAGATGGCCGGACATTCTCCTTCAGGATTTTTTGGTAGACAGTAGAATTCATGGTTCCAACTATCACAGCAAGCCTTCCAGGTCCTGAAGCAGCAAAACAACCTCAGACCATCACACTACCACCACCATATTTTACTGTTGGTATGATGTTCTTTTGCTGAAATGCTGTGTTACTTCTACGCCAGATGTAACAGGACACGCACCGTCCAAAAAGTTCAACTTTTGTCTTGCCGGTCCACTAGGTATTTTCCCAAAAGTCTTGGCAATCATTGAGATGTTTTTTTAGCAAAATTGAGATGAGCCTTAATGTTCTTTTTGCTTAAAAGTGGTTTGCGCTTTGGATATCTGCCATGCAGGCCGTTTTTGCCCAGTCTCTTTCTTATGGTGGAGTCGTGAACACTGACCTTAATTGAGGCAATTGAGGCCTGCAGTTCTTTAGATGTTGTCCTGGGGTCTTTTGTGGCCTCACGGATGAGTTTTCTCTGTGCTCTTGGGGTAATTTTGGTCGGCCAGCCACTCTTGGGAAGGTTCATCACTGTTCCATGTTTTTGCCATTTGTGGATAATGGCTCTCACTGTGGTTCGCTGGAGTCCCAAAGCTTTAGAAATGGCTTTATAACCTTTACCAGACTGATAGATCTCAATTAAGTTATTTTTTTAACTTATTTTATAAGGGGGGCAATCACTTTTTCACACAGGGCCATGTAGATTTGGAGGTTTTTTTCTCACTAAATAATAAAAACCATCATTTAAAACTGCATTTTGTGTTCAATTATGTTATCTTTGACTAATATTTAATGGTTTTTGATGAGCAGAAACATTTAAGTGTGACAAACATGCAAAAGAATAAGAAATCAGGAAGGGGGCAAATTGTTTTTCACACCACTGTAATACAAAGTGCAGCAGCATTCAGTTTGGTAAGTTACAGCATTACTGTGGTACAATAGGATCGAGAGCCCTGCCAGAGAGCTTGCAGTCTAGAGGAGATGTTGATGAAACAAGGTGAAGCAGATCAGTAGCTGTAACCAAGTTGTCAGTGGAGTATAACTAGTGGGTCTGCAATAGGTCTGTAAGAGGGGTAGAAGTGTCCAGGTCCAGAATGTAAGCTTGCCTGAAGAGGTCATTTTTGAGGTTGCGTTTGAAGATATGAAGTGATGGCGAGTGATGTATAAAGCGAGGAAGCGAGGAGTTCCAGAGCAGAGGGGCAGCACGAGAAAAGTCCTGTATATGGGCGTGGGAAGAGGTGATCAGAGTGGATGAGAGGAGAAGATCATTAGCAGAGTGGAGGTTACGCCTTGGGTACTATCGATTTAACATGTATGGGGGGGGCTGTATTGGAGAGAGCCTTGTAGGATAAGGTTAGTGGCTTAAATTGGATCCTTTGGGAAATGGGAAGCCAGTGGAGAGATTGACAGAAAGGGGCAGCGTGTGAGAAGTGGGAAGAGAGGTGAATGAGCCTGGCAGCAGAGTTAAGGATTGATTGGGGCATGAACTAGAATTTTGGTAGCGTTTTGTGAAAGGAAGGGACAAATGCATGAGATGTTTTTGAGCTGTAACTGACAGGAGTTGAACAGGGTATTAATGTGGTGTTTAAAGGAAAGTTCCGAGTTAACGTTTACTCCCAGGCATCAGACGTAAGGTGTTGGGGAGATTGGTGTGTCATTGATGTGGATAGTAGTGTTAGATAGGGGGTTAGATCTGGAGGGTGGGAAAATTACAAGTTCGGTCTTATCCATGTTGAGTTTGAGGAAGCGGTAGGGCATAAAAGCAGAGATGCCATTTAGGTATACCTAGGGAGGATAAAATGTGAATCAGTAAAGGGTGATCTACTGTATCAAAGGCTGAAGACAGGTCAAGCAGAATAAGTAGGGAATAGTGGCTTTTAGATTTAGCATTAAGCAGATTGACGTGGTATTCAAGCAGTTTAGATGCAAACAGGAGAAGAGAGACAGGCTGGTAACTAGATAGAGCAGATGGATCCAGAGAAGGTTTTTTGAGAATAAGGGATACAATATCATGTTTGAATGAGGAGGGAAAAGTACCCATGGATAGGGACAGGTTAAAAAGAGACATAAGGGCAGGTGTAAAGGAAGATAAGAGATGGGGAATGAGAAAGGAGGATGGGGTCAATGGGGCAGTTGGTGAGACAGGCCTTGGAGAGAAGGCTTGAAAGTCTATGTTCTGTAATATTGGAAAAACTGGTGAGAACAGAGATGGAGGTGGCGGAAGGGAGGCCGGACAGAAATTTAGATATTTATGTACTGTGCCCCCTAGTATAACTTTTTTGTATTTCACTATTGTACAGAGCTGAGTCCCCTAGTGGCACTTTATAAATAAACTATACCAAAAAACTTTTAAAAATGCAATAAGTTAAAAAGAAATAAGAAATCCTACCAAGTATCACATCCCCTAAACTAAATTGCTATAGTACTTGTTAGTTTTATTACAGTTGTTTTGGATAAGAGTCTACCAGTTTGGTATATCTACCCCCTATTACCCCCCATTCAAAGAAATGTTCACTAATGTATAGGCACCATAAAGGCCTTGGAAGTTTTTAATTAAATTTGTGTTTGTCTTTTTTTTTAATTGGTATCCTGTTTTAGTTCCAACACCAAACACATTTTGTATTTGTGCACCATCTATATATATGGAACATTCTAGAACACAATTACTAAAGACATTTACATATGGGCAGAGGCATACTGTAATTGGACAGTATTTATTGATATCATTGAATTTTTGTAATGTAATAAATGTCTTCATTTATTATGGAAGCTCTGGGTTGCCTGCAATGCCACACAGGACTGTTGGGGCCCACCAGGAAATCTGAGACCAGGGGCCCACCAGGACAAGTTTAGGGGCCTACCTAGCATTTCATATTTCTGTTATCACTCATTTACATATCTATCTTACTCCTGCTGACTCCTATTGTTTATTAAAATACATTTCATACTGTCCCTTTGGTTCTGTATTTAAATGTTAGTAGTTTTCTTTGAATGAACTGTGGGCCCACTGGGGGATTCCCCTGTGACCCTGTGGGGGGCCAGTCCAACACTGGTTGCCTGTTCTGCTGGGGGAACCCCTGAAGTTATTTAAACCTGTGTTTGTATTACTGAATTGGTATCCTGTTATAGTTGACAACACCAAACATTATTATTATAATTGAGTGCTCTCTGTAATGTATGGGACATAATAAGACACCATTGACAATGATATTTAAGTATGGACAGAGACATTTGGGGTGGGGGTATGGGGCTATTTATGTGGGTATGTGTACACTCTTATTAATATTACTGGAGATTATTATTTGGGGTTGTATTTGTATTACTGAACTACAGTATACTGAACATTTTATTACGGTTACACAACACCAAGGGCCTTATTTACCCTCTCTGGTTAAATGTTTCTTCTGACATTTAGTACGAGAAATCCCAGCATGACTTTAACACCAGTTATTAGTACAAATGGCGTTTTCTGAAAAGGAAATTGCATTTTAAAAAGGAAAAAAAAAACTCTCTCTTTTTGTTGAGAATGATAGATTTATTTAATGTCAAGTCAGAATCCATTCTCCAATGTAACAAATCAAACAGATATTAATGTATAATTGAGCCAACAGAAAATGAATTCCAATCTGCTAACAAATAATGAAGTCAGGACCATCGCCCATTTTTGTTCTTATGCCATGGCTTGAGGGATCACAACTGCAGTAAACTGTTATTTGGTTGTTTTTTTTCTTCTTCTTCAAATACAACAATAAATTAGACTTTTCTACCTATTAAACCAATTTGTGAAACAGAGCCTTTTTCTTTTTTTTCCTGTATTCTGTATTCTAGTTTCCTCTCTGATCCAATTTTTCACACGTGGGCGTATTAAGAAAAGAGAATAACATCTGTGGGATCTCTAGTGGTTACAAGTTTACATGGGAAGCTTTCCAATGACATGGGAGCTAAAGTATGCCAAAGGTTTTTT
The DNA here is from genome assembly GCA_019447015.1 of Hymenochirus boettgeri. Taxonomy (NCBI): domain Eukaryota; kingdom Metazoa; phylum Chordata; class Amphibia; order Anura; family Pipidae; genus Hymenochirus; species Hymenochirus boettgeri. The sequence continues at coordinate 63,086,737 of CM033471.1, forward strand.
TTTTTTTGGAATGCTGCCTTTCTAAAATATTTTTAGTCTGCATGAAGAATTTCTCTGCAATTTTTGTCAATTGTGAAAAGAAAGCATATTGTAAATTACAAATGAGAGGCTTTTCATATCATTTATTTGCTATCAGATGTGGGTATAGAAATGACCATCTGTATAAAGTTAATCCAATTTATCCAAGTGGATAAAGTGTAGATAAACGTTTTTTTTAAAAATTGTTTGAAGGATTTGCACCCATGATTTTATTACATTTCTCTCTTTCTTTACATAGACGAGAAATGTATTAAATAACTTTGGATTGTTCCTGCTGTATGAAAACAATGTAAGGCCAGACACGCCATTCATCTATGGCCTGATATGTCTGATCAACAGATTACTAATTTCTAAACTGATTGGTAGTCTGTTGATTGGGAATTAAGGCGTTAGTGTCCATTGAAGGCCACACAATCAGCAAGGGTTTGCCAATAGGTCCAATTGCTTAGGCTGGGTACACACCAGAAGATATTTTCGGCTGACCAATAGATTCACGGCACTTTCGGTCGGACGAAAATATCTCCTGGTGTGGGGCAGCCGGCCGCAACCGACCTCGATCATCTGTTTGTCCGGATCAGACAATCGGACGTGTTGGAAAATCATGATCGATCGTGCGGTTCCCTATGGGACTGCACGGTCGATCGTTTGGAAATTTGGCCACGGACAAATATGCTGCAGCCGACAGACATTTGTCCCGGCCGAGCTAGTAAATTGTATTTTAATATAACCAATTTAGATGACACATAATTCAATCCTCAGTTGAATCAAAGGTGTGTAGAGCCAATGGATACTTTCAGTGCTCTACCCTTCTCTGCTCCGTACCCAGCGGTCAGCAACTACAACATCAAAGAGTAGAAAGGGAGCACCACACAGCAATCAACACTGCAACAACTTTAATGGCGGCATGTTTCGGACCACACAGGGTCCTTTCTCAAGCAAGTGTGCTTTTTCTACTTCAATTTCTACTGATCGCACTTTGGACTTTTTAACTTGATAGTGAATTGCACTGTTTTCCTTTTAATTAGGAAGTTGGACACTGATGAATAAGAAACTACACCTTGTTAATAGAGGGAGAAACCCTTTGAACAGGGGTGGAGCCTGTTGTCTATTTAACCCCATTCACTTGTTTGCACATTTGCTTGAGAAAGGACCCTGTGGGGTCCAAAACATGTCGACATTAAAGTTGTTGCAGTGTTGATTGCTGTGTGGTGCTCCCTTTCTACTCTTTGATGTTATAATTCAATCCTGTTTTTACCCTTACAGTCAGCATTAAAAGTGTATGATCCCCAGCAACCACCATTCCCATCACATTATCCTTCTCCATTATTTCCTGAGAGCTTTCTTGCATTTGCATTTATGTATTTTATTTCTTATATAGAGCTACATATTCTGTGGCGCTTTACAATTATTTAATCCATTCACATCAGGCCCTGTCCCGAAGAGCTTACAGTTTTAAAGGGTTTGTCCACTGGTAAAATAATTTTTTGGTATTACATTTTATTGAATTGAATTTTTTGGTATTTACCTTCCGTTCTTCAATAAAACATTCAGAAGCCACGAGAGAAGATTCAGAACTTACCCCACCGCCGCGTCCGCTGACAGGTCCCGACGGACTCTCGGACTCTGTAATTGATGCGCATGCACAACACACTTGGGAAGCACATAGAGTACTAAGTCCATTGGGACCTGTCAGAGGACACAGCAGAGGAGCAAGAGATCAAGTTACTTGATCTCTCGTTTCGGGCTCCTGAAGGTTTTATTGAAGAACGGGAGGTAAGACACAGCTCCTTTACCTCCTGTTCTTTAATTAAACTGAATACCAAAAAATTATTTTAGCAGGGGAGTTACCCTTTAAGCTTAAAAATACTGCCCTGTGTGCCCATTTGTTCTCTTGAATATACATTATTCCTTATATTGCTCCTCCTATGTTGCAGCTTTTCTCCTCATAATTCCTGTATGTATACTACTTTGTTGTGACAGTTTATGTAATGGGAAATAGGAAAGGAGGTGCCCATGCTAATTCCTGAAAGAAGTCCAGCTGGTTCCAAAGTGATTTATCCTTTATCACAAGCTCTGTGTGGTTAACTCTTCAGACACAGTGTTATTGTATTGTAAAAACAGAGCTGCTTCTATTTGTAGGCAGCCTTTTAGCTGTCTGTCTTGGCATGTTAGGATAATATCAAATAAAAAATGTCAAACTACACATACCTGTGATTTACAGCTGTGTATTGCGTAGGCCACCTCATTCCTGTTGGAAACAGATGTCAAAGGGTTCAATGATAAATAATTTGTACAAACAAAAAACATGTCAGACATGGAACAATCAACTTGAAAGAGAGGTAAAATTGACTTAGATTTTGTTGATAAGGCCACAGTGACATCTGCAAGTGCAAAATGATGAATTCCTTTAGCAAGAATGTGAATCACAAGATAGCCCCAATGCTGCATGTCAAAAAATGACAATCATCTGTAAACTATGTAATATTACCAATGTAAAAAATAACGATCATTAAACCAATCAGAAATTAACAATCGGTTTAACGATCGCTAAAAAGAGATACCGCCCCTTTATGTATATGGTTATGAGTTTATGTGTCAGGAAGGTTTTTTTTGCCTTCCACTGGATCAACTGCTAGATAGGGTTAAAGGGGAACTGGGGTCTCCAAACAAGTTAAGTTTAAATGAAAGGCCAGTTTCCTACCTTTAAACGAGCCATCAACCACCTCTCTACGTGCTCCACAGCCCAAGATCTACAGAAATGACTCACCAGAAAGTTAATGGGTAGGAGGCTGACATGTGACATTCCTGAGGCTTCTCCTGCACAGTGCCGCCGGCGAGCACAGCTTCAGACTCCCTCAGTGTGTGAAGTCCTCTCTGCTGTGTGAAGTGCTGCCATAGAAGGTATAGGGGGAGGTCTGAGTAACCCACGGCGCCCACGAGTGGGTGGGGCTTAGGCACCTGTGAGTGGGCGGGCCTAGGCACCCGTGAGTGGGCGGGGCCACATGGGGCTGTAAGATAATGGGTCATGGGTTGCCTGCAACTGGGGGGACCATGGGGTCTATGAGTGGGAAGGACCAGGGGGGCTGCAAAGGGGAGGAGGAGACACAGAACAGATTGACTGACAGTTTCAGAGCAGGAAGCAGGAAGTGCAGGGGACCTGGTGATGCTGCTGCCATATCACACACAAAAATGTAAATATCTTCAAAACTATGCAAAATAAACAATGGAAATAAATTGCAAAAATTATCAGGGGAGCAATTCCTATCAATTTACCTAAAGTCATTTTTGGACCACAGTTCCCCTTTAATGAATAGGGTATAAAGGTTGGACTAGATGGACAAATGTCTTTATTCAATCTCAATTACTATGTTATTATGTTATGTTGTTTTTTTAGAGACTCACTGGATATTTTTTAGATTAATCAATATTACGACCTGCTACATGATCAGTAAAAAGTTAATTTACAGCAGCATCATGAAACCTAATGGGAAAACAATTTACTAATATGGTAGTTTCTGTTTAATATATTTTCTTTTCAATCTCAATGTACTATGATCCTATTCACATATTTTTTATAATAATCTACCAGGAGTGTAGCAAACACAAAAAAACTCTAATAAAGATAAAAACACCGACCCCCCTGTAGTACTCAGAATAAGGACTGCCAGGGCCTGACCTAGTGGTTATTGGTTGTTACAGATTGCATTTGCAGCTATTGCCATTATTCTGTAACAGGTGGAACCCTGAAATTGGATTCCTTCTAATTGTGAACCAAAGACCACTGCACTAAAGGTTCGTACACACGTGCGATTGTGGGTGCCGACCTGTGATGCACGATGGGCATCACATAATCAGGCCGCTGGTTCAAAGGTCCCAGATAATCGTGCTCATACACGGCATGATTATCGGCCGAAACAGCCATTCATACACATAGTGTGGGTCGGCACCCGCGTTCACACGTGTGTACGAACCTTTAACTTTTGGCCGTTGCAAATCTAGGTGACTAAAACGTGACTCGGCCCTTGACATTTAAAAAAACACATTTATAGAACAATACATTTCACACTGGAAATATTAACCATTTCATTTGCCCAAAGGAAGGTTTTTGGATCCAGTATTACAGTACTTAGGCATGTAAGCAAGTACCAACCCGACTAGTTTCCTTTGACAAGAACTATTTGCGTCCAGACTGGTTCCTGATCTTTTTGACCACTCAGACATTTTAAAATAAAGGCAAGGTCAACATAGGTGAAGAGCTATTGCCATTTAAAGAATTCATAAGTGGCATGTCTAGTACAAGAAAATATATCTGTTTTTTCTTGTCTGTTAAACAATTATATGTATAAACAATTATAATGTTACAATATAAACAAAAACATTGTCAATTACAAAAGAAATGTTAAATTCATTTTTCAAGACTATAACCCAATACAAACAGAATCAACATCAAAAATAAACAATTTATTTGTCTCCAATAAAACTTTACCTTTTGCAGCTCTGGGTAACTCCCAAACAGGATTAACCCCATGTGACTATTGAATGGTTGGGAAGTCTGATGGGAATTGTCTGCTGGGAAGAAGGTGTGTCCTGCTAGTGCTATCCCCATGGTGGGGCTCTCCTGCCTCCACAGGCAGGGGCCCCGCTCCCCACCAGGGACCCTTAAAAGAGCCTTTTGGGGCTTAGGGGGTCCCACAGTTCAAAATCGGGCCCCTCCTCTCTGGCCCTGGAAAGAGCCTTCAGGGCAATGATAAGTGTCTTTGGGGCACTAAAAAGTGCATTTGGAGCTTAAGGGGTCCTTAAAAAGAGCCCCTGTGGCCCCTACAAGAGCCTTTGTTGGGGGACCCACTGCACAAAACCGGGACCCCATTGGCTTTTAATAGTGCCCTTGCAGCCCTCAGAAGGACCATTTCAGGGTCCTGCAGCTCAAAACTAGGACCCCCGGCTCTTTCCAGAGCCCAGGGCCACTCCTGGTCCTAAAAAGGACCTTTTAAGGTTTCTGCTGTCTTCTTTTTTTCATCTTTATTGCCGCCTTTAGGGCTCTGTCAAGAGCCAATATGGGTCCAGGGTTTTTTCCCCCCAGAATTTTTTATTGAGGGAATTCAGGTACATATCGTACAGACAACTTGTATATAATTATGTCTTATATAGATGATGAGGCAAAAAAAGAACCGTATTATTCGATCTACATTCAGCATTTCTGTAACATTTATAATAATAATAATGTGTAACTTTGATAAACAATTCCTGTCCTGCCACTTCACCACTCCGCTATGCTCCCGTTGACCGTCTCAAATTCGCCTTTCCCATAGGGTTTCTCTTAATCAAGAGAGTTCAGGGTATTAAGCTAAGTGTGATCATTTTAATTACTTTCTCATATTGGGAGTCCTCTTGCATCAGACATAGCGTAGCGCCAGGGGGAGCATATTTCATCATAGACTCGCACTGTTCCACTCAGGGTATGGGATTTTTTTCGTTTTCGCAAATCCAACATATTAGTTCGGTTTCTGATAGGGCGGGTTGTTTCCAAGTTTTTGCTACGAGGCTACATATTGCTGCACATAAACTATAGATTAGTTTGTTAGGTTGTTATTAGCTGTGGAAAATAAAGGTATATGTTTATCAAATAAAGCTGTCCAGGGGTCCAATGGGACCTCTTTATATAGCACTTTATGTATCAATTTTTCACATAGCTGCCATAGCTTTTGTGTCTCAGGGCAATCCCACCAGCAATTTTTTAGGTCTGCAACTGTGCTGGGGCGAGGCCGTCCGGAAAATATGACTTAGTCTGTGAGGGGACAGGTACCAGTGGTGAAACATTTTAAAGCTTTTTTCCTGGAGAACAATGTTAGCTGAGCACTTTCAGAGGGACTGAAATATGTTTGTCCATTGTGAATCTTCCAAAGTGCTATCCAACCAGTGTTCCCACCTTGTCATAAAAGCTATTATATGTGTATGTCTTGTGTTATTTAGAATAGAGTAAAGTTGAGAAATAAGGCGTCGGTTATGTTGTAAATTGTTTGAAACAGATTCAAATTTAGTCTTCTCAATATTTTGTGTAGAAACAAGTGTCTTTTTTATATAGTGATTGACCTGTTGAAAGTAATACCATTCTGTTACTGGTAGTTTAAATTGCGTTCTCGCCCCTTCCCAGGGCAGTAGACTGCCACCTGTCATTAACTGTCCTATATTGGTGATCAATGTTCCCTCTAACCACAGATTGGCTGTGTGCGCAGAAATATATTTTCTGTGTGCATACAAAATGAGATTTTGTGCGCTCCATACCACAGCACTTATATTCCAGAAGATTTTTGTGTGCGCACCACTTTAATCTGTGTGCGCAGGCCTGCAGAATTGTGTGTGCGCGCACGAGCACACAGCTTGGAGGGAACACTGTTGGTGATGCCTTTTGTCCTCAATTGGGTCCAACCTTTCCGGATTGTGAAAAATAGTGGTCATCAGTGAGGGTTTGTTGCAGAGTTTGTATGTTGTTAATGTATCGTAACATAATTTTATTGAGTGTTGAATATTTGGGTTGGTGCCGCATTCTGCTAAAGCTAACTTGATGTTGGGAAGCCATAAGATGTTGTTTAATGGTATGTTGGGAATTATGGCTTGTTCAATTTCTATCCATCTGGGTATTTCTGAGGTTTTGTTCCACTGTAAAGTTTGGGATAGTCAAGCAGCTAAGAAATAGTGTTTTATGCGCCCCTCCCCCCATTTTTCTTGGTCATTGTAGGGTTTTACTACCCTTATTCCCTTATTCCCTACCCTTATTCTAGAATGTTTGTTGTTCCACAAGAAGTTTGATATACGTCATTGTAGGTGGCGGAGGTCTGATGGTTTGAATGCTATCAGTAGTGATTGGAATAGGTATAAGAGCCTGGGCAGTAAAATCATTTTAATACTGTTAATTCTGCCAAAGAGAGAGAGGTTGTAGGAAGTCCATTGCTTTAATTGTATTAAGGATTGAATTAGGGGGGGGGTGGCGTTGTGTAGTGAAGAGGGGTCCGAGCATATTTTGATGCTTGTGTAAGTAAAATGAGAGGGGACCCAGTGGAAGTCAAAGTTTAATTGGAGTAGTTTTGTTTTGGGAGAGGGTAGATTAATAGGGAGTATTGTGGATTTTGAATGATTTATTTTGAGTCCCGAGACTGGGTGTGGTAGTGAAGTTTGAGGGCATCCCTGTCTCGTGCCGTTGAGTATTGGGAAGGATGGGGGTCATGTTTTTGAACTGTGGGACCCCCAGCAAGGGCCAGGGAAGAGGAGTCCTGGTTTTAAGCTGTGGTGAGGTGCGGGGTCCCTGTCTTTGGTGGGGGGCATTTGGGATGGCTGTGTCAGGACAAGCACCCCCCACCCTTCCCAGCATGCACTCGCAGCCCAAGTATAGTGTGATGTGATACCCCCATGACAAAACACTATCCCATGACACAACCCCTCCATGACCCCCGTGACAAAACCCCCTGCAACACCCCTACCCACGACTCCTAACCAATGTGCACAGCACAATTGCTACACAATAAGTGTGACACCCCCCACCTACTCACTAAGTCAAACATGCGTTTTATAAATATGGACGTTACTTAATTTCCCAACATTGTTGCAGGGATGTCTAGTGTTACTGTTGTGAAGAGCAGCAGTAAAAATGAGTTGATTTGTAAATATTCCCTTTAAACATATTTTCCCAAAATAAACTTTTTTCTACCCACTCAAATATCACACAGGCAATTAATGCCTCCTTGCACCTTTTAAGAAAAATGTTACATGGACAAGTCCACTAATACAGTACAATATGTTTAATAGATTCACAGGGCATTTTGGGTTGCACTTGCACCCCTGGCTAATGGTTCTATATTCTACATGTATATGAAGCCAAAAATGATTGCAGTGTGAGTATTCACCCAAAATAAATTCACTCATAATAAAATAATGTATGTTGCCTGGATTGGAAGTTTGCTAATAGATTTTAACTAAAATGTAAATGTTAGTGACCTTTAAATTAAATAGCTAATTAGAGTGTGAATGTAGTGCTTTGCTCTTTGTTTTGTAGATTTAACATGAATACAAACATTGACAACATTTCTAGAAGAGAAAATGTAATTTTTTTTAACAAGATGCAGCTTAACCACTAAAGGGAAGTATTTTTGCAAATCAATGGAAATGTTCTTTTGTTGTTCCTTTTACAATGTTTTAACCAGGAACACTATTTGTAGAGGAAACATCTGTTTTTAAGTCACCCACTTTTACAGCTAAAAGAGCTGACCTTAGAAAGTGAAGTTGAAATCACTTCCAGAGGCCACACATGGTGTCTTAATGTCTGTCTCAGTAACAAGAGGAACAAAAATAATTGGAGCCACCCGGTGCACACATTGGATTTAAATAATAAAGGGGTTTTACTGTGTTTTGCTGTAAAATTATTTAGACTAGAATATGTTATTAACCTTTACTTCTCCTTTAAGTTGCACCAGGATATTTTTTTTTTAATTGCTGTTTTTCGATTGTAATTTACGTATTGTTCTTGTACATCTGGTATGATCTAAAAACGTTTATTCTATCACATGGTAAAAAAGAATTTCAAAGCAGCTAAAGAATTTCAAAGACCTAAACGTCAAACTCGTGGCCTTCTTTATGTTGGAAAACTACAACTTCCAGCAAACACAAGTTTGACATTACCGAACTACTTTTGAAAAAGTATTTGTAGAATACCCTATTCAAAAAGAGGTGCAAAAATGTACCAGAGCTGTTAATTTGCCTCAACCAATTAGATACCTTTTTACTGGTCCACTACAGGCAGAAAACTTTTGATAACATCTGGTTGGTTGCTTTTGTTGAAAAGTAAACAAGGAATAGAAATTTACATTTACTGACACAGCCAATGTTTGAATGGTTGCCCTTATATAACCTTTCAGTTGCCTATTTTTACAAAGAAAATTAAAAATAAACACATAAAATAAAATGCAAAATAACAAAAATAAATTATATTGAGATTCCCTAGTTTCAGTCCAAGATACCTTACTTAACACTATTCTATAACAACAAGGGGATATATCTGTTGTATTCAATTAGATCAACTGGACTTGAAGTTTAGTTCTTGAAGACGTTTCGCTAGTCATCTGACTGGCTTTCTCAATTCAGAATGACTTGTACAAGAATCTGTGGCATTTATGTACCCTGGAAAATCCCAATTAGCATATCACAGCCAGGTGTTAAGGGCGTGATTGGATAGTGGTTAAGAGGTGTTATAGGAATGCCCAGAGTAAGGTGTCAAAACAGCATTGTACATGGCAGACAGTTGGTGTTAAATCCCCCCACCTCTATTTAGGCTTGGTTTCTTTATTTTCAGATAAATGGCCTCCTTAACACCTTTCTTGAGCCAGTCATGTTCCTTTGCCAATATGTTAACATTACAATCTTCAAAGGTGTGCCCTTTATCCTTAAGATGCAGGTACACGGCATCCTGATCCGAGGAATTGGCTCTTCTGTGCTGGGCCATACGTTGATGCAGTTGCTGTTTGGTCTCCCCCACATACAAATCAGAGCATTCTTCACTGCACTTCACTGCGTATATGTTGTCGCTTTTCTTGTGTTTCGGTATTGGGTCTTTCGGATGTACCAATTGCTGCCTCAGTGTGTTGTTCAGTTTAAAGCAGACAGGGATACGGTGTTTTTTGAAAATTCTTGTTAATTTTTTGGAGACCCCTGCTACATATGGGATGACTATGTTATTTCTCCTGTCTTGCTTTTCCCTTTCAATGTTGGTATTCCTGTTCTTTTTGAGAATATTAGTTGATCTAATTGAATACAACAGATATACCATGACCTGGATGAATGATAACCTTCACAAACAAGGGGATATGATTACTGTGTATAAATACATTAACGGGCCATATATTAAAGGGGCATTGTTCACCAAAAGAGCATGTTAGAGGACATGTGGACATTAAAGAAAATAAATTTACAGGGTTATTCAATAAAAGTTCTTATTGTTTAAAATGGTGCTAATTTTGCCCCAACCAATCAGATGTTAGCTTTCAAGTGTTAAATACCATCTGATTGGTTGGGGAAAAATTAGCACCATTTTAAACAATAAGAACTTTTATTGAATTAACCCTGTTAGTCTTCAAGTTTGGATAGGGTTTTTCACTGTGAGAACGGTAAAACTATGGAACTGTCTTCCATTGGAAGTTGTGATGGCAGGTACAGTTTCAAAAGAAAGCTTAATCAGTTTCTGAAAACAAGGAATGTTGCATGTTACTGGTATTGTTACATAAAGTAGAGTTGATTTCTGATTGCCACTTGGAGTCCGGAAGGAATTATTTTCCTCTTCATAATTCTGGCAGGTTTTTTTTTTTGCCTTCCTCTGGATCAACAGGAAGTGTGGGTATTGCCAATTAGGTTGAACTGGATGGACGTATGTCTTTATTTAACCTCAAATACTATACTATACTATCTTAAGGAATGGTGCCCAATGCACACCAGAACAGAGATTGGGAAGTTAAAGGGGGTGCGCCTAAAGCTCTTATCATGTCAGAATGGGGGTCTGCTCATGCGTTCCTTATGGGTGTCAAGTTCTAGAGTAAGATATGTTACAGGATGTTCACATTTTGATTAGTTTTCCATACTTTTTTCATCTGGCAAAGCAAATTAGTTTTTTAACCTCCTGTGCTTTTGATGCTGGATTTTCATTTATAGTAGAAAAAGGACAATATTAACACTGTCACCTCCTCAATTAAAATGGAGACAGTGACCAATATTCACCAACATATCTAGGGACATTTTAAAGCTTCTTCTTGAAAGGTTCTTATTCTAATTAGACCTGGTTTGGCAACCATGTCTCCCAAACTAGAGGTGTGTACATCTCAGACAATTGGCATTTGCAGTATTCCAGCATTCCAACAATCATTTAGACAGTTGCTCTACCAACTAAATCCAGGCACTTGTTTTATCCAATGGGCCCTATAGTCATGCTCTGTGTGCTTTAAGGTGCGATTTATGTTGGCTGTCAATGGCACAAGACAGGTTGCATCTGTGGTGTTTGTTGATCCGCCAGGACAGATCCCCAACTATGCTGATGGAAGCCTCCCCGCATATAGATTGCTGGGCGAAGCTTTAGTTGTGGGCGGCATAATTGTGCTTCTGTAATAAGCGTGACACAGGGAGAGAGAAACAAGTAACGAGGAAATGTAGAAACACATATAAAGGCAGGAGATTCATTGTTCTGAACTTCCATTAGATTCATCTATATTTCACAGATTTACGAACACTATTAAAATATTTTCCACGATTTGTGAATTTTAGGAATCAGTTCCTTTAACAGCAGTTTGACAGTGGGTTTTTTACATTCTGATTTTCCTTTAGAAAATGTTAAACTTTGAATCATGCAATTTATCTATATGTGAAACAAATATGTAATTCACAAATCACCTCCTAGTGTTATATAATTCACACATGTATATTTTCAGTAGTCAGCAAGAAAATGCAGTAATAACCAGGCCAGTCATAAAACAACCAGCACAAGGGATCAAGGGTTTAGAACTTGCATTTGGACACTGGAAAATGTGATAGTTAACCCCCCTAGGACATAGGTGCTCCAGGCTGTGGCCAAATGTTATGTGTGGACTCATAGCTATATTTACAAATAGGTCTGAATGGATAATAAATGTGCTGTTAACAGGCATTTTGGTAATAAAGCAAATTGATCCCTTGAACGATACATGGAGTTATGTATGAACCTAACACACCATAGAAGCAATGTCCATAACTCTCCCAAACTACATATATTAATCTACTGGCTCTTAACCCACTATCTCTTGTGAGACAATCTTCTCCTTGTCTTAGCATAGAGACAATACCAGTCTCTTTTACATTATATTGCCCCATATCATTTTGTATGGGGCATGCTTTCTCTATTTAAATCCCCCCCTTTTTCCCAGAGTGGGCGGAGCTTCGGGAGGCCCGTCTGCCCAGCTCGTTTCTGATAGGCTAAGGTAACGATTGGCCGGATAAAGAAGGGGGTGGCGTCAGGAGAGGCTGGTATGACTATCTCCTGTCCTCATTGGTTGAACCAGGACCCAATAGGAAACGGCTTTAGTACGGTGAAGGGTATTTCAGGAGACATGTGGGACCGGCATTCTACCTATGACTAAGCTCCCAAGTGGAACAAAATGCGTCAGGGGGACTTGTGTGTGGTTTTTGGCACTTCACCTATAGACCCAAAGCATAGGAGTATCAGCCAGTGATTCTAACCATCTGATCTCCATCTTTCTTTTTGTCTGCTCAGCGTAGCAATGATAGCACGCATATTGCAGCACTGAGGTGTGTTTTTTATAGTGCCTTTCTTGCATTTTAATTCCATTCACATCAAGCAATTGTTTTGCTATTCCTTCTCTCTTAGTAACAGGGGTTTGAGACTAGTTTTCACCTAATAGACCAGGAGGGCACCGAGTGCCTAGGGATATCTTTCAGCACTAGGGCAAGCAGGGTGGAGAGGCTGCTCCCACCCTTCCTAGGGTCATATAGGATCCTCTCCCTCCTGAGAACTCTATCTTACCCCTCCTGTCGCATTCAACTGCTGTGATGGAGCTTTTTAACTTTTGTATTCACATTTTAATATATTTATTAAAAGTTATGTTTTAAGCCCTATTCCCCTCCATTTTGTATGCCGGTTGCACTTTCATTAATTGCTGTATGCACTTTATAAGAGGGTTACTTTTTGTTTTTCTACCCTTTGTAATAAAGCAAATTGAACCATGTCCCCAAGAGCAAGCACAGTTTATGGGGACTGCTGGTTAAAATATGGTGGTATGGGCCCCTCACAACCTTGGACCGTTGTTTGGGGGGCTCTTGGAAGTTGGGGGACTGGAGAATTGCTATGTTGCCCCTATGGTAGCAAGGGGGGCTCCATATTCATATTTTCCCAATGACAGATACAGCCTCCATCTAGAAAACCACTGTAGATGAAGCAGGAATAGGGGTCCCATCATAGTTTTGCTGGGGGGGGGGGGGCAGCGTTTCCTAGTTACACCCTAGCCCGGCTCAATTGGAAAATTGCTGGTATAAGTACACTGTCCTGGATGAGAGGGCTAGATGAAACCAAAATTAAAAACCAAAAAAACTATATGCAGCTTTCAGACTATCTTAAAGCTGCTAGTTTCAGTTTTATTTCAACACATTCTGCAATACAGACAATCCCTATACCTTTGTATAAGGTTTGACCTCTATTACTGCAATCAACATCAGTCCCCATATCCTTCTAGCAGGACAAACATTAATAACCAATGGCAGTTTTTGGGCCATGATGACCAATGTCACAACCTAAGGAGCATTCATGATTTATTTAAAATCCATTATTATTATTGTTTTTTTCTTTTTTACCCAAATATCTCTTTAAGTTTCATTTCAGTTTTAATAACACATTTTGGCTCATGCAGTTTAAAACCTTAAAGGGGGAAGATAAGGATAATGCCTTAAAAGTTGGTGCCCCCATCTAATTTTATTTCCTTATTTTCCAGATTGCAGCCATTGTGAAACTGTAATATGTAAAACACATCATGTGATTTTGCAAACTTGCACTTATACTTTTCAAATTACCCTTAGGTGAAACAACTCCATTAACATGCTTAAACCTAATTATCTTGTTCTGCCTGAGGAAGAGAAGATAGCATAGGTGCAGACAAAACTGGACATCACTGACCTAAATCAGGAGCTGCTTTTTGTCTGTTATTCCTGGTATTCTGTTCCCAAAAATATGTGTTTAACTAAAAGGTGAAAGTTGAAGAATAAACTTAAAATTTGCCTTGAAAGGCTGAATTTTGGAAGGAAATTTGTGTCTATGTTGCAGATTTTAAAACTCAATGAAGACAATGTTGTTGTTGTTTTTTTTTTTTACTATAGTTACCCTTTAAGAATGCATGCCATGGGAATGGAAGGGTAGGTCAGTAGGTGTGTGCCCCCTTCTTCCAGCTGCATGTTTGTACCTTCCTAATTTGGGTGCCTTATTTTTAGTGGAGCAGGAATGCCATTAAATCATTTAGATCTTTTAGCTTTATCCTTTTTTGTCAAATTTACCCTTTTTAAATCCTTACAGGTCTATGTACCGAAAGCTGCAAATGGCTTTTTCCATCTAAAAGTCCCGTTAACCCATGTACCAAGGGTTGACGTGACTTTAAAACATAAGTAGCGGCAGTTACGGCGGTACGCAAAATCTGTGTCACGGAACCGCTGCCAGCTATGTACCAAGTCAGTATACCAAAAAGAAAAAAGTAGTGGACATAGAATGGGCACACCACCAAAGTATAAGTTCAAAGTAAAAACTCCTTTATTATAATACACAAAATGGGAGTAAGAGTATACAAAAGGAACATACAGTTAAAATCCCATCCAGCTCAAATGGATGTTCAACATTATAAACTGGTACTAGTGCAGTAATAGATATATTGGTGTATCATAAATGCAGCAGGAATCACCTAATGAAATAAGGCATACCGTATATACTCGAGTATAAGCCGAGGTTTTAGGTTTAAAAATTAACCTAAAAAACTTGACTCGGCTTATACTCGAGTCACAAGGAACTTACCTTCAATCCAGAGGCAGCGTGAGTCCGGCCGGCAGTTCCAGTAGTTCTTCACGGTTGCGCGATGACGTCATCACGCACGCTGGCGGGATGACGTCATCGCGCAGCCGCGAAGCAGTAATGGGAACTGCCGGCCGGACTCGCGGCTGCTTCTGGATTGCAGAAAGGAAGCTGAAGACCAGGTACGGGTAAGTGAGCGGGGGGGGACTGGGGGAGGGTGGGGGTACTGGGGGGAGGGTGGGGGGACAGTATGCCATCAGCAGACACCCACATTACCTTTTTACTATAGGTGGTTGGAAACTACAACTCCCAGCAAACAAGCATGCTGGGAGTGTTGTAGTTTCCAAACATCTACAGTGGAAAGGTATTAGGGTGGGGGACAGTATGCCATACAGTAAACCCCAATACCTTTCTACTATAGGTGGTTGGAAACTACAAATCCCAGCAACCAAGCATGCTGGGAGTTGTAGTTTCCAAACATCTACAGTGGAAAGGTATTAGGGTTACTGTATACCCTCGGCTTATACTCGGGTCAATCATCTTTTCTAATTTTTGAGTCAAAAATGGGTGCCTCGGCTTACACTCGAGTCGGCTTATACTCGAGTATATACGGTATATGTATTTTACAGCGTAATTCCTAAGTACACGGTGAACCTCTTTATATCTGTCCTATCTGTAGTGTAACACCAGCTCTCGGTACATAGCCCCTTTATTGTGTTGATATCAAAATGCAATACATATGGTCTATGTATAATATAATGTATAAATACATATTTTTGCAATTGAGCTATGGTGCCCCGTGCTACCGGCAAATCTTATTAATATGCAATATAGAGAAAGCATGGTGCACACCAGGGACATTTCCAAAACAACTGTGATTTATTCAAACTTAGTGCAACACAGACAAAGTTTCAGTCCTATAACAAGCCAATCTGAGTGCCAATCTGAGTGCAACTCAGATGTGGTAAACATATATAACCTCTAGGTGTATCATGTGGTCGAACAAGTGGTGGACATGTGGTCCAAAATGGATAACTCCCATTAAAGGGATATGTGAAGAGAGATAATACAATTAACCTTTTAGCGGATTAATAAAGTGACGAAGTTTATTAAAATTGTTTAAAACATGTGTGACTAAAGTGCTAGTGTCATAAGGTGCTATGTGCTTTCATGTAAAACCTCCTTTAGAGCATAGTCAACAATTAATGAGTATATGATAAATCTGTTGTATTCAGTTAGATCAACTGGACTTGAAGTTTAGTTCTTGAAGACGTTTCGCTAGTCATCCGACTGGCTTTCTCAATTCAGAATGAGTATATGATAAGATTAAAAACTGACAAGTCTGATATAAATTTGTGTTCGATGATACGATAGGGTAAGATATAAATAGAACATGTGTAAAAAATATATATCTCAAATGTAAAGAGTGACTAGACTCCCCCCACCCCCCCATCTCGCTCCATCTCTCTTGAGCCCTCTTTGCTGCCAGATGCCCTAATGCTCTAACTTAGAAGCAGAACTCTACATATTGCTCTATTGTTCTGTATTGCTTGCAGCCACGTTTGCATGTATATAAGCTGGCTACATGTATATATGAATGTTTATTTATATAGCGCCACTTGGGGATGCAGCACTGTACAGTATTAAAATATAATAAAGTCATAAAAGGGGGATAAATACATAGATAGTTTAGTACATAAATATATAACTTATATAAATATATAAGTGCTAGGGCTTTGCCACAAGAGGTAATGAGGTCCCTGCCCCGTAGAGCTTACAATCTAGTTAGGTGGGTAACACACAGATACAATGGAATACAACCATGCAGGTCAAATAGAAATCACCAGAATTGGGTAAGTGGCACCCCTTAAAAAGGTTGTAATACCATGTCCAAGTATTTCCCCAGAGGTTCAAGTACACTGCCTCTTTCAGACATAATTCAGCGACCTGGCGTGCGTGTGGCATCCTTGTGAATTTTGTCGAGGGTGTAAATTATTTGACAACTTGGCTGTTAAAAATTTTAACCTCCTTTCACAAGTTTATCCATAGCTGCAGTGTTAACTGTTGTAGCTATTATTTGTTGGAACCTCTAAGTTGGATCTTCAGACAATTTTTATAAACAGACCCTTCATTCAACTTCCTCCCTGTAGTAGGTATAGTCCATTATAACTATACCACCACCTTTATCAGCTGGCTGTATGATGTTATTATCAGCTTGTAGGGATTTAATTGCCCTCCACTCAGTCTGTAATAATTAGAATCTGTTTATAATTTTTTTAGCTAGATGAATATCTTTGTAATGTGTTAGGGTAAGGTCCCACTATCACGCACAGCGGCGAATGCTGGATTTTTGCAATGCGCTTCTGTGCGTGATTCTCTGTGTGCTCTGTGTTCAGGGCCATATCATGTTATTGGCACGCATGCGATCCACACCAAAAGTCTTGCACGCATGCAAACCAATAATGGACCGGACTGCAGCGCACATAGTGGGAACTACCCAGTAGCATTGCATTAGCAATGCGAACCCTTGAAGCATGAATGGAGCGCAAATCGTGCTCTGACACGCAGTAGTGGGACCTAACCATTAGAGAACACTTTAATGGCATTATTGCTTATGGGGGAAGCTGGTGTTCATGTATGGATCCTGTGCCTCTTCCAAATTGATCCCTAAGGCTGGGCACACACGAAAAATGTTTTGTTCTGACCAAGTGTTCGCTAATAGCAATCGCTCGGACTGGACAAATGACTCTTGGTCGCAGCAATAGAACAGCTGTGATTTACCAACATGTCTGATCGCCAATTCATCTGGACAACATCCGATTACCCTGTTGAATGGGATATCTCTTCCCCTTTCCCGTGTCTAGCATTCGACCCGCTGTCACTTTTCCTAAAAAAGATGCTGAACCGGTGCCATTATTAGTCTCTATTTTAGTCTTCTATGACAACGGTGCATTACGTCTTCCTCTATAGGAGCGCAAGCTGACATTCTTGTATTGGGAAGAAGATTCAATTGGATCCGACCACCGAGCTGGTATCTATGATACCTCTAGGCCTTTGTTGGAAGTTCTTCTCATTGCTGTTCTACGCCCCTCATTTACCCAATGGGGTAATAGCTTAAAAGACCTTTTGGTTCAAACAGACCTTCATTCCAGTTAAGGACCAACTACTACTTGGTTAAAAATGATGGGTTGTTTTAAATGTACCTGATGTGCATAATGTAATACAGTAGACTGGGGAATCTTTCAACCACCCACATAGTAGGAAGCAAATTCTTTTTAAGCATAGAATATCATGCTCTAGAACTCATGTAATTTATCTCATGACTTGTCCCTGTAATCTTTCCTAAGTACTGTAGGCAAGACTTAAGCTGGGTACACACAGTAACGATAAAGCCCCGATACCGTCGGATCTTGCAGATCCTGTCTGTCATCTTTCAGAAATCTGTACTGTGTGTACCTAGCTTTATATGATGCTCCGATTAAGGATTGATGGACATAGATCTGCTATCACAACAGCCTACAGAGACAATAAAACTTCTAAACCGGTCGCAAAACATTTTTTACAAGACAGCCATAGTTTTAAAGACTTCAAATTTACAGCCATCGACCATGTGTCAGCGTTGAGATGGGGAGGGGACAGGTTGAAAATCTTGCTCCAACGTGAGGTATACTGTATAAAAACTCTGAATACACTGAGCCTTAAGGGAAAATGAGAATTGTTCTTTTAAATGCTTCCTGGAGGGGAGATATTAATTACTGGATATTAGCTACCAAGTGATTGTACAGATTGTTGTTTGTTATATTATAACATATTTTATTCTTAGTTCCCATTTTTAGTAAATATTTTTGGCTGCATTAGTACAGAAGGCAGAAAGTATTAAAAACTTTTAGCGGCCATAACCTATAATGTTTAAATGTTTACTTCATGTGTATTGCATTTAATGTATTTTCACAAGAATTTCTAGTCACTCTACATTAAAGATATATCATTTTAACACACGTTTTTATACATGTTCTACTTATATCTTACCCTATCGTATCATCAAACACAAATTTATTAGACTTATGTCAGTTTTTAATCTTATTATACACTCTTTAATTGTTGACTATGCTCTAAAAGAGGTTTTACATAAAAGCACTTGCACATAGTACCCTATGACACATTTTTAACAATTTTAAAAACACTTCCTCGCTTTATTAACCCTTTCACTGCCAGGAGATTTTGATTTTTTTTTGCGTTAACTGCCAGAAGAATTTTCAGGATTTTGTCCTTAATCGCTTTAGACTAATTTTACAGTAGGAAACCTTGCAGTAAATCAGGAATATTATACATTGTTTTTTTCAGCACAAAGTGTACTTTAATATGGTAACAAAATTTTGTAACTTTTCTGGAAATTTTACTGGAATTATGGGTAAAATATGTAAAAAAAATGAAAAATTTGCAAATTTTCATGGATTTTTCCCATTTTTACTTATAGTTATCTTAAGGTTACACACAAAAATCTTACTGTTTCTAAAAGCTCTGATACTCCCGAGTACAACGATACCAGATATATGTAGGTACCCCACTTTTCCTGTACAGGAGACCCCCCCAAACTAAAACTGCACCTCCTAGAATATTACACCAAATTAAAATGTATAACCACTACTGACAGTTAACATAGAATATCTACCAAATTAACTAAAATATCCCCACAAGTGAGATATTTTTAGAAACTACACACCCGCAGGATTTTACGAGTGAGATAAGTTTCGATCAAAATGCAGATACCCGGACGCAGCTCTTCGTCAAATTGTAAGTTACTTTCTCACATTTTCCTTTTTTTCCTCAACTGTAAAATCAGAGACAAAATCAAATGCGAATTTCAGCTAAAAACTGTGGAGGAAAGTTCAAACGCATCTCAAATATGAAAGCCTAACCCCTCCCGAATAAAACGGTATGCCACATTCATGGGTGTACCCAGAGACATGGCTGCCAACTAACCCAGAGCGTGACCAGTGCCAAATGTCAGTAGCAGCAAAAAAAAATTAGCCAGTTTTGTATTTGAACAGTCTGCAGTTTTTCCACAAAACACCCCCCCAACTCAAAAATACCCCCCACAAACTATATATTCCTGAAATCTACACACCTTCAGCTATGTAACGCTGTAGTTCGTTCATTCATACCATCAATGGTGTGGGCGCAGTTCTTCGTAGAAGTTTGCACTTTTACCAGATTTAAAAAAAAAATGAACATCAAACAACGTTCAAAAAGGTCGAAATCATGCCAAAACCCCATGGAATGTAAAAAAAAGGTACCAAATATCAATCTCCCAAATGTCCTGAATCAAACGGTATGCCATATGTGTGGTTACACACGCGGTATCAATCTCCCAAATGTCCTGAATCAAACGGTTATGCATAGTGTGGTTACACACGCGGACGTGGAAGCGAAAAAGCCACAAAGTGAGACAATGCACGATGGCTCAGAAACAGCGAAAATATTAGCCAACTCCGAATTTGGACAGTCTGTAGTTTTTTCCACAAAACACCCCCGTAACTTAGAAATAACACCCACAAACTATATATTCCTGAAATCTACACACCTTCAGCTATGTAACGCTGTAGTTTGTTCATTCATACCATCAATGGTGTGGGCGCAGTTCTTCGTAGAAATTCGCACTTTCTGAAAAAATGAACAAAAAAAAACAACTTCAAAAGGTAGAAAGAAATCATGCCAAAACCTGATGGAATCTAAAAAAAGTTACTAAATATCAATCTCCCAAATGTCCTGAATCAAACGGTATGCCATATGTGTGGTTACACACGCGGACGTGGAAGCGAAAAGCCACAAAGTGAGACAATGCACGATGGCTCAGAAACAGCGAAAATATTTAGCCAACTCCGAATTTGGACAGTCTGCAGTTTTTTCCACAAAACACCCCCCGTAACTTAGAAATAACCCCCACAAAACTATATATTCCTGAAATATACACACCTTCAGCTATGTAACGCTGTAGTTTGTTCATTCATACCATCAATGGTGTGGGCGCAGTTTTCGTAGAAGTTCGCACTTTTCTGAAAAAATGAACAAAAAAACAACTTCAAAAGGTAGAAATCATGCCAAAACCTGATGGAATCTAAAAAAAAGTACTAAATATCAATCTCCCAAATGTCTTGAATCAAACGGTATGCCTAGTGTGGTTACACACGCGGACGTGGAAGCGAAAAGCCACAAAGTGAGACAATGCACGATGGCTCAGAAACAGCGAAAATATTTAGCCAACTCCGAATTTGGACAGTCTGCAGTTTTTTCCACAAAACACCCCGTAACTTAGAAATAACCCCCACAAACTATATATTCCTGAAATCTACACACCTTCAGCTATGTAATGCTGTATTGTTCATTCATACCAATGGTGTGGGCGCAGTTCTTCGTAGAAGTTCGCACTTTTCTGAAAAAATGAACAAAAAACAACTTCAAAAGGTAGAAATCATGCCAAAACCTGATGGAATCTAAAAAAAAGTTACTAAATATCAATCTCCAAAATGTCCTGAATCAAACGGTGATGCCATATGTGTGGTTACACACGCGGACGTGGAAGCGAAAAGCCACAAAGTGAGACAATGCACGATGGCTCAGAAACAGCGAAAATATTTAGCCAACTCCGAATTTGGACAGTCTGCAGTTTTTTCCACAAAACACCTGATAACTCAGAAATACCCCCACAAACTATATATTCCTGAAATCTAAACACCTTCAGCTATGTAGCACTGTAGTTCGTTCATTCATACCATCAATGGTGTGGGCGCAGTTCTTCGTTAGAATTTCGCATTTCTACACAATTTTCTGGAAAAATAGAGAAAAATACATTTCAAAGTTACAAAATCACACCAAACCCCATGTAATGTAAAAAAAACTTACCAAATATCAATTCTCCTAAATGTCCTGAATCAAACAGTGTGCCATATGTGTGGTTACACACACTGACGTGGAAGCGGATAGTCAAATGTAAAACAATGCGCAGTGAGCCAATAACAGCATTTCCCCAGATTTTCCAAACTGAACACCCTCTAACTTGGAAATACCCCCGCAAAACTATATATTCTCAGAATCTACATACCTTCAGCTACGTAACGCTGTAGTTTGTTCATTCATACAATCAATGGTGTGGGCGCAGTTCTCGTAGAAATTCGCATTTGTCTGAAAAAATGAACAAAAACAACTTCAAAAGGTAGAAATCATGCCAAAACCCCAAGGAATGTAAAAAAAGCTACTTAATATCAATCTCCCAAATGTCCTGAATCAAACGGTATGCCATATGTGTGGTTACACACGTGGACGTGGAAGCCAAAAGACACAAAGTGAAACAATGCACAATGGCTCAGAAACAGCAAAAATATTCAGTCAAATCTGAATTTGAACAGTCTGCAATTTTTCCCACAAAACAACCCCCCACAAACCATATATTTCTCGAATCCACACACCTTTATCTACGAAATCTGTAGTTTGTTCATTCGTACCATCAATGGTGTGGGCGCAGTTCTTCGTAGAAGTTCACAGCTTTAGCAGATTTTCTAAAAAATTTTAAAAAAAAAACACTCTCAAAGGTAGAAATC
The DNA here is from genome assembly GCA_019447015.1 of Hymenochirus boettgeri. Lineage (NCBI taxonomy): Eukaryota > Metazoa > Chordata > Amphibia > Anura > Pipidae > Hymenochirus > Hymenochirus boettgeri. Next base: position 63,108,943 of record CM033471.1, read on the forward strand.
ATGCCAAAATCCAAGTAATGTAAAAAAAAGTTACCAAATATCAATCTCCCAAATGTTTGAATCAAACGGTATGCCCTATGTATGGTTACCACGCAGAGTGGAATCAACATAGCCACAAAGTGAGCCAATGAACAGTGGCCCAATTACAGCAACAATTTTCAGATTTGTCAGACTAAACACCCCTCTATATTAGAAATACCCCCAAAACTATATATTCTTGGACTCTACACACCTTCAGCTACACAATGGTGTGATTCTTTTATGCATACCACCAATGGTTGGGTGCAGTTTTGTGTACAATTTCGCTTTCTTACCAGATTTTCAGGAAAAATTTATAAAAATACAATTCAAAGTTAAAAATCATGGCAAATTTCCATGTCATGTAAAAAAAACTTGTCAATTATCAATCTTCCAAATGCCCTGAATCAAACGGTATGCCATTGCGTGGATGCACACAGGGACGTGGCCACCAACTAGCTCAAATGGGACGCATGCACCAGTGTAATTACAAGAAAAATATCAAAGTGCTCTGTAATTTCAAACAGCCCCAAAACTTTGAAATGCCCCCCGCAAATAAACACCCCCACAAATATCAATCCCCACATGTTCTGAATCAAACGGTATGCCATATGCGTGGATGCACACAGAGACGTGGCCACCAACTAGCTCAAATGGGACGCATGCACAAATGCAATTACAAGAAAAAATCAAAGTGCTCTGTAATTTGAACAGCCTACCCTTTTTCTAAGGAAACAGTCCCAAAACATGGAGATTCCCCCCACAAACTATATATTTTTGGAATCTACACACTTCAGCTACGTTACGGTTCCATGCTTTCATGCATACATGAAGAATTCCAGACCCAGCGATCCAAAGAACTCCGTTGTTTACGAGGTTTTGTAAAAAATAAAATGAGATGATTCAAGGATTGAAATCCTACCTAAACCCACTTGACAAGCAAAAAAACCACTAAATAGCAATCTTCCACATGTCCTGAATCAAACGGTATGCCCTATGCGTGGATGCACACAGAGACGTGGCCACCAACTAGCTCAAATGGGACGCATGCACAAATGCAATTACAAGAAAAAATCAAAGTGCTCTGTAATTTGAACAGCCTACCCTTTTTCTAAGGAAACAGTCCCGAAACATGGAAATTCCCCCCACAAACTATATATTTTTGGAATCTACACACCTTCAGTACGTTACGGTGCCATGCTTTCATACATGCATGAAGAATTCCAGACCCCAGCGATCCAAAGAACTCGGTGTGTTTTTACGAGATTTGTGAAAAAAATAAAATGAGATGATTTATTCAAGGGTTGAAATCCTACCTAAACCCACTTGACAAGCAAAAAAACCCACAAATAGAATCTCCCACATGTCCTGAATCAAACGGTGTGCCATTTGCGTGGTGCAAACAGAGACGAGGCCACCAACTAGCTCAAATGGGACGCATTTAGAAGTGCAGTTACAAGAAAAATTTTTAAAAAAAGCCCACAACCCACCCCCCACACACACACTCTCCCCTTTTAGTGGTATTTTAGTGAAGTCGGTTAGTATGGAGAGTCACACACGTTTTTGCACACTTACTGATCCTAAAAATTCAATACGGTCTTATTTGGTACCTCTGCAAAATTCCTTATAAAATATAGGCTTAGTTTCCCTGAAATCGAACAAATAAGTATCCGCGTTTACTTTACCGATATCACTGGGGACATTGGGGAGCTTGGAGAAGACAATTTTTTTTCTAATTTATAGTTTTAGGGTAAAAAAAAAAAAAGGGGTGTGTGTATCACTTTAAGATTTTTTTGGTTGTATTCCCCTTTTTTTCCCGATCATTCCCAAAGATAATCATCAGATCATCTTAGGGAATGATACCGAACTTGGAATACGGGCATAAATGCCCGTTTTCCAATTCGAAATCCGATCGGAAAAATCACTTCCCGGAAATCATTTTCCAGGAAGTGATTTTCATTCATTGGCAAAGATCATAATTTGGTGATCAGAAGTGATCACCAAATATTGATCTCTGTCCCCATTTTTTTTCTAAGTCTTCGCTAAGTAGCAAAGACTTAGAAAAAATCCTATTGTGAATGGAACTTTGAGTTCCATTCACAAAATGTATAGAACAGCTGTCAGCTTGACAGCTTGTTCTATACATAGGTACAAGCAGCATGATCTATATAGAGATCATGCTGCAGTACCTCCACTGGACCACCGGGGGCAGCAGTGTACCTCCATATGGGAAGACCCCGGTGAAGGAGGAAGATCAGTGACATCACCGGGGTTCCCTTTCCGGAACAAGGAACTTCCTCCACGGGGGACCGGCTTCAGTTGCGGGGGCCATGTTAAGGTAGGGATACTTCCGATCCCCCCCTCGGATTTGGCCGAAACCGAGGGGGGATCGAGGGGGGTAGGGGGCAGTTGAATGCTGCCCCCCGATCGCGCCTAGAGGGGGGGAAATTTTTTTGGGGAGGGGGGAAGCCACAGATCGTATATTCACGATGTGGCAGTTTGAACATTCACTGCACAGATCGTGAATAAAGATCTGTGGCAGGGAAAGGGTTAATCCGTTAAAGGGTTAATTGTATTATCTCCTCATAAATCCCTTTAATGGGAGTTATCCATTTTGGACCACATGGTCCACCACATGTTTGATCACATTATACACCTAGAGGACGAGGTATATATGTTTAGCACATTGTTACGCCCAGATTGGTTGATTATAAGTCCATGTTAGAAACTAAAACATTGCCTCTGTTGTTCTATGCTTGAATAAACCAGTTGTTTTGGAAAAAGTCCCTTGTGAGCACCATACTTTCTCTATATTGTTTATATACAGTAGGTACCTATAAAACAAAGTAAATGCACTACAGCAGAGCTTTTTAAGAGGAATATTGTTTATTCAAATATTAACATCTATGGATGTTCCTGATGATGACCTCTTGGAGGCTGAAACGCGTTGATAGATGTTAATATTTGAATAAACAATATTCCTCTAAAAAAAGCTCTGCTGAAGTGCATTTACCTTGTTAAGTGACTTTTTGAGAGCCACCGCCCTTCATCAGACTCAGTAGAAAGACATGCTTTCTTGTTGCTGATTCGAGTGTAATATATCAATACAAAGAAAATTGAGGATATCGGGCCCCCCAAGATGGAAGGTGTGAGGTAAGTATTAACAAAGAATAGAAAAGTCCATACATAAAGGCTCTCCTATGTGAAGTTTTGATATCAGGGGGAGCTCTTTGGTTCTTCCTCAATCCTCATTTAATTTCTGTGGAATTTCAGGGGAGATACACTCGTATCGAGGGGTGGGCTGGGGGATACCCCCCCAGGCCCAGTACATCCAGTGCGTGAGGCTCAATTAAACTCAATAGCACGAAACGCGTCACACAAGCTGTGTTTTGTTGAATGTTACAGTGAATGCAAAGTACAGGGTTGTTGATTCCCTGGGTGATCTAAATGTAACTAATTGGGTAATATTACAAAGTAATTTCTGATCACTGGCTTTAAAGATGGCTACTGATGTTGTTATAGTATATGTCTTTTCTCCTGAGTTGATGAAGGGAGCGGTGGGTCTCGAAACATCCCTTAAACTAATTTTTTATGTGAATGTTTAAAAAATAATTCTGCAATAAACTGACGCAGTATTTCACGAGTGCTGCCCAATTTCAAAACACACAAACATATATATAAAAGAGATGACCGCATGTGCAGAAGTAAAAGCCAGTAAATCATTGGCTCTGGTTGGGGCAACTTTGTAGTAGACAGCCAGAATACTCAAGCATAAACCTGGAAAGGAGAAGAATGGTTGGGGTGGGTTTATAAGGCAAAACGTTGTTGTTTAATTTAACAGGAGCTTATGTTTATTTCTTATTACAGCAAACTCAGCTACATAGTAACATGTAAGGAAGGGAACTGTGGTCTCCATACAAGTGGCCTTTATAAAAAGAGCACACTCTTCCCTTTAAAAGGTATCTGGGATTATTCTAGCTGCAGTCTATCCAAAGTTACAGCAGTAACAGTGTTTTTCCTGCTAACACTGTCAGCTGTGACAATCACAGGCACCATGGTCTGCACTATACATCTCAGGTTGGAGCATGCCCACTGCTAGGACAGAACATCATCAGCTGGCATCATAATCCCTGCCCCCAAACTTCTAATGCCTGAAAACAAAAATGTATCTTCCCCAAGGAGTCCACAAGTAGAGGAAAGAATTGAGAATGACTGCAAGTCTGTAATTAGCTTAAGAAAAGTTGATACATTGGGGGTGGTAAATATTTTTACTCAGTTCATCATGTGCCTGTAACAGACTCAGAACACAGGACATACATGGATGTGCAACTTTATATTGCCTATAGATCTCAAATCAGACAGTTACTTTTAAGGTGTGGTTAAGACTTTTAGGGGGCAAGGCTTGTGTGTGCGGGATGAGACCATGCCCTCATCCCAGTCCTGGTCCCCAGAAAGTTGGTCCATGGAATTGGATAGAAAGCTAGCTGGCTAAAAAAATTTACTTGTGGACAAGTTAACTTGTTAGATGTCTAGCAAAATGTCTACTGAAAAGCCTGGTTTACTAGCTGGCAAGTGGGTGCTGGAAATGAATGACCAGAAAACTGCTGTGAACTACCTGGTTTCTTGAATCTGTGGGAGGGCAGTGTTTTCTCTAAGCTCTGTGCTTGCGACACAACTCAATGCCTGTGCACCCGGGTTTAAAATGGGGTGCAAACATAAATCTGGGTAATTATGTTTGCATAATGATTGAGCCAGGCCATTGTTGTAAGGTATGATTGTAGTATATGGCCAATATGTTGAGAGGGAAGTTTATACTGTGTTTCCAATATGTCGAGAGAGGTAAGTTTGTAGTGTGTATACAATTGTTGAGAGGTAAATTTGTAGCGTGCGCCCAATGTGTCAAGAGGTAAGTTTGTAGTGTGTGTACAATATGTCGAGGGTAAGTTTGAGTGTGTGTACAATATGTCGAGAGGTAAGTTTGTAGTGTGTGTACATATGGCGAAGGTAAATTTGTAGTGTGTGTACAATATGTTGAGAGGTAAATTTGTAGCATGTGCTCAATGTGTCAAGAGGTAAGGTAAGTGTGAGTTGATTGATGTTTTGAGAGGTTAGTTGTTTTAGTGTGTCCCCATTGTGTTGAAAGGTATTGTAGTGTGTGCCAATAAGTCAAGAGGTAGTTTGTAGTGTGTTAAAATATGTCGAGAGGTAAGGTAAGTTTGTAGTGTGTGTGACAATATGTCGAGAGGTAAGTTTGTAGTGTGTGCACAATATGTCGAGAGGTAAATTTTTGCGGTGTGCCCAATGTGTCAAGAGGTAGTGTGAAGTGTGAGTTGATGTTTTGGGAGGTTAGTTTGTAGTGTGTGGCCATGTGTTGAAAAGGTAAATTGTAGTGGTGTCCATAAGTCAAGCGAAGGGTAAGTTTGTAGTGTGATTACAATATGTCGAGAGGTAAGTTTGTAGTGTGTGTACAATATGTTGAGGTAAGTTTGTAGTGTGTGTACAATATGTTGAGCGGTAAGATTGTAGTGTGTGTACAATGTGTCGAAAGGTCTTTGTAGTATATGTACAATGTGTAGAGAGGTCATTTGTAGTGTGTGTACAATATGTCGAGAGGTAGTTTGTAGTGTGTGTCAATATGTCGGAGAGGTAATTTGAGTGTGTGTACAACATGTCAAGAGGTAATTGTAGTGTGTGTACAATATGTCGAGAGGTAATTTGTAGTGTGTACAATGTGTTGAGAGGTAATTGTAGTGTGTGTACAATGAGTTGAGAGGTATTTGTAGTGTGCGGAACTTAGTAACTCATTTTGGAAGGTGCTATACGGCCATCGATTCAATACTGCGAACTGATAGTGCCATCAGATAACGGTCTGTAGATTATGAACTGATAGTGCCATCGATTACGGTCTGTAGATTACGAACTGATAGTGCCATAGATTACGAACTGATAGTGCCAATAGATTACGGTCTGTAGATTATGAACTGATAGTGCCATCAGATTACGGTCTGTAGATTACGAACTGATTAGTGCCCTTCAGATTACGAACTGATAGTGCCATCAGATTACGGTCTGTAGATTATGAACTGATAGTGCCATCAGATTACGGTCTGTAGAACGAACTGATAGTGCCTTCAGATTACGAATGATAGTGCCATAGATTACGGTCTGTAGATTACGAACTATTAGTGCCATCAGATTACGAATGATAGTGCCATCAGATTACGGTCTGTAGATTACGAACTGATAGTGCCATCAGATTACGGTCTGTAGATTACGAACGTTCCATTTTATTATATTAATGGTTGCTATTTTGTAAAACTGCTCCTTTATTAATAAGGCCCAATAATCTGTATATAGCGCTGTGATTACTTATTGTGACATAGAGTAATCATTTAACCCACTGTAATACAGGTGATTCTGTAGTTTGTATGTATATATATATTTATTTTATAGAATAAAGTAATTCCTTCTGGTAATTAAAGCCCTTTTAGTCACCAGGAGGCTTATTGACTTGACTGTGAGTCTGCGCAATGCCAGTGCTGACAGCTGTTAGAAACTGTGGGAATTCCGAATGAAGAGAACAGACCACTCCGCCCCACACAGTTAATAGAACTATAGCTTCACCAGTGAACAAAGTGGGTGGACTCCCCACCGTGCGGTTTAGTTCCGCCCATGTCTGTGTTACCAGCACTGGTTTGGAATTGAGCTTCATAACCTTGCCTGCTGTGAAGGGGGTGCGGAGATGGTCGGAGGAAAAGCCCAGGAGTGATGCAGGCATGGTTAAGTGTCTGCGGATGATGGAAAGGGAAGGAGGACTGCAGGGATTCCAGCTGCTCCGGGCTCTATGGAAATCAGTGAGGATCTAGTTTGAAACAACTTTCTGCTTTTTGGTTTTACTGGGAGGGAAAATGATAGTGACACGTGAGTCTCCTTTACTCTCAGTCTATCACATTGCCCGGCAGGACCACAGCGGAATCTATATATATTAGATAGCCTAAGCTATCCCCTGCTGTGGGGATGGTGGGCTCTATAGAGGGGCTAGGAACTAGATCATGGATATATTACACACACACACAGCAAAGGTGCTGTGCTTTATGTCTTTAATGATATGTATATAAACATATAGGTTACATGATGTGTATATAACAATAGGAATTACATGTGTGTATATAACAATGATATGATGTTATAACAATAGGAATACATGATGTGTATATAACATATAGAATTAATGATGTGTATATAAACATATAGGAATTACATGATGTGTATATAAAATATAGGAATTACAGTGAGTGTATATAACATATAGGAATTACGTGATGTGTATAAACATATAGAATTACGTGATGTGTATATAACATATAGGAATTACGTGATGTGTATATAACTATAGGAATTAAGTGATGTTATAAATATAGGATAGTGTGTGTATATAAACATAGGAATTACGTGATGTGTCTATACATATATAGGAATTACGTGATGTGATATAACATATAGGAATTCGTGAGTGTGTATATAACATAATAGGAATATGGTGTTATAACATATATAGGAATTACGTGATGTGTATATACATATATAGGAATTACGTATTATGTGTATAACATATTAGGAATTACGTGATGTGTATAAACATATATAGGAATTACGTGATTGTATAAACAATATATAGGAATTACGTGATGTGTATACAACATATATAGGAATTGCGTGATGTGTATACAACATATATAGGAATTGCGTGATGTGTATACAACATATATAGGAATTGCGTGATGTGTATACAACATATATAGGAATGCGTGATGTGTATACAACATATATAGGAATTGCGTGATGTGTATACAATATATAGGAATGCTGTGTTATAAAATTATAGGAATTGCGTGATGTGTATAAAACATATATAGGAATGCATGATGTGTATATATCAAAAATATTATATGATGAGTTACATAATGTGTATATATAGGAATTATATGATGTGTATATAAAAGGAATTATATGATTGTATATAACAGGAATTAATGATGTGTATATATAGACATGCATAGCACTTAATAAATTTATACATATCATATTATAATATGTAAAGAGATTGGATGATTTATAAACTATATACCGGTACCATATTTCTGGGAAAACGTGTATATATAACATATATAGGACTTAAGTGAGTGTATATATAACATATATAAAGGAAATTACTGTACATGATGTATGTATATGTGTGCAGATATAGCACGAAGTCAAGATATGCAGCACTCCATTGCATTAGATGAGATTTATTTTAACATATAAAACATTGTGCTCACTATGCAGCGATGTTCGGAATGCTGATTTTAACTTTCATGTATGAATATACAAAGTTTTACAAACATCAATGCACACTGGAGTTTTTCATGGTGCTTTTAACCACCTCAAGTGTGAAAAGGCAACATTTTGATCCATGCCTGTCAAGAAAAGGTCCTTGACAAAGGTCAGGCACTGACCAAATCATTGCCTTGTCTCATTGAGGTGGAATAAAAGCCCATAGAAGAAACTCCAGGTGAGCACTGATGTTTTCAACTCCCACCTTGACAAATGTGGTTCCGGGAAGGGTGGGGAGAAGGGGGGGTGGTGGGGCGACATGACATGTAAAACATCATCAAGGAGGCAGAGTTAGGGTTGTGTCAGTGGGCTTGATTAAAGCAACATGTCATAAGAGGCGGGGTTAGGGGTGTGGCAGCCAAAAAGGGGGCATCCCGGAGGTATAGATTGAAGATAGTGCGGGTTGGGGAGTTTGGGGTGGTCTCGCCGAAGGTTTGAGACCACCCAAAATCCAAGAGACTCCCATGACTTCGGGAGGGGTGGGATACCTGTGTTTTGTAAAACATTATTTACATTACCTATTCACCCAATGGTAAAGTAGCACCCAGGTAACTCCAAATGGTTGATTAAAAAGAGCATGTCCAACCCTTTTTTTAACTTTGTCTATATTGTAGGGCTTCCTCCCCAGCCCCAACCGCATTATATTATCCAGAAATTCCACCAATTACCATGAAACTGCAAGCCAGGGGGCCGGACCAGCAGCTGTGTCCGTGATTGGCTGAGAGGCAGCCATCACAGACGTGGCTGCCGGCAGTTCAGAACGCCGGGGGAAGAGGAAGGGTAAGTAAGGATCGGGGGAGGGATGTTTTGGACATAAAAATAATGCTGTTGGGGCTGGGGAGGAAGCCTACAACAGGGATAGGCAACCGGTAGATCTCCAGATGTTGAAAACTACAACTCCCAGCATTCCCTAACTACAGTCTTATAGAGGAATGCTGGGAGTGGTAGTTTTCAAACATCTGGAGATCTACTGGTTGCCTATCCCTGCCCTACAATAACCCAAGGGGATTTTACACTAGGGGGAGGAGGGCTGCTCTGAGGAAGCCTCAGAGGTGGAAAACAATTTCCCTCCCTGCAGTGCTCCTGGTGGACAGTTTTTGGCAGCAGTGGGTTAAATTATAGTTTTGGGGTGGACATGCCCTTTAAGGCTTTTAATGGGGTGGTGCATCTCAAGCTATACTTTTCAAGAAGTTGCTTCATTATAATATAGATTTTCTCTGGGATGTTTAACTCAAAAAGTGTTTAATACGTTTGTATTTTGGCGCCTTGGGGAGACTTTTGGTAACCATCACACATCAAGTATGTTCAGTCAATTTACTTATAAATTGCCGGCCTATCAAAAACAAACAGATAGTAGTACCACAGAAAATATTATTTTCTTTACTAATTATCCAGATGGGCTTTTTAATATGATCAAACCGAAATCAATCAAAAAGCCAATCACATATGATCCACACTAATTCCCATCTGGTTAAAAAACATGCTGCTAAAGTACACTGTATAATGTTAGACCTGCTAAAGTACACTGTATAATGTTTAGACCTGCTAAAGTACACTGTATAATACAGCTGATGTTAGACCTGGCACACAGGTCAGGTTTGCCCTGATAATTCTGTGTGATAGACTAATGATTAATAAACCGAACAGTGTGGTGACCTACGGTCTACGTGCTAGTTATTTAAAACACGCATGACATTAGCTAAAGGACACATTTTACACTATGGCTAAAAAACTTCTCAAATATTCCCGTACTTTCTGCAAACTTCAGCACAAAAGTGATCCTTGGTACGGTGGTACCCCCAGGCTCGCTCGTCTTGAATATGTAATATGAGGGTGACCGCTTGTATTATAAAAAACACCAGTTGGTTTTGCATAATACTATTTTTAAGATTCCAAACAGATATATACACATCTTCAGTGCTTTCTGTGTTTGTTGTGGGGTCTCATCTATAGCAATTTGATGGAATTTATTTGCCACAAAGCAGATACACATACCAAGCATTTTTCTTGTTCCTGGCATCAAGCAGTAAGTAGTTCTTCATTTAAACCAGGGGTTTAAAATGAGGGCCAGAGGTGTGTCAGAATTTTGGTGTGGAAATTATTCACCAGTATAACTGACAATTTTGTTATTTTGTTCTCTAAAAATATATATTATGATAACATTTCAACAGTCAATTTAGTATGACTTTACACTACCTTCATTGAATACAATTACACCATAAAGTGCATTAAATATTGTAATTACAACGCCAAGTCCAACATTAAGAACACAGGTGTGCGCAAGATGAAGTTTAAGTTGCAATGTACCGTATGCCATGGTCTGAAAAAGGACATTTGTTTGTAAACCTATCATTGCTGAATTAAATGTACTTTCAATGTTACCTTAATATGATCTGACACATATTAATGCTTTGCTTTAGATGCAAATCTGGTCAGTAGGACCAAAATACTAACTATACAGTGGTTGTTTTTTTTTGGGGGGGGGGGGGGTTCTGATCGATAGATATTTTTCAGGACAAAAAAACTCTAGATACATTTTTCAGCCAGTGCATGTACAGTAAAACATGTACAGTAAGATAGGGCGCGCGGGTCGGGACAGAGCGGTATCAGTGAAGGAGCGGCGGTAAGGTAAGAGTCCAGGTCCCCCGAGCGTAATTTATTCACCGGGAGGTGAGAATACTGTGAATAATAGAAACGAATGGCAAATAGTTATTTTTCTGGTTTAGGGGAGTTTAGTGTCCCTTAAAGCTGTTCCAGGATAATGCTGGTCATGCACGACTTTGATTGCTGTGAATCTGTTTGCCAGCCCAATTTTCTACCTTCTGACATCCTCTCCAGGTTCCCAGCCTGGCCCATTCATTTTGCAATCAGAGGTCAATCTCAAAAAAACAAAAAGTCTAGGTGGTTTTTGAGCAAGTTTCAACGGATCCAACGGTTATCTGGGCTTATCGGTACTGTGTATAGCTTGCTTTCCCATATAGGAGAGTCTGCCACGGCCGATTTAAAGGGACACTAAAGTCCATAATCCAGAAAATCAAACTCTGTGCCATTATTTCTATTATTCACAGGGAGGTGAGAACGCTTTCTCACTCCCTGTGAATAATAGGACGCTCGGGGGACCTGGAACTTGCCTTACTGCCGCTCCACTCTCAGCCGCTCCTTCACTGACAGCCGTTCTGTCTGACCGCGCGCCCTATCTTAGGCGCATGCGCGCCAATACAAAAGATAGGGCGAGAACAGCTGTTCAGTGAAGGAGCGGCTGCGAGTGGAACGGCAGGGTAGGGTTAAGGTAAGTTCCAGGTCCCCGAGCATCCTATTATTCACAGGGAGGTGAGAATAAGCGTTCTCACCTCCCTGTGTATAATGAAACGAATGGCACCGAGTTGATTTCTGGGTTAGTGTTCCTTTAAAACACCAGTCCCGAGCGTTCTGTGCTGTGTGTAGCCCGATTTTGAAAAATTCCAGTCATTTTCCAAAAATCTTGCTGTGTGTACCCAGCTTAAGGCTGTATGCACACCAGCCACTTTCCCATCAGGCTCCGTTATCAGTCGTTAAAATGTCTTGTTGTTTCTGTGTGGTGGGAATGAAACGGGTGAGCCAATTACATGGGCCCATTTTAAAACCATGTGATCGGCCAAAAATTTCCTTGTCTGTTCCATTTTTCGTTCCAAAATTAATTTGAACTGTTTTCCAGCCAATTTTTTTACTTCTGACATCCTCTTAGGTTCCCCCTGGCCTATTCAGAGGACAATCTCAAAAAAACCCCCAAAAACCTCCACAACATCCCAGATGGTTATTCTGACATCATGCAAATGCGGGAATGTTGGAAAGCAAGTTCTAGGACACAAAGGATCTCACAATTGTCCGTGGCTTTCCAACCTGTCCAATTGTGCGTTCCTCCAATTTGGACAAAACAGCAGTCGGTCGCGGCCGCCACAAAGAAACCATACCTGACTGAACTGACCGAAACACTGAAATGTCAGTCGGTCTCCCCGAATTATATGTGTGGTGTGTACCTAGTTAAAGGACAACTAAAGCCACAGAACAACACTGAATCAGAAGGCAGAAGACCTGATATAAAGCCAGTAATCAGTGTTCTTACCTTTCATTTTGATATGGGTGCTGGGAAATTTCCCTAAATAATAATGGTTGTGCTTAATATCACAGCATTCTAATATCACACAGTCTGGTCAACGACCATATGTTCTGCCCATGCTCAGTCTTTAGCTATGGCAGAAACTTATTAAAGTTGGACACACCCATTAATAATCTCTATCCAATCCTTTACAGGACAGATAAAGCAAGGAGCATGTGACTGAGGAGGAGGGTGGGTCGACACTGCACATACCACAGATAATCATCCAGTTTAACAGGCTTACATTTATTTTAATGCAATTTATTGAAGTCATATTATATAGCTTATTGGTGTTTTTAGGGGGGTTGTTTTCAGATTCTGGAGTATAAAAAATGGATTTAGTTCTCCTTAAGTTTTTGTTGTTTTAATAGTCACTTTTAGTAACTGGGTTAAACTATGGTGTGCTTTTTTAGCAAATACAATTGACATCCTGAGAGCCCACAGTCAGTCCATACGGTTCGTGAAGTTTGGTCCATTGCAGAACCAGCAATGTGTTGGGAATAGGACGGTGTGCTATACTATATATATATAAAAATGTTTGTAAATGCAGTCCAGCCACCAGACTTATTTATTTAATCTATTCTTGGAAATAAGGAAGGGGTTAAAAAGGGTTTGTAAAGCTGGTTTAAAAAGTAATGCTGGAATTCAAGCAGAAAGTTTGGGTGTGATCTTAATTTAAAGGAAAAATATGGCCTCTGTTCAATTGCCATTGTAATAAAAAATTGAATACAATCCTGGTAATTTTTCTATGTGATGACAATTAAGAGACCAGTTCCTGCACCAGCAAAACCATGGGTACATGCACTCCAAACACACTGCACACAGCATCTCTCTGCAATATATATTTATTAAATAATTTCATCATTACAAATCTGAGGGTGACAGTGCGTGCTAGTACAGCTGGGTTCTTTAAATTTTTCTCAGCTGTAACTTTTTATTGCCTTTACATAGAAAAGCAACCAGGGCCTTGTTTTAAAGGAGGAAAATGGTTTTTCATATAATGTATGGAGTTTATACATCTTCTTTACAATATTTGAACTCATTAAAAAAGTATAATCTGTACTTAAAGTAGAGGAACATTTCATTTTGCTGTACCCATGAGACCTAGGACTTTTCTACATCTGGTTGTCGACAGTCTGTGTGCATGTTTAAATATAATTATAAAGTCAGGATGGATAGTTTAACCTTTTATTAAGTAGCCAGTTCCATAGAAAATACCCACTAAAGAAGCTGGTGTATTTCATAATGGCTAGGACCCGGACACCAACTTTGGCTTGTGTGTGCCTTCCTTTGTCTGATTTTAGTTATAGTATATATTTATTTCTTATATTGCGCTACAATTATTTACTCAATTCACATCAGCCTGCCCCGAAGAGCTACAGTTTATCACTTTATGTACACATACAACCTATCAGTGTTGTCGGGGGAGTGCCCGGAGGAAAAACCACGCAACAGCATGGGAAGAAACATACAAGCAGATGTGTCCCAAGGGTGGAACTCAGGACCTCAGCGCTGCAAGGCATCAGTGCTAACAACCGAGCCACCATGCGCATATATATATATATATTGCCAGATGGTCTGGCCTAGAATAGTGTTAGATAAACTGAAAGAAATCTACTTCCTTTTGCATTGTTTGATGTTACTTGCCCCAGAAGGATAATTCACATTTCATTCACTAACCAACCCCCAGATTTTCTCACAGAGACATCATGGCAACAGTGACTCACAATCAGTGTGTGGAATGTGTCTTGCTCCGAAATCAAACAAGCCATAGATGAACAGCATGCTTCATGAAAGCATTTGTACAGCATAGAGTGAAATGAAACAAAGGGTGTGAGTGACTGCACCTTTTGAGGTGAATTGAAGGAAACATGGTTTCCAGTTCCTAAGCGGCCTGCAGTTCAGATGTCTTAAATTAGGAAAAAAATGTTTGAATGACACTAAAGATCTCAAAGAAACAGTTGAATATATATGTAAATATGGAAAATTGTAGCTTCTCTGATACTGTGCTTTCTATGTAAACATTCCATATTCTAAATAGAAGGGTTTATACACAAAGGTATATTTCTATATTTATTTATGTTGCTATGCTGCCAAAAATGAAGTAAATATGGTTTATGGGAACTGAAATTGAATTGAATTGTAACATTTATTAAGGATAACAAAGATTTCCCATGACTGGTAAAGGACTGTGATCCGATTGGTTTCAAAGCAAGATAACATAGGTGTTAATTAGAACATTCCCAGAGCTTTGCATTATATTTGAGGCAGCAATTTCAGATGTGAATCAGGGCTGTTCATTGATGCTTTATGTGTTGGCGTGTGGATTGTAAAACCATATTCCTGTGAGTCTCAGAAACCATAGATTCATATTGGAACTTCATGTATCTTTCTGAAGTTACCGTATATAAACTTTCCTGTAATTGCCTTCATTTTGATGAACTAAAATGAAAGTAAAGGAGAAATAAAGATAAAATGTTAATAAGCCTAAATGGCATATATTATTCTATATCGGTTAACAATTGTTAGCAATGTAGAGATTGTCTAATTTTGCAAATGTATAGAAAGAAATGGTACATAGATTGAAATCTTACTGTCCATGTGCACCTTTGTATCTGAGTCAGAGACTTGCTTTGCCAAAGCTAAAAACCTTTAGGCTGTGTACAAATGGGAAGATTTTACAGCCCAATTGAACGATACTTCCATGTATCAGTTGGCTGGGCTGAAAAACTGCTTTGCTGTGGCACGGCGATCGGGCCTGTGGTAAATCAAGGCCGATTGTGCGGCTCCACTATTGCCACGGCCGGACAGTCATTTGTCCTTGCCGAGCATCGCTAGTAGCTCGGTCGGGACCAATAGTCCCCTGCGTGTGTACCCAGCCTTAGAAATAACAGATGATTTTTTGAGTGCTGATTTAGCAGGGTGATTTATATTTAGCTTGATTCTCCTTATAGATCTGGTATGGGAAGACTGATTTACCTCTCCTCCATGAAGTACAAAAAAAAATGAAAAATAAAGATACCTTTTAAAATTTCTTAGACTAAGGGCTGGTACACAGTGCATATATTTTAACCCGATTCTACCGGTTGGTTTAAAATATCGTGGTCTTGGTGGGAAAACAACCCCCACTGATATTTGCAACCAATTGTACAGCTCAAGACTACACCTTGGCACTACAATTTACCACATTTGTTTGATTGCATTTGGTCTGATTTCTCTGACCTAATACTGAAAAATGGTCGTTTGGGTGGAATATCACCTTGGTGTGCCTAGATTAAGGGTTGTATTCTAGAGTATGGTTTTAGTTTAGATTTTTTTTCAATAGGCTTGCAATAGAAATTTGTGACTGAACATTTTTAGGAAGATAATTAAAAGCCAGTTCTTCCTTGTATGAATCATGTTTGAGTAGTGAAGATTTTGACATGGACATTTTTTGAGACCTGTGAAATGACAATGTGTTGAATTGTACATTTATAGTAAACTACACTGAAATGTCTTAAAACACACGTTTGCAAGTGTTGATTAAACATTTCATTTTTATTTTAAAACTTAAAAAAGAAAACATATACAAATGTGCCAGAGAAAGCTTCAGAATGAAGGTTTGGCAGCAACTGATTTTCATTCAGTGTTACTAAGGTCACGATTCATGGTCAGATCAATCAGAAAATTACACATTCTATATGTAATTATCATATAGTCTCTCGGGGCCCAGGCACTTTAAAGACCTGTTTAGCACATTCATTAAGATAAAAAATGGGCAGGCTTTTTTTTTTTCTTCCAAAATTTGCAAATTAGAAGCGATAAAATCAGAACCAGGGCCCCCTTTTATCTTGTTTTTTGCCAGTAGAATGAACATGATCTCAGCATTTCTATTTTTTGAAGGTGGCTTTGAACTACTATAGAATTTGTTGGCATAATGCCTTGAAGCTCTTTCTTTCAATAGGGAATGAAAATGCCGCTTAAACTTATGGTTTAACAGAGATTTGAAGCTCCATTTTGCTAATAGAGCTGGGAGTTGACGTCCTACCCATTATCGCATTTATACCCTGCTCTTAATGAACAGAAAGTTGGGTGGAGCTAGTATGTATTTGTGTCAGCCATCCTGTCTATGCTAATTTGGTCTATAGCACAAAATATCCACTTAGCCTCTGGAAAGACAAGTGCAGTGCTGTGTGTGAATGCTAAATTAAGTATAGTATTTGAGGTTGAAGAATATGTCTATCCGTCAACCTACAGCAATACCCACATTCCTGCCTAAACGTTGATCCAGAGGAAGGAAAACCCCCCAAATTTATGAAAGGGAAAAAAATTCCTTCCTGACTCCCAAGTGACAATCTGATATTTCTTGATCAATTCTACTTAATCTATCAATACAGTAACTTGCAACATTCCTTGTTTGCAGGAAACTCATTCAGCTTTTTTTTAAACTGTCCAGTGAACCTGGAAATGGAAGACAGTTCCATAAGCTTACTGTTCTCACAGTGAAAAACCCTAAATGGCAGCCTTTGCTACTTTTGTATTTGCATTTTATATATGCATTTTATATATAAGTAGTTTATAAGTAGGGTTTTTTTTGTTAGCCTTACTTACTATGTATTAACAGTTCACTCCATAGTAAAATTCTGGCCATACATGTGTTGTATTATCTCGCCTTAGAGCTCAGTCCTTGAATGCAAGAAGGAAATGTTTGCTGGTGTTATAATCTCATAATGTTCTTGAAGTGCAGGAAATACAACTGCAAAATCTTGATAGAAAACAATCTATAAACAATCTTATCTGGCAATAAATATTGTGTTGCATTCAAAGAATAGAGGACTGATTGATTAACACACACTAAATAATTGTCAGTAGAAACAGACAAACAAATAAGGTAGCCATACACAGATCCAATAGGTTTTGCCGATCAGCAAGGTGGGGGCTGAAAACAGCTGATGAACAACTGTTGTCCGCATCGCGGACACGACCGTTCTACACGGAAAAAGGTATCGTCTCCCTTCACTACAATAGAGGGAGTCAACAAAAATGTGTGTATGGGGTAAACAAACAATTGTTTTGAAAATAAAATGTATAGGAATGATTGATCCTGGTTGTGGGAATAAGGACAGATTAAATCACAGTCTGATGGAATCTGGCATTAAAGGGCAGTCCACTCAAAAAAAAACTTTGTTGCAAACTGTAGATTACCCCCCAAACCCCACTTTTGCAATATACAGAGTTTCCAAAGACGCTCCTAAAGTTGTTTACTGGTCCCTCGCCGTCTAAGAGCCACCCCCGCACTGTTTCAAGCTCGTTTCGAGCAAAAACAGGAGCAGGGAACTTCTGCACAAACAGTGCTTCCTGCTCACCGCTGTCAGGCGAGGAACCAGGTCAGGTAAGCAAGTTAAGGAGTGTCTTTGGAAACTCTGTATATCGGCAAAAGTGGGGTTTGGGGGTAATCTTACAGTTTGCAACAAATTATTTTTGAGTGGGCATACCCTTCATTTGCTACCCAAGTTGCACTATATGTTTTGGCCAACAAGCTAGTGGTCTGCTTATATTTAAAAATCCACGTTTTAGGTAAATTTGTTTTTTACCAGCGATGAACTGCCATAAAATCCCAAAACTGAAATTTAGAATGCCACGAGCCAAAAGCTGTTATATTTACCTGATTTTCTTACTATTTTAGGAGAAACCATCTGTTGCCAAGGTTTGTTTGCAACGTCAGGAACTACCCTCAGGCCAATAATGTTGGGGCAGCATTCTATTAAGAACGTACCACTTGCAGACACACCATAAAATAAGAATAAGGCCCTCGGCCCCACTATCCGTGCAATTTGCGTGATTTGTGCACGCTTCTTTAATGCTGCCTTATCGCAGCGCAATGCGATGCACACAAAAATTATTGCATGTGCTATGAAAACCGTCCGAAGTGCAGCACAAGAAAGCTAGATAGTGGGTCCTCCCACAAGGCTAGCGCAACACAAAACACACCCGAAAATAGCCTAGTGGGGCCTAGCCGTAAGGGAAATTTAACAGTATATAGGAGTGTACAGATTACCGTATAGGGTGATTAACTTAATTACCTTTCTTCTCCTTAACTTTAAATTATCCAGTTCAAATCATTTGAAGTCCTTTTTAAAGTCTCAGGGGTTATCTTAAATAAACTGTATGACATAATAGGGTGTTTTTGCTGGTTTAAGTTTCATACGCAGCTGCAAGCAAAGGCAATGGAACAGCCAAGATCCTGTAAGCATGTCAAAGGACTTGTCAATGCTCTCTCCAATAACACGAAATTGTTCCACAGCTTGGCATTTGCAGCTGCCAACACATTCTCTCTGTATTACCAAAGCAGATGTTCAATCCAGACGTTTTGTTTTGTATGATTTGTTTAATTAAATTACAGATTAAATGTTGCTTAATGTGAGATAAAATAGTGTTGTTTTCAGCTCTTTGTCTCTAAGGGCTAGGCCACACTAGCGTGTTTTGTGAGGTTTGCACATGCGTTTTGAGCTCGCCATTGCACCATGCGTTCACCATTTTGGTGCGTTAACGCATGCGTTTCCATAAAGGAAAAATGGCAAATCGCATGCGCAAATGAAAAACGCACAAGAATCACGCAAACAATCGCGTGGGATAATGTCGCGATTGTGTGCGCAATTCTGTGCGTTGCTTGCAGTGTGGCCTCAGCCTAACTGAAAGATTTGCAATCAATAAACAATAGGCACCAGCGGCTCTGATGCATTAAAACATCTATGTTTTTGGCACAAGCACAGCACAGGTTTTCAAGCACTAACAGGGAGATTCAATAAAAGTTCTTTTTGCCCAACTAATCAGATATATTTAACATTTGAAAGCTAACATCTGATTGGTTGGGGCAAAATTAGACCATTTTTAACAATAAGAATTTTATTGAATAACCCTTTTTAGTTTCTTGTCAAATGCTTGTATAACATGATTTTGTATGAACATGGTTTTGATCAATTCCAAATTGAGTGATAGAAAAATGTTGCATGACAACGTCTGCCAGCTAACCTGACCTAGTTACCGCTAGGGAAACCCGACCTTATATTCCTAACTGTGTAAAAGATTGCATTCTGTAAGGCAGTGTTTGTTTGTTTGTTTTGTTTTGCCGATTGATTGCTGCAATGGTATCTGGATGATCAAACCCAAAATATTGGCTTTATTTATGGGTTGGTGTGACCAATCACTCCTGTTTAACAAACTAGAGAGAGAAAGAAAGCTGCAAAACATAATGAATAATGAAATGTGACAGTATATAATGAAAATTATTTTGGGGCTAGGCCAAACCAGGACGTTTAAAACACAATCCCATCGTGTGCAATTCGATGAGTGTTACAAAGTGCACATAGTGTGGCCCAGTTGGAGTGGCCCCACCAATGTTCATGTGGCCATTGCGATTCACATGTGATCCGATCCACCGAAAATGACAGGGCGAGCAGCGCAACAATCGCTTTATTGTGGCCTGGGTCTTAATGTTCCAACCTGTGCATTCTGTTTCCAGAAATGTTTTTATTTTACAGATAGCAGATGCAAACTGAAAAGCGGATAGGAAAATTCACTGTATTTTTCTCTGTTTTGCAACTTGTACATGGGAACGTAGCCTAAAGCTTGGTATACACTATCAGTAAAATGCTGATTTCCTGGGATTTGGCCCAGTGTTGCCCACTGGTTGATGAAAATTGACAATTAATCTATTGTTCGATATGACCAAAATGTATATCAATTGTCACTGGTTATTGGAGTAACTCCTGCTATTAACCTGATTTTTAATTGATAATGTTGTTTAGAAATGCTCATATGAAAGCTAAAGCCCTCCCAAAATATATTAAATGTAGGTAAAAAATAGTTTACTGAAAAAGATTATCATTTATCAAGACAGAAAGGTCAAAAGTTGTTGCAAGGACAAAACTGTAGTCGCTATACAGAAAATATCTATTTACAGCTGTGAGATCCAAATGTAATGTCTTGTATGACTTCCATGAGCTTGAAGGATAGCATCCATGCGGTTGGCAAGGATTCATACAATTTATTGATGAAATCATCAATGAATAGCCAAGAAAACAGTCTTGCATGCCTCCCAGAGTTCATCAATATTCTTTGTTCGTCTTCCATGCTCCTCTTTATCTACCCCACATATGCTCAATGAGTGTTTCATGTCAGTTGACTGGGCTGGACAATCCTGGAGCATCTGCTTCGCCTTAAGAAACTTTGATGTGGAGATGGAAGTTGCGATGGAGCACCATCCTGCTCAGAATTGGCCCTTTTTATGGTTGGGAATATATGAGGGGTACTAAGATTCTTGGTAGTTTTACACTATTGATGTTGCCTTCCACACTGCAGATCCCTTGGCACACCCCCACATACTGGATGTAATCCCAGGACCATGATTTTGCCTCCACCAAATTTCACTGTTTTCTGGGTGTAAATCTTTGCCCATGCGGGGTTCAGTAGGTCTCCTGCAATATTGCAGCTACTTGTGGGTGTACAACAGAAGATTCATCTGAAAAACTCCACTTTTGCCTATTTCCAGCGTTCCATCCTTTTAGCAGGCTGTGGGACTTGGCAAATTCCACACAGTTTTTCAAATGACTTTTGTTTAATGCTGGCTTATGGGCAATGATTCGACCAGGAGGCCACATCAGCAGTGGATTGGTCTCAGCTCTTGTAATCAACACTTTAGTCTCAGGGTGAATGTTAGGAATTGTGCAGAGGTCTATTGCAGTTGATGTGAAGGTCTAGTGTACTGGGGTTCTTTTTATACACACCTGACACCTAATTGATCCATTATAGTCACAGGTGAAGCCCATATGACAAGCGAAACACTTATTGACCAATGGGCTTCACCAAGCTGTGAATATTAGAATACTTTTGTTAGTTTCGTTTTGCTTGAAAACATTACAAAAGCTGTTTGGCTCGGGGTAAAATGAACCATTTCTTGAAACAAAATCTGCATTAGAATATGTTAAGCGGCACTTCAGGTCTATTTGTCGCAAGCAACAAAGATTTTGTAAGAAACTGTATGTTATAGCAGCCACGGCCACCATAACCTCCTTTACAGTATAGAGGAATGTATTAGGAAATAGGGGTGTATGTAATAGGGGTTTTTAAGGCTGGTGGCAGACAGTTTCCAATGGAATCTGTCTACATTTATAGGTGGATTATTTTGGTGCTCAAACTTGACTCTTCCATACTAATGTAATGGCATTGCTTCTGATGGGCAGTGTGATGCATACATAGAGCAGCATGATCTGTATGTTGTTGTTCAAATTTTATGTATAATTGTACATAAAAATGATCAGATAAGTAGAAATATCTTCTCCAAATGTGCAAAAACATGCTTATTCATAGTCCGTTATAAGTTTTTACTGCCAGTGTTTAGGTACAGAATTCCTGGCTATAAGATGCTTGTGAATGTCTAATTCATCCAGGTCATGATATTTCTGTTGATTCAGTTAGACCAACTGGACGTGAAGTTTAGTTCTGTGAAGACTTTAGCTAGTTATCCGAATGGCTTGTACATGACTGAACAAGAATCTTTGACAATTAAGTACCCGAAAAGTTCCAAAAAGCAAGGTGTTTGGGATCTTCTGAATGCAAGATGTGTGTTGCATTGTGGCTAAGGCTGGGTACACACGAAAGGGACTATTTTTCCAAGCAAAGTGCTCGGCTGGGACAAATGTAAGGCGGTGGTGGCAAATTCGGCCATGGCCAAAAGTTGCGAACGATTGATCGTGAGGACTATAGGGAACAGTATGACGATCGGAATTTAATGACACGGGCGATGAGGTTTGGACTCGGCACGTCTGCACACACCAGAGAAATTTCGGCCGCCGACCTCTCCGTGGCATTTTGGAGAAATATCTGGATGTGTGTATCAGCAATTAAGAGAATTTATTAAACGCCCATGGTAAGGGGGCAAAAAACAACATTGTACATGGCAGGACAGTTGGTGTCGACCCCCCAACCCCACCACACAGCACACCTACTTTCAGGATGTGTTTTTTTTTTTATTGTGACAAAATGCCTTCTTGACACCTCTCATTATAGCCCCATCCTTCATCTTATAGCCTTATTGGAACTATTGTTCATGTAAAAGAATATTAAAGGAGAACTAAACCCCATTATTTTTTTTTATCTCCAGAATCTGAAAAAAAAAAAAATAAAAACACCAATAAATATAAAACCACTTTAGGAACTCGTTGTTTAAAGGTAAATCAAAGCCCTGTTAAGAAACTGGATGAAGTATTTGTGTTGTCACTGTGCAGTGTCAGACCACACCCTGCCTCAGTCACAGCTTCCTTTTTTCGTCTGTAAAAGGATTGGCTAGATATTATAATGGGTTTGTGACCAAACTGTAACAAGTTGTGCAATAGGTGAGGACTGAGGCTGTGCAGAAAAATATGTTCGTTGAACCAAACTGTTGTACGTAGAAGGCTGAGAAGTAAAGCACAAACCATATGTTATTTGTGGTACATTTTCCATGCGCCGTATCAAAAATGAGAGGGTAAGCCACAGTAATGGCTTATATCAAGGTGTTCTGACTTTGGTCAGTATGTGTATCTGGGCTTAGTTGCCCTTAATACCCGATGGAATCCGACGTAAATCTGCGCCCGAATAAGTCGCATGGGTCTGTATGGGCCGCTTTACGTCGTGGCTATATGCATGACCTTGCAAATAAAAAGGCTGATAATTTGTATAGTACATAGGGTGTTTGTAAAATGTGAATGAGGCTTTTCAGTCTGTCCCCTTGAAGTTGAAGATTAGAAACTATTCCAACAATCTTATCACTGTTACAAGCAAATGAAAGCTTTTCTCAACTCTTCATCTTGTGCGTAAGTGAAAGGTCGGATTGAATGGATTGTCTTTATAAAATAAGCTGTTAACCGCCATTGATCCTTTTTTAGTTTGTGTTTCAGAGGCACACACCTTCTTGCAAAGATAGTAGTTGCCTCATTTAGCTCTGAAAGATGTTAGATAAAGTTTGGCAAAGGCTGCAAAACCAATTGTGAGCACGCTGCCAGATTTCAGCAGCTTCTTTGACTGAGTTTATGGTCAGAAAGGGTGTGGCTGATTTATCCCTCCACCCAAACAATCAGTTCAGTTGATCACGGGCGGTCATGACTACAAAACACCTTCATCGAGAGTCAAGCTTTTATGTTCATACAATGATAATTGGGCCTATGTATGGGTAACAGGAGAAACACAGCTTCTGTTGTCGAGATGAAAAATTGATGAGTGAGATATGATCAAGTGTCTCCAAGGGCAGATGTTCTTTTGAGCGTTCAAATGAGGCGTCCCTTTTTTTTTTTCTGTAGGAAAGTGATATAATCATGAGCACCACTTGTATGGTAAATTTGAAATAGGTATTTGTCAGATCCTAGATGCTGATCTCAATGACAGTGTATTCTAACTGTTGTTTGAACAAGAGAGTGTATCTATCTTCAAAGTAAAATCTACATACACAGAAAACTTTTATTAAACTGGTTTCTTTATAGTCATCCAGCAATGTAAAGATAGGGAAAGTGTTAGCATAAGTAGGGTCCTTTCATTGACTTTGCGATGACGTGCACCTATTAACCTCTAAGGCAGATGGGAAAGTCTCATAGAGAGCAAATTCTTGTCTAGATAATGGGATGTTTCAATTCTCCGTGAGATTTTCTTCTTTTAACTGATGGGCCTCTTTGCGATTGACTTTGACAGGCAAGTTTGAATTTTTTTTCTCATTTAGTTACCTTAATAAAATGTTCTATGGTTAAGTAGAGGGAAATTAAATTTAAGTCTGCAGAGTGCAGATTACTTGACTAGGACAGTTATATGCATTTTATGTTATGACATGGTTTTAAAAAATAAGTACACTTTTTAAACATTGTATAACCGCAAGTATTGTAACTCATTTGCTAACCTCATACTTTTACCCCATAGATCTATATACTCCAATTTATAATTCTACCCGACCAGTTAACGGGCCAAAAATAGTGTTCAGTGTTAGTACACGTGGTACATAGAAGATGTGTCGATCCTCCTTTCATCTGATTCCAGGACGGTACAGGCTGGCTTTCATGGAAAAGGTCACTACAGGTTTTCCAAAGGGGTGGACATGCCTTAAATGTTCTGACCAGGAAAATAATCAGTCCTGATGGCTGACTAGCAGCCTGGCATCTAGAAAGACCTGGGAGAAGTAATAAAAAATCAATCACTGGCAATGGAAATTTAGGAAATATTGTTCTTCTGTCTTAAATTCTTCCCTTTTTCAGGCCCCTGGGAAACAGATGGAGTTTTCTTTGATACGTATAAAACATCTGGGAAGTGAGCTCTCAAATAAGATTGGTCCACTTCTATTAACATACTAAACCTGTTTACATTTTTTTAGACATCTGTTAAATTTCGTGCGACTATGGTGTGAGTTTTGACTTGGGACTCTGCTTCTGTGGGATCTACAATGTTTGTTTACGGTTATATCTAAATACCGGAACATCGCGGTTTATATTCCCCAGCTCTGTTGCTTCTGTGTATGAAAAAAAACTAAATGTTTATTGTGATTGTAGAGGAGGTAACTAAAAACCTAATCTAGATATAGGAATAAGAAATGTAATCATTCACACACAGTATTTGTATGTGATTTAAAGTGCAATTGTGCGATGGTAGATGTTTATAACTAGATTGATGAATTGATTTGTGAGCGATATGGGCAAAGGTATTCTTTCAGTCATTTAATGGGAATTACATATGCATCCAATCTGATATATGCAATATGGATTTTACCTGTCTAAATCTACAGACATGCACCCAGCAAAAAATAATTTTCAGAGAGCGCTTTTATGCGTGACATTCAGACATATTGTGGGCTCAGGCCTATAAGTGACGGAACAAATATGTAAGATCGTCTGTATTTTTTTTAAAGATAGGCTACACACATCCTGAGCGTTCTCCCTATGGCACAATCACCAAAGCCCACGTGCCCAAACCTTCTACTTAGTACCGGGGCCTGGACCGTGGCCGAAGAAAATTTTCAGAATGTAAAGATTGTCCCGTGGCGACTGTAACACAGTTTGCGGCCCTTCTAACATACTGTGTTGAATCTCACTGTAACATAAAGGGGTGATTTCTGACGATGTGACCCATTAATGAATGTACCCGCTTAAGATCCTTGGTTGAAGATACTGCGAAACAATCACGTTATAAAACCATATTATTCATTGTATAGCAGGGGTTGCCCTAACATGGGCTTGATCATAGTTCCCTGGAGAGATCAGCGGTAGTTGGGCTATGCCAAAGTAGCCAATGTCGCTAATCTGTGAGTTTGGCCATTATATTCCACCCCAATGATGCCGACACCCTCGAGTTGCTCAACAGCGGTGGGCTTCCTGGTTTTTGGTTAAAGAGACCATGCACACACACAAGCAAGGGAGGTTAATTTTTCAACTGTACTATAGCCAATGTGTAATAGAGAGTTAATGGAATATTCTTGTGTATTTTTATAAAAAGAAATAATATTTGTAAAACCCACAGTAAAATATGTCCATAATATAAATTTACGTTTTTTGCCTTTAGAGAATTGAAGCCAAGGAGGCATGTGATTGGTCTCAAGAGGAGGCAGGATTTCCACATATATGCACAGTTTGTATGAAAAACGGTAATTGTAAAATGCGTAGTGACATGTTTATTTGTGATTGTGATAAATATATAAATTAAACAGGCGTGTGTGTGAGACATGATAGGGGAATGTGATGAGTATGTATATGGTTTTATTTTCGCTATTCAGAAAGTAAGACTGTATAGAATTAATTTTTCATTTTTAATTTCTTTAGATTTGCACCAAATCACAATGACGTTGAGATCCGTGAAAAGAATGGACCATGAATTCCTTGGATCTGAAGCTATGGAATCTTTGCTTAAAGGTTAATTTAGATTGGAAGGATTTATTCTAGCATTGGGGATTAGCAATTTGAGATAGAGCCTGTCCTGTAGACTGGGAGAGACTACTGAGACCTTCAGAATGAAAGGCTGTTATCCACACGCATTTCATTCAGAATCATAACCGCAGGGAAAGCAGGCCATTATACAGTACAGAAAGCATGGATTTGATAACCAAAAATGTATATAATAGTCATATGCCGATTTTGATTCAGGACATGTGGAAGATTGCTATTTAGTGGGTTTTTTTGCTTGTCAATGGGTTTAGGTAGGATTTCAATCCTTGAATCATCTCATTTTATTTTTTACAAAACCTCGTAAAAACACGGATTTTCTTTGGATCGCTGGGTCTGGATTCTTCATGTATGCATGAAAGCATGGAACCGTAACGTAGCTGAAGGTGTGTAATTCCAAAAATATATATTTGTGGGGGGAATCTCCGTTTTGGGACTGTTTCCTTAGAAAAAGGGTAGGCTGTTCAAATTACAAGCACTTTGATTTTTTCTTGTAATTGCATTTGTGCATGCGTCCCATTTGAGCTAGTTGGTGGCCACGTCCTGTGTGCATCCACGCATATGGCATACCGTTTGATTCAGAACATGTGGGAGATTGATATTTAGTGGTGGGGTTTATTGCGGGGGGCATTTCAAAGTTTTGGGCTGTTTGAAATTACAGAGCACTTTGATATTTTTTCTTGTATATACACTGGTGCATGCGTCCCATTTGACTAGTTGGTGGCCACGTCCCTGTGTGCATCCACGCATATGGCATACCGTTTGATTCAGGGCATTTGGAATATTGATAATTGACAAGTTTTTTTTACATGACATGGAAATTTGCCTGATTTTTTAACTTTGATTGTTTTTTATAAATTTTTCCTGAAAATCTGGTAAGAGCGAAATTGTACACAAAACTGCACCCACACCATTGGTGGTATGCATAAAGAATCACACCATTGTGTAGCTGAAGGTGTGTGAGTCCAAGATATATAGTTTTTGGGGGGTATTTCTAATATAGAGGGGTGTTTAGTCTGACAATCTGAAAATTGCTGTAATTGGGCCACTGTTCATTGGCTCACTTTGTGGCTAGTTGATTCCACGTCTGCGTGTGTAACCATACATAGGGCATACCGTTTGATTCGAACATTTGGGAGATTGATATTTGGTAACTTTTTTTTACATTACTGGGATTTTGGCATGATTTCTACCTTTGAGAGTGTTTTTTTTTAAAATTTTTTTAGAAAATCTGCTAAGCTGTAACTTCTACGAAGAACTGCGCCCACACCATTGATGGTACGAATGAACAAACTACAGAATTTCGTAGATAAGTGTGTGGATTCGAGAAAATATGGTTTGTGGGGGTTGTTTTGTGGGGAAAAATTGCAGACTGTTCAAATTCAGATTTGACTGAATATTTTTGCTGTTTCTGAGCCATTGTGCATTGTTTCACTTTGTGTCTTTTGGCTTCCACGTCCACGTGTGTAACCACACAAATGGCATACCGTTTGATTCAGGACATTTGGGAGATTGATATTAAGTAGCTTTTTTTACATTCCTTGGGGTTTTGGAATTTCTACCTTTTGAAGTTGTTTTTTTTGTTCATTTTTTCAGACAAATGCGAATTTCTACGAGAACGGCGCCCACACCATTGATTGTATAATGACACAACTACAGCGTTACGTAGCTGAAGGTATGTAGATTCTGAGAATATATAGTTTTGCGGGGGTATTTCCAAGTTAGAGGGGTGTTCAGTTTGGAAAATCTGGGGAAATGCTGTTATTGGCTCACTGCGCATTGTTTTACATTTGACTAGTCGCTTCCACGTCAGTGTGTGTAACCACACATATGGCACACTGTTTGATTCAGGACATTTGGAGATTGATATTTGGTAAGTTTTTTTTACATTACATGGGGGTTTTGGTGTGATTTTGTAACTTTGAAATGTATTTTTCTCTATTTTTCCAGAAAATTGTGTAGAAATGCGAAATTCTACGAACGAACTGCGCCCACACCATTGATGGTATGAATGAACGAACTACAGTGCTACATAGCTGAAGGTGTTTAGATTTCAGGAATATATAGTTGTGGGGGTATTTCTGAGTTATCAGGGTTTTGTGGAAAAAACTGCAGACGGGTCCAAATTCCACAGAAGACAGAAACAAGAAATCAATCAGGCAACATCAAACACGCTATGGGAAGTCCACAAAGGACACAAGGCAGCAACAATCAGGCAGCAAGGATCAGGTGGAGAAATATGCCATATGCGTGGATGCACACAGAGACGTGGCCACCAACTAGCTCAAATGGGACGCATGCACAAATGCAATTACAAGAAAAAATCAAAGTGCTCTGTAATTTGAACAGCCTACCCTTTTTCTAAGGAAACAGTCCCGAAACATGGAAATTCCCCCCACAAACTATATATTTTTGGAATCTACACACCTTCAGCTACGTTACGGTGCCATGCTTTCATACATGCATGAAGAATTCCAGACCCAGCGATCCAAAGAACTCGGTGTTTTTACGAGATTTTGTGAAAAATAAAATGAGATGATTCAAGGGTTGAAATCCTACCTAAACCCACTTGACAAGCAAAAAAACCCACTAAATAGCAATCTCCCACATGTCCTGAATCAAACGGTGTGCCATTTGCGTGGGTGCAAACAGAGACGAGGCCACCAACTAGCTCAAATGGGACGCATTTAGAAGTGCAGTTACAAGAAAAATTTTTAAAAACGCCACAACCCACCCCCCACACACACACTCTCCCCCTTTTAGTGGTATTTTAGTGAAGTCGGTTAGTATGGAGAGTCACACACGTTTTTGCACACTTTACTGATCCTAAAAATTCAATACGGTCTTTATTTGGTACCTCTGCAAAATTTCCTTATAAAATATAGGCTTAGTTTCCCTTGAAATCGAACAAATAAGTATCCGCGTTTACTTTACCGATATCACTGGGGACATTGGGGAGCTTGGAGAAGACAACTTTTTTTTCTAATTTATAGTTTTAGGGTAAAAAAAAAAAAAGGGTGTGTGTATCACTTTAAGAATTTTTTTGTGTGTATTTCCCCTTTTTTTCCCCGATCATTCCCAAAGATAATCATCAGATCATCTTAGGGAATGATACCGAACTTGGAATACGGGCATAAATGCCCGTTTTCCAATTCGAAATCCGATCGGAAAAATCACTTCCCGGAAATCATTTTCCAGGAAGTGATTTTTCATTCATTGGCAAAGATCAATAATTTGGTGATCAGAAGTGATCACCAAATATTGATCTCTGTCCCCATTTTTTTTCTAAGTCTTCGCTAAGTAGCAAAGACTTAGAAAAAATCCTATTTGTGAATGGAACTTTGAGTTCCATTCACAAAATGTATAGAACAGCTGTCAGCTTGACAGCTTGTTCTATACTAGGTACAGCAGCATGATCTATATAGAGATCATGCTGCAGTACCTCCACTGGACCACCGGGGGCAGCAGTGTACCTCCATATGGGAAGACCCCGGTGAAGGAGGAAGATCAGTGACATCACCGGGGTCTCCCTTTCCGGAACAAGGAACTTCCTCCACGTGGGACCGGCTTCAGCTGCGGGGGCCATGTTAAGGTAGGGATATCTTCCGATCCCCCCCTCGGATTTGGCCGAAACCGAGGGGGGATCGAGGGGGGTAGGGGGGCAGTTGAATGCTGCCCCCCGATCGCG
Organism: Hymenochirus boettgeri; assembly: GCA_019447015.1. Lineage (NCBI taxonomy): Eukaryota > Metazoa > Chordata > Amphibia > Anura > Pipidae > Hymenochirus > Hymenochirus boettgeri. The sequence goes on from CM033471.1 coordinate 63,139,088, forward strand.
CCTAGAGGGGGGGAAATTTTTTTGGGGAGGGGGGAAGCCACAGATCGTATATTCACGATCTGTGGCAGTTTGAACATTCACTGCACAGATCGTGAATATACGATCTGTGGCAGGGAAAGGGTTAATCCGTTAAAGGGTTAATTGTATTATCTCCCTTCATAAATCCCTTTAATGGGAGTTATCCATTTTGGACCACATGTCCACCACATGTTTGATCACATTATACACCTAGAGGACGAGGTATATATGTTTAGCACATTGTTACGCCCAGATTGGCTTGATTAAAGTCCATGTTATAAGACTAAAACATTGCCTCTGTTGTTCTATGCTTGAATAAACCCAGTTGTTTTGGAAAAAGTCCCTTGTGAGCACCATACTTTCTCTATATTGTTTATATACAGTAGGTACCTATAACACAAAGTAAATGCACTACAGCAGAGCTTTTTTAAGAGGAATATTGTTTATTCAAATATTAACATCTATGGATGTTCCTGATGATGACCTCTTGGAGGCTGAAACGCGTTGATAGATGTTAATATTTGAATAAACAATATTCCTCTTAAAAAAAGCTCTGCTGAAGTGCATTTACCTTGTTAAGTGACTTTTTGAGAGCCACCGCTCCCTTCATCAGACTCAGTAGAAAAGACATGCTTTCTTGTTGCTGATATTCGAGTGTAATATATCAATACAAAGAAAATTGAGTATATCGGGCCCCCCCAAGATGGAAGGTGAGGTAAGTATTAACAAAGATATAGAAAAGTCCATACATAAAGGCTCTCCTATGTGAAGTTTCTGATATCAGGGGGAGCTCTTTGGTTTCTTCCTCAATCCTCATTTAATTTCTGTGGAATTTCAGGGGAGATACACTCTGTATCGAGGTGGGCTGGGTGGATACCCCCCCCAGGCCCAGTCACTCCAGTGCGTGAGGCTCAATATAAACTCAATAGCACGAAACGCGTCACACAAGCTGTGTTTTGTTTGAATGTTACAGTGAATGCAAAGTACAGGGTTGTTGATTCCCTGGGTGATCTAAATGTAACTAATTGGGTAATATTACAAAGTAATTTCCTGATCACTGGCTTTAAAGATGGCTACTGATGTTTGTTATAGTATATGTCTTTTCTCCTGAGTCTGATGAAGGGAGCGGTGGGTCTCGAAACATCCCTTAAACTAATTTTTTTATGTGAATGTTTAAAAAATAATTCTGCAATAAACTGACGCAGTATTTCACGAGTGCTGCCCAAATTTCAAAACACACAAACATATATATAAAAAGAGATGACCGCATGTGCAGAAGTAAAAGCCAGTAAATCATTGGCTCTGGTTGGGGCAACTTTGTAGTAGACAGCCAGAATACTCAAGCATAAACCTGGAAATGGAAGAATGGTTGGGGTGGTTTTATAAGGCAAAACGTTGTTTACATTTTAACATGGAGCTTATGTTTATTTCTTATTACAGCAACTCAGCTACATAGTAACATGTAAAGGGGAACTGTGGTCTCCATACAAGTGGCCTTTATTAAAAAGAGCACACTCTTCCCTTTAAAAGGTATCTGGGATTATTCTAGCTGCAGTCTATCCAAAGTTACAGCAGTAACAGTGTTTTTCCTGCTAACACTGTCAGCTGTGACATCACAGGCACCACTGGTCTGCACTATACATCTCAGGTTGGAGCATGCCCACTGCTAGGACAGAACATCATCAGCTGCATCATAATCCCTGCCCCCAAACTTCTTAATGCCTGAAAACAAAAATGTATCTTTCCCCAAGGAGTCCACAAGTAGAGGAAAGAATTGAGAATGACTGCAAGTCTGTAATTAGCTTAAGAAAAGATTGATACATTGGGGGTAAATATTTTTACTCAGTTCATCATGTGCCTGTAACAGACTCAGAACAACAGGACATACATGGATGTGCAACTTTATATGCCTATAGATCTCAAATCAGACAGTTACTCTTTAAGGTGTGGTTAAGACTTTTAGGGGGCAAGGCTGTGTGTTGCAGGGATGAGACCATGCCCTCATCCCAGTCCTGGTCCCCAGAAAGTTGGTCCATGGAATTGGATAGAAAGCTAGCTGGCTAAAAAAATTTACTTGTGGACAAGTTAACTTGTTAGATGTCTAGCAAAATGTCTACTGAAAAGCCTGGTTTACTAGCTGGCAAGCTGGGTGCTGGAAATGAATGACCAGAAAACTGGCTGCTGAACTACCTGGTTTCTTGAATCTGTGGGAGGCAGTGTTTTCTCTAAGCTCTGTGCTTGCGCACACAACTCAGCATGCCTGTGCACCCGGGTTAAAATGGGGTGCAAACATAAATCTGGGTAATTATGTTTGCATAATGATTGAGCCAGGCCATTGTTGTAAGGTATGATTGTAGTATATGGCCAATATGTTGAGAGGGAAGTTTATACTGTGTTTCCAATATGTCGAGAGGTAAGTTTGTAGTGTGTATACAATATGTTGAGAGGTAAATTTGTAGCGTGCGCCCAATGTGTCAAGAGGTAAGTTTGTAGTGTGTGTACAATATGTCGAGAGGTAAGTTTGTAGTGTGTGTACAATATGTCGAGAGGTAAGTTTGTAGTGTGTGTACAATATGTCGAGAGGTAAATTTGTAGTGTGTGTACAATATGTTGAGAGGTAAATTTGTAGCATGTGCTCAATGTGTCAAGAGGTAAGTGTGAAGTGTGAGTTGATGTTTTGAGAGGTTAGTTTGTAGTGTGTCCCCATTGTGTTGAAAAGGTAAATTTGTAGTGTGTGTCCAATAAGTCAAGAGGTAAGTTTGTAGTGTGTATACAATATGTCGAGAGGTAAGTTTGTAGTGTGTGTACAATATGTCGAGAGGTAAGTTTGTAGTGTGTGCACAATATGTCGAGAGGTAAATTTTTAGCGTGTGCCCAATGTGTCAAGAGGTAAGTGTGAAGTGTGAGTTGATGTTTTGGGAGGTTAGTTTGTAGTGTGTGTCCATTGTGTTGAAAAGGTAAATTTGTAGTGTGTGTCCAATAAGTCAAGAGGTAAGTTTGTAGTGTGTATACAATATGTCGAGAGGTAAGTTTGTAGTGTGTGTACAATATGTTGAGGTAAGTTTGTAGTGTGTGTACAATATGTTGAGCGGTAAGATTGTAGTGTGTGTACAATGTGTCGAAAGGTCATTTGTAGTATATGTACAATGTGTAGAGAGGTCATTTGTAGTGTGTGTACAATATGTCGAGAGGTAAGTTTGTAGTGTGTGTACAATATGTCGAGAGGTAATTTGTAGTGTGTGTACAACATGTCAAGAGGTAATTTGTAGTGTGTGTACAATATGTCGAGAGGTAATTTGTAGTGTGTGTACAATGTGTTGAGAGGTAATTTGTAGTGTGTGTACAATGAGTTGAGAGGTATTTTGTAGTGTGCGGAACTTAGTAACTCATTTTGGAAGTGTGCATATACGGCCATCCGATTTCCAATACTGCGAACTGATAGTGCCATCAGATAACGGTCTGTAGATTATGAACTGATAGTGCCATCAGATTACGGTCTGTAGATTACGAACTGATAGTGCCATCAGATTACGAACTGATAGTGCCATTAGATTACGGTCTGTAGATTATGAACTGATAGTGCCATCAGATTACGGTCTGTAGATTACGAACTGATAGTGCCATCAGATTACGAACTGATAGTGCCATCAGATTACGGTCTGTAGATTATGAACTGATAGTGCCATCAGATTACGGTCTGTAGATTACGAACTGATAGTGCCTTCAGATTACGAACTGATAGTGCCATTAGATTACGGTCTGTAGATTACGAACTATTAGTGCCATCAGATTACGAACTGATAGTGCCATCAGATTACGGTCTGTAGATTACGAACTGATAGTGCCATCAGATTACGGTCTGTAGATTACGAACGTTCCATTTTATTATATTAATGGTTGCTATTTTGTAAAACTGCTCCTTTATTAATAAGGCCCAATATCTTTTATATAGCGCTGTGATTACTATATTGTGACATAGAGTAATCATTTAACCCACTGTAATACAGGTGATTCTGTAGTTTGTATGTATATATATATTTATTTTATAGAATAAAGTTAATTCCTTCTGGTAATTAAAGCCATTTTAGTCACCAGGAGGCTTTATTGACTTGACTGTGAGTCTGCGCAATGCCAGTGCTGACAGCTGTTAGAACTGTGGGAATTCCGAATGAAGAGAACAGACCACTCCGCCCCACACAGTTAATAGAACTATAGCTTCACCAGTGAACAAAGTGGGTGGACTCCCCCACCGTGCGGTTTAGTTCCGCCCATGTCTGTGTTACCAGCACTGGTTTGGAATTGAGCTTCATAACCTTGCCTGCTGTGAAGGGGGTGCGGAGATGGTCGGAGGAAAAGCCCAGGAGTGATGCAGGCATGGTTAAGTGTCTGCGGATGATGGAAAGGGAAAGGACTGCAGGGATTCCAGCTGCTCCGGGCTCTATGGAAATCAGTGAGGATCTAGTTTGAAACAACTTTCTGCTTTTTGGTTTTACTGGGGAGGAAAATGATAGTGACACGTGAGTCTCCTTTACTCTCAGTCTATCACATTGCCCGGCAGGACACACAGCGGAATCATTATATATATTAGATAGCCTACAGCTATCCCCCTGCTGTGGGATGGTGGGCTCTATAGAGGGGCTAGGAACTAGATCATGGATATATTACACACACACACAGCAAAGGTGCTGTTGCTTTATTGTCTTTACATGATATGTATATAACATATAGGAATTACATGATGTGTATATAACATATAGGAATTACATGATGTGTATATAACATATAGGAATTACATGATGTGTATATAACATATAGGAATTACGTGATGTGTATATAACATATAGGAATTACATGATGTGTATATAACATATAGGAATTACGTGATTGTATATAACATTAGGAATTACGTGATGTGTATATAACATATAGGAATTACGTGATGTGTATATAACATATAGGAATTACGTGATGTGTATATAACATATAGGAATTACGTGATGTGTATATAACATATAGGAATTACGTGATGTGTATATAACATAGGAATTACGTGATGTGTATATAACATATATAGGAATTACGTGATGTGTATATAACATATATAGGATTACGTGATGTGTATATAACATATATAGGAATTACGTGATGTGTATAACAAATGGAATTACGTGATGTGTATATAACATATATAGGAATTACGTGATGTGTATATAACATATATAGGAATTACGTGATGTGTATATAACATATATAGGAATTACGTGATGTGTATACAACATATATAGGAATTGCGTGATGTGTATACAACATATATAGGAATTGCGTGATGTGTATACAACATATATAGGAATTGCGTGATGTGTATACAACATATATAGGAATTGCGTGATGTGTATACAACATATATAGGAATTGCGTGATGTGTATACAACATATATAGGAATTGCGTGATGTGTATACAACATATATAGGAATTGCATGATGTGTATATATCAAAAATATTATATGATGAGTTACATAATGTGTATATATAGGAATTATATGATGTGTATATAACAGGAATTATATGATGTGTATATAACAGGAATTATATGATGTGTATATATAGACATGCATAGCACTTAATAAATTTATACATACATATTTATAATATGTAAAGAGATTGGATGATTTATAAACTATATACCGGTACCATATTTCTGGGAAATACGTGTATATATAACATATATAGGACTTAGATGATGTGTATATATAACATATATAAAGGAATTACTGTACATGATGTATGTATATGTGTGCAGATATAGCACGAAGTCAAGATATGCAGCACTCCATTGCATTAGATGAGATTTATTTATAACATATAAACATGTGCTCACTATGCAGCGATGTTTCGGAATGCTGACTTTTAACTTTCATGTATGAATATACAAAGTTTTACAAAACATCAATGCACACCTGGAGTTTTTTTCATGGTGCTTTTATACCACCTCAAGTGTGAAAAGGCAACATTTTGATCCATGCCTGTCAAGAAAAGGTCCCTTGACAAAGGTCCCAGGCACTGACCAAATCATTGCCTTGTCTCACTTGAGGTGGAATAAAAGCCCCATGAAGAAACTCCAGGTGAGCACTGATGTTTTCAGACATCCCACCTTGACAAATGTGGTTTCCGGGAAGGGTGGGGAGAAGGGGGGCGTGGTGGGCCGACATGACATGTAAAACATCATCAAGGAGGCAGAGTTAGGGTTGTGTCAGTGGGCTTGATAAAGCAACATGTCATAAGAGGCGGGGTTAGGGGTGTGGCAGCCAAAAAGGGGGCATCCCGGAGGTATAGATTGAAGATAAGTGCGGGTTGGGGGAGTTTGGGGTGGTCTCGCCGAAGTGTTTGAGACCACCCCAAAATCCAAGAGACTCCCATGACTTCCGGGAGGGGTGGGATACCTGTGTTTTGTAAAACATTATTTTACATTACCTATTCACCCAATGGTAAAGTAGCACCCAGGTAACTCCAAATGGTTGATTAAAAAGAGCATGTCCACCCCTTTTTTTAACTTTGTCTATATTGTAGGGCTTCCTCCCCAGCCCCAACCGCATTATTATTATATCCAGAAATTCCACCAATTACCATGAAACTGCAAGCAGGGGGCCGGACCAGCAGCTGTGTCCGTGATTGGCTGAGAGGCAGCCAATCACAGACGTGGCTGCCGGCAGTTCAGAACGCCGGGGGAAAGAGGGAAGGTAAGTAAGGATCGGGGGAGTTTCTGGACATAAAAATAATGCTGTTGGGGCTGGGGGAGGAAGCCCTACAACAGGGATAGGCAACCGGTAGATCTCCAGATGTTTGAAAACTACAACTCCCAGCATTCCCTAACTACAGTCCTTATAGAGGAATGCTGGGAGTGGTAGTTTTCAAACATCTGGAGATCTACTGGTTGCCTATCCCTGCCCTACAATAACCCCAAGGGGATTTTACACTAGGGGGAGGAGGGCTGCTCTGAGGAAGCCTCAGAGGTGGAAACAATTTCCCTCCCTGCAGTGCTCCTGGTGGACAGTTTTTTGGCCAGCAGTGGGTTAAATTATAGTTTTGGGGGTGGACATGCCCTTTAAGGCTTTTAATGGGGTGGTGCATCCTCAAGCTCTATACTTTTCAAGAAGTTGCTTCATTATATATTATAGATTTTCTCTGGGATGTTTAACTCAAAACGTGTTTAATACGTTTGTATTTGGCGCCTTGGGAGACTTTTGGTAACCATTCACACATCAAGCTATGTTCAGTCAATTTACTTATAAAATTGCCGGCCTATCAAAAACAAACAGATAGTAGTACCACAGAAAATATTATTTTCTTTACTAATTATCCAGCATGTGCTTTTTAATATGATCAAACCGAAATCAATCAAAAAGCCAATCACATATGATCCACACTAATTTCCCAATCTGGTTATAAAAACATGCTGCTAAAGTACACTGTATAATGTTAGACCTGCTAAAGTACACTGTATAATGTTAGACCTGCTAAAGTACACTGTATAATACAGCTGATGTTAGACCTGGTACACACAGGTCAGGTTTGCCCTGATAATTCTGTGTGATAGACTAATGATTAATAAACCGAACAGTGTGTGACCTACGGTCTACGTGCTAGTTTATTTACAACACGCATGACATTAGCTAAAGGATCACATTTTACACTATTGGCTAAACAAACTTCTCAAATATTCCCCGTACTTTCTGCAAACTTCAGCACAAAAGTGATCCTTGGTACGGTTGGTACCCCCAGGCTCGCTCGTCTTGAATATGTAATATGAGGGTGACCGCTGTATTATAAAAAACACCAGTTGGTTTTGCAGCTAATACTATTTTTAAGATTCCAACAGATATATACACATCTTCAGTGCTTTCTGTGTTTGTCTGCTGGTCTCATCTATAGCAATTTGATGGAATTTCTATTGCCACAAAGCAGATACACATACCAAGCATTTTTCTTGTTCCTGGCATCAAGCAGTAAGTAGTTCTTCATTTAAACCAGGGGTTTAAAATGAGGCCAGAGGTGTGCTTCAGAATTTTGGTTGTGGAAATTATTCCACCAGTATAACTGACATTTTTGTTATTTTGTTCTCTAAAAATATATATTATGATAACATTTCAACAGTCAATTTAGTATGACTTTACACTACCTTCATTTGAATACAATATACACCATAAAGTGCATAAAATATTGGTAATTACAACGCCAAGTCCAACATTAAGAACACAGGTGTGCCGCAAGATGAAGTTGCAATGTACCGTATGCCATGGTCTGAAAAAGGACATTTGTTTGTAACCTATTCATTGCTGAATTAAATGTTACTTTCAATGTTACCTTAATATGATCTGACACATATTTAATGCTTTGCTTTAGATGCAAATCTGGTCAGTAGGACCAAAATACTAACTATACAAGGTTGTTGTTTTTTTTTGGGGGGGGGGGGGGTTCTGATCGATAGATATTTTTCAGGACAAAAAACTCTAGATACATTTTTTTCAGCCAGTGCATGTACAGTAAAACATGTACAGTAAGATAGGGCGCGCGGTCGGGACAGAGCGGCTATCAGTGAAGGAGCGGCGGTAAGGTAAGTTCCAGGTCCCCCGAGCGTAATATTATTCACCGGGAGGTGAGAATAAGCCTGTGAATAATAGAAACGAATGGCAAATAGTTATTTTTCTGGCTTTAGGGGAGTTTAGTGTCCCTTAAAGCTGTTCCAGGATAATGCTGGTCATGCACGACTTTTGATTGCTGAATCTGTTTGCCAGCCAATTTTCTACCTTCTGACATCCTCTCCAGGTTCCCAGCCTGGCCCATTCATTTTGCAATCAGAGGTCAATCTCAAAAAAACAAAAAAAGTCTAGGTGGTTCTTCTGAGCAAGTTTCAACGGATCCAACGGTATCTGGGCTTTATCGGTACTGTGTATAGCTTGCTTTCCCCATATAGGAGAGTCTGCCACGGCCGATTTAAAGGGACACTAAAGTCCCATAATCCAGAAAATCAACTCTGTGCCATTCATTTCTATTATTCACAGGGAGGTGAGAACGCTTATTCTCACCTCCCTGTGAATAATAGGACGCTTTTTCCTCACCTCCCTGTGAATAATAGGACTGGACCTTGCCTTACTGCCGTCCACTCTCAGCGCTCCTTCACTGACAGCCGTTCTGTCCTGACCGCGCGCCCTATCTTAGGCGCATGCGCGCCAATACAAAAGATAGGGCGAGAACAGCTGTTCAGTGAAGGAGCGGCTGCGAGTGGAACGGCGGTAAGGTAAGTTCCAGGTCCCCCGAGCATCCTATTATTCACAGGGAGGTGAGAATAAGCGTTCTCACCTCCCTGTGTATAATAGAAACGAATGGCACAGAGTTGATTTTCTGGGTTTAGTGTTCCTTTAAACACACAGTCCCGAGCGTTCTGTGCTGTGTGTAGCCCGATCTTTGAAAAATTCCAGTCATTTTCCAAAAATCTTTGCTGTGTGTACCCAGCTTAAGGCTGTATGCACACCAGCCACTTTCCCCATCAGGCTCCGTTATCAGTCGTTAAACTGTCTTGTTGTTCTGTGTGGTGGGAATGAAAACGGCGTGACCAATTACATGGGCCATTTAAAACCATGTGATCGGCCAAAAATTTCCTCTGTCTGTTCCATTTTTCGTTCCAAAATTAATTTGAACTGTTTTCCAGCCAATTTTTTTACCTTCTGACATCCTCTTCAGGTTCCCCACCTGGCCTATTCAGAGGACAATCTCAAAAAAAACCCCCAAAAACCTCCAAACATCCCAGATGGTTATTCTGACATCATGCAAATGCTGGGAATGTTGGAAAGCAAGTTCCTAGGACACAAAGGATCTCACAATTGTCCGTGGCTTTCCAACCTGTCCAATTGTGCGTTCCTCCAATTTGGACAAACAAGCAGTCGGTCGCGGCCGCCACAAGAAACCATACCTGACTGAACTGACCGAAACACTGAAATGTCAGTCGGTCTCCCCGAATTATTGTGTGGTGTGTACCTAGCTTAAAGGACAACTAAAGCCACAGAACAACACTGAATCAGAAGGCAGAAGACCTTGATATAAAGCCAGTAATCAGTGTCTTACCTTTCATTTTGATATGGGTGCTGGGAAATTTCCCTAAATAATATATGGTTTGTGCTTAATATCACAGCATTCTAATATCACACAGTCTGGTCAACGACCATTATGTTCTGCCCATGCTCAGTCTTTAGCTATGGCAGAAACTTATTACAGTTGGACACACCCATTAATAATCTCTATCCAATCCTTTTACAGGACAGATAAAGCAAGGAAGCATGTGACTGAGGAAGGAGGTGTGGTCTGACACTGCACATACACACAGATAATTCATCCAGTTCTTAACAGGCTTACATTTATTTTAATGCAATTTATTGAAGTCATATTATATAGCTTATTGGTGTTTTTAGGGGGGTTGTTTTCAGATTCTGGAGTATAAAAAATGGATTTAGTTCTCCTTTAAGTCTTTTGTTGTCTTTAATAGTCACTTTTAGTAACTGGGTTAAACTATGGTTGTGCTTTTTTAGCAAATACAATTGACATCCTGAGAGCCGACAGTCAGTCCATACGGTTCTGTGAAGTTCTGGTCCATTGCAGACCCAGCAATGTGTTGGGCATAGGACTGGGTGTGCTATACTATATATATATAAAAATGTTTGTAAATGCAGTCCAGCCCACCAGACTTATTTATTTAATCTATTCTTTGGAAATAAGGAAGGGGTTAAACAAGGGTTTGTAAAGCTGGTTAAAAAGTAATGCTGTAATTCAAGCAGAAAGTTTGGGTGATTCTTAATTTAAAGGAAAAATATGGCCTCTGTTCAATTGCCATTGTAATAAAAAATTGAATACAATCCCCTGGTAATTTTTCTATGTGATGACAATTAAGAGACCAGTTCCTGCACCAGCAAAACACATGGGTACAATGCACTCCAAACACACTGCACACAGCATCTCTCTGCAATATATAATTTATTAAATAATTTCATCATTACAAATCTGAGGGTGACAGTGCGTGCTAGTACAGCTGGGTTCTTTAACTTTTTCTCAGCTGTAACTTTTTATTGCCTTTACATAGAAAAGCAACCAGGGCCTTGTTTTAAAGGAGAGAAAATGGTTTTTCATATAATGTATGGAGTTTATACATCTTCTTTACAAATAATTTGAACTTCATTAAAAAAAGTATAATCTGTATCTTAAATGTAGAGGAACATCTTCATTTTGCTGTACCCATGAGACCTAGGACATTTTCTTAACATCTGGTTGTCGACAGTCTGTGTGCATGTTTAAATATAATTATAAAGTCAGGATGGATAGTTTTAACCTTTTATTAAGTAGCCAGTTCCATAGAAATACCCACTAAAGAAGCTGGTGTATTTCAATCATATGGCTAGGACCCGGACACCAACTTTGGCTTGTGTGTGCCTTCCTTTGTCTGATTTTATGTATAGATATATATTTTATTTCTTATATTGCGCTACAATTATTTACTCAATTCACATCAGGCCCTGCCCCGAAGAGCTTACAGTTTAATCACTTTATGTACACATACAACCTATCAGTGTTGTGCGGGGGAGTGCCCGGAGGAAACCCACGCAAGCATGGGAAGAACATACAAGCAGATGTGTCCAAGGGTGGAACTCAGGACCTCAGCGCTGCAAGGCATCAGTGCTAACAACCGAGCCACCATGCGCATATATATATATATATTGCCAGATGGTCTGGCCTAGAATAGTGTTAGATAAACTGAAAGAAATCTACTTCCTTTTGCATTGTTGATGTTACTTGCCCCAGAAGGATAATTCACATTTCATTCACTAACCAACCCCCAGATATTTCTCACAGAGACATCATGGCAACAGTGACTCACAATCAGTGTGTGGAATGTGTCTTGCTCCGAAATCAAACAAGCCATAGATGAACAGCATGCTTCATGAAAGCATTTGTACAGCATAGATGTGAAAATGAAACAAAGGGTGTGAGTGACTGCACCTTTTGAGGTGAATTGAAGGAAACCATGGTTTCCAGTTCCTAAGCGGCCTGCAGTTCAGATGTCTTAAATTAGAAAAAATGTTGAATGACACTAAAGATCTCAAAGAAACAGTTGAATATATATGTAAATATGGAAAATTGTAGCTTCTCTGATACTGTGCTTTCTATGTAAACATTCCATATTCTAAATAGAAGGGTTTATACACAAAGGTATATTTCTATATTTATTTATTTGCTATGCTGCCAAAATGAATGTAAATATGTTTTATGGGAACTGAAATTGAATTGAATTTGCTTAACATTTATTAAGGATAACAAAGATTTCCCATGACTGGTAATGGACTGTGATCCGATTGGTTTCCAAAGCAAGATAACATAGGTGTTAATTAGAACATTCCCAGAGCTTTGCATTATATTTTGAGGCAGCAATTTCAGATGTGAATCAGGGCTGTTCATTGATGCTTTATGTGTATGGCTGTGATTGTAAAACCATCTTCCTGTGAGTCTCAGAAACCATAGATTCTATATTGGAACCTTCATGTATCTTTTCTGAAGTTACCGGTATATAAACTTTCCTGTAATCTGCCTTCATTTTTGATGAACTAAAATGAAAGTAAAGGAGAAATAAAGATAAAATGTTAATAAGCCTAAATGGCATATATTATTCTTAATATCGGTTAACAATTGTTAGCAATGTAGAGATATTGTCTAATTTTGCAAATGTATAAAGAAATGGTACATAGATTGAAATCTTACTGTCCATGTGCACCTTTGTATCTGAGTCAGAGACTTGCTTTGCCAAAGCTAAAAACCTTTAGGCTGTGTACACATGGGAAGATTTTACAGCCCAATTGACCGATACTTCCATGTATCAGTTGGCTGGGCTGAAAAATCTGCTTTGCTGTGGCACAGGCGATCGGGCCTGTTGGTAAATCAAGGCCGATTGTGCGGCTCCACTATTGCCACGGCCGACAGTCATTTGTCCTTGCCGAGCACTCGCTAGTAGCTCGGTCGGGACCAATAGTCCCCTGCGTGTGTACCCAGCCTTAGAAATAAACAGATGATTTTTTGAGTGCTGATTTAGCAGGGTGATTTATATTTTAGCTTTGATTCTCCTTATAGATTCCTGGTATGGGAAGACTGATTTACCTCTCCTCCATGAAGTACAAAAAAAAAATGAAAAATAAAGATACCTTTTTAAATATTTCCTTAGACTAAGGCTGGGTACACAGTGCATATATTTTAACCCGATTCTACCGGTTGGTTTAAAATATCGTCGGTCTTGGTGAAAACAACCCCCACTGATATTTGCAACCAATTGTACAGCTCAAGACTACACATTTGGCACTACAATTTACCCACATTGTTTGATTGCACTTTTGTCTGATTTCTCTGACCTAAATACTGAAAAAATGGTCGTTTGGGTGGAATATCACCTTGAGTGTGCCTAGATTAAGGGTTGTATTCTAGAGTATGGTTTTAGTTTAGATTTTTCAATAGGCTTGCAATAGAAATTTGTGACTGAACATTTTTAGGAAGATAATTAAAAGCCAAGTTCTTCATTGTATGAATCATGTTTGATAGTGAAGATTTTGACATGGACATTTTTGAGACCTGTGAAATGACAATGTGTTGAATTGTACATTTATTAGTAAACTACCACATGAAATGTCTTAAAACACACGTTTGCAAGTGTTGATTAAACATTTCATTTTTTATTTTAAAAACTTAAAAACAGAAACATATACAAATGTGCCAGAGAAAGCTTCAGAATGAAGGTGGCAGCAACTGATTTCATTTTCGTGTTACTAATTGTCACGATTCATGGTCAGATCAATCAGAAATTACACATTCTATATGTAATTATCATATAAGTCTCTCCTGGGGCCCAGGCACTTTAAAGACCTGTTTAGCACATTCATTAAGATTAAAAATTGGGCCAGGCTTTTTTTTTTTCTTCCAAATTTGCAAATTAGAAGCGATAAAATCAGAACCAGGGCCCCCTTTTATCTTGTTTTTTGCCAGTAGAATGAACATGATCTCAGCATTTCTATTTTTTTGAAGGTGGCTTTGAACTACTATAGAATTTGTTGGCATAATGCCTTGAAGCTCTTTTCTTTCAATAGGGAATGAAAATGCCGCTTAAACTTATGGTTTAACAGATTTGAAGCTCCATTTTGCTAATAGAGCTGGGGAGTTGACGTCATACCCCATTATCGCATTATACCCTGCTCTTAATGAACAGAAAGTTGGGTGGAGCTAGTATGTATTTGTGTCAGCCATCCTGTCTATGCTAATTTGGTCTATAGCACAAATATCCACATTAGCCTCTGGAAAAGACAAGTGCAGTGCTGTGTGTGAATGCTAATTATTATAGTATAGTATTTGAGGTTGAAGACATATGTCTATCCAGTCCAACCTACAGCAATACCCACATTTCCTGCCTAACTGTTGATCCAGAGGAAGGAAAACACCCCCCCAAATTTATGAAGGGGAAAAAATTCCTTCCTGACTCCCAAGTGACAATCTGATATTTCTCTTGATCAATTCTACTTAATCTATCAATACCAGTAACTTGCAACATTCCTTGTTTGCAGAAACTCATTCAGCTTTTTTTTAAACTGTCCAGTGAACCTGGAAATGGAAGACAGTTCCATAGCTTTACTGTTCTCACAGTGAAAAACCCTAAATGGCAGCCTATTGCTACTTTTGTATTTGCATTTTATATATTGCATTTTATATATAAGTAGTTTATAAGTAGGGTTTTTTTTGTTAGCCTTACTTACTATGTATTAACAGTTCACTCCATAGTAAAATTCTGGCCATACAATGTGTTGTATTATCTCGCCTTAGAGCTCAGTCCTCCTGAATGCAAGGAAATGTTGCTGGTGTTATAATCTACATAATGTTCTTGAAGTGCAGGAAATACAACTGCAAAATCTTGATAGAAAACAATCTATAAACAAATCTTTATCTGGCAATAAATATTGTGTTGCATTCAATAGAATAGAGACTGATTGATTAACACACACTAAATAATTGTCAGTAGAAACAGACAAACAAATAAGGTAGCCATACACAGATCCAATAGGTTTTGCCGATCAGCAAGGTGTGGGGGCTGAAAACAGCTGATGAACAACTGTTGTCCGCATCGCGGACGACCGTTCTACACGGAAAATGTATCGTCTCCCTTCACTACAATAGAGGGAGTCAACAAAAATGTTTGTGTATGGGGTAAACAAACAATTGTTTTGAATAAAATGTATATGGAATGATTGATCCTGTGTATGTGGGAATAAGGACAGATTAAATCACATTCTGATGGAATCTGGCATTAAAGGGCAAGTCCACTCAAAAAAAACCTTTGTTGCAAACTGTAGATTACCCCCCAAACCCCACTTTTGCAATATACAGAGTTTCCAAAGACGCTCCTAAAGTTGTTTACTGGTCCCTCGCCGTCTAAGAGCCACCCCCTGCACCTGTTTCAAGCTCGTTTCGAGCAAAAACAGGAGCAGGGAACTTCTGCACAAACAGTGCTTCCTGCTCACCGCTGTCAGGCGAGGAACCAGGTCAGGTAAGCAAGTTAAGGAGTGTCTTTGGAAACTCTGTATATCGCAAAAGTGGGGTTTGGGGGGTAATCTACAGTTTGCAACAAATTATTTTTTTGAGTGGGCATACCCTTTCATTTGCTACCCAAGTTGCACTATTATGTTTTGGCCAACAAGCTAGTGTCTGCTTATATTTAAAAATCCACGTTTTAGGTAAATTTTGTTTTTACCAGCGATGAACCTGCCATAAAATCCCAAACTGAAATTTTAGCATGCCACTGAGCCCAAAAGCTGTTATATTTACCTGATTTTCTTACTATTTTAGGAGAAACCATCTGTTGCCAAGGTTTGTTTGCCAACGTCAGGAACTACCCTCAGGCCAATAATTGTGGGGCATGCATTCTATTAAAGTAACGTACCACCTTTGCAGACCACACCATAAAATAAGAATAAGGCCCTGGCCCCACTATCCAGTGCAATTTTGCGTGATTTGTGCACGCTTCCTTTAATGCTGCCTTATCGCAGCGCATGCGATGCACACCAAAAATTATTGCATGTGCTATGAAAACCGTCCGAAGTGCAGCACAAGAAAGCTAGCATAGTGGGTCCTCCCACAAGTGCTAGCGCAACACAAAACACACCCGAAAATAGCCTAGTGGGGCCTAGCCGTAAGGGAAATTTAACAGTATATAGGAGTGTACAGATTACCGGTATAGGGGTGATTAACTTAATTTACCTTTTCTTCTCCTTTAACTTTAAATTATCCAGTTCAAATCATTTGAAGTCCTTTTTAAAGTCTCAGGGGTATCTAAAATAAACTGTATGACATAATAGGGTGTTTTTGCTTGGTTTAAGTTTCATACTGCAGCTGCAAGCAAAGGCAATGGAACAGCCAGATCCTGTAAGCATGCTCAAAGGACTTGTCAATGCTCTCTCCAATAACACTGAAATTGTTCCACAGCTTGGCATTTGCAGCTGCCAACACATTCTCTCTGTATTACCAAAGCAGATGTTCAATCCAGAAGTTTTGTTTTTGGATGATTTGTTTAATTAAATACAGATAAATGTTGCTTAATGTGAGATAAAATAGTGTTGTTTTCAAGCTCTTTGTCTCTAAGGGCTAGGCCACACTAGCGTGTTTTGTGAGCGTTTGCACATGCGTTTTGCGCTCGCCATTGCACCATGCGTTCACCATTTTTGGTGCGTTAACGCATGCGTTTCCATAAAGGAAAATGGCAAAATCGCATGCGCAAATGAAAAACGCACAAGAATCACGCACACAATCGCGTGTGATAATGCTCGCGATTGTGTGCGCAATTCCTGTGCGTTGCAGTGTGGCCTCAGCCTAACTGAAAGATTTGACAATCAATAACAAATAGGCACCAGTGCTCTGACTGCATTAAACATCTATGTTTTTTTGGGCACAAGCACAGCACAGGTTTCAAGCACTAACAGGGAGATTCAATAAAAGTTCTTTTTGCCCCAACTAATCAGATATTATTTAACATTTGAAAGCTAACATCTGATTGGTTGGGGCAAAATTAGCACCATTTTTAACAATAAGAATTTTTATTGAATAACCCTTTTTAGTTCTTTGTCAAATGCTTGTATAACATGATTTTGTATAACATGGTTTCTGATCAATTCCAATTGAGTGATAGAAAAATGTTGCATGAAACGTCTGCCCAGCTACCTGACCTAGTTACCGCTAGGGAAACCCGACCTTTATATCCTAACTGTGTAAATATTGCCATTCTGTAAGGCAGTGTTTGTTTGTTTGTTTTGTTTTGCCGATTGATTGCTGCAACTGGTAGTCTGGATGATCAAACCAAAATATTGGCTTTATTTATGGGTGTGACCAATCACTCCTAGTTTAACAACTAGAGAGAGAAATGCTTGCAAAACATAATGAATAATGAAATGTGACAGTAATATAATGAAAATTATCTTTTGGGGCTAGGCCAAACCAGGACGTTTTAACACACAATCCCATCGCGTTTGCAATTCGATGACGTGTTACAAAGTGCACACTAGTGTGGCCCAGTTGGAGTGGCCACACCAATGTTCATTGTGGCCATTTGCGATTCACATGTGATCCGATCCCCGAAAATGACAGGGCGAGCAGGCAACACTCGCTTTTATTGTGGCCTGAGTCTTAATGTTCCAACTGCTGCACTTCTGTTTCCAGAAATGTTTTTATTTTACAGATAGCAGATGCAAACTGAAAAGCGGATAGAAAATTCACTGTATTTTTTCTCTGTTTGCAACTTGTACTGGGAACGTAGCCTAAAGCTTGGTATACATTTATCAGTAAAATGCTGATTCTTCTGGGATTGGCCCATTGTTGCCCACTTGTTTGATGAAAAATCTGACAATTTAATCTATTGTTCGATCATGACCAAAATGTTATATCAATTGTCACCTGTGTATTTTGCAGTAACTCCTGCTATTAACCTGATTTTTAATTGATTAATTGGTGTTAGAAATAGCTCATATGAAAAGCTAAAGCCCTCCCAAATAATATTAAATGTACTGGTAAAAAATAGTTTCACTGAAAAAAGATTTATCATTTAATCAAGACAGAAAGGTCAAAATGTTGCAAGACAAAACTGTAGTCGCCTATACAGAAAATAATCTACTTTACAGCTGTGAGATCCAAATGTAATGTCTTGTATGACTTCCATGAGCTTGAAGGATAGCATCCATGCGGTTTGGCAAGGATTCATACAATTTATTGATGAAATCATCATGAATAGCCAAGAAAACAGTCTTGCATGCCTCCCAGAGTTCATCAATATTCTTTGGTTTCGTCTTCCATGCTTCCTCTTTCATCCTACCCCACATATGCTCAATGATGTTCATGTCAGTTGACTGGGCTGGACAATCCTGGAGCATCTGCTTCGCCTTAAGAAACTTTGATGTGGAGATGGAAGTATGCGATGGAGCACCATCCTGCTGCAGAATTTGGCCTTTTTTATGGTTGGGAATATATGAGGTACCTAAGATTTCTTGGTATTTTACACTATTGATGTTGCCTTCCACCCTGCAGATCCCTTGCACACCCCCATACTGGATGTAATCCCAGACCATGATTTTGCCTCCACCAAATTTCACTGTTTTCTGGGTAAATCTCTGCTCCATGCGGGTTCCAGTAGGTCTCCTGCAATATTTGCAGCTACTGTGGTGTAATTCAACAGAAGATTCATCTGAAAAATCCACCTTTTGCCATATTTCCAGCGTCCATCCTTTTAGCAGGCTGTGGGACTTGGCAAATTCCACACAGTTTTTCAAATGACTTTTGTTTAATGCTGGCTTATGGGCACTGATTCGACCATGGAGGCCACATCAGCAGTGGATTTGGTCTTCAGCCTCTTGATAATCAACACTTTAGTCTCAGGGTGAATCTTAGGCATGTCTGCAGAGGTCTATTTGCAGTTGATGTGAAGGTCTAGTGTACTGGGGTTCTTTTTATACACACCTGACACCTAATTGATCCATTATTAGTCACAGGTGAAGCCCATATGACAAGGCGACAACACTTATTGACTCAATGGGCTTCACCAAGCTGTGAATATTAGAATACTTTTTGTTAGTTTCGTTTTGCATTGAAACATTACAAAAGCTGTTTGGGGTAAAATGAACCATTTCTTGAAACAAAATCTGCATTAGAATTATTGTTAAGCGGCACTTCAGGTCTATTTGTACGCAAGCAACAAGATTTTGTAAGAAACTGTATAGTTATAGCAGCCACTGGCCACCCAAATAACCTCCCTTTTACAGTATAGAGAGAATGTATTAGGAAATAGGGGTGTAATAGGGGTTTTTATAGCTGGTGACAGACAGTTTCCAATGGAATCTGTCTACATTTTATAGGTGGATTATTTTGGTGCTCAAACTTGACTCTTCCATACTAAATGTATGGCATTGCTTCTGATGGCAGTGTGATGCATACATAGATGCAGCACTGATCTGTATGTTGTTGTTCAAATTTTATGTATAATGTACTAAACATGATCAGATAAGTTAAGAAATATCTTCTCCAAATGTGCAAAAACATGCTTTATTCATAGTCCGTTATAAGTTTTTTACTGCCAGTTTTAGGTGACAGAATTCCTGGCTATAAGATTGCTTGTGAATGTTCTAATTCATCCAGGTCATGATATTTCTGTTGTATTCAGTTAGACCAACTGGACGTGAAGTTTAGTTCTTGAAGACGTTTAGCTAGTTATCCGACTGGCTTGTACATGACTTGTACAAGAATCTTTTGACAATTAAGTACCCTGAAAAGTCCCAAAAAGCAAGGTGTTTGGGATCTTCTGAATGCAAGATGTGATTGCATTGTGGCTAAGGCTGGGTACACACGAAGGGACTATTTTTCCCAAGCAAGTGCTCGGCTGGGACAAATGTAAGTCGGTCGTGGCAAATTCGGCCCTGGCCAAAAGTGCGAACGATTGATCGTGAGGACCTATAGGGAACAGTATGATCGATCGGAATTTAATGACACGGGCGATCGAGGTTGGACTCGGCCGTCTGCACCACACCAGCAGAAATTTTCGGCCGACCTATCCGTGGCACTTTTGGACGAAAATATCTGCTGGTGTGTATCCAGCATAAGAGAATTTATTAAAACTGCCCATGGTAAGGGGGCAAAACAACATTGTACATGGCAGACAGTTGGTGTCGACCCCCCCCCCACACACGCACACCTCCTTTCAGGATTGTTTTTTTTTTTTATTTTGACATAAATGGCCTTCTTGACACCTCTCATTATAGCATCCTTATCTCTATAGCCTTATTGAACTATTGTTCCATGTAAAAGAATATTTAAAGGAGAACTAAACCCAATTTTTTATACTCCAGAATCTGAAAAAAAAAACTAAAAACACCAATAAACTATAAAATGCCACTTTAGTAAACTCTGTTAAAGTAAATCAAAGCCTGTTAAGAACTGGATGAAGTATCTGTGTGTATGTGCAGTGTCAGACCACACCTCCTGACCTCAGTCACATGCTTCCTTCTTTATCTGTCCTGTAAAAGGATTGGCTAGATATTATTAATGGGTGTGACCAACTGTAACAAGTTTGTGCCATAGGTAAGGACTGAGCATGTGCAGAACATATTGGTCGTTGACCAAACTGTGTGATACTAGAATGCTGAGAAGTAAAGCACAAACCATATGTTATTTAGGTACATTTTCCAGCGCCTGTATCAAAATGAGAGGTAAGACACAGATAACTGGCTTTATATCAAGGTGTTCTGCCTTCTGGTTCAGTATTGTTCTGTGGCTTTAGTTGCCCTTTAATTACCCGATGGAATCCGACGTAAATCTGCGCCCGAAGTCGCATGTGTATGGGCAGCTTTACTCTGGTTACTGCATGCCTTGCAATTAAAAAAGGCTGCATGTATAGTACATAAGGTGTGTTTGTAAATTGTGAATGAGGCTTTTCAGTCTGTCCCCCTTGTAAGATTAGAAACTATTCCAACAATCTTATCACTGTACAAGCAAATGAAAGCTTTTCTCAACTCTTCATCTTGTGCTAAGAAAGGTCCAGATGAATGGATGTCTTTATAAAATAAGCTGTTAACACCGCCATTGATCCTTTTTTCTGTTTTTGTTTTCAGAGGCACACACCTTCTTGCAAAGATAGTTTTGCCTCATTTAGCTTCTGAAAGATGTTAGATAAATTTGGCAAAGGCTGCAAACACAATTGTGAGCACGCTGCCAGATTTTCAGCAGTTCTTTTGACTGAGTTTATGTTCAGGAAAGGGTTGGCTGATTTTATCCCTCCACCCAACAATCAGTTCAGTTATCACGGCGTGATCTGACTACAAAAACATCCTTCATTCTAGAGAGCTCAAGGCTTTTATTGTTCATACAAACTGATAATTGGGGTCCTATGTATGGTAACAAGGAGAAACACAGCTTTCTGTTGTCTGAGATGAAATGCATGCTGAGTGAGATTATGATCAAGTGTCTCCAAGGGCAGAGTTCTTTTGAGCGTCAAATGAGCGTTCTTTTTTTTTTCTGTAGGAAAAGTGATATAATAAGAGGCACACTGTTTATGGTAAATTGAAATTAGTTATTTGTCAGAATCCTAGATATGCTGAATTCTAATGCAGTGTCATTCTCACTGTGTTTGAAAGAGATTGTATCTCATCTTCAAAGTAAATCTACATACACAGAAACTTTTTATTAAACTGTTTCTTTATAGTCATCCAGCAATGTAAAGATAGGGAAAGTGTTTAGCTAAGGTAGCTGTCCTTTCATTGACTTTCTATGACTGCACCTATTTAACCTATAAGGAGATGGGAAGTCTCATTAGAGAGCAAATTCTTGTCAATAATGGGATGTTTCTAATTCTCCAGTGAGATTTTCTTCTTTTAACTGCTGGGCCTCTTTGTACGATTGACTTTGACAGGCAAGTTTGAATTTTTTTTCTATTTAGTTTACCTTTAATAAAATGTTTCTATGGTTTAAGTGAGGGAAATTAAATTTACGTCTGCAGAGTGCAGATTACTTTGACTAGACCATTATACTGCATTATGATTATGACATGTTTTAAAAAATAAGTACATACTTTTTAAAATTGTATAACCGCAAGTATTGCTACCTCATTTGCTACCTCATACTTTTACCCATATATATATATCTCCAATATACTTCTACCGACCAGTTAACCGGGCCAAAATAGTGTCAGTGTTAGTACACGTGGTCCATAGAAGATGTGTCCGATCATCCTTTCATCTGATTCCAGGTACAGGCTGGCTTTCATGGAAGGTAACTACAGGTTTTCCAACAGGTGTGGACATGCCCTTTAAATTTTCTGACCAGGAAATAATCAGTCCTGATTGGCTGCCCTAGGCAGCCTGGCACTCTGAAAGACCTTGGGAGAAGTAATAAAAAATCATCACTGGCAATGGAATTTAGAAATATTGTTCTTCTGTCTTTAAATTCTTCCTTTTTCAGGCCCCTGGGAAACAGATGGAGCTTTCTTGATAACGTAAAACATCTTGGAAGTGTAGCTCTCTAATAAGCTTGGTCCACTTCTATTACCTACTAAACCTGTTTACATTTTTTTTAGACATCTGTTAAATGTTCTGCGACTCTGGGAGGTTAGACTTGGACTCTGCTTCTGTGGGAATCTAAATATGTTGGTATTAGAGTTATATTAAAATACCAGAACATGAGGAGTTAATTCCCAGCATCTGTTGCTTCTTGTCTGAAAAAACTAATGATGTGATTGTAGAGGATAACTAAAAACCTAATATTTATATGAATAAGAAATGTAATCATTCACACACAGTATTTGTATGCTGATTATTTAAATGTAGCATTGTGGAATGGTAGATGTTTATAACTAGATTGTGATTTTGTGAGCGATATGGGAAGTATCTTTTCAGTCATTTAATGGGATACATTATGCTATCCAATCTGGATATCTGCAATATGGATTTTACCTGTCTAAATCTACAGACATGCCACCCAGCAAAAACTAATTTCAGAGCGCTTTTTATGCGTTGACATTCAGCATATTGTGGCCTCAGCCTAAAAGTTGACGGACAGAATATGTAAGATTCTGTCTGTCTTTTTTTAAAGATTAGGCTACACACAATCCTGAGCGTTCTCCCTATGCTGACACAATCCCAAAGCCCACGGCCAAATCCTTCTACTTTAGTACCGGGGGCCGACCGTGGCCGAGAAAAATTTTCAGAATGTAAAGATTGTTCCCGTGGCTGACGTAAACATTTGCGGCTTCTAAAATACTTGTTTCTGAATACTCACTTTAACAATAAAGGGGTGATTCTGACAGATGTGTACCCATTAAGTAATGTACCCAGCTTAAGATCCTTGGTTGAAGATACTCTGCGAAACAATTCAGTTATATAACATATTATCATTTATAGCAGGGGTGCCTAACAAGGGCTGATCATAGTCCCTGGGAGATCAGGGTCAGTTGGGCTTATGCAAATGTGACATATGTCGCATATCTGTGCAGTTTGGCATTATATTCCACCCCACTGATGCGCCCTTGTATTGCTAAGGGTTGGGCTTCCTGGTTTTTGGTAAAGAGACCATGCACACACACAAGCAAGGAGGTTAATTTTTTCAACTGATACTATAGCAATGTAATAGAGTTAATGGAATATTCTTGTGTATTATATAAAAAATAATATATTTGTAAAACCCACAGTAAAATATGTCCATAATATTAAATTTACCTGTTTTTTCCTTTAGAGATTGAAGCCAAGGAGGCATGTGATTGGCTAAGAGCTGCAGGATTTCCACAATATGCACAGTTGTATGAAGGTAATTGTAAAATGGTGTGCTGTTTATTTTGTGTAAATATATATATTAAAAGGCAGTGTGTGTGATGACATGATAGGGGAATGTGTATGAGTATGTATATGGTTTTTATTTCTACTTAAGAACAGGTAAGTACTGTATAGAATAATTTTTTTCATTTTATATTTCTTTAGATTTGCAATTCCCAATAGACGTTGAGATCGTGAAGAATGACCATGAATTCTTGGATCCTGATGCTATGGAATCTTTGTACAGGTATTTAGATTGGAATGGATTTATTCTAGATTGGGCTGTATGCAATTTGAGATAGAGCCTGTCCTGTAGACTGGGAGAGACTACTGAGACCTTCAGAATGAAAGGCTGTTATCCCACGCATTTCATTCAGAATCATAAACGAAAGCAGGCCATATACAGTACAGAAGCTATGGTTTGATACCAAAAATTGTACTATAATAGTAATATGTGATGGCCGAAAATAAAATTAGACTGAGAAAAATGCTCCGATTGTGATATTGGACACAGGGCATAGGCCCCTTGGGCCAAGAACTAGGTTGCCCAGTGTTGTGAACTTTTCTCCTTGTTCAGCTGCTTTAATTTGCAACATTATAGTTAATAGAGAGCCTGGTCTCGGGTCTCTCTACTTGAAAACAATGTTGCAAATGAACGGAAGGTGAAGGAAGGAGGGGGGAGGATGAGCTCAGCTAAAAGAAAAAAGCTGCTGCAAACTTTATAACAGTGACCTCTGTGACTAGCAGCCATAAGATCCCTATCATTGCCCCTGCACATACATTGCAAAGGTCTATGGGGACCTGCCAGAGGAACAGTGCTGGAGTACGATTGCAGGTAAGTTCTCTAAGGCTTGGTACACACGGGAAGATTTTTCAGGCCAATTGACTGATACTTCTGTGTATTGGTCTGTTGTCCCAAAAAATATATGGTAGTTTTTCTTGTTGGTCGCTCGTTCGTCTGAATCGGACATGCTGGTAAATAATGGCGGATAATGCGATTCCCTATGGGACCGCATGATTGGTCACGCGAACTGTCGGCCGCAGCCAATATTGCCGTGACCAAAAGTCATTGTTCCAGGTTGAATGCTCGCTAGTTGCGAATGCTCTGTTGGGACAAAGTTTTTACGTGTGTACCCAGCCTAACATTCCTCCTGTCTGATGATTGTTTAATTAAAGAATGAGTAGGTACATGAGTACGAAGCTTAAGCTACTCAAAAGGCTTATAGTTTAACCACTTACTGTAATAATTTTTTTAGGGTTTCTATTGTAGTATTAAGGCCTTAATAATAGAAAATTAATTGTTGCACACACCACAGGAAGGCAGGTGCCTGATTTGGCTTTTTTTTTTTCTTGCATAGCTGAAATGCAGCAAGAAGCTTGCCAATTGTGCTCTATTGTCTGTGTTACTATAATAGCTTTGTCTTTCATCAGTTCATCAGTTAGGACCACCAGTTGTGTGAGTGGTCCTGATTACACATTAATTTTTTTCATAAACTGAGAAATATCTCTCAAATTTCATGCAACATTCAAACAACCTCTTGGCCTGATGAGTACTCAGTCACAAAATGAATGGGCCAGGATGTGGGATGTTGCAATAATGTGGAATCTGACTAATATCTTACAACTGTATGGTCATCATAACATCGTCCAAGTTCTTCTTGGACCAAGATATTATTGACCTAACAGAGTATTGCTAAAGCTTTTAACTTTTACTAACTGCCCTTTGAAATAGTAAGAAATTGGCAAATTTAAAGCAACCTGCTTTTAATCACAAAAGTAAATTAGCCAAAGACTAGGACTGGCTAATTTAATCTTAATGATTGTAAATGATTTTAGGGCAAATCTTTTCAGATTTGCATTCCTTGAGTTCAACCATTCACCCTGGTCCCTGGGCAACACCATATGATCATTATATAATTCATAATTAAAGTATATTTTTTTTGAGGAGCAGAGATTGAGGACAGATAGAATGCTACACTTCATGTTTATTACTATTTAATGAGAAATGTTTTAAAAATAGTCTGTGCTTTTGAAATAATTATTCCTGGTAATATTATGTAATTTTTATTCTTAACAGACGTTTGAACACCTTAAACAAATGTGCAACAATGAAGGTAGAAATAAGCCGCCACAGGAAACGGGTATGTAGATTATGATTGGTTGTTTTTATTTGAAGGAACCTAATAGTTATTTGAAGTTCTACACAGAGCGGGTTTAAGGGAAAATAAGGCCCTAGAAAAATGGTGAGTTTTGGGCCCCCATTTCTTTGAAACAGTAATATTATTATTATTAATTACGGTGCATACCTCACTGCTTATATAATCATGTGTACTGTGCTCCAGCATAATTTAACAAAAAATTGGGCATGGCTTGTGGAGGTGGGCGTGGTGACCTAACAGTGTCTGCTTAACCCTCAGCAGATTCTGTTAGGTCAGCCCTCCAGTTCAGCAGACACTGTTCGGTCAGCCCTCTAGTTCAGCAGACACTGTTCGGTCAGCCCTCTAGTTCAGCAGACACTGTTCGGTCAGCCCTCTAGTTCAGCAGACACTGTTAGGTCAGCCCTCCAGTTCAGCAGACACTGTTAGGTCAGCCCTCCTACTGGTACATATACCTTTTTCCACAGTGACTGGTAATTAAAAGTTTGATCGTACTTACATAGCAGGTAGGCGCAGGACCAGGAGACAGAAGAGACACATACAGATCCTGCAGGACTGCGCTCGCTTGTAGTTCTCGCACTTTTAAAAAAAAATATTATTCTAATTAGCGGGCTCCAGGCACCTGCCTAGGTTGCCTTGTGGGTAGTCCGGCCCTGGTTCTACATATAATAAAAATCACAATGAATGTCCTGTAAACTATAAATTGAATAATGTACCCACTGTTGCAATATTGGGCGCAAAATGCCCAAGTCAGTGTAAAACTCATGCTATTCAATGTATTATTGAGTTAACGTGGGTTTTACACTGAGTTTGCGTTGCCTGCACCATTTCCGAGAATGGTTGGAAAAAGCGTGGCACAGGTGATGCAAAACCGCCCTTAGTAAAGTTTTGCGCCACTATGAAATGTGAAACTTAACGGCACTGAATATGAGGCGTTATCCGTCGCACTTACCTGGCAGAGATCCCGTAATGTACAAAATCTTGCACAGGGATTTTGCATAGACCCCTGGGAGTCAATAGTGCATAAAAAGCTTAAGGCTGCATGCTAATGGCTTTTATATAGGTCATCATACTGCAAGGTTACCTTTAATATTCTTATGTATTGAATTAGGGGGTCAATTATTTCCAAAAATTCAGTTATATGACACAGATGACCTACATAAGCACTAAGCACGCTATTGGGGGAAAGTGGATGTGGCTTTGCCAAGGAAGGTGAGCATGGCTTGTGGAGGTGGGTGTGGTAGGCCGGCTGGTAAACTGGAGGGCTGATTTAACACTGGCTAGTGGACTGGAGGAGTGACAAAAGTGGCTGGTGAATTGGAGGGCTGACTTAACACTGGATAGTGGACTGGGGTTTGACTTAACACTGACTGGTGAACTAGAGGGCTAACTTTACACTGACAGGTGAACTTGACACTTGCTAGTGGACTGAACAACTGACTTACTGAGTTCACCAGACACTGTAAAGTTAGCCCTCCAGTTCACCAGTCAGTGTTAACTTTACAGTGAACTGGTAAATATAAGTGTCCACAACACAGACTGGTTTAATATAAGATTCTCTTCCCACACAGATTTTAACTATATGATGCCTTCATGCCCAGCCCACAATAATTGATACATATAAGATGCCTTCATGCCCAGCTCACAGAGACTGGTACATATAAGATACCCTCATGGCCATTTTACACAGTTTGGTAGATTCCCTTGCCTCATTCACAAAGTCACTTACCCTATGCCTGAGTGGCTGCATGATCTCACTAGCAAGGCGGCAGTTAGTGCAGAGCGGGAAAGAGAATAAAAAAATCATGCACAACGCAATTTTTTTTTATTCCTGCTCTGCATTAACTGACACCTTTCTAGTGGACTATGTGCACTATGCATTTATATTGAGATAGTCTGAAGAAGCACACATTCTAAGTAAATGCTCTATTTGCTCAAGGATCAGTAAAAAGTACAGGGTTGATATCTTAAGCACATGAAATGATCATGGAGCCAAGTGTGGCAACCTTAATAGATATTAAATTCTCCTTAAATTTCAATAAGCCATACCAGAAATGTAATTATAGTAGATAGTTTTGAATATAATGTATGTATTTAGGTTTAACAATTGTTCCTGTGTTTTTGTTTTTTATTTAAGAGTGATGAATCTGAAGATGATGAACCCTGTGCTATTAGCAACAAATGGTCTTATGAAAGACAAAGTCATAGATGGTCTCGGATTGAGAGTCTGGATTGTCATCTACCTGATGAAGCATCTACTTTTTTGTTGCCAGAAATTCAAGTGCTAAACAGTCCCAAAGATACAACATTTTTGGTTCAGGTTGAAAAAAATTATGCATCTTCAGTTCACAGCTCAAGCAGTGGTGAGAGTGATAGCTCTCAAAAACCTTTTGAAGAATTAGAGATTAGTAGAAGCTCTTCAAGATGCTCCTCTATAAAACTTGTTTCTTTAGATTCTACACTTAGTTCTTCTCCTTCCCCTAATGAAATATTAAATGTCATCAGGGAAGAAAGAGTTCATGACAAACCCCCCAGTAAAAAAGGTAAAAGTCTTATCAGGAAAATGGAGAAATTGAGGATAAGGAGTTCTGGGGTGAAAAGAAATGTTAATTTGAAGGATAAACCTACTATCAGTGGCCCTGTTCTGATTGATGGAATTGATGACAAGCTACGAAATCTTAATTGTGTAAACATTTCTGATCTTGCTGGAACAAATAATAAAGGGGAATTTTCTTGTTCTTCTCATACATGCAGTAGCAGTAGTCCTTCAGAAACAAGCAGCACTGTGAGTACCCCAAGTCCTGTTATAAGAGTTAGAAGCCATGGAAAAAGAGTTGGAATGTATGCAGAAGACTTTGATCCTTCTAAGCTTTCACTGTGGAATAATATATCTGAGCAGAATTTCTGGAATGAAAGACATTTACATGAAAAACAAATTTTTCAAATGCCACAGGGCCACAAGCCTGGCACATTTCCTAAAGCACTTACAAACAGCTTTTTATCACCAACAGACAACACCTCAGTTAACTGGAGAACTGGAAGTTTTCATGGTTGCAATCGGAATAGGATGAGATCTAGTAACTCCAAAGAAACAGAGGTGTCTTCCCGTCCATTTGTTGATAATCGTATTAGCATTTATGATAACGTTCCAAATCTCCCCTTGTATTGTGGTAAACTTGAGTCTCCTGGAGATGATGATGTATTTTCAGAACTTGATAATGTAATGGAACATGTCAATGGTCTTCGAAAATTAGTAAACGAATGGTCAGAAAAATTCTCAGATGATGGTGACTCAGATTTTGCCAATGACTCTGTTTCATCATGCCAATCTTCACCCAAAACATTTCACCTTAAAGTTAACGAACATTTGCACAACACATCTAAAACAGATAACATTGATTTGGAAGGATGCAAATCTTGCACTGATTGCGACTCTCCAAATTTGCCATATATAACTGTTTCTGAAATTGAATCTTCTTTTAATAAAGGCAGCAGGTGAGTTAAATATGCTACATATTTGATATTGTAAATTTGCATTTATGTGACTAAAGACTAGGTCATGTTAAAACTCAAATGGCTCTGTATATTAAGTGTAGACTAAAGTTTAGACAATTATACTTTCCTCCCCCCTGCTTCTCTACTTTTTTTTCATGCACTATACCAAATGTGACGACCTAAAAAGCTAGATCCTTACACCTGGGTTCTTTAAAGGGTATGTCCACCCAAAAAATAAACTTTTTATTTTTCTTTATATAATAGCACCAACCTCAAATGCCATGTTCATTTTTCTAAAAATCATTTGCTTTCCCCGATATTTAATGAGATATATATATATAAGGCTGCACTTCCTCTTTAGCTGACCCCGCGCTGCAGCTTAGAAAAAAAAAAAAATCTTCCTTGCCGGACGCCAATCAGAACCCAGCATTCACGGAGAGAGAGAGAGGTGTGTGTGTGTGTGTGTGTGTGTTTGTCTCTCTCTCTCAAAGCCGGCTGGCTGCAACATCTTAATCCTGGATTTTGTCTGTATACATAACTTTACAGCTGCGATTGGTTGGTTGGGAAAGGAGGGCGGGATCCAGGGGTCAGATCATTACTGATGCAACTTCCTCTGTGCTCACTGCTGGATGTTAACAGACATGTGCGAGAACATGAAAAGAACAGAGGCAAGGTAACATAACCTGTCTCTGTTCATTGCTGTATTGGTCCATGCTGCAGGATTAGTTTTGGGGGTGGACATGCCCTTTACTTACTAATTACTTACCTAAAGTTTCCTTTTGCTGCTCTTTGCTTCAAGGACAACTTGGATATGGTAATGGGAAAAGGCGCTTCAATGGGAATATGATCACTGTCTGTTTATATAATGTATACATTATTGAGCCATACAATAAACCATATGGTGCATTGTTCACCAATAGAACATGTCAGAGGAGATGTGGGCATCCCCTATTACTGGAAGAAAAGGAGTTTAGTCTTTATGTTCAGAAGGGTTTTTCACTGTGAGAATGGTTAAACTCTGGAACTGATTTCCAATGGACATGAGGCAGGCTCATTGGATATTTTTCTAGAATTTTGCATGTTACTAGTATTGATACATAGTCTGTGAAAATTTCCGATTGAAGGAATTTTTTTACCCTTCATACTCATTATAAATAAATATTTGATAAAAACTCATGCTTCAGGCATGAATGCTGCAAAAAGTGGCTTGCCTTTATTCCTTTAGACACCACATAAGGTGTTTTGGGTCAAGAACCTTTTTCAAGTGTAACCCTTCACACTTTTTGGGGATTTTTTTGCCTTCCTTGATCAGCTGAAAATGAGTGTTGTCGAGCAGATTGGACTAGATGAATGTATGTCTTTATTCAACCCCAAATAATATACAATACTAATATGAAGACTGATCTGTTGGATCAACTAAGGCAGAGAGAACTGGAGCAGCAAAGTGCACCACCCAAATGAAAAGTGTCTATGCAGCCAGAACACCCCCCAAAACCTAGAAATTGTTATACTTACAAAGCTGAATACTATTTCTAGAATTAGATAGACTGTGTCATTCCTAACCCTCCTTCTGAATGCTGTAAAAACTCAGACCATTCATGCGAAGCTCACTCAGGTTTTTCAGTGTTCAGGAGAAAACTCAGAGATTACAAAGCAGTTATTGTCCATTGCGTCAAGGCATGGCGTCAAGAGGAGGAGAAGATAAAAAAAAATTGATTTCGGGGGTGGGCATGTTTTTTACCTAAGAACCCAGGGCAGAGGACCTAGTGGTTTATGTTCTCAACTTGGGTAAAATGCGTGTGTGGAGCGGTGGGGAGTATAGTTCTCCTTTATTCAATAATATTGAGTAGTTGAATAGAATACAAATGTAGTCAACTTTCCCTGTTATTTTAAACCGTAAACGTAATACAAAAAAAGAGATCATTGCCAACAGACACCATTAAAGGGGAACTGTGGTCTATACATCCTATACAAGTGCCCTTCATTAAAAAGAGCACATTCCTGCTTTTGAAATGACTCTAGGATCATACTTCCTGCTATAGCTCAAGTATAACAGCCACTTACTCCGAGCTGTGTAGCATTACATGCTCCAATCACACTCCACCCGTCCTCAGTGGTAACTAACGTAACAGTACAAAGAAGATTGTGTGAGAGCCTTCCGCAGGTTTATACTGCAAGAATTTTCTTTATTGTGTGCAACATGTTTCGGAGCGAACGTGCTCCTTAATGCTTGATAAAGGACCACATTAGCCTCTGGTATGCTTGTGAAGGTTCTCATTCATCCAGGTCATGGTATATCTGTTGTATTCAATTAGATCAACTGGACTTGAAATGTAGTTCTTGAAGACGTTTCGCTAGTCATCCGACTGGCTTTCTCAATTCAGAATGACTTGTACAAGAATCTGTTTTTTTTGCCACAGATTCTTGTACAAGTCATTCTGAATTGAGAAAGCCAGTCGGATTACTAGTGAAACGTCTTCAAGAACTACATTTCAAGTCCAGTTGATCTAATTGAATACAACAGATATAGCCTCTGGTATGACTCGGTGTCTATGGGTTGTGAGATCCCTTAAAAGTATTATTTAGGGTTCATAGGTGATTACATTTCTTTGAGGTGCTTGGGGAATTCTGTTTGGTGACTGGGAGATTTGTGAGGTTTTTATTCCCTGTATAATGACAGTGATAGTTCTGTTTATCAGTGTGTGTGCTAGACAAGTATTAGTGACAACATTTTTTAAAGGTCCTTGTACTAGAAATTCCCCTTGAAAATTAAAGTATGTGTACATTTCATATGATGTGGTATATCAGTTGATGATGTTTTCTAAATCTTTGTTTTTAGACAAAGTCCAGAACCTGTGAACCTTTCTATGCAAATTGACAGCCAATCGGCTGCTCATCTCAACAGGATTCAGAAAATTGCTTTGTTAAAACTAACAGCTCTTATGGATAAATACTCTCCTTCAAGCAAACAAGGATGGAACTGGTATGTGAGGTCTATGTTACAAATGCATAGAAAAGGAGACCGTTTACACTAGTATTTATTATAACTAAGTAAAGTACAAAAATTACTAAGTTTGTCAGGGAAAGTGCTGTGGGTGTGCTATTTTATATGTGATTGACATTGCCATTATGTCTTTGGCTTTAATTCAAGTTTTTTAAAGATTTAGCTTCAGTTTTCCCACTATGGTCCTAATCTACCTACTGCATACCCCAAATTGCTGATCCATTGTAAGACTGTCATTGTTACCCATTGGCAATTTCGATGAGATACACCCACTTTCCCAATGAAGGCTTGCATTGATGTACTTACATAGTGTTTTAAATAAAGATGCCTTCCAAGTGTATTTTCTTTATTAAAGGAGAACTAAACTTGTTTTTTTTTAATCCTGGTCTAAAAGCTTTCCTCCCCAGAGCGCCTATGCATTGTAAGATTCTTCTCTAGTAAGTTGCATTTAGTAGATGTAAATAATAGATTCTGTATCAAAGAAATCTTCCATGTGGTTGCCAGTACAACTCATAGCCCGTGTTGGCTTCAAAGAGGTACGCCCCAACCCCAGGATTTACTGTCTTTATGCACAGAGTTTCTAGCCAAAGATATACAGGGAGATTCAATATAAATGGTCAAAATTAACACCATTTTAAACGATAAGAACTTTTATTAAATCTCCTTAAAAGTTTCTGAATGCACTGAATGCAATCCCCTAGTTTACTTATGAAACAATACAACATAGTTTACTGCCTGAATTTATTGCTTTTTTTGTTAGTTTCCATCATGTTTCTAGAAAAATATAAACTTTATACATATGTACAAACGTATATATACTATAGTATTTGAGGTTGAATAAAGACATACGTCCATCCAGTCCAACCCATCTAGCAATATCCTCATTTCCTGCCTAACTGTTGATCCAGAGGAAGGCAAAAAACCCCCACCAAATTTATGAAGGGGGAAAAAATTCCTTCCTGACTCCAAGTGGCAATCGGAAATTTCCCTGGATCAACTCTACTTTATGTATCAATACCACAACATTCCTTGTTTGCAGAAACTCATCCAGCTTTTTTTTGAAACTGACCAATGAACCTGCCATTACAACGTCCACTGGAAGACAGTTCCATAGCTTTACCGTTCTCACAGTGAAAAACCCTTTCCCAACTTGAAGCCTAAACCTTTTTTCTTCAAGTCTTAAAGGCTATGTCCACCCCTAAATTACACTTTTAATATTATGCTCCCCCATGTCCCCCAGCCCCAACCGCATGGTTTTTTTTTTTAAAAAGCCCCCCAACTCTTACTTACCTCCCCTCGATCCTCCGCCGCACTGCCGGCCCTCTGCTTGCGAGAATGCAAGCAGAGGGGCGGGACCGGCAGTCGCGTCTGTGATTGGCTGAGCGGCAGCCATCACGGACGCGGCTGCCGGTCATTCATGCAGTGGAGGAAAGCGGAGAGGTAAGTAAGAGTTTGGGGAGCTTTTTAAAAAAAAAAAAACATGCGGTTGGGGCTGGGACATGGGGGAGCACAATATTAAGGGGGATATGACTAGGGGGGGATAGTAGAACGGAGGGAGAGGGAGGGGGGAGGGAGGGGGGAAAGGCTGCAGTACGCATGGCAAAAATCTACCTGAGGCCAGCTAGCAGGCAGTGTCCTATATGGACCTGCTAGCCTCCTGGTGGCAGTTTTTGGAACTTTGGGGGGGGACTACAGGAGAACCAGAGGAGTTGGATGTGAGGTAAGGATTAAACTACACTACATGGTGGGGCCAGTAGTTGGGGGGATTATAGTTTTGGGTGGACATGCCCTTTAAGGGATGTCCTCGTGTCCTTTGACATGTTCTATTGGTGAACAATCCCCCAGATAGTTTATTGTATGGCCCGTTAATGTTATTATACACAGTAATCATATCCCCACGCAAGCGCCTTTTCTCCAGCGTACATATTGTAACTTTTCAGTCTCTCTTCATATTCAAGCTCCCCCTCCCCTTATTAATTTAGTTGCCCTTCTCTGAACCCTTTCCATTTCAGATGTCCTTTTTGTACACAGATTCCAAAATTGCACTGCTATTCCAAATGAGGCCTTACCAATGCTTTGTAAAGTGGAGAATTACATTTCCTCCCTTGAATCCATACCTCTCTTTATACAAGACAATACCACCATGCTGGCTCTGGCTGTTGCTGCCTGGCACTGCTTGCTACCTTTAAGTTTGTTATCCACCAAAACTCCAAGATCCCTTTCCAACAGGGATTCACTTAACACGGAGCCATTTATAGTATAAGAAGCACAAGTATTTTTAAGTCCAAAATGCATCACCTTACATTTATCAACATTGAATTTCATCTGCCACTTAGCAGCCCAATGTGATAATCTATCTAGATCCCCTTGCAACGATTGCACATCCTCTGAAGTTTTTAATGGTCGACAAAGTTTTGTGTCGTCAGCAAACACAGAAACCTTGCTGACAATACCCACTTCCAAATCATTAATAAATAGATTAAATAGAAGCGGCCCCAACACAGAACCCTGTGGCACCCCACTTAGCACTTTAGTCCATAATGATGAAGCCCCATTAACAACTACTCTCTGCATCCTATTCATTAACCAATTTTCTATCCATGTACAAATGTGACTCCCCAGACCAACAGACCTTAGCTTATTCATTAGTCGCCTATGGGGGACTGTATCAAAAGCCTTTGCAAAATCCAAGTAAACTACATCTACTGCTATACCAGAGTCTCTAAATTACTACTTCTTTCCTCATAAAAGCCAATCAAGTTAGTTTGACAAGATCTATTCCTCCTAAATCCATGCTGGTTACTACTTATAATGTCAGTCCTTGAAACATACTCTAGAACATGTTCCCTTATTAAACTTCCCAGTATCTTCCCCACCACTGAAGTTAAACTTACAGGCCTGTAATTACCTGGCTGTGAACGACTACCCTTTTTGAATATTGGAATAACATCAGCCTTTTTCCAATCCAGAGGCACACCACCGGACATGAGGGAATCAGCAAAAATAAGAAACAATGGCCTAGATAAAACTGAACTTAGCTCCTTAAGTACCCGAGGATGTATTTTATCCGGTCCAGGAGATTTATTAATATTAACCTTATTTAGTTCTTTCTGTACCATATCCTCGGTTAACCAAAGTGCACTTGAATCTTGTATACCATTATTGCTACTATACTCTATGATATCTGTACTTGGATCTTCTATAGTGTATACAGAGGGAAAAAAATGATTCAAGACATTTGCTTTATCGCCATCCTCCGTAACTAACTTATCCCCATTAATTAATGGTGCCACATTCTCAGTCCTCATCTTCATACTATTAATATACTTAAAAAAATGTTTAGGCTTAGTGATGCTTTCTTCAGCTATCCTAACTTCATTATTAATTTTAGCTAGTTTGATTGCTTTCTTACACTCCTTGTTACAGTTTTTATAATCCCTAAAGGCCCTTTCCGTTCCCTCGGCCTTAAAGGTTCTAAATGCCTTTTTCTTCCTTACCATTTGCCTCTTTACATCAGAATTCAGGGGCGCGGATTTATTTTTTTTACATTTATTTTCCAAGGGTATAAATTTAGATGTGAACTGGCTTAAAATCCCCTTGAACACAGTCCACTTCTGTTCAGTACCTTTACCTGATAATACATTATCCCAGTTGACATTCTGAAGAGCTGCTTTTAACCTGGGAAAATTTGCTTTCCTGAAATTAAATGTCTTTGCTAACCCAGCGCACTTTTCCATATTTAGCATATATATATATAGCAGCTCTGTTTTTTATTTATCAACCATCGTGAATTGCTGGCAAACTTCCTGGAGCAATACAAAATAGTGAACTGATTTTTCTGACATTTAGGCTGAGGCCAGACTACAACGCATCAAGCGTGCACACTTTCGCATGCATTATCATACGCGATTGCGCGCGCGCGCTTTCTGTGCGTTAGTGCACGTTATTTTCGCATTTGCGCGAAAAAATGCCGGCGAACGGACGCGCAATCGCATGCGCATTGGAAATTGCAGGAACGCTCGCATGTTAGCGAAAATCGTGTGCGCGAGCGCAAAACGTGAACGCGCGGAAGACATGCTAGTGTGGCCAGGCCTTACTGAAATGTACTTGCATCTACTGTGGCGTGCTGTTAAAGTGCTGGTTTTGGAAACAAGCAGACCATTCATTTTACAGATAACCCACCTAGTATATGGTGGCATAGAGGTAGAAAGCTTTCTTTTTAGCAAGACACAATATAGAAGATTGCAGGTTTGATTCCCCATACTTACTTATTTACTTATTTTTTTACTGAAATGTTAATATTCTGTTCCTTACATCCATGCTAGCAAAGAAATAAACTTTTGAGGACCACAGCCCCGAAATGCCCCTAACTTCTCCCTAACCCTGCCTCCCACCACCCCTAGAAAGCTAGCTCCGTGTGACATCACACCCAGCCCACCCCCCCCACATGACATAGTGACATAGTAATTAAGGTTGAATAAAGACATGCGTCCATCAAGTCCAACCTTTTCATCCTCCTTTTTAACCTTACCTAACATTTGATCCAGGGAAGGCAAAAAAACCCAGCTAAAAAATGGGAAAAAAATTCCTTCCTGACTCCAAACAGCAATCGGAAAGTATCCGTGGATCAACCAGAACTACAGTATATGTATTAATACCAGTAATTCTCAATATTTTTTATTTTTAGAAACTTATCTATCTCACTTTTAATTATAAAAATTATATAAATACCAATACCCTCTTGAATGAATCGCACAATCGTTAAGTGGACTGGTAGCCGGGGTCCCACCACGGCTGCCCCAACACTGCCTAATATAGGCAGCTCAAAGTAAAACTACACAAAGATATAGTCCCAATATAAATATGAAAAAATGGACAACTTTATTCATAAAAGTTAAAGAGGTAGCTTGAGGAAGTGGCATCCACACTAATATTGGCTGGCCAGCCTAACTATACATATAATCTTAAAAAAGAAAATCACAACATTAAAAATATATAGTAAAAGAGTTAAAAGACTATACACTATAAATTATAATCCCACATAGGTCGGGCCCATATTCGGCCTATGGATGCCACTTTTATGAATAACGTTGTCCATTTTTTCATATTTTGTGTAGTTAAACCCTAAATGCATCACCTTACATTTATCAACATTGAATCTCATCTGCCATACTGCTGCCCATTTTAAAAATCTATCTAGGTCTGCTCACAGCAATTGCACATCATATGAAGTTTCCAAAGCTCTGCATAGTTTAATGTCATCAGCAAACAGAGACCTTGCTCTCAATGCCCCCTTTTAAGTCATTTATAAACAGATTAAAAAGAAGTGGCCCCTGTACGGAACCCTGAGGCACTTCACTTAGAACTTTTGCCCACATAGATGTAGCCCATTGACCACCACTCTGTTTGCGATCCAATAACCAATTCTCTATCCATGTACAAATGTTTTTTTCTATGCCAACAGTCCTCAATTTATACATTAGTCGCCTATGTGGCACAGTATCAAAAAGTTTAGCAAAATCCAAGTATACCACATCTACTGCTATGCTAGAATCTAAATTCTTACTGACTTCTTCATAAAAACCAAGTAAATTTGTCTGGCACAATCTATTCCTTATAAATCCATGCTGACTACTACTAAGATCAGTACTGGAGACAGTCAAGGATATGATCCCATAACAAAGCTTCCATCACCTTCACTACTACTGACAGGTCTGTAGTTACCATATAGCTTACAGGTCTATAGTTACCAGGTTGGGAACGACTACCCTTTTAGAATATTGGTATATATTGGGATAAGAAAGAGTGGTCTAGATAAAACTGAACTAAGCTCTCTTAAGATCAGAGGATGTATTCCATCCGGTCCTGGGGCTTTATTGATTTTAACTTTGTCTAATTGTTTCTGCACCAAATCCTCTGTCAGCCAGTGTGAATGTTCCTCATTTATAACCTTCATTTTATTGCAGTCCCTACTATAAGGACTAGGATACTCTAAAGTTAATACAGAGGGAAAAAATGGTTTAGCACATTAAACTTTCTCGGCATCCTCTGTAACCATCTCTGCCCCATTATTTAATGGTCCCACATTCTCAGTCCCCATTTGACATTTGGCCCACCTCGCCCCGCCCCCTTTCCCACCCTGCCCTGAAATCTGTGTTCTGTGCCAGAGGAAAAGGATGATCTTTCAGTTGTAACATGATTGGCTATCAGCTTCGAGGAAGCAAAGCTGCTGCTTCCTGTGAAGTGTACTGAGTACACTTAGCTGGGGGTATTCCCAGCTAAGGTGAATTATGGGAGCTGACCCCTAGAACCCACAGGTTAATTTCATAAATCAGCTTCCACAGTAAAGCGAGAGGTCACGCAGCTTTTTGTATCTTTGTGGATGTGCTTTCTATTGAGGTAATATTGTCTGGAGATTTTAGTTCCCATTTAAATTCTATTGCATATTAACACAAATAAAATGGTGTTGCTAACCAAGGTAAATGATAAAATATGATGCTGTGCAAAATACATTCAGTACTGTAAGCTTAAAGGGTTACTGTGCTCTCCAAATAAGATAAGGTTAAATAAGCTTATCTTTAAATGAGCTTTAGGACTCATTTGCAGCCTGTCAAGTTTTGGTACTATAAAGGATAACACTTCCTTCATTCTGCTTCCGTTGGCTTTGGATGATATCACTCAAAGGCCTTTCTCTCCCAGCATTGTCTTCAGTGACCATGCTCTGACCCTGAGGATAGGGAAGGAAAGAATAATGTCCTTCAACATACTGGAAGCACTATAACTTCTAACAGGCTGCAGTTAAAAATGTGATCCATTTTAAAGGATAAGTATGCTGTAAAACTAAGTTACGTTTAATTGGAAGCAGCTTTAAAAAATCTTTTTCCCTTTTTTCCCCCTAGGTCCCTCCTGAACCTACCTTTACTGATGTAAAGTTGCTGACATCTTGCTTCAGCATTGTAGACTGTTTAGCTCCGCCCCACCGACACTTCCTGGATCTCCTTCTTCAGTCTGAAAAAGCACGTACATCACATGCGCGCACGCACGGTCCAAACGGACAGTGCTTTTTCAGACTAAAGAAGAAGGAAGTATGGGAGGGGCAGAGCTAAGCAGTCTACAATGCTGAAGCAAGATGTCAGCAACTTTACATCAGGAAATGTAGGCTCAGGAGGGATCTAGAAAAAAAAAGTAAAAAGATTTTTTAAAGCTGCTGCTTCCAATTAAACTTAACTTGGTTTTAAAGCATACTTAGCTTTTAAAGGAAAGTACGTAGAGAAAAAACATAAAACTTGTGGAAAAATGTAAACAAATGTATTATTGTATTTTATTTTAACAGATTTTTTTTCAATATTTAGGACTGTGCCAAAGTTCA
Organism: Hymenochirus boettgeri; assembly: GCA_019447015.1. Lineage (NCBI taxonomy): Eukaryota > Metazoa > Chordata > Amphibia > Anura > Pipidae > Hymenochirus > Hymenochirus boettgeri. The sequence goes on from CM033471.1 coordinate 63,179,034, forward strand.
TTAGAAAAATCAGGGCTCCGGATTATAAGGATAAGAATGTATTTGGTGTTCCTTTCCTTTTGAATGCACAGAGGACAGGTCAACCTGTGCCTAAGAGTATTCTCCAGGCTATGGAATATTTGAGAAACCATTTTCTTGATCAGGTGAATGATTTAAAGTAACATGAATTTTTCTTCTCTTTTTTTACCTAGAAGTATGCATGTTTATATACGGTATAAGCCATGTAGGCTTTATTTGTGTTAACCTACATTACAGACATTATAGGCCATGTTCACCCCCAATAAGACCTTATAAATACAACATTAGTAAACACCCACCCCCAACCCTGTTTTTGCAATACTTACCTTTTCTCTGGCGCTCCTGAGTCTCAATATCTTTATGGTTTGGTAGCTTGAACAGTCCTAAAGCGAGCAAGCAGTGTGGCGGCTGTAAGTTATTGGCAGTCATGCTCTTGATTGATTGCTGCATTCAGAATTGAGGTCAGTCAGGACTAAGGAGCAATGAGGAGAAGGGTACCATAAGTATTGCAAAAACAGGGTTTGTGGTGGTAGTTTAACTATATCATAAAGTTCTCGTGGGGGATGACCATGCCCTTTATACAGACTGATGCTCATAGAACTAATGCTGAAATATAATTTTTTATATTATACGTCTTAATGTAATTTTTTTTGTCTTATAACTTATTTATTACAAAACATAAGGATTTGTTGATAGTAATTTTTAATTGTTCATTCTTTAACTGGAAAAATGTCAGCCTTAGCCTAATTTGCTTAAAAAAAAGTGTTATACAAACTAAATTAGCTAATCCTGTACTATAATTGGCTGGTAAAAGCATCCTTTGCTTCTGTTCTTTTTAGGCTAGCCATGCACTGATCGAGATTCTTTATTAAATTGGCCAATAAACTGTTCCTGTTCTCACTTCCTAGGGATCGATTTTTAAATGATTTTGAGCAGTTTATCTGTTGGAAGTTGATCAGAAAAAAGTTGGAAAACTTTCAGACAATTTTTTGTATAAAGAGGAAAGCTGCAGGGTCATTGGGGCTAAACGACTGATTATAACGTGTAAACATTTTTTTCTAGCAGTATTAATATCTTGTTCTTTTCATGTTTTTCCAGGTTGGGCTTTTTAGAAAGTCTGGTGTCAAGTCCAGAATCCAATCTCTTAGAGAGATGAATGAATTGGATTCCACATTTGTAAACTATGAAGGGCAGTCTGCGTTTGATGTGGCAGACATGGTGAAGCAATATTTTCGGGATTTACCAGAACCAATATTTACAAGCAAGCTCTGTGAATCTTTCTTGCACATTTATCAGTGTAAGTGTTTGATATACTTTGTTCGCAAAGCTTTGGTACACGTAATAAAGGGTATGTCCACCCCCAAACTAAATTTTGATATGTTGCAGGAAATTGCTATAAAACTCTATACCGCAAGGGTTATAGTGAGTGCTATACTCAGCACCAGCATTCGTTCCTGGAAGTTAAGCAGGAGGCCTCACAAGGTCGAGGTTTATAGCAATTGCCTGCAACATATCAAAATATAGTTTCGGGGTGGACAAACCCTTTAAATCCCGGGAGCAAGGTTTACCTAGAGCTATAGCGGACAATTCACAATAAAAGTATCTGTTTGGAAATACCAGAAGTGAGTTCTCCAGGTCCCCTATGCCACTACTCAGCATATTTTTCAGATATGTATAACTAATCAGCATAATATGTTGAAAAGATTTACTACTGTATGCATACTATTTTATAGTTCTATTAGTGTCTGGAAACACACTGATAGTGTGACTTCTTCAACAATGTTGCATGTCACCATTGTACAATATATTTCTTTCTTTTCTGCTGGTAGATTTGCCTAAGGACCAACATTTCCCTGCGGTGCAGGCAGCTATCTTGTTGCTTCCAGATGAAAATCGTGAGGCCCTTAAAATTCTTCTGTATTTTCTCCGAGATGTGGTTTCTTGTGTGAATGAAAACCAAATGACTCCTACCAACATTGCAGTTTGCCTTTCCCCTAGTCTGTTTCATTTGAACACTCTTAGGAGAGAAAGTTCATCATCCTCTCGGTAAGTCTGTAAATAATTTTTTTTCACTTTGCGTGCTCTTACAGTTTCCATTCAGCAAACTACAACCTATCCTAATTTCCAAGCAGACCTAGCAAAGGCTAGAGTGAAAGTTTAAAGAACTCTTGTTGCAGACTATTTTGCCACAACCAATCAGATGTTAGCTTTCAAATGTTAAATAAGTTCTAATTGGTTGGGGCAAAACTAGCACCATTTTAAACTTTTATTGAATAACCCTGAATATTTGCTATGGCATAACATTATAGTCTGCAACAAGAGTTCTTTAAACTTTCACTGTAACCTTTGCTAGGTCTGCTTGAATCTTTTAGGTTTTATGTTGACAAAGTGGACAATGCTATAAAGTGCCCTTTTGCACAAATCAGTGGAAAAACTCCCTCGGCTCTGTGCAATAATGGGTTAGCTTTGGTTTGTTAAATGTTTTGCGGGGACTGTGCAGTTTGGGGAAATATTGCAGTGCTACAAATTTAATAAATTACTATGTAGCATGAAGCTTAACGATTTATGAATCTTTCTGTAAATCTGCCGCAGGGAAGCACATTTTACCACCCATGCTTGTGTTGTGCAGTAATTGTTGTAAAGTGGTTACTGCATTAGGGAAAAAAGGAAATCTGAGTGTTGGGATCCAAAATGTTCATTAGTCCTACCATACACTAGGCTTATTTTTTTTTTTTAAATGACAATTTTTGTGAATTTCATTTAGATCAAGTCAGAGAAAATGCAGTCTTGGGAAGCCTGACCAAAAGGACTTAAGTGAGAACCTTGCTGCAACTCAAGGCCTGGCTCACATGATTGCAGAATGTAATAGACTGTTCCAGGTACACATTAAAATGGATGTTAAATTGATTGTAGCCATATTAGTGCACTTGCAGCAAAAAAAATGTGATAATCTTTTTATTTGCACCAACAAAGTTTCCTTAATAGATTTTGGGAGCTTCCTCCCTTCTTCAGATCTTTACATTGTCTGGCAACTTACAAATGTGAACAAAGTACAAGAACACACAGAACGATTAGGTGAGGATAGGAATATAAATAAACAGTAAAAGGAAAGGGATGGATAATTGGAATGTGAGTGGAGGTGGAGGTAGAGAATGATTGGTAAGCGTGGTTATACAAAGTGTGTGATATTGATTTAAGTCAATGTTAAGTCCAGTTTGTTATGAAGAGGATTATCAATAGTATCCAAGAAACTATGTGCATTTAATAGAGTTTCCATCAACATCAAACACTGCACACATTAGTGTACAGAAAACTCACTGGCTTCACAATAATAGCTTTCATCCCCAACACACCAAAAGGGCCATTATTCACAGCCAGGATACTATATGCCACCTTATATAGTCTGACCCAGAAGACAAAGTCAAACATCTTGAAGTGCTGGCAGACCATCGACACCAGCATCAATGCAGCATTAAAACTCATAGAGAAAAACCTTTTGCAGTACAAACAGAAAAAAACCATTACCCGTATACTGCTAGTAACATAAAATCCAGTATTAGAAGGTATACACAAAATCATCAAGGAGTTACAGCCAATTATAACAGAGGATTACTTTAGAAGGGAGATTTATTAAAAACTAGCCAAGTAAGAAAAAACTCAATTCTGTTTAACACAAGAAACTGCACTCAACAGTGCCATTTAAATCAATATCAGATACTTTAATGACCACTCTCTCTCCATTATTTCCTACCCTCATAAACATTCCAATTATCCATCCCTTATCCTTTTCTGTTTATTTAAATTACTATCCTCACCTCACATAGTGTTTTATGTAGTCTTGAAAAAGTTGCCAGATAATGTAAAGATCTTAAGAAGGGAGGAAGCTCCCAAAAGATAATCTATTAAAGGGCATGTCCACCCTCATTTACAACTTTTAATATACTGTAGGGCATGTCCCCCCCCCACCACCAACCGCTATATTCTTACACAAAAAAGCTCTTCCCATCCCTACTTACAGCACCTCGTTCCTTTGCCATTCTGGTCCGGCTCCCCTGCCCGCCGGAACTACAAGCAGGGGGCCGGGCCGGCAGCCACGGCTGTGATTAGCTGAGAGGCAGCCATTAATGAGAACGGTGCTGGAACGAGGTACTGTAAGTAGAGAAGGGAAGCATTTTTTGTGTAAAAATATAGCGGTTGGGGGTGGGGGGACATGCCCTACAGTATATTAAAAGGATTAAACGCTGCAGGAGAAGAAGCCAGGGAGGGACACAGAGGACACAACAGAGGCAGAGACCTTTTGGACAGGAAGACAGCGCCTACCCTACAGTTTCCTGGACTTTGAAGAGCCACTACAGAACAACCATAAGGAGCAGGGAAGGATTTTTTTTAATTGTACAGTGGGGCCAGAAGTTGGTGAATTTTTAGTTTGGGGGGTGGACATGCCCTTTAAGAAACTATTGTGACATACAATACTTTCTCAATTTCTTTGTATATTAAAAAGGGATTCATTAAAATTTGAAAACTATTAATGATCTGAAAAAATAAAAAACTGTTAAATTTCTATTTATTTTTTGCTTATTTTTATATCTGATGTATGATAAAAAGGGCATTTAAAATACTGTGGGCTAAAATTACATTTTCTAAATTAGTGAAATTTAATAAAAATAGCGTCCTTTACTTACAAAGAGGGGCACATTTTATATAACTTACAAATACCCTTTTAATTGTTGTCTTGTGCAGATTCCTGATTATTGGTGTGATCTGTGTCCAAGCATTTGTGAAATTCAGCAGATCACCTCAGATGCTTCGGTCAATACTTCCACAAGTTCATTAGCAGCTTATTGCAATACTCTAATTTCTCTGGAAAACTCCATGCAGAATCTTCTCCGAGATGCCAAGGACAAGTACAGGAGCTGGGTGGCATGTTCAGGGTTTGAACAGGTTGAATTAGCTTATAAAAAGGTTGGTTTTGTGTTCTGAGAATTTGTAGTATTTAAGGTTGAATAAAGACATATGGTACGTCTATCTAGTCCAATCTTTGGTCCAGCTGGTGATCCAGAGGAAGGCAAAAAAAATGTATAAAGGGAGAAAATCGGTGCAATCAAAATATCCCTGGATCAACTCCACTTTAAGTGACATATTTTATATAGCGCAGTATCGCTAACAATAATTATGGTAATCGTAGATATACCATCGCTATCCTTAACATACGTTAACGACCGTAAATTTACGATATCGTTTGTAAATCTGTGAATGCCCACAGAATACCATTGTGGTATTTTTCTTCCAGTCTTAAGAGTGTGTCCTCTGACATTTTTTATTGGAGAACAATGCCCCAGATAGTTTATTTATTCCAAAACGGAGGACTTACAAGTGCTTTGTAAAAAGAGAATAATATTTTTCTTCATTCTCCATCCCCCTCTTCATACAAGAACATATCTTGCTGGCTCTAGCTGTTGCCGCCTGGCACTGCTTGTTACATTTTTTTACACGCTTGTTATCCACCAAAAACTCCTTTTCCAACAGAGATTCATTTAACACAGCCATTTATAGTTTGCAGCAAAAGGACAACTGAGCGTGTGTATATGCGCTCAGTTGGGCCTCGTTCGTTGATCTGCCATGGCAAATGCATACACACGTGCAACTATTGCACAAAACAGACGTTCGGCGCACACATGAACGCACTCTGGGATTAAGTCCAAGGCTTAAGTCCAAAATGCATCACCTGAAATTTACCAACATTGAATCTCATCTGCCATTTAGCCACCTAATGTGACAATCTATCTAGATATCTGCAACAATTGCACATCCTCTGTAGCTTTTAAAGGAATAGTTCACATAAGCAGTGTTTGAACACCGGGAGGTAAAGGACCTATTCCTTACCTTCCGTTCTTCAATCACTTCACCAGGATCCAGGACCGAAGGTAAGTATATTTACCTTGCGCACGATCCACCGCGGCTCCATTAACAACTGCTGACTGCTTCCTGGTTTAGTTTTACTAATATATTGCGCTCTATAGTAAAACTATATATATATAGTTTAACTATACTTAAATATAAGTCGCCTATGGGGCACTGTATCAAAAGCCTTAGCACAATCCAGCAATTTATTGGAAAACTTTTGGTAATTTTTTTGCTGGATTGACTGGAGCGTTAAATGTAATCCACATTATTATAAAATCCATTTATCTTTTATTTATTGTTCTTCAAGAAGCATAGTATGTCTTTTTTTTCATTTGATATTTGATTGATTTGCTAACATGAAACAGAGTATTCCACTATTTCCAACAGCTATTAACTTTACTCTTCTGCAGTAAATTATTTTTGGACGTTGAAAATATACAGCTCCATCTTCCCAACTCAATAATTTTTTCAGGCACATTGTGTTCCCACTGAGAGTACAGAGTCCTGTATCGAGCAAAACTAAAGCTAGGTACACACCGTACAAAATTTTGGCCCGAATGATTGTATGGTGGCTTTTTGCCGCCTCGATCGACCGCTGAACGATCAGACAAAGGAACGTTCGGACAGGTCGGAAAATTCACAACCGATCGTGGGGTTATCTATGGAACACACAATCGATTGCACCTAACTGTTGGATGCGGCTGCTTTTGCCGCAACTGACAGTCCGTCCTCCTGGCCGACCAGTCGAAAGTCTCGAACAGGCAGTCAGGAGGAAGGATTGTATGTTGTGTACCAGCCTTAAGGAGATCCTATCACCACTGTGTATTCGTAGTATAACTACATGGTGTCAGAACAAGCTGAACCCATACAAGATGATTATATTGTATGTATGGGTTAAGCTATAGGGAACTAGATCTGTAACAATTTGTTGCTCTATGGCTGATAAGGATCCCTGTCTTTAATAAGAAAAATTTTTTGAATGGCACCCTCAACCCTGCTTAGAGACCTGGCAGCATGCCTAGGTTGCCTACGCCTAGAAACAGCCCTGCTTCAATGCATGTTTTTCAGTTAAAGGGTATCTCCACCCTAAACAGGTTTCTGTACTGGGGACACTTGCATTGAGAGCAAGGTCTCTGTCTTTGCTGATGACTAAACTATACAGAGCTTTGGAAACTTCAAATGATGTGGAAGTGCTGCAAGCAGACCTAGATAGATTATCAAAATGGGCAGCAGAATGTGAGATTCTAGTAGATAACAGACTTGGCTATAGCAAACAATGCCAGGCAGCCACTGCTAGAGCTAGCAAGATATTATTGTCTTGTATAACGAGGGGAATAGATTCAAAAGAGAAAAATATTATTCTACCTCTTTACAAGGCACTGGTAAGGCCTCCTTTGGAATATGTGGTGCAGTTTTGGAATCCCATGTACAAAATAGAGATCCTGGATATGGAAGCAGTACAGAGAAGGGCAACTAAAATAATGAGGAGGGGCTTGACTATGCAGGCAGATTAGTTAGGGCTGTTTACATTGGAGAAGCGACGTGTGCAGGGAAATGATCACTTTATACAAATATATTAATGGACCATGTAATAAACTTTCTGGTGCATTGTTCCAATAGATCATATCAGAAGACTTGTGGACATCCTTTAAGATTAGAAGGAAAGAAGTTAATCTTCAGGTCAGGAAAGGTTTCTTTTCAATGTGAAACTGTGGAACGGTCTTTCAGCAGATGCGGTAATGGCAAGTTCATTTAAAGGATAAGTGCATTGTAAAATCAAGTTATGTTTATTTGGAAGCTGCAGCTTTAAAAATACCGTTGACATATTTTTTTTTCCCTATGCCCCTCCAGAGCCTAGCTTTGTGCCTTGGAAGTTGCTGACATCTTGTTACTGGTTTGCTGAATGTTAAGCTCCGCCCCTCTGAGATATCCTCCGCTTTCTCCTGCTTGAGCCTCCAACAGTAATGCTTGTGAGTTCCGTGCACGTGCACGGAACTCACAAGCATTACTGTTGGAGGCTCAAGCAGGAGAGTGCAGGGAACTCACAGGCATTACTGTTTGAGGCTCAAGCAGGAGAGTGCATGGAACTCACAGGCATTACTGTTTGAGGCTCAAGCAGGAGAGTGCAGGGAACTCACAGGCATTACTGTTTGAGGCTCAAGCAGGAGAGTGCATGGAACTCACAGGCATTAATGTTTGAGGCTCAAAGGCTCAAGCAGGAGAGTGCAGGGAACTCACAGGCATTACTGTTTGAGGCTCTAGCATGAGAAAGCAGACTAAATCTCAGAGGGGCGGAGCTTAACATTTAGCAAACCAGTAGCAAGATGTCAGCAACTTCCAAGGCACACAGCTAGGCTCTGGAGGGACATAGGTAAAAAAAAATATGGCAACAGTATTTTTAAAGCTGCAGCTTCCAAATGAACATAACTTGATTTTACAGTGCACTTATCCTTTAATAGCTTTAAAATTGGGCTAGATAAGTTTCTAAAACTGACAAATATTGAGAATTACTGGTATTAATACATATACTACAGTTCTACTTGATCCAAGGATACTTTCTGATTGGTTGGAGTTAGGAAAGGAATCCCCTCCCACCCCCCTTTGTAGCTGTTTTTTTTTTTTTTTTGCAAGGCAAAGGTAGGGTTAAACAGGAGGGTGAAAAGTTTGGACTAGATAGACGTACAGTCATGGACGAAATTGTTGGCATCCCAGAAAGTTTTCCAGAAAATCAAGTATTTCTCACCGAAAAGTATTGCAGTAAAATATGTTTTGCTATACACATGTTCATTCCCTTTGTGTGTATTGGAACAAAACAAAAAAGTTAAGAAAAAAAGCAAATTAGATAAAATATCATGTAAAACTACAAAAATGGACTGGACAAAATTCTTGACACCATTTTAAAATTGTGGATAAATAAGATGGTTTCAAGCATGTGATGCAACTTTAAACTCACCTTGGGCAAGTAACAGGTGTGGGCAATATAAAAACCACTCCTAAAAGCAGATAAAAAGTTCACTTAGTGTTTGCATTGTGTGTCTGTGTGTGCTACACTAAGCATGGACAACAGAAAGAGGAGAAGAGAACTGTCAGAGGACTTCAGAACCAAAATTGTGCAAAAATATCAACAATCTTAAGGTTACAAGTTCATCTCCAGAGATCTAGATTTGCCTTTTTCCACAGTGCGCAACATTATCAAGAAGTTTGCAACCCATGGCACTGTAGCTAATCTCCCTGGGCATGGAAGGAAGAGAATAAAGCCTCGTACACACGTTGGATAATTTTTAGTACGATGCAGCCGACGACCGTTTAACAACATTAACGCGATTGTAGATTTACGAACTCCATAGAATACCATTGCAGTAGTTTACTACCGAAAGGTATTCTATGGCCAAATATGTTAATTAACGAATGTTCGGTTATAAATGTACGACTGTGGCTGTACATTTTCAGCCGCTGTAGTACATTACCCGTAACATACAGTGCGTTCTTAAATATGGCCCTATGTTACAAAATAAGTAAAACCCCAATTTTCAGATATCCCATTATTTTGACCTGGATTATAAATAAAGGGTATTTAATGTTATTTGACTTCAGGTGACCATAGGACATATTTAAGAACCAGCGATATCACACGTTTTTGCATGAAAATGTACTGCCACAATCGTGCATTCACAATGAGCGTGCATAAATCTACAAACGTCCGTTCGTAGAATACCAAGCGGTAGTAAATAACACAATGGTATTCTATGGGCTTTCGTTAATCTAAGATTGCATATTTATGATCACAATGGTTGATTTACAGTTGCTATCATAGATTTACAACAGCAATCGTAAATTTACAACCACGATAACGCACCTTTAGAAATATGACCCCATGAAACTTAGTACCATGATTCTCCATTTTTATTGTATTGTTTTTAGTTGGTCTCCGAGAAATACATGGTTAAAACTACTTACTGTATATGTATATCTCTTCTGTAGGTAGAAAGTGATGATTTCCCAGTAAGGTTGTGGAAAGCCTCCACTGAAATTGAAGCTGCACCCTTTGCAGTCTTACAGCACATTTTAAGAGAGCAGCACACATGGGACCCACACCTTCAGCAATGCAAGATCATTGAAACCCTGGATGAAGATACAGAAATTTATTACTATGTGACAGAAAGCATGGCTCCCTTGCCTTTTAGAGAATATGTGGTTTTAAGGTAGGTTTTTAAGTTTGTTAAAAGTACTTTAACCCCTCATTCCATCAGCCATGCAGCAAAGGGTACATTAGAACAAACATGAAAATAGGTGATCAATGCACATTCCTGGGCCCCATATATCATAATATCTATGCTAGTGCAAACAGTGGGGTGTTTTACTTACAATTTTATGCATAAAAGTAATAAGCTTTCCAACCACGTCAAGGTAACCCCAGTATGGAAGGTCCTAACAATTTACCTTGGGTCATTTATCTGGGCTGACACTCCCTGCTTGGTTGCATTTTCTTTCTTGGGAAGGTTGTCTCCCTGACCTAGCATTGGATTAATATTAAAGGCTATGACCCCCCCCCCCCCCCCGCCTACTGGCTTTTAACAAGGAGGGAAGAGGCCTCTCATCCAATGCTTAGTATTCAAGGCATAAGACCTCCAATTAAAGGGACGTGTAGGGGGTGCTACTACCACATGGAAGCTTGGTCAATCTTCCTGCAGAGAAACTCTGCTACAATATATACACAAAAGGGTAAAGGGTACATTATGTCTGAGTGCGAAAACCTCCAAATGCCCAAAACCTTTGGTATTAAGTACTTCTCTGTATTTAATTTTTTACTTTTTTTGATTTGCAGGACATGGCGAAAAGACCCCCAAAGTGGTACCTGCATTTTGGCAGCTACTTCAATTGAATATGAAGATCTTCCTATCAATGGAATTCTGGGACATGTAATTTTGTGCCAGCATCTTATAGAAAACATTGGCACTCAAAAATGTAAAGTTACTCATTCATGCAGGACAGACACCAGGTATGTTTTTGTTTATTCAACCACAATGAAAATTAATTAGGGATGTTCCTAATGGCAATCAGGAGAATCCCCGGATTAATAGAAATTGTGTTGAATTTTTTCTGAATATAAAAATGGCAAAAGTCATTCTTTCTGATAATGAAATCCTTTTCTAATCTTACATAAGCTAACCACCTTCTTAACCAGAACAATTATGGTACTGGTAAGTTAATTCTCCCCCAGTAGATCTCACTTCTCTGTATTTTCACCATTAATATCTGTCCTTACAATGAAGTTTTAGTGCTGGTACTCAATACATTTTTTCGTTCTGGCCAACCTAGCGAGCAGTCTGCCGAAACAAATCACTGTCAGTAGTGGCAAAAGTAGCCGCATCAGTTTTCCATGACCAATTATGCGGTCCATAACAGACTGCAAGATCGACCATAATGTACTACATAACCAATCATCTATTCATCTGATCTGGATGAACCAGCGACAACAGATTTTTGTTTGTGTTTAGTTTAAAGACCATGTCCACCCTAAACACTTAAATTATTACTTACTTTCTGAACCCCCCAAACCCTGTGGTAGTTATACATACTTGCCCAGTTCTCGCCTCCTTTGTTAGCTCAAAAAGCTCTTACAGAGCTCACACAGCTGTAGAGGATGCTGTGACTGCCATTTTCCCTACTGCCTCCACTGCAAATGTGTTTTAAGAATGGAGTTGCGCTCTAAGAACTTGCCCTCCTTTTCATAGTTTTCGCTTAAAGCTTAGCAAAATGATTTAGATGCCTAACCCTGGGCAGTTTTGATAACAGCCACAATGCAATGCATTTAGGAAGTCCCTTACACCTGCTAACATTGAGACATTCCATGGAATTTATTGCGAACAGATTCTAGTACAATCTGTTACTAGTCTTCAAAGAGACATATGCCCCATGACCCCAGGGGTCTCTATGTACTATTTTCTATACAGATATCTACACACCAATATGTAAGTCCCTGATATTACTTTAAAGTTTATTTACCAGCCAGTATGAGCATACAGCAGTCCTGGGGCAATACTAAATAGTCAGCTCATTTTACTGATTTTTTTTTTTTTGTTTTTCCATTTTAATCCTAGCAAAAGATGGTAGTATTCAAGTTTGAATACCGCGGGTTATCAGAAAAGTCCAATTGCGCCCGTTAATCAATGGCTGTGATCATACTTTTAAAATGTACGAACATTTGTTTGTACAATTCCATGCAGTAGTAAAATACCCCAATGGTATTGAATGGGCGTTCGGAAATCTACGTTTGCGGTTTTATATCTGATTGCAAATTTACAACAATTGTTGATTTACGAACAGAGTAAACAAGGTTGCACGTTCAATTCCTCAGACTTCCTTTACTAAAATGTTGTTATTCGGTTTCTTACATCCATGCTAGCTAAGAAATAAATCTAGGAAAAAATATCTAGGAAGCAAGGATGCAGTTTCCTTGTTTTGATCTGTACTGTGTAACGTACATAGTAATTGAGGTTGCATAAAAGACACGTCCATCAAGCCAAACCTTTTCACCCTCCTTTTTAACCCTACCTAACCATTAATCCAGAAAAAGGCAAAAAAAAAAAACAGCTGAGGGGGGGGATTCTTTTATGACTCCAAACAGCAATCGGAAAGTATCCCTGGATCAACCAGAACCATAGTATATGTATGCTTGTGAAGGTTCTCATTCATCCAGGTCATGGTATATCTGTTGTATTCAATTAGATCAACTGGACTTGAAATGTAGTTCTTGAAGACGTTTCGCTAGTCATCCGACTGGCTTTCTCAATTCAGAATGACTTGTACAAGAATCTGTGGCACTTATGTACCCTGGAAATTCCCAATTAGCATATCACAGCCAGGTGTTAAGGGTGTGATAGGATAGTGGCTAAGAGGTGTTATAGGAACGCCCAGAGTAAGGTTAAAACAGCATTGTACATGGCAGACAGTTACAAAGGACATACCTTTGAAGATTGTAATGTTAACATACTGGCGAAGGAACGTGACTGGTTCAAGAGAGGTGTTAAGGAGGCCATTTATGTGAAAATAAAGAAACCAAGCCTAAATAGAGGTGGGGGGGTTCGACACCAACTGTCTGCCATGTACAATGCTGTTTTAACACCTTACTCTGGGTGTTCCTATAACACCTCTTAGCCACTATCCTATCACACCCTTAACACCTGGCTGTGATATGCTAATTGGGAATTTCCAGGGTACATAATTGCCACAGATTCTTGTACAAGTCATTCTGAATTGAGAAAGCCATCGGATTGACTTAGCGAAACGTCTTCAAGAACTACATTTCAAGTCCAGTTGATCTAATTGAATACAACAGACATAGTATATGTATTAATACCAGTAATACTCAATATTTTTTAGTTTTAGAAACTTAACTGGCCCACTTTTAAAGCTATTGGTCAACAGGTCAGCCCAGTTCTCTAAAAACCCAAATTCCATCTCCTTTCACCACCCACTTAGCCATGCATTTATACTCCTAAGATCCTGTTGCCTCCCTAGCATAGCACGTGGCTGCGGTAGTATTTCTGAAAACTACCCTTGGGGTCCTTACTTTTAACTAGAGATGGACACAAAACCAAACCCGAGTTCGATCCGAACTTTGTGTTCGGACGAACTCGAACTATGATTTTCCGGACTTTTCGGCACACCTCAAACGGCCGCTTCAGAAAACCCCCGAATGGACAGAGATTCCCGAAAATGAAAATTGTTGCCAGACGGCCAACAATCCCGCAGCCAGACATTCGGGGGTCCCGCAGCTCAAAACTGGGACCCCCTCCCGGGTCCTTCAAGGACCATTGTGGCCCTGATATTATGCTTAAGGGGTCCTGCAGCTCGAACTGGGTCCCCCCCCCCGGCACTTATAAGGGCCCTTTGAGGCTTAAGGGGTCCCACAGCTCGAAACCAGGACCCCCCTGGTCCTAAAAAGGACCTTTTCAGGTCTCTGTATCTTGTCGGGAGACACCAACTCCGCTGATGTCGCCAGTCTTTTATTCCAATATGATTAGTTAATGTGTGATCATATGATTTCAAGCATTGAAATCTTAACCAATCACAATTGTATTTGGTCCTTCTGCAAACATATATAAAGAAGCGGGCTTTCGAGTTTTACGGAATGTTTGGGAATTACCGAAAGCGGCACATGGAAACCAGAAGTAGCGCACGTGTGCGTTACATCCGTTTTTTTGCTTTTACCCATGCACAGACCTGTTTCCCAGACCATATCCCAGGTCCCAGAGGCCTGTAAGGTAAGTTTACACTGCAATATTTCAGAAAGTTCATTCAAACTTTCTAAACTATTTACCCCACATTGACTTTAATTGTCAGTTTTCGAACTTAGAAGTTCAGCCATCTTTAGCATGTTGGGTCTTGGTGGTAGATTACCCTATCTACCTTTTTAATAATTGTGTCCCCTACCACTACCACATGCCTATCCTTCCTAGCCTAGTTCTCCCTCCCTTGTATTAGAGATGGCGGTCCCCTGGGTGATCAAGGCAGTGGCCCGCTCCATACATGCTACTACTGTCCTCCACATCTTTACCAAAAACAGCAAATCTGTTGGGATCAACAAGATGGGAAGAAGCGACCCTACCCTTCCATCCCCTACTTGCCCTGGTGACCTTTACAAATCTATTTTCCTTCACCCTTATCTGCCTCATTTCCACCCTCCAGTTTACTGGCCCCTGCCAGTACCTGCATTTCCCCTAGGTTTGCGAAGCCTTGCAATGCTGCATGTTTTCACTTTAGATTCTGCAGCTCAGATTCTAAATGGGCAACCCGCTCACACCTGACACATACATAGGTACCTTGGAGCGACTGTAGGATGCACAGTATGTGGCCCCAACAAAACTGTCCATACTAAACAGCAATACACAACAACAGAAACAGCAATGTTGTTCTTAAACACTTTGTTTTAAACGCACCCCTTAACAGACAAACCCCTTTAAAACAGAATAACCCCTTTAACTGAATTGCTTAGAGCTGAAATCGCTCTGCAGGCAGGACTTTTATGTGAGGTTCAAAGATCACATTGTGCTCAAGCAATTTAAACCAATTAGCAACACCCCCTTCCAATCAGTGCAGGGGGGGGGAATCCTCTCTTCCCTGCCCCCATCTACCAGGTAACAATGCAGTAGAAAACATTTATTTCAAATACCCAGTGCCTAAAGTTTACTTAAACAATCCCCACCACCTTATTCCAGTAGTAAGAAGTGAAAATAAGTGTTTGTTTACTTACACTCAGGCACGCTCCCAGAAATAAAATAGTGTTAGGTTAGTGCATTCACTGCAAACCAGTTAATAAACGCTTTTGTTTCTTAATGCACCCCTTAAAAATGGCCAAAGCCCTTTTAAACAGAATGGATTAAGGGAGCTGACCTCTAGTATCCACAGGTTAATTTCACAAATTACCCAGCAGTCACAGCAAAGGGCGAAGTGAGACACACCTTGGTGTTATGTTTATGAATGTGCTTTTTTATTGTGACAATGTTGTCTGGAGATGATTTGCACAATCATCGTATGGTAATGTACGGCTGCACTTTTAGGATAACCTTCTGATTTGTCCGTTTGCTCTTACATTTATGTCCTATAACTGTATTTTCTCCCCTCTCTCACTACCAGGGGACGTACTACAGAATGGTACAACAGAGTGTTTGGCCATATGTGTGCCACTGAGATTTTAAGAATAAAAGACTCTTTTATTAAGAAGAGATTATTAAAGTCTTGAAGCTCCATATGTGGTGAAGAAGTTTGCGATTAAAGACCGTGGTAGACCATCAAAATAGTTTAAAAACAGAAAAAGCAACAGCAAGAAATGGATTCTTTTTCTCTGTGAATACTGGTTTTAAAAAAAATCAAGCAAAGGGTACTTGAATACATTACAATTTTTATTTAAAATCAAGTTTAGAAATATAAAAATGTCTTGTCCAAATAAATGTATATTATTATTTATGACAGCCTTACATTTTATTTAAATGTAAGCACGCTAATTTTACTTATTCACTAAATAATTATAAGAATGTGTAAAGAAAAGCATTATTTGCACAAATCAGCTAGCAAATCTATGGCAGTGTGTTGGTCAATCAAGCCGAAATATTGGATTATTTTTGGGGTACCTGCGGCCGATGTCTGACTGTCCGTTTGCCTGAGCAAGTGGATGTGGATGCGCTGGAAAACCACAACCAATCATGCGGTCCTCTATGGACCATGGTGTGTACCCAGCTTAAACTTTTTTTGATCCTAGATAAAATAATGGATGTATAAATTGACTCTCTTCCAGTTGTAAATTTTGTATTTCTAAAAATAACGTTGCAATATGATGCATTGTAGGACTAAATATGTATTGTTAAGCAAGATGAAAAAGACAAATTTAACATATTTGAAGGATAATATCACTGTTATTAATCCTTGCATCTGCATTACTAAGCAAAAAAGTTTTGAAGAAACAGCTATCTGCTGTATTAAAAGGAAAGCAAAATTGCCAAAGACCCTATACATGAATTATGATGCCCTGGGTCCCATTCGTGTAAAATTATCAGTTTCAAATTCTGTTTTATTGTTAAAATACTGTTGAATATGCTAACTTTTTGAAATTTGTGAAATGATGCAGTCAGATTTCTATTTTAAGATCAGTGGCACTTCGCTACTATCATACTTTGCCAATATTTCCACTGAGCCAGTAAAGAGAGGAAAAAGAATGTAAAGGTTTATTAACTATTTAGCTAAAATATCTGTTGTATTCAATTAGATCAACTGGACTTGAAATGTAGTTCTTGAAGACGTTTCGCTAGTCATCCGACTGGCTTTCTCAATTCAGAATGACTTGTACAATTGGGATTTTGCTAATTGGATTTTCCAGGGTACATAATTGCCACAGATTCTTGTACAAGTCATTCTGAATTGAGAAAGCCAGTCGGATGACTAGCGAAACGTCTTCAAGAACTACATTTCAAGTCCAGTTGATCTAATTGAATACAACAGATATACCATGACCTGGATGAATGAGAACCTTCACAAGCATATTTAGCTAAAACTAAAACCACTTTAGGGAAGGTGTAGAAACCACTGAATAACAGAAGGTATTTAAATAGATTTGGCATAAAGTGCCTTTAACATTGTATACAAAATAGTTTTACAATCTAGCTGTATCAGCCATTGTTGAAAATATAATGTGCAGTATTTTACTACTGCAATGTTCTATTACGTCTGGGTCATAAAACACGGAAGCTCCCATAACCATCAGTATCTTAAATTACTTACAGTGCAGTTTTATAAAGTGGGGGCCAAAGACTCAAATAAGAATTTAAGATTAGTTTTGCCTTTGTGTACATGTCAAACTGCTGAATAAAAAAGATTTACTTTTAAGCAATTCCTAACCAAAGAAATACCGGTGTAAAATAAGCAACATATATTACTACGGCAGTTTCTCGCACTTTCACTATTCCTCTGTTTAAAAAAAAAAAAAGTAGTTACTGTTGGCGAACTCTTTTCAACAGGAAAGTGCACCAATCTTTAGTGCTGTGTTTCTTTTAAAATGGTTTGTATTGGTGCTGATTAAAGTTAAAGGAAAACATAGAAAGTTTTTTCAAAGAGTTAAAAAGAAAAGTACCCGAGGCAGGGGGTAGATTGGTACTTTCTACTTCCCAATATAATTTCTATGAAGAGTCAGTCTACCTTAGTGCTTACCTTTAATGTAGCTCCAAAACAAAACTGGGAGGTAGGAATAATCAACTGCCCCAGGTAATTTTCATTTTTAAAAAGTTTATTTTCACAGTATAGTTATCCTTTAATGGGTTACAGTGCATGGTTTAAAACAGGTTTAAGGGCTAGGCCACACTGCTGCGTTTTTTTGTGCGTTTGCGCATGCGTTTTTTCAGATCATTGAAAACGCGGCAACAAACCAAAAACGCTCGTTTTCGGGTGCATTGCGATTTGCGTTCCGCATTTTTAATCACAATCGCATGCATTTTCCTACACCTAATCAAGAAAACGTATACGCAAACGCAACAAAATTGCATGCGATTCCGTGTGCGACTGCGTTTGTGGTGCAGTGTGGCCGTGCCCTAAGGTTTTCTACTAATACATCTTATGGTGATAATATTCCTTTGGAAGGTTAATCTGAAGATAAGTTAACAGAGTTATTCAATAAAAGTTCTTATTGTTTAAAATGGTGCTAATTTTGCCCCAACCAGTCAATATCTGACAAGTTGAGGCAAAATTAGCACCATTTTAAACAATAAGAACTTTTATTGAATCTCCCTGTAAGTTGCCCTGTTATTAATTAAATAGCATTCTACAGAAAAGTCAGTAAGACATTATATAGATATTGGCACATCGCAAAACCCCAAGGCAATCGCTGTAATTATTCAATTTTGCCAAATCAATTCCCTCTATTGTAGAAGTGAAAAACAATACCTACTTTGTGCTACAGATCTCAAAGATTGTCATTCAGTAATCTCCTTTCTTTTCTATTCTGAAATAATGTATTCAAAGAGTATATTATACCATGTCTATTGCCTATAAATAGTAGCAAAAGAAATTGTGTATGACATTCTGGATAATAGTATTTTGCAAGATGCACACTATTTCTAATTTTGTAGAAATATCTTTATGGATTGAGATTTTTATGCAACGTAAACAGGTTTTTTTATGTAAATGAATGTAAATATGCAGCATGTGTGTAAGAGTATGCACACCTTTTATAGTGTCTTTCTTAAATGTACCAATACTGTACATGCTGCTATATGGACAATATAGAGATTTACTAGTGACAGGAACTGGCATACGCAGTATATAGTAACCAGTTTCATTTAAATGAGAAACTGTGCTCTTTATAATTAATGCCATAGGGCTGAGTTTTATTTTTAAAAAAGATTTTCTATAATTCATGTTAGGGGGACGAAAGTTAATTTCTCTTAATGGAGATTTTTTCTGTAAAATTTGTATAGAAAGATGTATCTACACTGCAATAGTGAGGATATATTTTGATAACAGGAAATACATTAACAGCAAAGTATCACATTTAAATATTTGTTGCGTTATTCCATGAATAATGTACAGTATTCCTTGATATTGCTGCTTTATTCAGTGGTTAGTTACATAAATTGTATTATTTCAGTGGGTAATACTATACCATTGAAAAAATAATAAAATTGCACAGCCGTTGTAATATTACGGTATTCCCTAACATGTCCTTTAAATGGAAATGAACGAGAACACAAATGATTGCACACGCATTTCTCTTTTCATTTGCAGTTAGAAAACCCAGCATTTATTGATTAAGAGGAAGTCAAATGGGTAATTATGTAAATATATGAATATCAAATATTCTTGTAAAATGTATATACATTTATAAAGGAAATATTATATTTTGCATTTTTTTTTTAAAGCTGTGTTCTGTGAAATACTTTCACCAAAACAAAATGATACAGGGAATATATGAGGATTTAATTTCTAATTAGGATTTTCATCCTACAAAAATCAATTAGAATCTGGAATATTCAGTTTAAAAAGCAGCACACAGACAAATTATAAAAACACAATTAAGTTCAATAGAAATAAATACCATAAAAACGACTTATCAACGGATTCGTTTACAGCAGTTTTGTCTGCCCAACGATTTTTTTAACATTCCTTTTTACCGTTTAACTGTAACGGGTGGTATATAAGCTCATTTATCTCCCATTCTTCAATTAAACAGTAAAATGGAATGTTAAAAAAATTGGTGGACATACCCTTTAAATTTAGCTGTGACAGAAATCTATTCAGAAATCTGTTCTTGTGGTTTTATACAACATGTCTGTCTACAGTAACGCTGGGTACACTTAGCAAAGATTTTTGAAAAATGACAGACAGGATTTGCAAGATCCTGTCTGTCATTTTTCAAAGATTGGGCTACACACAGTCCTGAGTGCTCCCCCTATGCACAGCACTCTGTGTTTCCCTCAGCCGCAGCAGACTCCCCTAATAGGGAGACTACTGCAGCTGAGGGAAATAAAGCCAGATACTGTCAGATCCGACAGTATTGGGGCTTTATCAATAAAGATGCAGGTATGGCACTAGTTAAACCCCCCAATATTAGTAAATAGGGGGGGTGCTGAACAGATACAAATGACAATATGGATACTATAAGCAGAAGAGAAAAAGGAAATCTGCAGCACTCACTTAATGTCGGTGAAAAAGGATTTACATTCCTTTATTAAAGTATGTACACACATACAATATGGGACTGATCATGTGCAAACAAGACTATTAAAAACCATTAAAATATAATATATACAGATTGCAACATCTCATACACAGTAATCAAAGTAACTAAGGATGTAATGTAAAGTGCACAGTGCCATACTTTGGTAAATCCCACCCAGTAACAATTACATAAGCATATAAAGGGAAACCTAGGCATCAACAGTGTATATAGCGTATATACTTATCTGTCCCTATGTATGGCTCAACACTTAAGAGTACAGGCAATCCTTGGAGGTGTAGGCATAGGCATCGCTGCATAGCAATGAGAGCTGCTAGATCAGAAACGGTGGGTTAAGCGGTCCCCCTACTCAACTCTTAAGTGTTGAGCCATACATAGGGACAGATAAGTATATACGCTATATACACTGTTGATGCCTAGGTTTCCCTTTATATGCTCATGTAAATTGTTACTGGGTGGGATTTACCAAAGTATGGCACTGTGCACTTTACATTACATCCTTAGTTACTTTGATTACTGTGTATGAGATGCTGCTATCTGTATATATTATATTTTAATGGTTTTTAATAGTCTTGTTTGCACATGATCAGTCCCATATTTTATGTGTGTACATACTTTAATAAAGGAATGTAAATCCTTTTTTCACCGACATTAAGTGAGTGCTGCAGATTTTCTTTTTCTCTATTGGAGCTTTATCAGTACTGTGTGTACCTAGCTTAAAGGTTCGTACACACGTGCGATCGCGGGTCCTGACTCGAGTATGGGCCGTTTCTCGGTCGAAACGGGCGGTCGGACATCCACCCGGTCGGTCGGGTAACAATCCCCGCCCGAATGGCCGATAAAGGGCCCATACACGGGCCGATTGTTGGCTGAAACTAACGTTAATACACATCGTGCGTCGCGGGTTGGGAACTGCGATCACACGTGTGTACGAACCTTAAGTCTTCTCTGCTGGCTAAATTCCTAATTGCCTGATAATGGCTGAATACTAATCTTTCCTCGGCTTTCAGCAATTTAGACTCAACATGCAGCTGTAAATGTTGCCTTCAAATATATGGTTCCAATGGTAGATACTGCAGAGATATATTTAATAGCATAAATAAGCTCAGTGATTTCATATTATATTTTTTTAATTTAAAAAATTGTATATTTTGCACTAAAAATATTTTTATTTTGTCTGAACACAATCAGATCAGTTTATATTTTCTCTTTGTTTTATAAAAAGTTAATCACTATGCCAATAAAAAATCTTGTAAAATCTGTATGCTGGAAATGTTCACAGCTATGTATTAGGAGACAATGTACAGAAAATAAATGGTACAGCACTTGAAAAATTAAAAGTGTGTTTGTTGTTTGAAAACTTGACTAGAAATGTTTTGGGGAAAGCAGATGTCTAAAAATACATACAATTTAAGGTATTTTTGATCCATTTTACAGTATATGTATTTATACCAGTAATCCATAGTGTTTTTTTAGTTTTATAAACTTATCCAGCCCACTTTTAAGGATATTCAAAGTTGAAGTTGCTGGAAGACCGTTCCAGTTTCACTGTTCTTATAGTAAAGAAACCTTTCTTAACCTGAAGATGAAATTTTTCTTATCTAAAAAGGGTGTCCACAAGTGTTCTTATATGACCTATTGGTGAACAATGCACCAGAGAGTTTATTATAAAGCCTGTTAATATATTTGTATAAAGTGATCATATCCCTGCACAATTGTCTCTTCTCCAGTGTACACAGACATACCTTTTTTTAAATCTGGCTGCGTAGTCAAGCTCCTCCATTCCCCTTATTATTTTAGTTGCCCTTCTCTGAACTCCTTCCATTTCCAAGATGTCCCTTTTGTACATGGGATTCCAAAACTGCACCGCATATTCCAAATGAGGCCTTACCAGTGCCTTGTAAAGAGGGAGAATAATATTCTATTCCCCTCTTTATAGAAGACAATACATCAGAAACTCTTTTCTAACACTTTTTAATTTATTAACACCATTTTTCCCATTTAGATATATTATTTCTGGTGTATTGTCTTGTATAAAGTGGGGAATAGATTCAAGGGAGAAAAATATTATTTGAGTAACATTCCAACATACTACTGTGTAGTCTGGTATTTAACATCTTCAATATACATTGGTAGCTAGTTCACTCCCTAAACCACTAAGCACACACATTAAGAGTTTTAGCTGATAAATTCAGTTGGACGGATCTTAAATATAAGACACTTTGTTCCATATTTATCAAATACTGTTATCTTTTTTTACTATCGCTGTAAAATAACGATCGGTGTTCTACGATCTACTGCGATCGTAAAAAAACGATAACGATATTTGATAAATATGGCCCATTGGGCCATATTTTTAAATGTGCGGTATCGCACATAAGCAACAGTTCGTGTTAGCTGTAAATGTACGGCCACGGTTGTACATTTACACCAAAAGTTTAATTTAGGAATGTTTGGTCATAGAATACCATAAGATAGAAAACTACCACAATGGTATTCTATGGGGATCGTAAATCTACAATTGCGGTCGTAGATTTACAATCGTTAAAACGTTTTTACATTAACAATCATTTTAGCGATTGTTAAACCAATTGTTAAAGGCATGGTACTTTTATAAATATGGCCATTTCAGCCTTATTTACTAAGAGCCACTATTGATATAATTAGCATTCCGTGTGCCAATTCAATATACTGCATCAGTTGCAGCTCCTGATAAATCAGCTACAGTTTGGGAAAATATTTGCAAAAAAACATTCTATTTCGATATCCATAAACCACCGCAACAAACCCTCTCTTAAAGTGGGCTAACCCATATTAAATAAAACAATAATTTAGCACAGCACTTTTGGGTAAATGTACCAGCCTAAATATTATTGTACATACATTTTTGCCTAAGCCTATTGACAGACTAAACTTAAAGTGTATGTATACTAAAAAAAAAAATGACCTTGCCTCATATTAATCTATAAATAAATAAATGTACGTAGCACTTACTCTGAGGCGTGCGTTGCTGCATGTCTTCAATACAATACTTGTTTTGCACAGGCTCTGACCACTACCTATTTTCCCACATATCAACTGTCTAAACTGCATAAAGCACACCAACTATCAAAACATTCAGGCTACAGCAAAACTGCTTACAGAAATGCTAAACCGTAAGATGTTTCAGATTGGATATCTAATGAAATAGGGGGCAGATCAACAACAAAAAACGGTACAGTGTTAGTTGGGATGAATTATAGTTTCCACTAATGGGCACTTAAAAAAAAATCCCAGTGTACATACCCTTTAATAAAGTATATATAAAAGTTTTTTTAAAAAAATTAAAAAAGAATTGCATGACAGTGCTTTCCAATCTGGGTGGCCACACTGTATGCGGTGCATTTTTGGAGTGCATGCGCTCTGAAAATCATTGCCAAAATCTTAACGCAAACACACGCAGACATGCCTGAAACCCACTGTATTGTGATTGCCACAGCATAAATGCCAATAATAAAAGTTTTTGGATCAACAAGAACTTACGGGGAAATTCAATATTCCAAAGCGCGTTACTTACCTTAGCCGATTACAATACAATACCTGACGTAAACGAGATTACATAAGAAGCGTGACTAACACTCCACAACCCGTCCCATTAGGTTTTGCGCTACGGAGTAGCCCAAAACTTACCGAAACGGGTTTTGGATCGTTAGCACAGCGCTAGTTCCAAAAACATTTGGAAATGCCGCTGTGCTCTAAAACACACGTTAACCCGAAATTTCTTCACATGCATGCAGACAGACTTACATGGATGCAGACATACACACATGCATGCAGAAAGGCATACACATGCATGCAAACACATGCTAAATGTAATTTAATTACATTTGTCCTGCATCCTTACCTCAGTGTGTGCGTTTTTCTCCCTCTAGTGTTTAATGCATAGTACTGCAGTGATACACACACACACTGTGTGAGACACAGAACCAGAACTTGGCAGTTAATATTTTATTATATATGGTTATTTAGTTGTTTAGGGTTGTGATAATAAAATGGAGTTTTAATGCCATCACCATCTGAGTGTCTTAACTAGTGGGAGCTGCCCATATTTACCTTTCTATATGTGCTTCTTATGTGTTATATCACGGTTGGTGCACCTCCTTAGGTTATTTAACCATCACTGATTTTTTTTTGGAACAGTGTCCTATATAAAATGTGGCTCTTCCCTGCTCAAGTCTTTCCCTCCTCCCTGCTCTGTAACAAACATAGAGATAAGAGTATTAGCAGGGGGAGACAGGAAGCTTTGACTGCAGAGATAAGGTTGCACTTCACTCCCCTTCTTGATAGCTTTCACTGTTTGATGATGGGTCACAGTGAGAGATCGTGTTGCAGCAGAACCTGGAGGTAGGAGAAAGGCATCACAGAGTACATGAATTTAACTTTGCAATGGTGCAATGTATTTTTTTCACTATAGATGCCCTTCAAGGCATTCTAATTGTTGTCTCTATTCTGGCAGAGGAAGCCAGCTCCTCCCTCCACACTGTCAACGAATGCTGTAACTGCTGATATTACAGCCAACGATTTACTGCCCTTTCCCCTCTACTGCTACCTCCTCTGCACATGCTCAAATGCCTAAAAGCTCTTTGAGCAGGTAGAGGAGGTGGCATCCTATGCCAGAAAGGGAGAGAACAGGGGGAAAATGTGTATATATAGAATTATAGATTTAAGCAAAGGAACGTTGTTTTTAGGATATAGTACCCCTTTAAGAAATCACGAATCTTGTATGTAGTAAGTGCCCAAGAACTGGTGGTGTGCTAATAAGTTAAAGTAAATGCACATCTTAAGCAAAGCATTAAAACATATTCACGTATTTAGAGCAAAATGTTGGTTTTATTCGGAAGGACTTTTTTTTGTTGTTGAAAAAAGTAGAATTGGACTTTCTACATACACTGAATATTCTGCATATACAGTCAATTTTACATCCTCTGTACTGGTTTGATTCCCAGTATATCAAACCCTTTGGCCATAACAGCAGCAGTTGCATCACACAGCAGCAGCCTGCTCATGTTCACCTTGACAATCTGACCTGCAAAAACAAACATTACAAATTTCAGCATATTGTAATGAAGTGGCAAATGGAGTAATATGTCTATCTATCTATCTATCTATATATATATATATACACATCCAAAAATCGATTGCACTCCATAATATTGATATACTTGCCTGGGTGCTGTCCCAATTGCATCAAGAACTCGACGAAAAAAAAGTGAAGCACTCACAGGTCTTAACAAACCACATCCAGATAGTTTATTCAGTCAACATGTTTCGACCTACAAGGCCGTCGTCAGGACTAAAACATTACACAAATAATTCAGTTTAAATAGCCACCCAGTGACCAACCCACCATCACCCCATGAACCCTGTATGAGATATAACCCAACATGCAATCTATATATCAACCACACCTGGTCGTCATCAGGACTAAAAAACCAACAAATTCCTAGACATAAATAGGCCAAAAAGACCCACCCCCAACATGAAACCCTATAACTAGTGTAAACAATAATATTATTGGTATTTGTTTACACTGGTTATAGGGTTTCATGGTGGGGGTGGGTCTTTATGGCCTATTTATGTCTAGGGATATGTTGGTTATTTAGTCCTGATGACGACCAGGTGTGGCTGAAACATGTTGACTCTTCAATAAAGACTGTTGTGTTAATGGAAGACCTGTGAGTGCGTCTTTATCCTGGATTTCATATATAACTAAATGGGAAAGTTTAATTATAAATTTGGCTTGAAAGAATGCATTTTGGAAGGGAATTTGTGTGTTTGTGCTGCAGATTTTAAAACTCAATAATGCCAATGAAGAGGACATTGTTGTTTTTTACTTACCCTTTAAATATGTCACATGCATTAAAGGTAGGTCAGTTGGTGTGTGTGTATTCATATCAGGTTGGGGGATAAAATACTAACTTTTTTGATGATTGGTCAAAATGAGTTTTTTTTACTTTAGTTACCCTTTACGTATGGCTGCCATAGTAATGGATAAGTAGATCAGTAGGTGTGTGTACTCGTGTCGGGTTGAGAGTTAAAAAAAAAAAAAACTTTTTTGATGATTGGTCAAAATTAGTTTTTTTTTACATTAGTTACCCTTTAAGTATTGCTGCAACAGTAATGGAGGGGTAGGTCAGTAGCTGTGTATACCTGTATCACGTTGGGGGTTAAAAAAACAAAGTTTTTTGATTATTGGTCAAAATTTGCTTTTTTGACTTTAGATACCCTTTAAAATATGGCTTCCACAGTAATGGATAAGTAGATCAGTAGGTGTGTGTACCTGGGTCTGGTTGAGGGGGTATGTCTTTTTTGTGCTTACAACTATCTTTTATGGAGGATAAATCTAAATTTGTTTTTTTTTACTTTAGTTACCCTTTAAGTATGGCTGCCACAGTAATGGATAAGAAGATTAGTAGGTGTGTGTACCTGGGTCTGGTTGAGGGGGTATGTCTTTTTTGTGTATATAACCATAAAACTATCTTTTATTGAAGATAAATCTAAGTTAGTTTTTTTGACTTTAGTTACCCTTTAAATATGGCTTCCATGGGAATGGAAAGGTAGGTCAGTAGGTGGGTGTACCTGTGTCTGTGTGGGGGGTTGGGGGTATCACCATTTGTATTTATGACCATGAAAAAACTATAGTCTATGGGAAAAAATATCCGGAAATCCGCCGATAACGCCGTAATGCTTCCGCGGATTCCTTAGCTAGAAGATAGTACACTTTTCCTATATGCCCCGCACGTCTGTACCGTATTTCATATCTCTAGCATCA
The DNA here is from genome assembly GCA_019447015.1 of Hymenochirus boettgeri. NCBI lineage: Eukaryota > Metazoa > Chordata > Amphibia > Anura > Pipidae > Hymenochirus > Hymenochirus boettgeri. Next base: position 63,205,991 of record CM033471.1, read on the forward strand.
TATAGGGAATACGGTGCACACAAAGGACTTTTCCAAAATATTTAAGTCAATGTATGTATGTAAATTCTAGAAAAACTTTTAAATGGGTGGGACAAGATTTGGTATACATACGTTTCAGGACCCAGAAAAAAATATAGGCTTTATAACTTTTACAAACCACCCCTTACCCCTTTTCATTCATGTATAAGTTAATGCGTGATGCAATCGGACCTGTGTGCTGCCATTTGGTGAATCGATTGGTTGCCCAACACACAAGCTAATCGGACATACACAACACAACTAAGCAGCAAGCAAATCAGAGCAGATTGCATTGAAGGGCAGCGCGAATAGCAAATCAGATGCCCCAATTCCACTAGCCAATTGAACAGGATAGAGTTACAAAGCTACACAGAGGCAGAGGGCCATATTTATAAACCTGCAGTATTACAAGTTAGCAACACCGCGCATTATCGGTAATGTTCAACAGCTGCTACGATTGTACATTTACAGCAAACATTTATTTATTAACCTACATTCGGTCGCAGAATACAATGCAATAGTAAAATACTTCAATAGTATTCTATGGGGGATCGCAAATGTACGGATTCTATGGGGGACCGCAATCGTTATCACACATTATGATCAATATAGGAGATTTACCATAGTAAATTAACGACTGTTTAAAAGCTAAAAAGCGATACCTTTATAAATATGGCCCAGAGATTCACATCTTTAGAGCTCTGAGGCATTCTGAATTGCACAGTCGGTGAATGCTGTACTTCAGGAGAGACACACAGGGCAAGAACCACAACTAACTCAGAACAGATGAAAGTCCACATTGTAATTTATTTACCTGCTTAATACAGACATTTCACCCTATCAATGTTGATATCTATGTGGTGGACCTCAAAGGTGTTCAGGGGCCGCACATGAGGCCCTTAAAATCAAATAGATGTGTTTGATACATTTCGAATATAATAAATGATACATTTTTTCATGTTATGTTGGAAGGTTTCACTTAACATCATCACTTTATAACCTTCCCCCCCATGTCTATTTTTGGGGTTAATATTTCCCTGCCTTATGCCCGGGTGAGTGCCTCAGAAGTTTCTGAGTAAAGTGGGGTATCTCTGCCAGAGTTTTAGTTCTATCTGAGACTCACTGTATCTTTGATTATTATCTTGCACCCACAGCACCCATATATACATATATAGAGCTTATAGGGTTATCTTTATGACTGATTACCCTATCTATTTTTGTAGATTGGGCACCCCTGGCCTAAGTTAATTGATGATGAGATCTGACTTAGTGGGGCTCCGCTTGCAGGTCTGTTTAATTTCAGGTGCGGATTGGGTTGCAGGTCTGGCTACTTGCAGTTTGGGTGCAATTATGGAATCCAGCAAAGCAGGCTCAGCAAACCTGGGGGGACAGTGGGCACTGGGGATGGAAATGGGTCAGGGAAGGTTTAGGGTGGAGGTACTTTGTAAGGGTTACTGGGGGAGGAAGAGGACAGCTTCTTAGGTGATGAAGATGAGAAGTAGTCCCTTGAGCACCCAGGAAACCAGCAACTCAAATATAACATGGAGAAGAACCAAGGGCTAGTAGTGGAGTAGTGGATTCTATTATTAGAAAGGTGGATAGGGTAATCTGACCCTACATGCTGTGTTGCCTACCTGGTGCTAGGGTTCGACATGTGGTGGATCATGTAGACATTATTGGGTGGGGCTGGGAGTGAACCAGCGGTCTTAGTTCAGATTCATGCCAATGACAAAGTTAGAGGAGGAGAGATCCTTAATAATGACTTTTCGAGAGCTAGGGGCCAAGTTAAAGGCTACTGCAGCCACATGCTATGCGGGGGGACACAGCGGGGAGCTTAGGAGTAAAATAATAATGTAGATTGAATAAAGACATATATCCATCTAGTCCAAACTTTATACCCTACCTAACAGTTGACAAAATCTAAAAAAGGGAAAAAATTACTTCCTGACTCCAAATGGTAATTGGAAAGGTTCAATGGATTAACAAAAACTACAGAATAGGTATCTGTGCTCTAAAATAAAAAGATAATTTACACAAACTTCCTTCAAAAACTGTTGAAATCACAGCATTTTTAAGAGAAGACCTGTCACTCCAGAAGCAAAAATTACAATATGACCCCCCACACCTGACCTCTTACTAAGATCTTTGGCTGTCTGCCAGCACACTTTCTGTGACAGTTAAGAGAATCAGCAGAGAAAGGGAGATGTATAATCAGAGCAGGGTACATGGTGAGGCTGTGCAGAAGGCAGTGAGTAATGAAGGGAGGGGGCAATAAGCATTAATAATTTAATCACAAAGCAGGCACAGATAAACATGGGAGTACTACCAATTTACTCCTTTAAAATTGTCATTTCAGATAATGTTAAGTTGTTTGAGTGAGTATAGTGACCAATTATACTCACCTAACCTCCGATCCACACTTGTATAGTACCCAGGGTGTGGATCTAAGCTACTAGGTCCTAATCTCTGGGTACTTTACAGAATGTCTGTAATAGTGACTAGAAGTGCTCCTTCGTGGACCAGCTTCTCCAATTTGCTTGAATCGTGTCTTACAGTTGGCCCCATCATGGACTGTCAGTGACAAAAAAATGAAGGAGAAACGGACCCATTGGAGGTTAGGTGAGTATAACTGTCCTTTAAAGGGTCACTATACTCACTCAAACAACATAACATTATCTGAAACTACCATTTGAAAGAAGTAAAGGAAAATTATACTCTCCTAACCTCCGATCCACACTTTAAGTGTACCCAGGGTGAGAACCTAATCTGCTAGGTCCTTACATCTGGGTACTTTACAGAATGTCTGTAATAATTACTAGAAGCACTCCTTTGCCGCAAGAGTCCCCTCCTCCTCAATCTTTCTGACATTGACAGTCCGCAATGGTGGCCCAATGGGAAGAAGTTTCTAGCAGAGCTTGTCTTCCTACGGGCCACTTAACAGACTGCAGGCAGAAGAGGAGCCTGCTGAAGGTTTAGGTCCTCACTCTGGATACTCTTCAAGTAGGAAAGGAGAGGAGCGAGGGGAGTATTATTGTCATTTAAAGGGCATGTCTACCCTTCTTACAATAACTTAGTATGTGATAGAACACCCCCAAAACCCAGGATCCCTTTTACTTAGTTACCAAAGCTGCTCCTAGACTGAGAAAAGAGGCTTACTATCCCACGATCCTTTAATACATGTAGGCTTATGTTCCCTCTGATTTCAAAATGGTACAAGACATTTTCCTTCTTTCCATTTACCTTTTTACCAGAGCATTAAGCCACATAGAAGCGGACCTCATTTTTTCACACTTGTTTCCTATAGGAAGGAATGTTAATGTGTAGCTAAGAGCTTTGTGTAAGGAGTTTGGGTTTTCAGAGTACTGGGCATACTTTTCTGTCGGCTATAGGCTCTTTAGTAGGAATGGTTTGCAACCCACTTTTGGTGATGCAGCTGTTTTGGGGAAGAAGATGGCTAGAGGTTTAAAGATTTTAAACTTGGAGGGGGGGAGGGTACTGTTCCATTAAAAAATGGGATTAAGATAGTTAAGAGGATGCCAATAAAACAAATGTCTTGAATGAGATTCTTTCCTCGGTATACGCTATAGAACATCCAAGTACAGATAGCATTGAGCATTGTAGCAATAATGGTATTAAAGATGCAACTGCACTTTGGTTAAATGAAGATATGTTTCAGAAACAACTAAATAAGGTTAATATCAATATGCCTCCGCTCCTTAGGAAACTATGTTCAGTTTTTTCCAGGCCATTGTTTCTTATTTTCTCAGATTCCCTCCTTTCCAGAAACATGCCTAGAGTATGTTTCAAGGACTGACCTCATTAGTAAGTATTAAGTAGCATGGATTTATGTGGAACAGATCTTGTCAAACAAACTAGCTAGCAACTTGCTAGCAATAGATTTGCTTGGCTTTTATGAGGAAGTAAGTAGAAATTTAGACTCTGGCATAGTAGTAGATGTAGTTTACTTGGATTTTACAAAGGCTTTTGATACAGTCCCCCATAGGCGACTTATGTATAAGCTAAGGTCTGTTAGTCTTGGGAGTCACATTTGTACATGGATAGAAAATTGGTTAATGAATAGGATGCAGAGAGAAATTGTTAATGGGGCTTCATCATTATGGGGTGCCACAGGGTTCTGTGTTGGGGCCGCTTCTATTTAATCTATTTATTAATGATTTGGAAGTGGGTATTGTCAGCAAGGTTTCTGCTTTTGCTGACAACACAAAACTTTGACGACCATTAAAAACTTCAGAGGATGTGCAATAGTTGCAGGGGGATCTAGATATGTTGTCACATTGGGCTGCTAAGTGGCAGATGAGATTCAATGTTGATAAATGTAAGGCGATGCATTTTTGGACTTAAAAATTCTTGTGCTGCTTATACTATAAATGGCTCTGTGTTAAGTGAATCCCTGTTGGAAAGGGATCTTGGAGTTTTGGTGGATAACAAATTTAAAGGAAGCATGCAGTGCCAGGCGGCAACAGCCAGAGCTAGCATGGTATTGTCTTGTATAAAGAGAGGTATGGATTCAATGGAGGAAAATGTTATTCTTCCTCTTTATAAAGCATTGGTAAGGCCTCATTTGGAAAATGCAGTGCAATTTTGGAATCCTGTGTACAAAAAAGGACATCTTTAAAATGGAAACGGTTCAGCGAAGGGCAACTAAATTAATAAGGGGATCAGGGGAGCTTGAATATGAAGAGAGATTGGAAAAAGTTACAATTATGTACGCTGGAGAAAACGCGCTTGCGTGGGGATATGATTACTGTGTATAAATACATTAACGGGCCATACAATAAACTATCTGGGGCATTGTTCACCAATAGAACATGTCAGAGGACACGTGGCCATCTCTTAAGACTTAAAGAAAAAAGGTTTAGGCTTCAAGTTCGGAAAGGGTTTTTCACTTTGAGAACGGTAAAGCTATGGAACGGTCTTCCAGTGGACGTTGTTATGGCAGGTTCATTGGTCAGTTTAAATAATAAGCTGGATGAGTTTCTGCAAACAAGGAATGTTGCAAGTTACTGGTATTGATACATAAAGTAGAGTTGATCCCAGGGAAATTTTCAATTGCCAAAATGCCAGGAAGGATTTTTTTTCCCCTTCATAAATTTGGTGGGTTTTTTTTTGCCTTCCTCTGGATCAACAGATCAGCAGGAAATGAGGATATTGCTAGATGGGTTGGACTGGATGGACATGTCTTTATTCAACCTCAAATACTATACTATACTAGACGGCAATCGAAAAGGGCATGTCCACCCCATTTACTAAGTTTTGGTGTAGTGTAGGGCTCCCAGCCCCAACCGCCATATTAGTTTTTGCAGAAACTCCCCCGAATTGTACTTACCGTACCTCTTTCCTCCGTCAATCTGTCCCGTCCCTCTGCTTGCATGAAATGGGGCTGGACCGGCAGCTGCTTCCGTGATTGGCTGAGAGGCAGCCAATCACGGACACGGCTTCGGGCTATCCAGAACGCCGGGGGAAAGAGGTAATGTAAGTACAGTTCAGGGGAGTTTCTGCAAAAACTAATATGGTGGTTGGGGGGCTGGGGGAGGGAGCCCTACACTACACCAAAAGGGATTTGTGCTAGGGGGAGGGGGGCCTGCAGTGCACATGGCAGGAGAGGAGAGACAGGAGGCAGAGTCCTATATGGACTTTGCCAGGCTCCTGGTGGACAGTTTTGGAACTTTGGAGGGACATTACAGGAGAACCATTTGGAGCAGGGATGTAAGATAAGGATTTTATTACACTACACAGTGGGGCCAGTAGTGGGTTAAATTCTAGTTTTGGGGGTGGACATGCCCTTTAACATCAGTAATTCTCAATATTTTTTAGTTTTAGAATATTTTTTAGTTTATAATGTTTTTTAATAAGCTGGATGAGTTTCTAAAAACAAAGAACATTGCATGTAACTGGTATTGATACACAAAGTTGATGTGGATCCAGGGATAATTTCGATTGCCACTTGCAGTCAGGAATTTTTCCCCCCTTTATGCCATTTTTTTTTTTTTGCCTTCCTCTGGATCAACTGTTAGGCAGGAAATGTGGGTAAATACTGAGTAAAGTAGATGGACATATGTCTTTATTCAATCTCAAATAATATAGTATTATTTAAAATTACCTTCATAATCAAATCTAGGAATGAACTGTGGTGGAATGAACAAAGTTTTGGGTAATATTCAGCTGAATCAGCAGTGCAGTGGCTTAACAAAAGGTAAAAAAGATGAAGTTAACAATGTGCTTAAATAACTATATAGTCTCACTTACCCGTTTGCCTGTCCTTTTCAACACAGTAACAATTATCGTAGAACTCTGTAAAGATGGTAGCCAATTCATACAGATAGTCACAGAGTGTGTGTAGCAGGAGATCCTCCAAATTCTTTTGCAATATCTCTGGAAACCTTAGAATACATCTGGCAAGTTTCCACTCCTTTTCATGGTCTAAAATTACCTCTGTTTCTTTAGCAGCTTTATGTAATTCTTCATCACTGATATTTGCCAACCTGGCTATAGATCTAAAATTGTTAAATAGTATTACAATACAAAATATACAATCTTTTGGTGCAAACAATCTGGCATATTAATAAATCTGAAATGCAGAATCTATCTGTACAGAATCTCAACTGTACAGGTTAGAAAATTTCTGCCAGTAAGTAAGTAGCAAGATGTTTTGATTAAAGCACTTTCTGGATATTCAGTAAAGAATCAACCATTGCTTCCACTGTGTGCTTCTTGAAACAGTAATTGGTTTATTGAAATGTAAACTAAGCCAACATATTGTTTTGAGATTGGCTACCTTGCTTTTTTTAATGATGTATCCAATGTAACAAACCTTATTCTAGTATATGCATAAAGAAGGTAAGCAGCAGTGTTTCCTCTATCGTCTAGCATCTTGTCAAATGAAAAGATGTAGTCATTCATTCTGTTATGGGACAAATCAGCATATTTAATGCATCCAAATGCAACAGACGTCTGAGCAGCAGTTAATTCTTCAGGAGTCAAGACCTTCAAAAGAAATTGCCAACAATAAGAAATATATGGCACATACACAAATCATCTCAATCAACATGAAAAAAAAACAAAAAAAAACAATAACATACAACAGCATACATAAAAAGCACTGATGTAAGGCTAGGCCACACTGACGCTGTTTCTCACGTTAATGATCTTGCTTGCAACCAGTTATCACGTAAGAATCTCAGAGTTTCACTGCTCTGTCTATGTGAATGTCCACATTGCATGTGGTGACCATTTTTTGTGGTTTGCATGTGCTCCAATTGCAGACTATTGCGTGGATCACAGCACGAACGGACGGTAATAGGTACTCTTTTCATGCACATTCCTGTCCAGCATAGTGTTTTTTCTTGTAGGGGGGGGGAGGTGTGTTGTGTATAATTACTCTATAAACAAGAGTAAACATTGTATTCCAGTATTGTATTAGAATTACTCCAGTCCATTGCATTCCCTTATGTATAAGCTGTCTATCATTTTTCTAAGCCAGAGCCAACTTCCAAGAAAAGTACTGTAAGGGCTAGGCCGCACTGCTGCACTTTTTTTGCGTTTGCGCTTTTTTTCATATAATTGAAAACGCGTGCGTTGCGTTTGTGTTCCGCATTTTAGATCGCAATCGCATGCGTTTTTCAATAGTTAATGAAAAAAACGCATGCGCAAACGCAACGAAATCGCACATGAAATCGCATGCAATTGCGTTTGCGATTGCGTTGCAGTGTGGCCGTGCCCTAAGTGACTAAACTAAATTAATTTTTTATCTAAAAAGAATATACAGTACTTTTCTCTTTGCATGACAGACCATACAATGAGAAAATATACAATAAAATTTAAAAAAAAAATTCTATTGTTCTCCGGTGTTGGTCACTGCCAAGCAGTCAGTCTGTACAATAAGTTGCAAATTATTTTCTTTGGAACAATAGTTTCAAAGATAAAAGTCTTTGTATTTGCACTAAGCTTAATAGTTAGAACATTATGTATATACATTGCACATTCTCATTCCTCATTAAAATTTGGACCCTGCAGTCAGTAAGTCTGGGTACACACAAGCAGGTTTTTCAGGCCAACTGACATTTCTATGTATCAGTTGGTTTAGCTGGAAAATCTGTGGTGATTTAGCCAGCACCAGTAGACAAACAGGCGATCATGTTATTAAATCACTGTCAGTCGGGTGGGGACGAGAAATCCCTTTGTGTGTACCCAGCCTAAGAAATCCATTTTTTTTTAACATAATATCATTATGTAAATCGGTGTAGTGCATAATGTATTCCACCTCAGCTATTGTGGAACTTTTTTACACATATTTTTGTTGCTTATTCCAACCATCCCACAACTCTTTACTATAGTTTACTTACTGTCTTATAACATTAAGGAAAGTAGGTTTGTATCTCTTCAAATTTCCTCTCAATGTGAAGATAACAATTTCTATTTTTATTTGTGCACTATTACAATACTATTACTATTGTGCACTATGACAATCAGGAAAGGACAGAATCTCCAAATGCCCATGCTTTTTATGTTTTATAGAAGTCCAGTGCTGCAATATTATCATGACAGCCTCACATAGAAGGAATAGCATGTCTGCCACTGTCATATCTGGTTTGGCAAAACAACAGGAGTATAAGCAAGGGTAAAGGCTCATACAGACGAGTGACAGACACATGACAAACTGCCGTCCATCCAGCTGTAACAATAAACAAGGCCCAACCAAGGGGCCACACGTGTGATTGTTGTCCACAACGGCTGCCGTGCACTGATCACTTGCATGACACGTGTGTACAGGGTTTTAGGCATGTGTTGTATAAAAAAACTGGATGAATTTGTTTGAATTTGCCTGCTATAGATAACACAGTTGACACTATTTGGGGGAAACAAATGCAATGGAAAAAAGAATGTTTAGCTCTGCCCCTCCATCTTCAGCCTCAAATGGTAAGGTCCGTTCTTTCTGTGTGTGTGTCCTTGCAGCGCACGCAATGTCAGTGCATGCACGGTTGTGTGCGCATGATGTCACATTGCGTGCACGCACGGAACGGAACATCCGGGCCTTACCAATTTGAGGCTGAAGAAGCAGGAGGAAGCACAACTTGATTTTACAACATACTTGTCCTTTTAAGTGTTTATAATAAAAAAAAAAAGGATAAGGCAGGCTGCAACTGAAATTGTGTTTTTCCAATCCAATTGCTATTTGCATGCCAATGTATATTTTTAATCACCACGTCAAAACAGCAGATGTTTTTTTTTTACAGGCCCCTAATCCATCATAATCCTGGGTTTTCCCTAGATTAGCTGTAATACGGCGCACGCCGTGATCGACCAATCGGAGCTCATGCTATTGCGCAAAAAAATGCAGACCGCATGCACTCTGATTAACAAATGTATATTTGTTGCTTTACTAAATGCACACACATATATATATCTATTTATCTAAATATATCTATTTAGACTTGTTGAAGTTTACCTTGTCTCTTCCTTTTTCATTTAGCTTTTCCATTGAACGCTTAAGCCCTTCCTCTAACAAGTCTATTAAGCGCACAGTATCACCAGATCTCGTCTTAAATTTTTTCCTAAAAATAAACATTGCATTTGAAAAAATAAAAAAATGTATACATACTTAACAGAAATAAAATAAATATATTGATCATTAAAACATAACTGCACTTACTGGACACCTGTGACAATAGATAAGGGAAATACGATTTGAATTGATCATTTATACTGTATATACTAGAGTATAAACCGACCAGAGTATAAACCTAGGTACCTATTTTTACCTTTAAAAATGGAGTAAAAGTGATTGAATCGAGTATAGACCGAGGGTAGAAAATTCGATTCTGTATTGTTATGAGGCTTTAGTTGCCCTTAAAATCAGTGATCCCCAACCCGCGGTCCAGACGCATTTTTTGGCAGCCCGCACGGAGCAGCGGATGGGCGAGGAAAGGAGTGGGCTGGGGGCGTAGCTACTCCCCACAGCCCGCTCACAGTGTTCGGTGCTGGTAGTGCGGCCCCCAGCACCGGCTGGGTTGGGTACCCCTGTTTATAAATGGACAGCAGAATTCCCATACAGGAGTCCCATAAAGTAATAGCGAAATCCATTATTGCTATTACTGTATGGGACTACTGTATGGGAATTTTGCTGTCTATTTAAAAGGGCAACTAAAGCCTCAAAACAATACAGAATCAGAAGGCAACAATAAATGCCATCCTCCTTCTGATTCTGTATTGTTTTGAGGCTTTAGTTGCCCTTTAAATGGACAGCAGAATTCCCATACAGTAATAGCCATACTGTATTTGGCTATTACTGTATGGGAATTCTCCTGTCCATTTAAAAGACAACTAAAGCCTCATTCCTTGGCACTCCGCTTACTTACTGGGAGTTGTAGTTTCCAAACATCCACCACCCCTCTAGTGGCAATTGCCTTCTCCTACCTTCTAAGGCTGGTCAATCAGCAGCTCCTACCTTCTCTGGCTGCTCACTCTGCTTCCTCTTCTCTGCTGCGTGACATCACTACTCAGCACCGGGAAGGCAGGCACTGAGTAGTGATGTCAGCAAGCAGAGGATGCAGAGCGGGTGGCTGCCAGAGCAGGTAAGTGACTGACTCAAGTATAAACCAAGGTTCGGTTTTCAGGCTATTTTTTTTTAGCCAGAAAACCTCGGATCATACTTGAGTATATACAGCTATAATGCATTTATCAACCTGTCAGTGCTGCAAAAGATGGCGTAACAGGTAAGTTTGCTCTGCCCTTGTTTCTGGCTCCACTTGCATTGATTAAAGAACGGGAGGTAAGGCATAGCTCCCGGTCTTCAATCAATGCATTAAAGGAATAGTTTACTTTGGTAGTGAACTATTCCTTTAAATACAAAAATACACTCAATTTTGCTATACTTAATTGAGTAATCCAAGCATTGTTTTGCTTTGTGTATGTGCCAAATGCAAGTTGTGACATCACATTTACACAATGCAACCCATATTTCCCCACCATAGCTAAAATAAACAGACGTCTCTCATCCTATACCCTTATTCAAAGAAGGAAATAACTTCAATTTTAATAATACTTGTGCCGTTACTTACTTGTCTTCACCAAGGACAACGCCAAACCCAGCATGCTCAATTCTAGTCACTTTGGGATCATACCAGCCTATCATGTGGCCTGCAGCAAAAATAGTCTGCATATGGATGGACTATGGAAAAACACAAGACAATATATTTATTCTATAACAGTGGTGTGACATATACCCATTTGTTCTAGAAAATAAAAACACTTTTCTGTTAATTAAAAAAAAATACTACATTAAAAAAAATCAGGCAATATCCTTACCTTGCAGCAGCTACGTGTTTTGGAAAAGTCACCTACACAGACATCACAAAATAATGGTGATTTCTGATTTTGTGGTGACTTTTCATTACACATACTGTAACTAGCATTAAAGGAATAGTTCACTCAAAAAGTGAACTATTCCTTAAATGTATTGATTGACAACTGGGAGGTTAAGGATATATGCCTCACCTCCCGTTTTTCAATTAATTCCCCAGGAGTGACAAGCGAAGAACGAAGAAACATACCTTATTTACTCACTTTTTTAGTGAAATATTCCTTAAAAATTATTTACCAGTTAGCCACAAATGCAATATTCATATTCAGCGCTGTAGGTGCAGGGATAAGTACTTGAAGTTTCTCCATTTGTTACTACTTTCTTTAGAACTACATACCCACACCAAGATCTAAAGATCGTGGTTAAACCTATTTTCATTCTAGACCATCATTCTCATTAAGTTCCCAAAGGGAGTAAAAACTCTACCTGTTCTAACACAAGCTATTTTTTTCCTATCGGAAGAGCGTCGTGCATGTTTGTATTTATAGATGTATAAATACATATTATAAAAGCAAGCCTAAACCGAATAACCTATTGAAATATATAAAAAGACATATACAACAATTATCTTTCTAAGGGCTGGGCCACACTAGCGCGTTTTTCGCGAGTTTGCGCACACTGTTTTCACTCGCGATTGTGCATGCGGTTTTCGGTAAACATTTCTACAATTTCCATTGCACATGCTATTGCGCGTCCGTTCGCGTTTTGCATTCAACCATTTTTTCGGGCAATCACATGCATTTTCTCTTTCTAAATAGCGAAAATCGTAAAAGTGTATTTTTGTTTGTATTGATTACCTGCCCACTATCAATCACATAGATGATCATATCAGCTTTCTCTTCCTGCAATCTTTGTTTTAAGGCAGCTAAGTCAGACGTATCATAAGTAAAACCACCATCAGATTTCTGAATTGTTAAAGGAACTGTGCATCCTGGTGCAAACACAATCTTTCTGCCTTCATCCACCTCCACTAACCCTATAAGGGGATCAAATGTTTCATATTAGTAAAAACACAGTACAGGTTACAAATTCACTAAAAAAATTAACCTGTGTAACAAAGAAAGACTCCAAATCAGATTTTAAGTTTTTATGTTCCCTTTTAGAAACAATACTTAACAGGCAGGACTCATACATTTTACAAAAAGCAAGAAAAACATGTATATAATCCTGCACATGGAAATAAACTGCAACACAAAAACACAGTAACCTTTGGTGGCCACGCATTAATGAAGTAATGGGCTACATTATATCACTTAGATATACCAGACAACCATGATATCGAAAACCACCCCTGTTTATAGATGGTACGGTTGTTCATTTTAAACCTTACTCATTTATTAATGTAATATTTTAGAAAAGGATGACATGTTTAATTCACCCCTCCCAATGTATGAACCTAGGGCGAGGACCTAAAGTGCTAGGTACATGTATAGACACCTTTCAATAAAAAAGCCCTGTAGTTACTGCATGACCACCCTTCCCTCCCCCACCAAAAGAATGCTTCACCGTGGAAGTATGTCCATATATGCATATGACCATACAGGGTCAGAAGAGCTATTTAATAGGATACTCTGTATTGAATTGACAAACAAGGTGAAAACGCACGATCATATTTACACAATTCATGATTTTATTTTTTTAAATAAATGCTGAAATATACACCATTTGGGGGTTATTCTCCTTCTTCAGCTGTAAATGAAAATTTAATAGATACATCTCATTACAAGAGTAATGGTAATATATTAAAGGTTCCTTCACACTACTATCTGAAGAACAACTACTAGGGTGCTCCCCAAGCCAATCAATTAATATATATTTTTGTACATATCAGAAAAACATACCTCTGCAAGTGTTTATAATCAAAACAGTGCCTGAGTGGTGTATATGGAGATTTATCATCAACATGATTGTGGTATTTTCTATAATATATATAGTTGGTTCAACAAAAATGATTATATTTCAAGTGTATACATCTAGTTTAGTTTAGGCTTAGGGCTTTTCTGCGCGTGGCAGAAACCTCACAGAGGACCGAAAGTAGGGACCAGATGACACCTCCTTCTCTTCACTTTTCTTAACTTTAAACAGGAACTGGAGGAGAACCATTTGGAGCAGAGGAGCAAGGTAAGGCGGTAAGGATTTTTCAACACTACACAGCGGGGCCAGTAGTGGGTTAAACATTTAAGTTTTGGGTTGGACATGCCCTTTAAAAGTCTATTGGGGCTATATCATTCCTTTCAAAGTAAAAACAATGTTTTTTCTACAAAGTAGATATCTGTGAGTACCAATGAATGTGATCTTTGCAGACGACAAAAAATATTGTATACTGCATACTACAATGCCTATATGCCAGGGAATTTTTGTGTTCACTATTTTAACCTGTGTGTGATTTTGCCAAATCTGGGTAAATTATACGCTCACAGCTATTATTTTCCTTTATTACCTTTGCTTTCAAACTCTCTCACAACCTGGACCATTCGATCTTGGTAGAATGATTCTCCTCTGTCTATGATGGAAATATCCAAGCAGTCGTATATTTTCTGAAACTCTAATAGCAAAAAAGAAAAAAGAAACAACATTTAGCACAAATAAAACCATAAAATATCCTGTAAAAGGCAATGGGGTTTTAGAAACATTTAACAAAAGTAGATAAAAAACGTGAGTACATGATTGATGAGGATGTGATACCTTTTCTAGAAACCTCACAGATTAGGTTCCAGGCTGTAATGATATCAGGATTTTTATTTTGTAACTGAACCACACACTGATATGCCCTTTTTTTAAACTCTTCCTCTCCATCAAACCTCTTTTTTGATTCCTAGAACAAAAGAAAGGATAGTCAAAAATATTTGATTTGCAATACATAGATTACATTACAGTTCGAATAAAACTGAACACATGAGTTAGGCTTTACAGTAAAGGGGCCCATACACATGCGACCAGAGGCAATATTAGTTAAAGGGCATGTCCACCCCCAAAACTGAAATTTAACCCCATACTGGCCCCACTGTGTAGTGTACAAAAATCCTTACCTTAAATCCCTGCTCCAAATGGTTCTCCTGCTATGCCCCTCCAAAGCCAGGAAAACTGCAGTGTAGAAGCTCCCAGTGACTCATCCTGCGCTTGTCTCTGCCTCAACCTCGACAAGGTTTGAGGCATGCGCAGGAGAGTCCTCCCCCCTCCCTCTCGTTTTTCTCTTCCTCCCCCTACCTCTAAACTCCTTGTATATAATGTAGGTATAGGTCACCCAGCTCCAACCGCCTTAATAGAATTTAGAGAAAGTCCCCCGATAGTTACTTACCTTACCTCTCTCCTCCGGCGTTCTGAGCAGCCGGCAGCCGCATCCGATTGGCCTCTCAGCCAATCAGGGACTCGGCTGCCGGTCCCGCCCCCTGCTTGCAGTTCCATGCAAGCAGAGAGCCGGGGAGTGCGGTGGAGGAGAGAGGTAAGGTAAGTTAAGATTTCTATTATGGCGGTTGGGGCTGTGGGACCAATACCTACATTATATACAAAGTTGTAAAAAGGGATGGACATGCCCTTTAAGGTGATGCCACCCTCCAAAAAAAGGCTTTATGTAAATGCAGACTGGTCTGCGTGTTCCGCAGTGAGCTCCATACACATTCTGCATGCTCCGTGTACATTCTTTCTACTTTTAACTTCAATATTTTTCAAATATCCGGTAGTTGGAAAATTTTGCTGGTTTCAAAACAACTGTCCAAAATTTTTTTATTTTTAGACATTTTGAGCAGAGGATTGCCACAGCCCAGGTATACCATATCAAACCAAACAGAGGGATCTTTACATATTTGAGATAAGCCACATATACACAACTTATGATACATACACATAAAATATACCTTGTAAAAAGCCTGGAGATCCCCAATTGGTGGTGAGACTGCCAAATAATCTGGAAATTTATCTTGGAGGTGAGCAATAAGCATCCCAAACTGAGTCCCCCAATCGCCTAGATGGTTTAACCTAAAGGTAGACACTTACATTAAGATATGATCTCTTCAAACAAAACTGTATAATAGCTATTTAAATATCTAATACATCAAAAAATCAATCTATTAAAGGACAATTATACTCACCTTCCCTCCGCTCCTCTTCTTTGGTCAGTACATTCTACCCAGGGTGAGGACCTGAACCACTAGGTCCTCACCTCTGGGTTCGCGTAACTTTCTGCATAGACTTACTGACACACTGCTTCGGTAGGCTCCACCCCCTTAAAAAAAAAATTCTATTTATGCCATTTATTTGTAATATTTTTCCTTTGTGATTGTACCTTTGTATATATTAGCCTGGTATATATTCTTGAAATTAGGCATTGCATTCCCTGTGTTTTAAGAATCCCAATCATGGGATGTTCAGCTAGAACCATTTCCTTGTTGTGAAATTCTTTAACATAAATTGTATACCTAGATATCGGAAATTCCTTACTATTGGGATTGGGCATGGCAGATTATTTAATTGTGAATTAGGATTATCTAAGAGGAATAGTGCAGATTTAGACCAGTTAATAGATAGCCCTGTATAAGGACCAAATATGTATAATAACTGTATCCATCGTATAAAAATTTTCCCAATGCCACATTTACGCAGGCAATAACTCTTTTTCTTTTATTATCATGATCAATATTCATTTGTATTATTGCTTTTCTTAAATTAATTGAAGTAGATTGATCTGGGTAAATCAGGGTGGGTATTACCTGTAAAAGGTAATTTGCCAGCAATTTGATTATAATTTTATAGTCCGTATTTAATTCTAAACAATTGTTTAACTCTCGTAAATTGGCTAATAGGTATGGCAGATTTTGTGTGTTTGGGATGATAACTATTGAAGTGTAAAATCTGGTTTCGATCTGTTGGCTTCGAATATAATCTCGCTTAGAGACCCTCATTCCTATATAATGCAACATCAAGGAAATGAACCTCCGACTGTTACTCATCATAGTAAATGAGATAGAAGGATGCATCCTATTCAGGTCCAGGTGGAACATAATTGCCCCGCCAGAGGACAAAAACATCATCTTTGAACCTCCACCGGGTCAAACAATTGGCCCAAAAAAGATTATGTCGATCCTCCAGCCATGCCATAAAGGCATTAGCATAAGACAGGGACCCGTTGGACCCCATTGCAGTCCTGAGATGTAAATAGAATGCATCCCGGAACTAGAAATAGTTTTTGGTCAATACTACAGTTTCTGACAAAATCTTGTTGCTTGCGTACAAATAGACCTGAAGTGCCGCTAAACAATAATTCTAATGCAGATTTTGTTTCTAGAAATGGTTCAGTTTACCCCAAACAGCTTTTGTAATAATGTTTCAATGCAAAACGAAACTAACAAAAAGTATTCTAATATTCACAGCTTGGTGAAGCCCATTGAGTCAATAAGTGTTGTCGCCTTGTCATATGGGCTTCACCTGTGACTAATAATGGATCAATTAGGTGTCAGGTGTGTATAAAAAGAACCCCAGTACACTAGACCTTCACATCAACTGCAAATAGACCTCTGCAGACATGCCTAAGATTCACCCTGAGACTAAAGTGTTGATTATCAAGAGCGTGAAGACCAAATCCACTGCTGATGTGGCGCAAACCTTCAATGTCTCTCAACGTCAAGTTCAGAGGATAAAGAAAATATTTGAAGAGACTGGAGAAGTTTTTGACAAGTCCGTATCAGGCAGACCTGCTCGAGAGAACCATTTGTTGGCTTGAAAATCCAAGGCAAGCCCATTTTCAACTGCAGCAGAGCTCCAGGAGACCTGGACACCTGAAATCCCTGTGTCAACCAAAACAGTTTGTCAGATTCTGTCTCAAAATGGCCTCCATGGTTGAATCATTGCCCATAAGCACACACTAAACAAAAGACAATTGAAAAACCGTGTGGCATTTGCCAAGTCCCACAGCCTGCTAAAAGGATGGAAAAATGGCAAAAGGTGGATTTTTCAGATGAATCTTCTTTTGAATTACACCACAGTAGCTGCAAATATTACAGGAGACCTACTGGAACCCGCAGGGAGCCGAGATTTACCCAGAAAACAGTGAAGTTTGGTGGAGGCAAAATCATGGTCTGGGATTACAGTATGGGGGTGTGCAAGGGATCTGCAGGGTGGAAGGCAACATCAATAGTGTAAAATACCAAGAAATCTTAGGTACCTCATATATTCCCAACCATAAAAAAGGCCAAATTCTGCAGCAGGATGGTGCTCCATCGCATACTTCCATCTCCACATCAAAGTTCCTTAAAGGGGAAGTTCAGTGCAAATACATATGCTTTCAGAAAAAGAGCAGTATTTTTTCATCCAAATGACCTAAATCTGACCATTCAGCATTTTGTCTGTGTATAAATAAATGCAACCGAAATACTAACTTTCTGTTTGCAGAACCCCTTGTAGAGACCATTATGGTCTTGCCCTTGACCCTGCGCCTGGGTTGATTCAGTTGCTCAGTAGAGATCTGAGCATCTTTGACCCATCCAACAGCCAATCAGTAGAAATTACTGTTCAGAACATTCCAAGGATGTGGTGCATCCTGGGAAGAAGAAGGAACGTTAGAACCTGAAATGTCAGCTCACTAATGTCAACAGCAGGGAACAGCAAAGGGTATGAAATCAACTGATTTTTCAAAATGGGAGAGAATATGTAGAATAACTAAGTATGCATTACACAAACTAACAATTTAACAAACATTGATAATTTCTACTGAACTGTCCCTTTAAGGCAAAGAAGATCAAGATGCTCCAGGATTGGCCAGCCCAGTCACCTGGCATGAACATCATTGAGCATATGTGGGGTAGGATGAAAGAGGAAGCATGGAAGATGAAACCGAAGAATATTGATGAACTCTGGGAGGCATGTCAGCCTGTTTTATTGGCTATTACTGATGATTTCATCAATAAATTGTATGTCATACAAGACATTACATTAGGATCTCACAGCACCACTACTTAAAGGACAACTCCACCCTCATAAAAACATCTTTTAGAAAGAATGGCCTCTTTAAAATATGTTGATATATCATACTTTGTCCTATGAATTTATTACTGTATGCCTGCTATGCTTCTGGATGCCTCATGGAAACTGGGCAATTTAGAAACCTGTACAGAGCCTGGGCATGCTCAGAAGAGGCAGACAGGGGATTAACATGCAGTCATTGGCTGTGATGTCAACTGTCAAATCCATAACTGACAGTTGGTAACTGGAAGAACCAGGAAGCAGAAACGGGAAACAGGACATTGTGCAGGTTAGACTTATATATTTCACATTTCAAACTATTACCGTTTAGGGTTTTGGGGGGTGATTTACCTGTATGTAAGTTTTCATTTTGGGGCTGGACTTGCCCTTTAATTTGATGACATATTTTTGGATTGGCTGTAAAGTAGATCATTTTCTGTATAGGCGACTACACTTTTGTCTTGCAACATTTTGACCTTTCTTGTCTTGACTAAATGATAAATCTTTTTTCGGTGAAACTATTTTTTACCAGTACATTTAATATTATTTGGGAGGGCTTTAGCTTTTCATATGAGCTATTTCTAACACCAATTAATCAATTAAAAATCAGGTAAATAGCAGGAGTTAATGCAAAATACACAGACGACAAGACTTTTTTCAGTCACTGTATATCTATGGTTTCAATGAGGACGCCATGGATGGAGCAGAGGGCAGCATGTTTAGTTACACTGAAATGGAGGCCTAGACTGACTTCTTGAGCCAACCATCGAGTGCCCAACTGCAGAGACAACAAGAGATGTTAGCGATAAGGAACATCGATCTTGAGGTACATGGGGTAACATTTGCTGAATACTTTGTGGATTCCTCGTGGACTGCGACCAACTCTTTTTCTTGACAATGAAGTATACAAGGTACGTTTTGCTCAAATCCTGAATAAATGTTCTATGGATCATTCAACACTAACCATCGAGTTTATTAAAAAGGAAATCATTAATGTGGAGGGGGAGCTTAAGAACACAGCAGATAAACTAAAAGGAGTGTATGATGGAAAATGAGTTAATAGAATTTGTATTAATACCAGTAATTCTCAATATTTTTTATATCTGTTGTATTCAATTAGATCAACTGGACTTGAAATGTAGTTCTTGAAGACGTTTCGCTAGTCATCCGACTGGCTTTCTCAATTCAGAATGACTTGTACAAGAATCTGTGGCAATTATGTACCCTGGAAAATCCCAATTAGCATATCACAGCCAGGTGTTAAGGGTGTGATTAGATAGTGGCTAAGAGGTGTTATAGGAACGCCCAGAGTAAGGTGTTAAAACAGCATTGTACATGGCAGACAGTTGGTGTCGAACCCCCCCACCTCTATTTAGGCTTGGTTTCTTTATTTTCACATAAATGGCCTCCTTAACACCTCTCTTGAACCAGTCACGTTCCTTCGCCAGTATGTTAACATTACAATCTTCAAAGGTATGTCCTTTATCCTTAAGATGCAGATACACGGCTGAGTCCTGACCCGAGGAATTGGCTCTTCTGTGCTGGGCCATACGTTGATGCAGTTGCTGTTTGGTCTCCCCCACATACAAATCAGAGCATTCTTCACTGCACTGCACCGCATATATGATGTCGCTTTTCTTGTGTTTTGGTATTGGGTCTTTTGGATGTACCAATTGCTGCCTCAGTGTGTTGTTCGGTTTAAAGCAGACAGGGATACGATGTTTTTTGAAAATTCTTCTTAATTTCTCAGAGACCCCTGCTACATATGGGATGACCATGTTCTTCCTCCTGTCTTGCTTTTCCCCTTCACTGTTGGTATTTGTGTTCTTTTCTTTCCTTCTACTTCTTTTGACAAAGGCCCAGTCTGGATATCCACAAGTTTTAAGGGCTCCTCTGAGATGTTTCATTTCTTTAGCCTTCGCCTCTGTGCTAGTGGGGATGTTCTCGGCTCTGTGTTGCAGGGTTCTGATGACACCCAGCTTGTGATCTAAAGGGTGGTGGGAGTCAAACATCAAATACTGATCTGTGTGTGTTGGTTTTCTGTAAACCTCTACTACCAGTTTACCATTTTCCTTAACTTCTACCAAGCAGTCCAAGAAAGCCAGTTTGTTGTTTTGTACCTCTTCCCTTGTGAATTTAATGTTTTGGTCCACCGCATTAATGTGTTCTGTGAAAGCTTGTACTTCCTTCTGGTGGATTTTAACCCAGGTGTCATCCACATATCTGAACCAGTGGCTGGGTGCTATGCCCTTAAAGGTATTAAGCGCCTGTGTTTCTACCTCCTCCATGTAAAGGTTGGCCACAATAGGTGAAACTGGAGATCCCATAGCACATCCGTGTTTTTGCTAAGAAACTATCCCTGTTATTTGAAATAGGTGGTATTCAGGCACCAAGTCCAACAAGGAACCACCCTGTTCTGGGTTGAGATCAGTTCTGCTGGTAAGAGTGCTGTCTTTGCCAAGCCGTTTTCTCACCATGTCAACAGCCTCCTTGGTGGGTATACAAGTGAAGAAGAATCACATCATAGGACACCATAGTTTCTTCTACACCGAGTACTATATCTTCAATTTTGTTGGTGAAATCCTGAGAGTTCTGGATGTGATGCTTAGAACTTCCCACCAAAGTCCTAAGATGTTAGCTAGATATTTTGCCACCTTGTATGTTACAGAGTTGATGCTGCTGCCTATAGGTCTTAGTGGGGCCCCTTCTTATGTATCTTTGGGAGTCCATATATGCATGGATGTGCCTCACCAGGGTAGAGGCGATGATACATTGCTCGGTCAATGGCTTTATCCTTTTGAAGCTGTTGTCGTAAGTCTTGACTCTTTTCTTGTAACGGCTGGTGGGATCCCTTGTTAAAGCCTCATATGTGTTTGTTATCGGCCAGGAGCATGGTCACCTTATCATGGTAGTCTGAGGTGTTGAGTACCACTGTGCATCTTCCTTTATCTGCCTAGAATGTGGATACTGGAATCTTTCTTGAGGGATGTTAAGGCTCTTCTTTCCTGTGTAGTCAGGTTAGATGAAGGAGTTTTAGCACTGGCTAAGGCTCAGATACCTTAAGGCGAAGTTGTTCTGCCTCACTCTGTGATACCTTATTACTGTGGATAGAGGCTTCTGTGGCTGCTATAATATCCACCACAGGGATGCTTTAGGGTGATGGCAAAATTCAACCCTTACCAAGGACTTCCATTCTGGCTGGGTCAGGGTCCTGTTAGACAAGTTTCTCACCCATTCCTCCTTGTTTGATGAAGTGACACTTCCCTCCTTTTGTATCCAAGGTAGTGTTTTCTCCTTTGGGGCTGTTCTGGGATGACAAAAGAGAAACTTGTTCTGTTGCCTTTGTTTGCCCTTACAGTGCTGAAGCTGTGGCTTGTTTGGAACCCCATCACTCTTTCCCAGATGGACACAGGTAGCGGTGAGGCCAGGTTCTGTTCTAGTTGACTAATGTTGTGCATTAAAGCATCGACTGTAAAATGTGTCTGTCGTACCCGTTCACTTAGGAGCTGTTTTTGCCCTTTTGCAGTATCTGTTTGGCTCGATGCCTTTAACCGTGGAATCCAGACGTAACTGCATGGTACTAGCCTTTGTTGTCTGCATCGGAGGTTAAATCGCAGGTGGTTTCTGTAGTCTGCCAATTTCCTTGCTGTCTTTTCATATTGCCGTACAAGTTTGAGGGTTTTCTCCCCAAATGATTAGAAATATGCTTGTGAAGGTTCTCATTCATCCAGGTCATGGTATATCTGTTGTATTCAATTAGTATCAACTGGACTTGAAATGTAGTTCTTGAAGACGTTTCGCTATGTCATCCGACTGGCTTTCTCAATTCGAATGACTTGTACAAGAATCTGTGGCAATTATGTACCCTGGAAAATCCCAATTAGCATATCACAGCCAGGTGTTAAGGGTGTGATTAGATAGTGGCTAAGAGGTGTTATAGGAACGCCCAGAGTAAGGTGTTAAAACAGCATTGTACATGGCAGACAGTTGGTGTCGAACCCCCCCGACCTTCACAATCAATATTTTTTAGTTTTAGAAACTTATCCAGGCCTTTTTTAAAGCTATTCAATGAACTTGCCATTACCACTTTTGCTGGAAGACAGTTCCACAGTTTCACCGTTCTCACTGTAAAGAAACCTTTCCTAACCTGAAGATGAAACCTCTTTTCTTCTAATCTTAAAGGATGTCCACGAGTCCTCTGATATGACCTATTTGTGAACAATGCACCAGAGAGTTTATTGTATGGCCCATTAATATAATTGTATAAGGTTATCATATCCCCATGCAAACGTCACTTCTCCAATGTAAACACCCTTAACTTGTCTAATCTGCCTGCATATTCAAGCCCCTCCATTCCCCTTATTAATTTAGTTGCCCTTCTCTGAACGGCTTCCATTTCCAAGATGTCCCTTTTGTATTTTGGATTCCAAAACTGCACCATATATTCCAAATGAGGCCTTACCAGTGCCTCAAGACAATATCTTGCTAGCTTTAGCCTTTGCTACCTGGCATTGTTTGCTACAGCTAAGTCTGTTATCTGCCAGAACCCCCAAATCTTTTTCCATTACAGATGCACTTAACACAGAGTTATTTATGGTATAGGTGGCACAGGGATTATTAAATTATTAAAGTAGTTTACAATTTGTCCAAAGTAACTCACTTCTGTGGAAATTAGGGTATTATCAAAAGGTTTGGGCTTTGGCCTGACTACACAATTGGACACGTTCAAATTAGATGTGGACATATTGTTTCTTTCGCACAATTCGATTAAAGGTGTTTTTTCAGAACAACCCAGATTGGAAAATGTGAAATTCAACGTGGATAAGAATTGTTTAACATCTGATTTGTTTTGTTTAATGGCTAAATTAAGGAGCTATTGGAAACTCCTATTATTAATAAAACTAAAAATTATATCACAAAAGAGGAAAGAGGCTCTTAGGAGGCTGGCACAAAATGAAAAAACATTCGATAAAGGCGGGGTGATAGTGATTTTGGATACAGTTTATTATATTTAAGGACATATAAACTTAAACTGGGGAAAATCATTTTTTAACTAAATTACCACAGTAATTAGGATTAATTACCACTAATCTTAAATCTGCTTCTTTTTTTTCTTTTTCTTCTATTACCTTACTATCCCTTCCTGTGAGTTTTATTTGTTAAAGAGGGTGGGGGCATATCTAGTTAGTAACGAACTGTCAATCACCCAGCCCCTCCCTCTGACACACTACATATAGAAACTATCCATTCTATAAAAGTAAAGCTTATTTCTCTTTACTTTTATATAATAAGCATTATCCATTTCTCTGTGCTCTTTCTGAGCAGACAAACCCAATCTTGCTGTTAGCTGCTGTCTGTGTTACTGAAGTCCCAATGTAGCACTATACACACTATACACTATAACTTCTACAGCTAAAAGAAAATCCTACTTGATTCAAGCAGTTATTACAGCTCCCATTGCTGCTTACCTTCCCATAGAAAAGCACTTTTACTTTCACTATAACACAAAAGGAAAGTCATTTTTTCATGTTTCAGGAGTAGTGTGTGTATTCACACCTTTGGCAACTATGTTGGATGGGGGGAGGGGTGAGGAGGTGTTGCTGACCTCTATACCCAATACTGATGGTATGAAAGCCACGAGATGGCTATTGGAAACCCAAGCGGAATATCCAGAAGAACAATTAGGGTTTCTCATGGAAACCCTAGATATAGTATTGACTAAAAACTATTTCCAGTTCCAGGATGCCTTCTATTTACAAGGGGGCTGCGATGGGGTCCAACAGGGCCCCGTCGCATGAAACAGCTGGATGATGGACATATCTATCGACCTAATCTCTTCCAGGCCAATTGTTTGACCTGATGGAGATTCATAGATGATAGGCTTGTTCTAAGGCGGGCCGGTGTTCAGTCCCTGTTGCGGTTCCACCTGGACCTGAATAGGATGCATCCTTCTATTTCATACACTATGAAGAATGACAACAACAGAGAGATTAATTTCCTTGATGTCAGGGTTTGGAGGGTCTCCAAACGAGTTTATATTAGAAGCCAACAGATCAAAACCCAAAGGCTGGGTACACACGGAGGGACTATTTGTCCCGACCGAGTGCTCGGCCGAGACAAATGTCCATCGGTAGCGGACGAATTTTCGAACAATGGACCATGCGGTGCCATAGGTAACCACACGATCGATCAGGATTTTCTGACACATTTTTTTGAGCATCTGAGGACAGGAGAAAATATAAGGAAAATATATTTATGATTCTTGGTATGTGGTATACGTGATAATCTGTCCGTGTGGTCTCCTCTATGTAGGGGAGACCACACAGAAAGTGAAATCACGTATATCACAGCATAATTCTTTAATAACACAAAAAATGTTGAATTTACCCTTGTCCAAGCATTTTGTAGACCAAGGACACAAGCGAAGGGACAGGAGATTTATTATCCTAGAGGGTGTACCATCTAATTTTCAGGGTAACAGAGAACATCGACTTAATGTCGGGAAATATGGTGGATAAAGAGATTGGGATCGTTAGCACCTAAAGGTCTAAATAAGGATTAAAACTTACTTACATGTGCTTTGGAACGCTCACTAAGGTTTAAATGGTGTAGCCTCATTGGGATGCCACTTCCTGGGAGGGGTGTAAATGATGTTTATAATTTAGGTGATATATGAAATATATTTACCTCAGCACATCATGGCCCACAAACTCAAACAGTCGACAAATGCTATCACCAATAATTGTAGATCGCAGGTGGCCAACATGCATTTCTTTGGCAATATTTGGAGAGGAGAAATCTACTACAACCTAGAATATAAAAGTAGATTTGAAGAGGCATTAACATTTGGAAATAGTCAGCCAAATTTATCTTCTTTATAAATAATAATATAATAATAATTTCAAAACATGAAGCCTTTGGAAGAGTTCAGGGGTCCTTAACAATCCTAATTATTATATTTGAAGGGATTCAGAACGGCAGAATTCTGCCCTTAATATCTAACCTATGGCACCAAATTGGCCTTCAGATTTCAGCTTTCACATCTTTTTATTTTGGGGTTTATGAAGCCAAGGCCCTATGGGGTTTTCTAGTTTCTACACATGTAATATTAGGAACTAAATACTGTTGTCCTTTCTTTCCAAGGCAATGGGAACTTCCATTTGCTCAATACATTTAACAGACTGAATGGTGCATTTGCTCAAATACAGAATAGTTTAAAAATACTGAAGGACACATGCTGGCCATATAATATGACATTAGATACCGTTGAATTGATGTGTGAATGTTAAATCTATGTAAATGTCTAAAGCAAGATCCATAGCTTTTTTTCCCCACAAGTTGGTCACAAAAAAGATAAGACCAGGTGGTTCATATTACATTGCACGGACATTAAGAGAATGTTGCGGAAAATTGGCGGTTAAGGCAACATTGTATGGGCACCTTCAGAAACAAAGTTACATTTCTGCTAGAAATGGTTGATGGTTTAAAGTATCTGATTTAAATAAAAAAAAAAAAAATGATGACCTCTAGTGGAAAAATTCAGAAGCATGGTTTCTCACTGTTGTAAGGGCTTGGTGGCAGCGGGCACTATGTAATAGGCACACTATTTTTATTTTAGCTGCAAAAGAAAATTTTGTTCTTGCCTAAACCATAATTTGATTGGGGATCCTTCCTTTCTAGCCATTGCACTCTATCCCTCAGCCAGATCCATGCAAGAGAGAAAGATGATCTATCTGCACAAGCATGGTGTCTTCCTAGTCAAAGGGTTATGAAACCCAAAACAGTGGTTTTGATACTTACCTTTCAACGATCCTGCAGCAATTCTGCCTCTACCTACTTCCACGCAAAATATAGGCACTGCATTGTCTCACAAGGGGGTAAGTCAAGGCAAGTCGAGAGAAGCAGCCAGATTGTACTTTTAAAGTTAATATGGGGGACAGTAAATGAGATTTGGTTACAACGGGGTCACATTTTTGGGTTTAGTGAACCTTTAAATTATTGTTTAGGCATGCAAAGGTGAACATGCAGTTTTTGGGCACTATTATTGGGTGGGGCTGGGTGTGACCCAGCGGTCTTGGTTCACATTGGTGCCAAGGAAAAAGTTAGAGGAGGAGGTGGTAAGCTCATTAAAAATGATTTCCAAGAACAAGAGGCCAAGTTAAAATCAAGGACTTCCAGGGTAGTGTTTACGGAAATACTACCACAGCCACCTGCTAGGTTAGGGAGAAAGCAGGAGCTCAGGAGTATTAATGTGTGGCTAAGCATTTGGTGTAAGTAGGAAGGGTTTGGGTTTTTAGAGAACTAGGCAGACTTTTCTGTTGGCTACAGGTTCTTTAGTAATGATGGGTTGCACCTCACTGATGGCAGTGCAGCTGATTTGGAGGAAAAGATGGCGGTGGAGATTTTAAACGGTTTGGTGGGGGGGGGGGTTTAATATCAGTCTCACTGTAATAGATAGCCCAGATTGGCCAGTGGTATGTGAAAGGGCTAGCATAGGAGATAGGGAGGCATGTGTATTAGAGAGTATAAATAATGTGCAGGGGGCAAGGGCTGCATGTTTGGGGAGTGTTTTGAATATGGGGGACTTTAATTATCCTGACATTGACTGGTGTAGTGGAACTGCCAACACAGAAAAGGGTGTTGGGTTCCTGAATTTGCTGCAGCATAATTTTCTCACAGGTGGTTGAAGTTCCAACTAAAAAAGGAGCTCTGTTGGAACTGGTACTGTCTAACATCACGGAGCGTATTATAGATATGAAGGTAACTGGAGATTTGGGAATAGTGATCATAAAATAGTGTTATTTAGAATATTTTATCAAAAGGAAATGTGCACTGGGTTAACAGGGAAATTTTGCTTCAGGAAAGCAAATTTTCCCTGGTTAAAAGTAGCTCTTCAGCGTGTCAGCTGGTATGATATATTATCAGGTAAAGGTACTGAACAGAAGTAAAAAACATTTAAGTGGACTTTAAGCCATTTCACATCTAAATTTAAGTCGGCACCCATGTGGCTTAATTCTGATGTAATGAGGGAAATGGAAAGGAATAAACAGGCATTTAAAACCTGTAAGTCAGTGGGAACGGAAAATTCTTTAGGAATTATAAAAGCTGCAACAAGGATTGTAAAAAAGCAATTAAGCTAGCTAAAATTAATGAAGTTTGATAGCTGAACAAAGCATCACTAACCCTAAACAATTTTTTAAGTATATTAACAGTAAGAAGATGAAGACTGAAATTAATGGGGATAAGTGAGTTACAGAGGATGGCGATAAAGTTTTTCCCCTCTGTATAAACTAAAGAAGATCCAAGCACAAATAGCATAAAGTATAGTAGCAATAATGGTGTAAAATATGCAAGACAGTTATCCAGTTCAACCCACACTTGCCTAACTGTTGAAGGCAAAAAAAAACCCACCAGAATTATGAAGGGAAAAATTCCTTCCTGACTGAATGGAAATCGGAAATATCCCTGCAACATTCCTTGCTTTCAGAAACTCATCCAGCTTTCTTTTGAACTATCCATGAACCCGCCAGGTAATTACATGCCTGTAAGTTTAATTTTAGTGGGGGGGAAGATACTAGAAAGTTTAATACAGAAGCATATTCTAGAGTATGTTTCAAGGGCTGAGCTTATAAGAAAAAAATCAACATGGATTTAGGAGGAATAGATCTTGTCAAACTAACTTGCTTGGCTTTTATGAGGAAGTGAGTAGTAGATAGCAGTAGATGTAGTATACTTGGATTTTTGCTAAGGCTTTTGATACAGTCACCCATAGGCGACTATGTATAAGCTCAGGTCTGTTGGGCTGGGGTGGCACATTTGTACATGGATAGAAAGTTGGTTGATGGATAGGATGCAGAGAGTAGTTGTTAATGGGGCTTCATCAATTTGGACTAAAGTTCTAAGTGGGTTGCCACAGAGTTCTGTGTTGGAGTCACTTCTATTTAATCTGTTTATTAATGATTTGGATGTGGGTATTGTCAACAAGGTTTCTGTATTTGCTGACGACACAAAACTTTGCAGACCATTAAAAACTTCAGAGGATGTGCAATTGTTACAGGTGGATCTAGATAAATTGTCATACTGGGCTGCTAAGTGGTAGATGAGATTCAATGTTGATAAATGTAAGGTGATGCATTTTGGACTTAAAAATCCTTAATCTGCGTATACTATAAATGGATCTAATTGAATACAACAGATATACCATGATCTGGATGAATGAGAACCTTCACAAGCATTATTCTCCCTCTTTACAAAGAATTGGTAAGGTCTCATTTTGAATATACTGTGCAATTTTGGAATACTGTGTATAAAATAATTAAGGGAATGGGGGAGCTTGAATATGAAGACAGATTGTATAAGTTACAATTATGCACACTAGAGAACAGGCACTTGCATCGGGATATGATTACTGTGTATAAATACATTAATGCGTCATACAATAAACTATCTGGGGCATTGTTCACCAAAAGAACATGTCAGAGGACACACGGACATTCCTTAAGACTTGAAAACAAGAAGTTTAGTCTTCAAGTTCGGAAAGGGTTTTTCACTGTGAGAGTGGTAAAACTATGGAGCCGTCTTCCATTGGCAGTTGTGATAGCAGGTTCATTGGATAGTTTCAAAAGAAAGCTGGATGAATTTCTGAAAACAAGGAATGTTGCAGGTTACTAGTCTTGATACATACATTGAGTTGATCCATGGATATTTCCGATTTCTACTTAGAGTCAGGAAGGAATTTTTTACCCCTTTATTATTCTGGTGGGTTTATTTTGCCTTCCTCTGGATAAACAAATGTTGTTATTGCAAAGTATATTGAACTGGATAGACATATGTCTTTACTTAACCTCAAATACAAAAAATTGAGTCAGGATCTTCCCCACCAAACAACTGCTTCTGGATGCCATACTGATACAAAAATGTAATTTAGGAAGATTTATCCAGAGCCGCTGAAGCTCATGGTTAAGCTCCCTTCCCAAATTCAATAATGGGTTTCCAACTGTGAGTACATTCTGAAAGGGATTTTCCAATAATCTGACTTTAATGCCAGCTAATAGCTGGCATTAGAAATGCACTCTAAAACTAGCACAAACTCCATATTAAATTTGGTGTGCCGGCTGTCTGGGGTTTAAGGGGTTTAAGTCGCGATAACCCATATTGAATCGGTTAGCTTGAATTTAACCCAGGAAAAGAGTGCTGTGGTTCTAAGTAAACAAGGTCCTTTGTGCTGGAGTAAACATACAGTTTAAGTACATGTTTTTCTAATAATGCAAATAAAGAGATAAGATCCCTATTAAAAATACAGATCCATGTTTTTTGCCCTTTAAGGACAATTATACTCATTTTTCCTCTACTCCACACCTTAACACAGTCGTATACAGGGTGAGGACCTAAACCACTAAAGTTCACTATAGACGCGACAAAACGATCAATCCTTGTATTGTACGATTGATTATGTGATGTTTTCCTCGCTGCTCTACCTCACTGTAAGTGGAACTCCGCAAATTGAAAAACATGTTCTTTACAGTGTGTGTCTTCCAACTGGCTACATCATGGACTGCAGTCAATCAGGAAGAGGATGCGGCTAGGAAACCTTAATGTTAGCATTACAGCTGATGAATAAAGTAACCAGGTGGTTTAGGTTTAGTGGTTTAAGTCCTCACCCTGGGTACTATTAATGGACGGAAAAAGAGGAGAGAGAGAGAGGTGAGTCTAATTGCCCTTTAAGTCCAATGGTTAGTATTTTGCCCTCATATTTAGCTTTATATGACCCACCATTCGAAGAAGGAATTTGAGTATCAAGTGGACATATTAGATTTCTACTGCTGTTACCTTTTTTCGCTCCTCAACTATAGGTGGCTGAACTCCATTTACAAGCAGTTTGGACAGCTGTTTTGAAATGAAGTCCTTATGCAGATGAACATTAATGAAGCCTGAGGGACAAAACAATTAATGTTATCAATAATAACTGATTTTTAGAAAGATTGCAGTTAAATGTTTAAACCTCATACAATGTGAAACACGGGCCTGACCAGCAACACACAAATGCCAAACAAATTACTTTTTGGTCAACTATGTATAGGCGATTAGTCAGGGCTTGCTGATGCAACTACATTGGACCGAACAGTCATGAAGCTGACCAAGAGCACATACACTTGGCGATAGTCAGCCGTAACGGGCATTCATTTGGCAAGCACTACATGGCAGATTAAATTGCTCATTATGGGTCACTAATGGTCCGAAAGAAGAAACCTCAACATCACTGATAAAACACTGATCTGGGACTCCATGTATGCACAGTGGATGAAGGACAAGAAAGGGGCAGTGCTGATCCCAGCAACTTCTTTAAAGGAGAACAAAAGTCCCCAGACAACATTGTCCCTATAGACAGAGCACATTCAGAAACACACAACAAGCTGTGTCATCTCTCACTTTGCTGTGGATGCTGGGTGATTTATCAAAATAACCTATGAGTACATGGGGGTCAGCTCCCATAATTCACCTTATCTGGGAACACCCCGCTAAGTGTGCGCAGTACACATTTACAGGAAACTGCAGTCTTGCTTCCAGGAACCTTACAGCCAATCATGTTACAGCTCAGAGTAGTTTTTGTGTAAACACATTACAAATGCTCCTCTCCCTAACAATGATAAATTCCTTTACTTTTCATACAAAAAAAAAAGTAATCTTTGCCGTGTATGTCTTTGCTAGCATGGGTGAAAGAAACTGGTGCATTGCGATTTGCGTTCTGCATTTTTAATCGCAATCGCATAGTTTTCCTATACCTAATGAAAAACGCATGCACAATGAAATTGCATGTGATTCCATGTGTGATTGCGTTTGCACTGCAGTGTGGCCATGCCCTAATTATCAGTAAAATCAGTTCAGTGTTTTGTATTGCTACTGGAAGACTGTCAGCAATTCACGCTGGTTGGTAAATAAATAACAGAGCTGCTATATATAAAGTTTGTACATATGTAGAAACTATATTTTTCTAGAAACATGGAAACAAGCAAAAAAAGCAATAAACTCAGGCAGTATACTATGTTATATTGTTTCATAAGTAAACTCGGGGATTAGAACTTGTGACTTCTTGGTCTGTTTGTTCCTAAAAACACTGCATTTACATGGTGTGCCACCAGCAACTCAACTGTGATTACAGGTACCTACATTAAGAAACGTTATCTTTCGCTAAAAAGAGAAACTAGACGTTTTGTGCATAGAGATCAGGGGGTGTGGCTCCTTTAAGCCAGCATGGGCTATGAGTTGTACTGGCAACAACATGGAAGCCTCCTTTGTTACAGAATCTATTACTTATATCTATTAAATGCAAATAACTAGAGAAGAATCTTTCAATGTATAGGTGTTCTGGGTAGAAAAGATTTCACATTAGGATTTAAAAAAAATTAAGTTTAGTTCTCCTTTAACATGAAGGTATTCAAAGTATCTCTTAAACCAAACCTACATAAAGTTAAAGTGCACCAAAATTACTTACAGACAGGAGACACCGTAAGTCCAGGCCCAGGAAGCAGGAACCCTAGAACACTTGTAAGCATGATCTCTTTATAAAGTACACTTATAAAAACAACAGCGCAGAGCTGCAGGTTGAGCGTAATAAAAAGGACCTGATCTCAGCAGAGCTTTGTTCAATACATTTCGAAGCAGTGTACCTATTTAAAGTGATATTGAGTAGGCAAATATGAATGAATTGCACATAGCTGTGCTAAGATCAGGTCCACTTCATTATATTTCCCCTGCAGCTCTGCTGTTTTTAATTAGTGTACTACATATGCTTGTGAAGGTTCGCATTCATCCAGGCCATGGTATATCTGTTGTATTCAATTAGATCAACTGGACTTGAAGTTTAGTTCTTGAAGACGTTTCGCTAGTCATCCGACTGGCTTTCTCAATTCAGAATGACTTGTACAAGAATCTGTGGCAATTATGTACCCTGGAAAATCCCAATTAGCATATCACAGCCAGGTGTTAAGGACGTGATTGCACAGTGGCTAAGAGGTGTTATAGGAACGCCCAGGGTAAGGTGTCAAAACAGCATAGTGCATGGCAGACAGTTTGTGTCGAACCCCCCCCCCCCACACACACACACACACCTCTATTCAGCTGATGTGGTCTAGTCCTTTTAAAGACTTACAAGTGTTCTAGTGTTCCCGCCTGTCCCTTTAAGACCGAAATGCATATGAAATCAACACTAAGTGGCATTGTTAGGAATACATGCTAAATGGCTACACTTGCAGATTCTAAATATATATTGCAGCAATGCACACATTTCTATGAATGGTACAGGTACAGTTGCACAAATAAAGACAGGGGATGCTGCATAATACACATGCTCCCCACCACACACTGCTCCACTGTGCTCAAGCACAGTCTCTGCTAATCATATTTGCTGCTTTCTCTAATAATTTTTCAATTGTTGCATGCAGCTTAGAGTGAAGGGGAATGGGATACAAACACAATGAACCTAGTTAGCATATGCAGTTTTGCATTCAGGACCACAAGGAAGAGGCAACACTAAAAAGTAGCAGTGAAATCACATCTCACCAATAACCTGAAATATTCTACAAATAATTTCTACACTAAAAGGCTTATTCCAGAGGTGACAGACATTTTTTTTACAGTAAAGTGACAATTATAGGATCTGTGGATAATGACTACTATATCTAAGTTGCTTACCTGGACCAGCAATATCTAATTTTTCAACCAAGTCATTGTTGGGAATGTTTTTAATAATGTTGCCAGCAATTTCTCTTGGACTCACTTTTTTATCCATGGTTTTGAGCATCTGAAAAATAGATTTTGAAAAACAGTTAAAATAAAAAGTACCTGAGGCAGGGAGGTAGGATTGGTGCTTTTTACCTCCCAATATCATTTCAATGAGGAGCAGCAGGACAAAGAAAACTTCTTCTGCCAGTCTTCCTGTATGCTTCAGCACTTATCTTTAATATAGAATGGCCCAGGGCCATAAACTGGCAGATGAAAACTGTATGTGCAGTAGCTCCTCAACAAAACAATATTGGGAGGTGGGAATAATCAATCCTATCTCCTTGGCCCAGGTGCTTTTCATTTTTAAAAAGTTGATTTTTACAGTATAGTTGTCCTTACTAGTACAAAAAAGGTAATTTTCAACGAGTCACACAAACTTTAAGGGAACTCACATCAAATTACAAAATATTGGAAAAGAATGTCTCAACCCATAGAAAAAAAAACCACATGACAATTACATTATACATTCCTGCTGCTCTACTATCTCAATTTCTACAAAAGCCTACAATATCTGATTAAACCTAAGAAAACTTATAAAAAACTTATTAGTTTTGGGGGTGGACATGCCCTTTAATATCCCATTGGTTTTATAGACCCTGATGTGAATTGAGTAAATAATTGTAAAGCGCTGCGGAATACGTAGCGCTTTATAAGAAATAAAATACATACATACATACATACATGGTGAAAAATACTTAAATGCACAAATTAAGACACATACAAATACAGATTCATATTAATTTACCATAATAGCACATGTACTGTATTAAATTGGAAAGAAACCACTGGGAAAATATTTGTGTTCATTAATCTTTACCTGAGTCATGGCCATAGCACTATTGCACTGGTAGTCTCCAAATTTTGGCTGCTGGCTTGGTGTAACTGCCAAAGGAGCATTTTGCAGTTCAGGATAGGCAGCTCTTATAGCTGTGCCAAAAATTTCTTGGAGCTGAGAATTTATGTTAATCATGCTTTTTGAAGATTTCTTTTTCTCCTCCAGAAGACTCTGTAGAGTGAAAACAAGGTGCACAAACTGTTGGAACATAAAAACCAGCAATACAGCTTTAATATATAATATATTGGGGACACATACATGACCTTATAGATAACTAAATTTAAGGATTTATTTACAAGAATATTTAGAATAAGCTGTTCAATGGATCATTACCATTACCGGCATTTTTATGAACAGTAAGGTACCGTATATACTCAAATATAAGGCGACCGAGTATAATTCGAGGTACCTATTTTTACCTAAAAAATTAGTAAAAACTGGTTGACTCGAATATAAGTCGAGTGTAGAAAATATGACCCTTCC
Organism: Hymenochirus boettgeri; assembly: GCA_019447015.1. NCBI lineage: Eukaryota > Metazoa > Chordata > Amphibia > Anura > Pipidae > Hymenochirus > Hymenochirus boettgeri. The sequence continues at coordinate 63,240,442 of CM033471.1, forward strand.
ACTACAGTACAGTACAGTTCTTTTTATGCAGCCTTACCTTTTTCCAGGTGCTGTCAACGTTGCAGGAGAGTCCGGGCCCCCGACATCACTCACTTGATGGAGGAATCTGGCTGCAGCATGCACTGATGGTCGCATCCACTGACGTCAGTACTCGGCACCGGTCTCATTTCCCGGCGCCGAGTAGTGACGTCAGTGGATGCGACCATCAGTGAATGCGGCAGCCGGATTCCTCCATCAAGTGAGTGACTGAACCGAGTATAAGTCGAGGTTCAGTTTTCAGTTTTACAGCCTGAAAACTTCGACTTATACTCGAGTATATAAGGTACATATAGTAAAATATTAAAATTATACTTGAATAAAGACATTTGTCCATTTTAGTTTAACTTTTTTTACCCTATGATGCCTACCTACCAGTTGGATTCAGAGAATGGATCACCCACCCTATCCAAAGGCATGCCATATTTGCAAAATCACGAAAACCAAGTAAGAACTGACGGGGAGATTTACTGAGAGCCACAATTAATATCTAAATCCAAGTCATGCTAACTCGGTTTGCAAAAATTTACCAATCATTACAAAAGATTTGCAGGTAGCTTAAATTTTCGAGATGAACACAGATACTCGGCACCAACTGCAAAGTTCCATCCTTTTCCTTCCTTGGTAATTTTGCGCATCATCCAACGACAAGGACGCTCTTCTGCGACTAGGCAGCAATATCACCAGTGTCGATTTGCCAGAAATTTAATTAGTCTAAGATTGCTACCCAGTTCACCAGTATAATTGCAAGACATTTCACTAGTCTTGGGTCGCAAGAAATTTAACCAGTCTCACTTTCCACGCCTTTCGCCAAGTTGTAACCAGTCTCAGTTTACCGGCCTTTGCATTAGTTTTAGATTGACTGTCTCTTCACTAAATTAAGTTTGTTAGACATTGTTTCAACCTGAGATTGCAAGACATTTTTACATTCTGTTTGGCACCCGTTTCACCAGTATTGTTTGCCAGCCACTTGTCCAAAATCTGTTTTCCAGTTGTCTCATATTCAGATTGCTAGGCAATTTACCAGTCAATTCAACAGTCTCTGTTTACTAGCCATTTCATCAGCCTCAGTTTGACATCCATTTCACCAGTCTTCGATTGCCGGCCCTTTTACAGGTCTACAGATTGGATGGAGGAGGGGAACAAAATGAGAGCTCAGATTTAGTTAAGCAAGTTCCCACTATGTACACCCTTACGGCCAGTAAGAAAGGGACACCAGGGAATATAGCTACCTACAGAATTGTGCATGACCAAAAATTGTACAGGAAAATACACCAATCATACCAAACCCACAGACTCTACTAAATGACATACTACCAACTACCATTAGGTACACAGTCAGAAACATAAAAAACAAAAATGCCTACTTTACTATATCTATGGATAAGAAGAGCCAAAGGCGGTTTACATTTCGATTTGAACACAAGCATCTGAGCTGGGCCCGTTTACCAACAGGTGTATTCTACGGGTGTATTCTATGTTCAGCAGGTGTATTCTACAGATGTTGGAAGAATGGGAGGCTCCACAGAGAACCACAGTTCTGAAAGTATATGTAAAAGACCTTTTTTGATCTGTACAGAGAATGAGGAAACTTGCTCTGCAGCCTTTTTCAGTCTTCTACAATACCTGGCACATGTTACCCTGCACATGTCGAAACAGAAAATGTATTGGTATAAATCAAATGTCACCTTTCTGGCACACTGCCTGGGGGCCTGGAACACAGAGACCAAGACACAAAGCAAAATTAAGCATGTTAAAAACTCCTATCACACAAAAAACACTGCATAACAGAAAACGGCAAAATGCACAAGCTAACGGAAAACGCACAAGAATGACACACACAACTGTGTGCGATAACGCTCACGATTGCATGCGCGATTTAGTGCGTTGTAGTGGGGCCATAGCCTTACTGTGTATAAATACACAGAATGGGCCATGCAATAAACTATCTGGGGCATTGTTCACCAATAGAACATGTCAGAGGACATGTGGACATCCCTTAAGACTTGAAGAAAAAAGCTCGGAAAGGGTTTTTCACTGTGAGAACGGTAAAGCTATGGAACTGTCTTCCAGTGGAAGTTGTTATGGCAGGTTCATTGGTCAGTTTAAAAAAAAAGCTGTATGAGTTTCTGCAAACAAGGAATGTTACAAGTTACTGGTATTGATACATAAAGTAGAGTTGATCCAGGGAAATTTCCGATTGCCACTTGGAGTCAGGAAGAATTTTTTTCCCCTTCATAAATTAGGTGGGGTTTTTTTGCCCTTCTCTGGATCAACAGTTAGGCAGGAAAGAGGATATTGCTAGATGGGTTAGACTGGATGGACAAATACTCAAACATCAGGTGGTACAGGTTTTTCAACACTTCTGGAAATACAGTGGGTTTGACTCCAGTCAAACATTGGACAGAAGTTAGTGCCTTATTTGAAAAGATAACCCTTCCCACAAAAGTTGCTTTTATTAGAATCTTTATTTGAAAAGATTACCTTTCCATGAATTTAGCCACATAGGGAACCAGAAACTAAATTGTTGATGCCAAAACACTAGATTTGTGCAGAAAAAAAAGCAATTAATACAACTGGGTGAAACTGGCCTCTAACACCCACATTAGGTTGTACTAATGCATGATGATTTATGTTCTTATATTATTGTTTTGTAAAAGGAATGCACACAGATACACAGTCAATGTATGATAGCCTGCCAGATCATAGCGCAGAGGAGGGAGATGACTGGTCTTTCAAAGCAAGCCTTGGGACCAAGATACCAAGGGGAAAACATTAGAGAAGATTCAGCCTATCCATGTGTTCACGGCAGACTAATCTTCTGCAGGTGGGTTTAAAATGAACATGCAAACCTGACCGCACACTCCACTACATTATACATAATATACTATTCATCCAGCTAGCACACGTATTATAACATGCAGGTGGGGTAACTACAGGGACAACAGATCCATTCCAGATGTGAGGCATTGCAAAAAACATCAATAACACACATTACATTGATAAAAGTGAGAACTTGCTTATAGGCTTAATAAGTATGCTAATATAATGGATGGTATTATTAATTAAACAATTAGTGTGATACATGTTATTATTGACTAAATTTCACAGGAAAATGGAGCAGCAGAACAGGATTAGGCAGGGACAGAGTAATTATAATAGTATATAACAATCAGAAAGGGGGAGCGACTTGGTATAGGGAGGTAACCAATGCTACCTGCAATGATGCTGATATAATCAGAAAACTGTGGTTATTGATTATAAAAGGATTATAATAAAGGTTATAAAAATGCAATTGTATAACCAGCATAATAAAAGTGGAAGGTACATTTTTGTGACAGTAAGTTATCAGATGGGCGTGCTGCCAAGGACATTTCGAGAAGCCTTCAGGAACTCTTACAGATGCACGCAAGGCCCTAATACCTCCAGGACACATCCGCACATCCAAATTTACATTTTCTGTTGCATTTGTGATGTCGTTTTGCTTATACATGTGTAATCTGTATCTCATAAGTGGACTGGCCCATGTCATTAAAAGCGCTCTAATACATGGAGGAGGGCAGCTCAGAATTAGTGTGTATGGTGTGGGATAATTCCTTGAGCACCCAGGGGACCACCATCTCTAATACAAGGGAGGAAGAACTTAGGGTCAGGAAGGCTAGGCAGGTGGATGTGGTAGGGCACTCCATTATTAGAAAAGTGGGAAGGGTCATCTGCCGCCAAGACCCTACATGCCAAACTGTGTGTTGCCTGCCTGGTGCTAGGGCTCGGCATTTGTTCAATTGTGTAGACAGAATATTGGTTGGGGCTGGGTGTGACCTGGCGGTCTTGGTTCACATTATGACAAAGTTAGAGGAGGAGGAGAGGTCCTTAAAAATTATTTCTAAGAGCTAGGGGCCAAGTTAAAAGCAAGGACCTTTTTTTGGCGTGGCGTGGCGTTTTCATAAATACTACTGCAGCCACGTGCTAGGCTAGGGAAACAGCGGGAGCTTAGGAGTATTAATGCAGGGCTTAGAGTTTGGTGTAAAGAGGAAGGGTTTGGGTTTTTAAAGACCTGGGCAGACTTTTCTGTCATCTTTAGCAGTGACCTCACTGATGTTGGTGCAGCTGTTTTGGTTGAGAAGATGGATAGAGGGTCGGAGGAGATTTTAAACTAGGATGCGGGTGGGAGGTTATATTAGTCTCACTGGGATAGATAGCCAAGGGGATAAGCAGGGTGTAGAATGGCCAGTGGTGGGTGGAAATGTGGGTGGGGCTAGCATGTTAACTGAGATGTCAACTGGGATGATATATTATCAGGTAAAGTTACTGAACTGAAGAGGACTCTTTTTAAGGGGAAGAGGTTTCACATATATACCCTTGGGAAATAAATGTAAAAAAAAATAAAGTCTGCACCCATGTGGCTTATTTTTGATGTAAAGAGGGAAATGGAAAGGAAGAAAAAGGGATTTATCTTCCAGAGGGAACAGAAAGGGCCTTTAGGAATTATAAAAAATGTAACAAGGATTGTAAGAAAACAAATAAGCTAGCTAAATTTTAATATGATCGTAGGATAGCTGAACAAAGTATCACTAACCCTAAACAATTTTTGCAAGTATTTTACTAGTAAGAAAATGAGGACTGAAAGCGTGGCGCCATTAAAGTACAATTATACTTAACAATTCCCCGATCCATTCTTGCAAAGTACCTAGGGTGAATTATACTCACAATTATACCCACCTCCCCCTCGTTCCTTTCCCCCCACTCCTGCAAAGTACCTAGGTTGAGGACCTAAAACGCCTCACCTCCGGGTACTTTACTAAAGTCCTGCATTACTTAATTGTAATCTCCCTCGTCCCTCTGGTCCGATCCTCCCCACTGGCACTGTCAGTGACAGTCTGGGAGGCAGCCAATGGGAAGACAAGCCTCCTTGCAGAGCGCGTCTTCTTATTGGCTGCCTCACGACCTGTCACTCAAAGTGCCAGTAGGGAGGATCGGAAGTAGTGCACGACTTTTGTAAAGTACCCGGAGGTAAGGACTTAGCGTTTAAGGTCATCATCCTAGGTACTTTGCAGGAGTGGGGGGAAAGGAACGAGGGGGAGGTGAGTATAATTGTCCTTTAATTAATAGGGATAAGTATGTTATAGAGGCTGTCAATAAAGCTAATATCTGTATACACTATAGAAGATTCAAGTACAGATTGCATTGAGCATAGTAGCAATAATGTTAATAAATGTAGGTGAAAAAATTGCCACTTGAGTCAGGAAGGAATTTTTTTCCCCCCTTCACAATTCTGGTGTTTTTTTTTTGCCTCCCTCTAGATCAATAGATAGGTAGGAGGAAATGTGGGTATTGCCGAGTAGGTTGGACTGGATGCACCTATATCTTTATTCAACCTCAAATACTACTATACAAAACACTGAATGAAAAGTGTCCAAAAAAATAGATCCAATTGTAGTTCATCGCATAGTCGCATAGTGGGTAGCTCTCTTAATATTAGAACTTTATAATCTTGCCCCATATTCCTGTGCATCTCAGAAGATTTAGCATAGATGCAAATTTGGATGTTAAAGGACAATTATACTGACCTTCCCTCCGCTCCTCTTCCTTGTTCCTTAGCTTTTACCAAGGGTGAGGACTAGAACCGCTAAGTCCTCACCCCTGGGTTCGCGCAGCCTACAGCTGAGTTTCAGACCAACGCTGCTCTGTTAGGCTCTGCCCCCTCCTCCCCGTCAGCGACAAGGCCAATAGGAAGGCACGCTTGTTGCAGAGCGTGCCTTCCTATTGGCCTCATCGCCGATGGGGAGGAGGAGGCAGAGCCTACCAGAGCAGCGTTGCTCTGAGAGTCTGCTGTAGGCTGCGCAAACCCAGGGGTGAGGACTTAGCGGTTCAGGTCCTCACCCCTGGTAAAAGCTAAGGAACAAGGAAGAGGAGCGGAGAGAAGGTGAAAATAATTGTCCTTTAAACAACGGTCTCCACCACAATGCATATTACCTCCAGAGGTGTGGGATGGCAATGGGCGTGGCCTTCGCGCCTGCCTTTGCTAACCTATTTATGGGTTGGTGGGAGGGCCCCCACATCTTTGGAGGTAGCAACCCGTATAGAAAACATATTAGATGGTATGGTCGCTATATAGATGATCTGCTATTCATTTGGAAAGGAGACGTAAATACAATAAAGGATTTCATTACATATGTAAATAAGAATGAGTTGAATTTGGTTTTAATGGCTAATTTTGATTCCAAACAGATACAGAAAAGATGTTGCAAAAAACACTGTGTTGCTAGCGAATAGCTGCCATCCTAGACAGACCATAAGAGGGATACCATATGGTCAATTTATTAGACTACGACAAAATTGTTCGAATGACGAATTATTTATAAAAGCCTCCCAAAAATTAAAAACAAGACTATTAAAGAGGAGATATGATAGGAAGCTAACAGAAAGAGCCTATAATTCAGCAAAATTAATATCAAGAGAGGAACTGTTATTCCAGGGAAAAAGAGAGATAAAGAAGGAAGACAGGAAAACATACCTAGTAACTGATTATAGTCTGGAGTTTAATCAAATTAAAAGAATAATACAGAGGCATTTGCCAATATTGAGAAGAGAACCAATTCTAAGACAAGTACTAAGAGACGGTGTAAAGATGGTCTCAAGAAGAGCAAGGAGAAGCATCACCAAGCCTTTGTTGGAATGATAGACTAAGGGGTAAAAAAAACAACCTGGTTAAATAATCCAGGAAATTATCAATGTGGTAAAAATGTATGCAAAACGTGTCATAGGATAGAAATAGGAACAATATATAAATCAACTGTGACGGGAAAGATTTATAATATCCGTATAGCATAAATGTGGGCCTAGGCACTCCTTCAGGCAATGTGCCAGTGTATTCCAGGTGCTGCTTCCCTCTGTCCTCTACCTCAAGGACTCCACGCTATAACACAAGCAGAAAAGGGTTGATGGAAGCGCACACTGTTTGTCAGAAAAATTCTGTTTATTGCATCACACAAACACACAACGTTTTGGAGAACGCTATGTCTGATGAAGGAGACATAGCATTCTCCAAAACGTTGTGTGTTTGTGTGATGCAATAAACAAGATTTATAATATACCTGAATATGTAAACTGTGATACGAGCAATATTGTTTACTTAATCACCTGTACAAAATGCTAAAAACAATACATGGGAAGGACAACACGATCCCTGAAAGACAGGTTTCGAGAACATCTAAATGCTATCGTAAAACAGGATAAGAGATCCCCAGAAGGAAAACATTTCTCAGATTGTAATGGAGGTAATGCTACTAAATGTAAGGTACAAATTATCGAGAAAGTTAGATGTAGGTTAAGAGGAGGAGATCCTATAAAGCTGCTTAATAAAAGAGAGGCCATTGGATCCTTGAGTTAGAAACAAGGATACCGACAGGCCTCAATTCAAGGTTCGATATCTCCTGTATAGTGTAATTTTGTAATGTTGAAATTCCAATATCTTTGTTCGAAATAAGGTTCATCTATAAAGAGTATCAATTAAGAAAATTCAATAGGAAAGTAAACTAATGAGAGATCATATAAACATATACATAATAAAATAAAAACACAAATAAAAATAATAATGATATACAGTATTAAAATTAATAAGGATAAATATATAAAAATAAAGACACTACTATTTCATTGTGAACAAAAAGAAGGAAAAAGGAGGGAAATTTTTTTTATTGTTGTATTATGCCAACTAAATCTGAAACAGATGCAGTAAGAATAATTTCTTGCATGCTTGTAACTTAAGAGTTGACAATGTATTACAAAGTAACTGTTCAATTTGGAATTAACAAATATGTTTCAAAGTTTGTATCTAAAAAGTATGGAAAAAGTACTTATTTTTAGAATTAACAGAAATAGAGCTTAGGTTCAGGCCGGGGGAAAAAGCAATATGAATTGTATGGTTTGACCGATATAGGGACTGGGCTAAAGGAGGAAAGGGTTAATAATTAAGTGAATATTTTGATTGGCCTGTTAGCCTTTTTAAGTGATGTATTGTGGGTAAAACATGGGTCTCTATGAGTAAGGATGTGAAATCCGAAACGCGTAAGAAGACCATGCTGTGCTCTATTTGTTTGCAATTTGGCAATTTTACCATGCACTAATAAAGAACGTAACACTTTTATCTGGATGTGAGCCATTAATTCTTGAGGTCTGTGGGAGCGGTGCTAAGCTGTCCATTGGAGGAGGAAGGAGGAGTTGATGTGATTAATAATGCATATTACAACTGATTTCTGGGAATGATCATGCCATAGAACACGTGGATTTCTACACAAAACTAGTTCTGTAAAATAATATTTGTTTGCTTTTTTTCCAGATTCTAAGGGTCCCTGTTTTGTAATAGATCCATGAATTTACCTGTTAATCACTACATCCTTATTTTAAAAAGTATGGTTAAGGTATCTCCACCCTAAAAATCAACTTTTTATATGAGGTAAAGGTAAATATACTTACCTTCATCCCTAACTCCTGCTCAATTAAAGGGACTGTCCACCCCTCTTTTCAAAAATTCATATATTGTAGATTACCCCCCAAAACCTAGAGATTGTTTTGGCCAAAAGCTTTAAATCGGCTCCCACACGGAGCTATTATATTTACATGCTCCTCGCTCCACCGCCGCTTCCGGGTTCTCAGTCAATCTCCACTGGGGCCGCTCTGTTCTTTTTGTGTTCCCGAGCAGCCGCAGTGGAGACTGCTCCGGGAATGGCAGTCAGAGATTGTGACGTCACGGCCGACACTGACTGCCTTACCCGGAAGTGCAGAGCCACGGCAGTGGAGCGAGGAGGAGCATGTAAGTATAAAAGCTCCGTGTGGGAGCCGATTTAAAGCTTTTGGCCAAAACGAACTTTAGGTTTTGGGAGGTTATCTACAATACATGTATTTTTAAAGAAAGGGGTGGACATTCCCTTTAATTGAAGAACGGGAGGTAAGACATAGTATATTCATAGGGTATGTATACTGAAAAATTGACTTTGCGTCATCTTAATCTATAAATATATACATTTAGGTAGCACTTACTGAGGAGTGTGTGTTGCTGCATGCCTTCAATACAATACTTGTTTTGCTCAGGCTCTGACCACTGATTGGCAATTTTCCTCCATACCAAACGTTAAAATTGAATACAGCATACAGCACACCAACTGTCAAACCATTCCAGCTACAGCAAAACTGCTTACAGAAATGCTAAAGCATAAGATGTTTCTGATTGGATATCTAATGAAATATGGGACAGATCAACAAAAAAATGGTACAGTGATAGTTGGGATGAATTACAGTTTCCATTAATGGGCAATTTAAATTAAAAGAAAAAAATTCTAGTGTACATAGCCTTTTAGCCTCCCAGGTTTGAATCAATACATTAAAGGAATTGTTCACTTTTCGAGTTAACTATTCCTTTGAATGTTAAAATTAAGTGTATGTAAGCCAAATTTTTCCTTTTATTATAGGATTGTTTTACTTTTATATTATATATTTGAAAAAACATAATACTGAATAAACAAAAAAGAAGAACATTGCACATAAGCAGAAAACCCAGAATAGTTAACACAAGATTATTACTTTCTTTTTCTAAGAATGCAATGCAATATTTTAACATGTTTTGATACTTCTGCTCTTCATTAGTTTTTACTCACCTTACGCAGTATGTTCAGACGGTATTTGAGCTTAGCGTTCTCTTCTCTCAGACACTCTAAGCTTGGTGTTTCACCAACGAATCCACAGTTTTTCAGTCTTTCTATCTCTGCAGCAAGAGATTTTATTTCTGTCTCCTGTGACAAGTATTATGAAAGACTAAGAATGTAAAAGTGAAACTTGAAAAAAGGAAATAAAATCATTACTTTGACTCAGTACATCAAACACAAACATTACTCATTAATGAATAACAGCAGTGAAATACATAGAAGAGGTTGCATCAGATTATAAAAACCTCTGATTTTATTTTTCAGTAAAGTCAAAATTAACTTACAGTAAAACAACGGTTTGAGCAACTCATTTTCATTCTGCATCTTTTGTGATCTTTAAAGGGTATCTCTACCCCTAAATTAAATTAACCTTTTACTATGTGTAGCTCACCCCAATTTACTTTTGCAAGAAAAGCTACAGAAAGATACTTACAGACCTTCAATTCCCCCAGAACTCTGTTCCCGGCTCTCTGCTAGTCTTATGCAGCAGAAGAGTGGCTTTGTTCCCCCAGCTATTCAGAGCACCTGGGGGAATGAAGGTCTGTAAGTATCTCTCTGTGTCTTTTCTTGCAAAAGTAAATTGGCGATTGGGGGTGGGATGGGGTGAGCTACACATAATAAAAAGGTTACATAGCTTGTGGATGCAGTTGGCAGAAGGGATCCGGAGGGAGGGGGGCTTAACTTAATGCCAGAAACCTCTCAGAAGACAGAGAGGAAGCAGGGACCGGATGGCTCACTGATGCTTCCTTCTCATCACTTTTTGGAACTTTGAACAGGCACTGCAGGAGAACCATTTGTAGCAGAGATGTATGGTAAGGATTTTTAAACACTACAGTGGGGCCAGTATGGTGGCCATGCCCTTTAAATTAATATTCTGTACTGCACTTTCTTAGAATAGATAGAATAAAAAATAATTGTAAAAAAAAATTAAAATTTGTCCAACAAACAAGCAACATTTTAAAGGGCAACTAGAGTAAAAACAAATAACCTTTTTTTAAATAACAAAAACTAACAGGGAGATTCAATAAAAGTTCTTATCATTTAAAATAGTGCTAATTTTGCCCCAACCAATCAGATCTTAGTTTACATTTGAAAGCCAACATCTGATTGGTTGGGGCAAAATTAGTACCATTTTAAATGATATGAACTTTTATTGAAAAACCCTGTAAGTGCACAGGTGTTTATTAAGAGCAGTGAGATCCTCATTTTATTACCTCTACATTTTCCTTGTCTCATATTGCTCTTCCCCCCTTGCATTTCTTGACCACTTTACTGTTATCTCTCCATTTTATTGCCCTCAAAACTTTCCTTGGCACCTTTTGCTTTTGACTAGGTTTTTTTTGTCTCTCCCCTCTTATTGTTTTGTTATCTTATTATCTTTTGGAATTGTATTTTTACTTTGCAGTTAAACCTTTGTTAAATTCAGTACTGCTCTGACCTGATGAAGAGGGTATAGCCTGCGAAAGTTTGTCAACTAAATAAACTGTTAGTCCATACAAAAAGTATCACAGTACTCTTATTACTAAGAGGGGCAGAGCAAAAAATTAAATATTCAATTAAAAAAAACAAAAAAGACCTCATGCTTTCCAGTCTAGTAGGTCCCATTTTTGTTAAAGAGTATGTCCACCTAAGAAAACTACTTTTGGGATTTCAGTTTTATTAAAGAACGGGAGGTAAAGGACCTTTAGTGTTTTCCACTCTGGAATTAGCTCCACTCCTCGCCCCCCTCCCTGTAGGGGTCTCGCAAGGCTCGGTGCTCTTCTTTTCTCCATTTACACCTATGGCCTTGGACAACTCTTTAGTTCATTTGGGTTCCAGTATCACCTGTAAGCGGACGATAACCATATTTACATCTCTGCCCCAGATCTCCCCACACTGAGATCCCGGGTCCCCGACTGCCTTAGTGCCATCTCTGCCTTCATGTCCTTCTGCTTCCTCAAATTAATCATGGACAAGACTGAAATTGTCCTTTTCCCACCCTCACTATCTGTTCCCCTCCCTAGTCTTACTATTAATATTAACAACACACCCATATTCCCATGTCCGGTGCCTGGGAATAACGCTAGATTCCGATCTTTCCTTCAAACCTCATGTCAATTCCTGTTGGCTCCAACTCAAAAACATCTCCCGCATTCGACCCTTGCTCTTGAAGGAAGCTACAAAAATCCTAGTCCATGCCCTAATTATATCCCGGCTAGACTACTGCAACACACTCCTGTGTGGTTTACCAAACAACTGCTTGGCACCGCTTCAATCCATTCTCAACTCTGCTGCCCGGCTCATTCATTTTTCTTCTCGCTTCTTTAATGCCTCTCCTCTCTGTCAGTCCCCCCACTGGTTCCCCATCACACAAAGGATCCAGTTCAAACTGCTTACCTTATCCTTTAAAGCACTATCCAACACAGCCCCTCCATATATCTCAGAGCTGATCCAGCGATACCATCCCAGGCACAACCTCCGCTCCGCAAAGGATACCCCTCCTCTCATGCACCCTGGTCACCTATTCCCATGCCTGCATTCAGGACTTTACTTGTGCTGCCCCTCTGCTCTGGAACTCCCTTCCTCCGTCTGTCTGTCACTCACCATCCCTTAACACCTTCAAATGTAACCTTAAAACCCATCTCTTTAGGCTAGCATATAACCTGGCCGAAACATTACCCCCTTACTACCCAATATGATCCAATCCGCCTTTCACACTCCACTGGCAATCTATTTACAGCCTACCAATTCCCGTCATCTTATGTCTCATATATCCTCTAGTCTGTAAGTTCTTTGGGCAGGGTCCTCTTTCCTATTGTATCACAATATTGCTGTAAGACACTCCACACTCTGTTTACTTATATTATGTATTACCTGTGTACGTAATGTATAACTGTAATTATAAAGCACCACGGAAGATGCTGGTGCTATATAAATCAATAATAATAATAATCATTACTCAGGTGAATGGACACCTGAGGAAGGTGTAACACCCCTAAAACGTTGTGATTTTGATGTTAGTGGTCCAGTATTTAACATTAATGATTTTTAGAGTGTGAATCTCTCATCTTGTATTCTTGTGATATATACATATTCCTACCATTTTGGTAGGAGCCTTGAGGCATCTGGCCCTATTCCAGGTATGTTGTGAATTGGAACTTTTTTGTTCACCATTAATTTTTATTTGTTATTTAATTTAAGTTTATTTATTTCAGCACTAAAACAAAGACAAACATGTAATGCAGTAAAATAATGCATTCAATACAATACAGTTTCTGACAAGTCTTGTCACTTGTGTACAAATAGACCTAAAGTGGCGCTTAACAATAATTCTAATGCAGATTTTGTTTCAAGAAATGGTTAATTTTACCCCAAACAGCTTTTGTAATAATGTTTCAATGCAAAACTAAACTAACAAAAAGTATTCTAATATTCTAATAAAGCCCATTGAGTCACTTTTTGCAAAGACATAAGTGTTGTCGCCTTGTCATATGGGCTTTATCTGTGACTAATAATTGATCAATTAGGTGTCAGGTGTGTATAAAAAAAAAACCCTAGTACACTAGACCTTCACATCAACTGCAAATAGACCTCTGCAGACATGCCTAAGATTCACCCTGAGACTAAAGTGTTGATTATCAAGAGGCTGAAAACCAAACCACTGCTGATGTGGCGCAAACCTTCAATGTCTCTCAGCTTCAAGTTCAGAGGAAAAAGAAAAGATTTGAAGAGACTAGAGAAGTTTTTGACAAACCCAGGTCAGGCGGACCCCGCAAGACAACTGCTCGAGAGAACCGTTTGTTGTGTCAACCAGAACAGTTTGTCGGATTCTGTCTCGAAATGGCGTCCATGGTCGAATCAGTGCCCATAAGCCAGCACTAAACAAAAGACAATTGAAAAACCGTGTGGCATTTACCAAGTCCCACAGCCTGCTAAAAGGATGGACGCTGGAAAAGTGGCAAAAGGTGGATTTTTCAGATGAATCTTCTGTTGAATTACACCAAAGTCACGCAAATATTGCAGGAGACCTACTGGAACCCGCATGGAGCAAAGATTACTCAGAACACAGTGAAGTTTGGTGGAAGAAAAATCATGGTCTGGGGTTACATCCAGTATGGGGGTGTGCAAGGGATCTGCAGGGTGGAAGGCAACATCAATAGTGTAAAATACCAAGAAATCTTAGCTCGCTCATATATTCCCAACCATAAAAAAGGCCAAATTCTGCAGCAGGATGGTGCTCCATCGCATACTTCCATCTCTACATCAAAGTTCCTTTAAGCGAAGAAGATCAAGATGCTCCAGGATTGGCCAGCCCAGTAACATGAACATCATTGAGCATATGTGGGGTAGGATGAAAGAGGAAGCATGGAAGACGAAGCCAAAGAATATTGATGAACTCTGGGAGGCATGCAAGACTGTTTTCTTGGCTATTCATGATGATTTCATCTATTAATTGTATGAATCCTTGCCAAACCGCTTGGATGCTGTCCTTCAAGCTCATGGAAGTCATACAAGATATTAAATTTGGATCTCACAGCACCACTACTTAATTTGCTGACATTTTTGGATTGGCTGCAAAGTAGATATTTTCTGTATAGGCGACACTTTTGTCTTGCAACATTTTGACCTTTCTGTCTTGATTAAATGATAAATCTTTTTTCAGTGAAACTATTTTTTACCAGTACATTTAACATTATTTGGGAGGGCTTTAGCTTTTCATATGAGCTATTTCTAACACCAATTAATCAATTAAAAATCAAGTTAATACCAGGAGTTACTGCAAAATACACAGGCGACAAGACTTTTGTCAGAAACTGTATATATAGCTAACAACAATGAGTGTAATATGTGTTTAAATAGACAATAATAGGTCTTTGAAGTAGGAGTAGGAAACCAGGGCATTGACTCTCAGCCAATCACAGATGCGGCTGCTAGTCCGGCACCTACTGCTACTTCTGGGAACAGAGGCAGAGGCCGATAGAAAGAAGGTGGGTAAGTCGATTTCTGCCCTTTTTAAAATTTTAAATCCTAGAGTTGATGGGGGGTCCCCTACACTACATTTTATTTTGGGGGTGAAGATGCTCTTTAATGTTGGACTTAATGTTGTAATTACCCATATCCTATGACTTTACAGTGTACATTGTTATCAATTTTTATTTTAATCAATGTAGTATTAATCTACACAACAATGCATTAAAAATAACATTTTTACAATATAATAAAACTGGATATGTATAAAAAAAATTCTAGTACCAATTTTGAGGTACACCCAGGTGCAGTTTTACACCTCAGGAGCATGTAGGCACAAAAGGCCTGGCACCCTTAGCCCCACCCATTCACACAGATCACTCCCCCAAACCACACCCATTCTTGTGGAAAAAATAGGCTTTTTAGGGAATGCAGGGGTTGGGGGATGGTGACAGCCATCCCTAGGCGTTTGCCTACTGTGCCAGATGCCAGGCCTGGGCACATGTCTATCTCTCTTAAGAGAAAACCTTTTAGAAACCTTTTTTAGGGGGTTTCAGGCAATAATGTACCTTCAGATTTTATTAAAAGACACTGCCATACCCACTACTAGTTAAAATGGTAAATGTGATGAATAAAACAATTGTGTTCATTTTAAGAATCCAACCTTTGCAGTATTTAGTTGCATTGTTATATGGAGAAGCACAGTTATACCTGTACGTGACTTAATATACGCTGGTCTGCCAATTTCTTGCTTGAAGGACAACTAAAGCCTTCAAACAAATTTAGGTGCCTCTAATTTTGCTGTGGCTTTTGAGATTTTGGCCTCAATACCATAGTTTGTGTACATTTTTTTCCAAGCATTTAAAGGCCCATACAGACATCCTACTTGACAGAAGAGGCCTGAAGCATTGGCGTTTCAGCCAAATATCATGCATGTATGAATACCCTTGGGCGTTGTTTATTAATCCGCTGTGGGAGATCAACAAATGATGTCCAAGTGAACGCATACAGATGCACGACTACCAGCCGAAACAGCTGTTTGTAGGAGGTGTATCAGGCATTGGGCCTCGTCTGCCAAATCTGCCATCTGTATGTAGCTTTATGGGGCCCATACACGCACCAATCCCACTCAATTGTTATTGGGATATCCCGATATAGTACGATCGTCAGTTCGAATATGGATTTTCATACGATCATCACATGAAAATATTATCGGTCCAATGGTAAAATTTTATTGTACGTTCGATCGATAAAATGTTACCATTGGACCGATAACATTTTGTTAGTGTATGGGCCCCATTAGTCTGTTTTAGCCCCTGACATAGTTACAATCCAGAGCTCCTGCAGGAACTTGTTACAACAGGTTACCACCCACTAGAAGTCTTTAGCCAATCATGTAACAGCAGAGAAAAGACAGCTTGGAAACTTCTCATGGATGCACAGAAAGCAGGAAGTGTTATTCACTCAATTGGAATCTCACTAAACGGATATTGTTAATGGGGATGCTATAAGGTTATGGGGATTTGCTCATTGGGGTTTAGCCATCTGATTGCAGTTGTTGCTAATTCACGTTCGCCACAGTAACCCCTAGAGCGGGTCGCTCCAATCAGCGGGCTGCGTAATGACTAAACGTGTTCCCTTCCAAGGGCCTGACCTGCAGCTTCAGCTTCTCCTCATAGAAACACACCGGCACCTCCATTCTCTGCACACTCACAAGCCGAGACAGGCAGACAAGGGGGCGGCCTGAAAGAAAAGGAAACGGAAGCGCATGGAAGGTCCGGCCATGGGGGTGGGACAAGAATGTACGAGGCTGAAAGAAGGTACAGGAAGTGGGAAACACCAGCTGTAGTTATGGATCTGATCATATGTGCACTGGGCGCAGAGACTAAAATACATTATTGTTCTGTTATAGTGCATTACTGTCCTGTTATAGTGTATTACTGTCCTGTTATAGTGTATTACTGTCCTGTTATAGTGCATTACTTCCGTTATAGTGCATTACTGCCCTGTTTAGTGCTATTACTGTCTGTTATATTTGATTACTTCCTGTTATAATGCATTATTGTCCTGTTATATGCATTACTGCCCTGTTATAGTGCATTACTGCCCTGTTATAGGCATTACTGTCCTGTTATAGTGTACTGTTATAATCTATTACCTCCTGTTATAGTGCATAACTGTCCTGTTATAGTGCATAACTGTCCTGTTATAGTGCATAACTGTCCTGTTATAGTGTATAACTGTCCTGTTATAGTGTATAACTGTCCTGTTATAGTGTATAACTGTCCTGTTATAGTGTATAACTGTCCTGTTATAGTGTATAACTGTCCTTTTAGTGTATACTGTCCTGTTTAGTGTATTACTGTCCTGTCCTGTTATAGTGCATTCTGTCCTGCTTATAATGCATTACTGCCCTGTTATAGTACAGGACAGTAATACACTATAACAGGACAGTAATGCACTATAACAGGACAGTGATACACTATAACAGGACAGTACAGTAATACACTTTAACAGGACTGTAGAAGAATGGGAGCTCCACAGAGAACCACAGTTCTGAAAAATATGTAAAAGACCTTTTTGATCTGTACAGAGAATGAGGAAACTTGCTCTGCAGCCTTTTTCAGTCTTCTACAAACTGGCAAGTTACCCTGCACATGTCGAAACAGAAAATGTATTGGTATAAATCAAATGTCACCTTTCTGGCACACTGCCTGGGGCCTGGAACACAGAGACCAAGACACAAAGCAAAATTAAGCATGTTAAAAACTCTATCACACAAAAAACACTGCATAACAGAAAACGGCAAAATGCACAAGCTAACGGAAAACGCACAGAATGACACACACAACTGTGTGCGATAACGCTCACGATTGCATGCGCGATTTAGTGCGTTGTAGTGGGGCCATAGCCTTACTGTGATAAATACACAGAATGGGCCATGCAATAAACTATCTGGGGCATTGTTCACCTAGAACATGTCAGAGGACATGTGGGACATCCCTTAAGACTTGAAGAAAAAAGCTCGGAAAGGGTTTTTTTCACTGTGAGAACGGTAAAGCTATGGAACTGTCTTCCAGTG
The DNA here is from genome assembly GCA_019447015.1 of Hymenochirus boettgeri. NCBI lineage: Eukaryota > Metazoa > Chordata > Amphibia > Anura > Pipidae > Hymenochirus > Hymenochirus boettgeri. The sequence goes on from CM033471.1 coordinate 63,258,208, forward strand.
GAAGTTTTTGGCAGGTTCATTGGTCAGTTTAAAAAAAAGCTGTATGAGGTTCTGCAAACAAGGAATGTTACAAGTTACTGGTATTGATACATAAGTAGTTAGATCCAGGAATTTCCGATTGCCACCGCAGGAGTTTGTTGTCCCCTTATAAATAGGTGGGTTCCCTCTCCTGGGTCACAGTTAGGCAGGAGAGGAGGATATGAATGATGGTAGATGTTCCATGGACAAATACTCACACATCAGGTTTTGTGGTACAAGGTGTTTAACACTTTGGAAATACAGTGGGTTGACATCCAGTCAAACATTGGACAGAAAGTTAGTGCCTTATTTAAAGATAACCCTTCCCACAAAAGTTGCTTTATTAGAATTTATTTGAAAAGGATTACCTTTCCATGAATTTAGCCACATAGGGAACCAGAAACTAATTGTGTGTGCCAAAACACTAGATTTGTGCAGAAAAAAAAGCAATTAATACAACTGGGTGAAACTGGCCTCTAACACCCACATTAGGTTTGTACTAATGCATGATGATTTAGTTCTTATATTATGTTTTGTAAAGGAATGCACACAGATACACAGTCAATGATGATAGCCTGCCAGATCATAGCGCAGAGGAGGGAGATGACTGGTCTTTCAAAGCAAAGCCTTGGGACCAAGATACCAAGGGGAAAACATTAGAGAAGATTCAGCCTATCCATGTGTTCACGGCAGACTAATCTTCTGCAGGTGGGTTTAAAATGAACATGCAAAACCTGACCGCCACACTCCACTACATTATACATAATATACTATTCATCCAGCTAGCACACGTATTATAACATGCAGGTGGGGTAACTACAGGACAACAGATCCATTCAGATGTGAGGCATTGCAAAAAACATCAATAACACACTTACATTGATAAAAGTGAGAACTTGCTTATAGGCTTATAAGTATGCTAATATAGGGTGGTATTATTATTAAACAATTAGTGTGATACATGTTATATTGACATAAATTTCCAAGGAAAATGGAAGAGCAGCAGAACAGACAGGATTAGCAGGGACAGAGTAATTATAATAGTATATAACAATCAGAAAGGGGGAGCGACTTGGTATAGGGAGGTAACCAATGCTACCTGCAATGATGTGATATAATCGAAAAACTGTGGTTATTGATTATAAAGGATATAATAAAGGTTATAAAAATGCAATTGTAAACCAGCATAATAAAAGTGGAAGGTACATTTTTGTGACAGTAAGTTATCAGATGGCGGGCTGCCAAGGACATTTCGAGAAGCCTCAGGAACTCTTAAAGATGCACGCAAGGCCCTAATACCTCCAGGACACAATCGCACATCCAAATTTACATTTTCTGTTGCATTGTGATGTCGTTTTGCTTATACATGTGTAATCTGTATCTCATAAGTGGACTGGCCCATGTCATTTAAAAGCGCTCTAATACATGGAGGAGGGCAGCTCAGAATATGTGTGTATGGGTGGGATAATTCCTTGAGCACCCAGGGGACCACCATCTCTAATACAAGGGAGGAAGAACTTAGGGTCAGGAAGGCTAGGCAGGTGGATGTGGTAGGGCACTCCATTATTAGAAAAGTGGGAAGGGTCATCTGCCGCCAAGACCCTACATGCCAAACTGTGTGTTGCCTGCCTGGTGCTAGGGGCCGGCATTTGTTCAATTGTGTAGACAGAATATGGTTGGGGCTGGGTGTGACCTGGCGGTCTTGGTTCACATTATGACAAAGTTAGAGGAGGAGGAGAGGTCCTTAAAAATATTTCTAAGAGCTAGGGGCCAAGTTTAAAAGCAAGGACCTTTTTTTGGCGTGGCGTGGCGTTTTCATAATACATACTGCAGCCAGTGCTAGGCTAGGGAAACAGCGGGAGCTTGAGTATTAATGCAGGGTTAGAGTTTGGTTGTAAAGAGGAAGGGTTTGGGTTTTAAAGACCTGGGGCAGACTTTTTCTGTCATCTTTAGCAGTGACCTCACTGATGTTGGTGCAGCTGTTTTGGTTGAGAAGATGGATAGAGGGTCGGAGGAGATTTAAAACTAGGATGCGGGTGGGAGGTTATATTAGTCTCACTGGGATAGATAGCCAAGGGATAAGCAGGGTTAGAATGCCAGTGGTGGGTGGAAATGTGGGTGGGGCTAGCATGTTAACTGAGATGTCAATGGGATGATATATTATCAGGTAAAGTTACTGAACTGAAGAGGACTCTTTTTAAGGGGAAGAGGTTTCACATATATCCCTTGGGAAATAAATGTAAAAAAAAAAAAAGTCTGCACCCATGTGCTTATTTTTGATGTAAAGAGGGAAATGGAAAGGAAGAAAAAGGATTTATCTTCCAGAGGGAACAGAAAGGGCCTTAGGAATTATAAAAAATGTAACAAGGATTGTAAGAAAACAAATAACTAGCTAAATTTTTAATATGATCGTAGGATAGCTGAACAAAGTATCACTACCCTAAAACAATTTTTGCAAGTATTACAGTAAGAAAATGAGGACTGGAAAGCGTGGCGCCATTAAAGTACAATTATACTTAACAATTCCCCGATCCATTCTTGCAAAGTACCTAGGGTGAATTATACTCACAATTATACCCACCTCCCCTCGTTCCTTTCCCCCCACTCTGCAAAGTACCTAGGTTGAGGACCTAAAACGCTCACCTCCGGGTACTTTACTAAAGTCCTGCATACTTAATTGTAATCTCCCTCGTCCTCTGGTCCGATCCTCCCCACTGGCACTGTCAGGACAGTCTGGAGGCAGCCAATGGGAAGACAAGCCTCCTGCAGAGCGCGTCTTCTTATTGGCTGCCTCACGACCTGTACTCAAAGTGCCAGTAGGGAGGATCGGAGTAGTGCACGACTTTTGTAAAGTACCCGGAGGTAAGGACCTTAGCGTTTAAGGTCATCATCCTAGGTCCTTGCAGGAGTGCGGGGAAAGGAACGAGGGGGAGGTGAGTAAATTGTCCTTAATTAATAGGGATAAGTATGTTATAGAGGCTGTCAATAAAGCTAATATCTGTATACACTATAGAAGATTCAAGTACAGATTGCATTGAGCATAGTAGCAATAATGTTAATAAATGTAGGTGAAAAAATTGCCACTTGAGTCAAGGAAGGAATTTTTTCCCCCCTTCACAATTCTGGTGTTTTTTTTTTGCCTCCCTCTAGATCAATAGATAGGTAGGAGGGAAATGTGGGTATTGCCGAGTAGGTTGGACTGGATGCACCTATATCTTTATTCAACCTCAAATACTACTATACAAAACACTGAATGAAAAGTGTCCAAAAAATAGATCCAATTGTAGTCATCGCATAGTCGCATAGTGGGTAGCTCTCTTAATATTAGAACTTTATAATTTGCCCCATATTCCTGTGCATCTCAGAAGATTTAGCATAGATGCAAATTGGATGTTAAAGGACAATTATACTGACTTCCCTCCGCTCTCTTCCTGTTCCTTAGCTTTACCAAGGGTGAGGACTAGAACCGCTAAGTCCTCACCCCTGGGTTCGCGCAGCCTACAGCTGAGTTTCGACCACGCTGCTCTGTTAGGCTCTGCCCCCCTCCCCGTCAGCGACAAGGCCAATAGGAAGGCACGCTTGTTGCAGAGCGTGCCTTCCTATTGGCCTCATCGACGATGGGGAGGAGGAGGCAGAGCCTACCAGAGCAGCGTTGCTCTGAGAGTCTGCTGTAGGCTGCGCAAACCCAGGGGAGGAGACTTAGCGGTTCAGGTCCTCACCCCTGGTAAAAGCTAAGGAACAAGGAAGAGGAGCGGAGAGAAGGTGAAAATAATTGTCCTTTAAACAACGGTCTCCACACAATGCATATTACCTCCAGAGGTGTGGGATGGCAATGGGCGTGGCCTTCGCGCCTGCCTTTGCTAACCTATTTATGGGTTGGTGGGAGGGCCCCCACATCTTTGAGGTAGCAAACCCGTATAGAAAAACATATTAGATGGTATGGTGCTATATAGATGATCTGCTATTCATTTGGAAAGGAGACGTAAATACAATAAAGGATTTCATTACATATGTAAATAGAATGAGTGAATTTGGTGTTAATGGCTAATTTTGATTCCAAACAGATACAGAAAAGATGTTGCAAAAAACACGTGTGGGCTAGCGAATAGCTGCCACTAGACAGACCATAAGAGGGATACCATATGGTCAATTATTAGACTACGACAAAATTGTTCGAATGACGAATTATTTATAAAAGCCTCCCAAAATTAAAAACAAGACTATTAAAGAGGAGATATGATAGGAAGCTAACAGAAAGAGCCTATAATTCAGCAAAATTAATATCAAGAGGGAAATGTTATTCCAGGGAAAAAGAGAGATAAAGAAGGAAGACAGGAAAACATACCTAGTAACTGATTATAGTCTGGAGTTTAATCAAATTAAAAGAATAATACAGAGGCATTTGCCAATATTGAGAAGAGAACCAATTCTAAGACAAGTACTAAGAGACGGTGTAAAGATGGTCTCAAGAAGAGCAAGGAGAAGCATCACCAAGCCTTTGTTGGAATGATAGACTAAGGGGTAAAAAAAACAAACCTGGTTAAATAATCCAGGAAATTATCAATGGTAAAATGTATGCAAAACGTGTCATAGGATAGAAATAGGAACAATATATAATCAACTGTGACGGGAAAGATTATATACCGATAGCATAATGTGGGCCTAGGCACCTTCAGGCAAGGTGCCAGTGTATTCCAGGTGCTGCTTCCCTCTGTCTCTCTACCTCAAGGGACTCCACGCCATAACACAAGCAGAAAAGGGTTGATGGAAGCGCACACTGTTTGTCAGAAAAATTCTGTTTATTGCATCACACAAACACACAACGTTTTGGAGAACGCTATGTCTGATGAAGGAGACATAGCATTCTCCAAAACGTTGTGTGTTGTGTGATGCAATAAACAAGATTATAATATACCTGAATATGTAAACTGTGATACGAGCAATATGTTTTTACTTAATCACCTGTACAAAATGTAAAAACAAAACATGGGAAGGACAACACGATCCCTGAAAGACAGGTTTCGAGAACATCTAAATGCTATCGTTAAAACAGGATAAGAGATCCCCAGAAGGAAAACATTTCTCAGATTGTAATGGAGGTAATGCTACTAAATGTAAGGTACAAATTATCGAGAAAGTTAGATGTAGGTTAGAGGAGGAGATCCTATAAGCTGCTTAATAAAAGAGAGGCCATTGGATCCTTGAGTTAGAAAACAAGGATACGACAGGCCTCAATTCAAGGTTCGATATCTCCTGTATAGTGTAATTTTGTAATGTTTGAAATTCCAATATCTTTGTTCGAAATAGGGTCATCTATAAAGAGTATCAATTAAGAAAATTCAATAGGAAGTAAACTAATGAGAGATCATATAAACATATACATAATAAAATAAAAACACAAATAAAAATAATAATGATATACAGTATTAAAATAATAAGGATAAATATATAAAAAATAAAGACACTACTATTCATTGTGAACAAAAGAAGAAAAAGAAAAGAGGGAAATTTTTTTTATGTGTTGTATTATGCCAACTAAATCTGAAACAGATGCAGTAAGAATAATTTCTTGATGCTTGTAACTTAAGAGTTACAATGTATTACAAAGTAACTGTTCAATTTGGAATTAACAAATATGTTTCAAAGTTTGTATCTAAAAAGTATGGAAAAAGTACTTATTTTTAGAATTAACAGAAATAGAGCTTAGGTTCAGGCCGGGGGAAAAAGCAATATGAATTGTATGGTTTGACCGATATAGGGACTGGGCTAAAGGAGAAAGGGTTAATAATTAAGTGAATATTTTGATTGGCCTGTTAGCCTTTTTAAGTGATGTATTGTGGGTAAAACATGGGTCTCTATGAGTAGGATGTGAAATCCGAAACGCGTAAGAAGACCATGCTGTGCTCTATTGGTTGCAATTTGGCAATTTTACCATGCACTAATAAAGAAAGTAACACTTTTATCTGGATGTGAGCCATTAATTCTTGAGGTCTGGGGAGCGGTGCTAAGCTGTCCTGGAGGAGGAAGGAGGAGTTGATGTGATTAAAATGCATATTACAACTGATTTCTGGGAATGATCATGCCATAGAACACGTGGATTTCTACACAAACTAGTTCTGTAAAATAATATTTGTTTGCTTTTTTCCAGATTCTAAGGGTCCCTGTTTTGTAATAGATCCATGAATTTACGTTAATCAATACACCTTATTTTAAAAAGTATGGTTAGGTATCTCCACCCTAAAATCAACTTTTTATATGAGGTAAGGTAAATATACTTACCTTCATCCCTAACTCCTGCCGCTAATTAAGGGACTGTCACCCCTCTTTTCAAAAATTCATATATTGTGAGATTACCCCCCAAAACCTAGAGATTGTTTGGCCAAAAGCTTAAATCGGCTCCACACGGAGCGATATTATATTTACATGCTCTCGCTCCACGCCGCTTCCGGGTTCTCAGTCAATCTCCACTGGGGCCGCTCTGTTCTTTTTGTGTTCCGCAGCAGCCGCCGTGGAGACTGCTCCGGGAATGGCAGTCAGAGATTGTGACGTCACGGCCGACACTGACTGCCTTACCCGGAAGTGCAGCAGAGCCACGGCAGTGGAGCGAGGAGGAGCAGTAAGTATAAAAGCTCCGTGTGGAGCCGATTTAAAGCTTTTGGCCAAAACGAACTTTAGGTTTTGGGGGTTATCTACAATACATGTATTTTAAAGAAAGGGGTGGACATTCTCCTTAATTGAAGAACGGGAGGTAAGACATAGTATATTCATAGGGTATGTATACTGAAAAATTGACTTTGCGTCATCTTAATCTATAAATATATACATTTAGGTAGCACTTACTGAGGAGTGTGTGTTGCTGCATGCCTTCAATACAATACTTGTTTTGCTCAGGCTCTGACCACTGATTGGCAATTTCCTCCATACCAAACGTTAAAATTGGAACAGCATACAGCACACCAACTGTCAAAAACATTCCAGCTACAGCAAAACGCTTACAGAAATGCTAAAGCATAAGATGTTTCTGATTGGATATCTAATGAAATATGGGACAGATCAACAAAAAAATGGTACAGTGATAGTTGGGATGAATTACAGTTCCATTAATGGGCAATTTAAATTAAAAGAAAAAAATTCTAGTGTACATAGCCTTTAGCCTCCCAGGTTTGAATCAATACATTAAAGGAATTGTTCACTTTCGAGGTTAACTACTCTTTGAATGTTAAAATTAAGTGTATGTAAGCCAAATTTTTCCTTTTTATATAGGATTGTTTTTACTTTATATTATATATTTGAAAAAACATAAACTGAATAAACAAAAAAAGAAGATTGCACATAAGCAGAAAACCCAGAATAGTTAACACAAGATTATTACTTTCTTTTTCTAAGAATGCAATGCAATATTTTAACATGTTTTGATACTTCTGCTCTTCATTAGTTTTTACTCACCTTACGCAGATGTTCAGACGGTATTTGAGCTTAGCGTTCTCTTCTCTCAGACACTCTAAGCTTGTGTTTCACCAACGAATCCACAGTTTTTCAGTCTTCTATCTCTGCAGCAAGAGATTTTATTTCTGTCTCCTGTGACAAGTATTATGAAAGACTAAGAATGTAAAAGTGAAACTTGAAAAAAGGAAATAAAATCATTACTTTGACTCAGTACATCAAAACACAAACATTACTCATTAATGAATAACAGCAGTGAAATACATAGAAGAGGTTGCATCAGATTATAAAAACCTCTGATTTTATTTTTCAGTAAAGTCAAAATTAACTTACAGTAAAACAACGGTTTGAGCAACTCATTTTCATTCTGCATCTTTTTTGATCTTTAAAGGGTATCTCTACCCCTAAATTAAATTAACCTTTTACTATGTGTAGCTCACCCCAATTTACTTTGCAAGAAAGCTACAGAAAGATACTTACAGACCTTCAATTCCCCAGAACTCTGTTCCCGGCTCTCTGCTAGTCTATGCAGCAGAAGAGTGGCTTTGTTCCCCCAGCTATTCAGAGCACCTGGGGGAATGAAGGTCTGTAAGTATCTCTCTGTGTCTTTTCTTGGACAAGTAAATTGGCGATTGGGGGGGGGATGGGGTGAGCTACACATAATAAAAAGGTTACATAGCTTGTGGATGCAGTTGGCAGAAGGGATCCGGAGGGAGGGGGGCTTAACTTAATGCCAGAAACCTCTCAGAAGACAGAGAGGAAGCAGGGACCGGATGGCTCATGATGTCCTTCTCATCACTTTTGGAACTTTGAACAGGCACTGCAGGGAACCATTTGTTAGCAGAGATGTATGGTAAGGATTTTTAAACACTACAGTGGGGCAGTATGGTGGCATGCCTTTAAATTAATATTCTGTACTGCACTTTCTTAGAATAGATAGAATAAAAAATAATTGTAAAAAAAAAATTAAAATTGTCCAACAAACAAGCAACATTTAAAGGGCAACTAGAGTAAAAAACAAATAACCTTTTTTAAATAACAAAAACAACAGGGAGATTCAATAAAAGTTCTATCATTTAAAATAGTGCTAATTTGCCCCAACCAATCAGATCTTAGTTTACATTTGAAAGCCAACATCTGATTGGTTGGGGCAAAATTAGTACCATTTTAAATGATATGAACTTTTATTGAAAAACCCTGTAAGTGCACAGGTGTTTATTAAGAGCAGTGAGATCCTCATTTTATTACCTCTACATTTTCCTTTGTCTCATATGCTCTTCCCCCCTTGCATTTGACCACTTTACTGACTCTCCATTTTATGCCCTCAAAAACTTCCTGGCACCTTTTGCTTTTGACTAGGTTTTTTTTGTCTCTCCCCTCTTATTGTTTTGTATCTTATTATCTTTTGGAATTGTATTTTACTTTGCAGTTTAAACCTTTGTTAAATTCAGTACTGCCTGACCTGATGAAGAGGGTATAGCCTGCGAAAGTTTGTCAATAAATAAACTGTTAGTCCATAAAAAGTATCACAGTACTCTTATTACTAAGAGGGGCACGAGCAAAAAATTAAATATTCAATTAAAAAAAAACAAAAAAGACCTCATGCTTTCCAGTCTAGTAGGTCCCATTTTTGTTAAAGAGTATGTCCACCTAAGAAAACTACTTTTGGGATTTCAGTTTATTAAAGAACGGGGGAGGTAAAGGACCTTAGTGTCACTCTGGAATTAGCTCCCACTCCTCGCCCCCTCCCTGTAGGGGTCTCGCAAGGCTCGGTGCTTCTTTTCTCCATTTACACCTATGGCCTTGGACAACTCTTTAGTCTATTTGGGTTCCAGTATCACTGTAAGCGGACGATAACCATATTTACATCTCTGCCCCAGATTCCCACACTGAGATCCCGGGTCCCCGACTGCCTTAGTGCCCTTCCTGCCTTCATGTCCTTCTGCTTCCTCAAATTAATTATGGACAAGACTGAAATGTCCTTTTCCCACCCTCCTATCTGTTCCCTCCTAGTCTTACTATTAATATAACAACACACACCATATTCCCATGTCCGGTGCCTGGAATAACGCTAGATTCCGATCTTTCTTCAAACTCATGTCAATCCTGTGGCTCCAACTCAAAACATCTCCCGCATTCGACCTGCTCTTGAAGGAAGCTACAAAAATCCTAATCCATGCCCTAATTAACCGGCTAGACTACTGCAACACACTCCTGTGTGGTTTACCAAACAACTGCTTGGCACCGCTTCAATCCATTCTCAACTCTGCTGCCGGCTCATTCATTTTCTTCTCGCTTCTTTAATGCCTCTCCTCTTGTCAGTCCCCCCACTGGTTCCCCATCACACAAAGGATCCAGTTCAAAATGCTTACCTTATCCTTTAAGCATATCAACACAGCCCCTCCATTATCTCAGAGCTGATCCAGCGATACCATCCCAGGCACAACCTCCGCTCCGCAAAGGATACCCCTCCTCTCATGCACCCTGGTCACTATTCCCATGCCTGCATTCAGGACTTTACTTGTGCTGCCCCTCTGCCTGGAACTCCCTTCTCCGTCGTCGTCACTCACATCCCTTAACACCTTCAAATGTAACCTTAAAACCATCTCTTTAGGCTAGCATATAACCTGGCCGAAACATTACCCCTTACTACCAATATGATCCAATCCGCCTTTCACACCACTGGCAATCTATTACAGCCTACCAATTCCCGTCATCTTATGTCTCATATACCTCTAGTGTGTAAGTTCTTTGGCAGGGTCCTCTTCCTATTGTATCACAATATTGCTGTAAGACACTCCACACTCTGTTTTATTATATATGTATTACCTGTGTACGTAATGTATAACTGTGATTATAAAGCACCACGGAAGATGCTGGTGCTATATAAATCAATAATAATAATAATCATTACTCAGGTGAAGGACACCTGAGGAAGTGTAAACACCCCTAAAACGTTTGTGATTTGATGTTAGTGGTCAGTATTTAACATTATGATTTTAGAGTGTGAATCTCTCATCTTGTTCTTGTGATATATACATATTCCTACCATTTTGGTAGGAGCCTTGAGGCATTGGCCCTATTCCAGGTATGTTGTGAATTGGAACTTTTTGTTCACCATTAATTTTTATTTGTTATTTAATTTAAGTTTATTTATTTCAGCACTAAAAAAAAGACAAACAAATGTAATGCAGTAAAATAATGCATTCAATACAATACAGTTCTGACAGTCTGTCACTTGTGTACAAATAGACTAAAGTGGCGCTTAACAATAATCTAATGCAGATTTTGTTTCAAGAAATGGTTAATTTTACCCCAAACAGCTTTTGTAATAATGTTTCAATGCAAAACTAAACTAACAAAAGTATTCTAATATTCTAATAAAGCCCATTGAGTCACTTTTTGCAAAGAAATAAGTGTTGTCGCCTTGTCATATGGGCTTTATCTGTGACTAATAATTGATCAATTAGGTGTCAGGTGTGTATAAAAAAAAACCCTAGTACACTAGACCTTCACATCAACTGCAAATAGACCTCTGCAGACATGCCTAAGATTCACCCTGAGACTAAAGTGTTGATTATCAAGAGGCTGAAAACCAAACCCATGCTGATGTGGCGCAAACCTTCAATGTCTCTCAGCTTCAAGTTCAGAGGAAAAAGAAAGATTTGAAGAGAATAGAGAAGTTTTTGACAAACCCAGGTCAGGCGGACCCCGCAAGACAACTGCTCGAGAGAAACCGTTTGTTGTGTCAACCAGAACAGTTTGTCGGATTCTGTCTCGAAATGGCGTCCATGGTCGAATCAGTGCCCATAAGCCAGCACTAAACAAAAGACAATTGAAAAAACCGTGTGGCATTTACCAAGTCCCACAGCCTGCTAAAAGGATGGACGCTGGAAAAGTGGAAAAGGTGGATTTTTCAGATGAATCTTCTGTTGAATTACACCAAAGTCACGCAAATATTGCAGGAGACCTACTGGAACCCGCATGGAGCAAAGATTACTCAGAACACAGTGAAGTTTGGTGGAAGAAAAATCATGGTCTGGGGTTACATCCAGTATGGGGGTGTGCAAGGGATCTGCAGGGTGGAAGGCAACATCAATAGTGTAAAATACCAAGAGAATCTTAGCTCGCTCATATATTCCCAACCATAAAAAAAGGCCAAATTCTGCAGCAGGATGGGCTCCATCGCATACTTCCATCTCTACATCAAAGTTCCTTAAGCGAAGAAGATCAAGATGCTCCAGGATTGCCAGCCCCGTAACATGAAATCATTGAGCATATGTGGGGGTAGGATGAAAGAGGAAGCATGGAAGACGAAGCCAAGAATATTGATGAACTCTGGGAGGCTGCAAGACTGTTTTTTGCTATTCATGGATTTCATCTATTAATTGTATGAATCCTTGCCAAACCGCTTGGATGCTGTCCTTCAAGCTCATGGAAGTCATACAAGATATTATAATGGATCTCACAGCACCACTACTTATTTGCTGACATTTTTGGATTGGCTGCAAAGTAGATATTTTCTGTATAGGCGACACTTTTGTCTTGCAACATTTTGACCTTTCGTCTTGATTAAATGATAATCTTTTTTCAGTGAAACTATTTTTTACCAGTACATTTAACATTATTTGGGAGGGCTTAGTTTTCATATGAGCTATTTCTAACACCAATTAATCAATTAAAAATCAAGTTAATACCAGGAGTTACTGCAAAATACACAGGCGACAAGACTTTGTCAGAAACTGTATAATAGCTAACAACAATGAGTGTAATATGTGTTTAAATAGACAAATAATAGGTCTTTGAAGTGGAGTAGGAAACCAGGGCATTGACTCTCAGCCAATCACAGATGCGGCTGCTAGTCCGGCACCTACTGCTACTTCTGGGAACAGAGGCAGAGGCGATAGAAAGAAGGTGGGTAAGTCGATTCTGCCCTTTTTAAAATTTTAAATCCTAGAGTTGATGGGGGGTCCCCTACACTACATTTTATTTTGGGGGTGAAGATGCTCTTTAATGTTGGACTTATGTTGTAATTACCCATATCCTATGACTTTACAGTGTACATTGTTATCAATTTTTATTTTAATCAATGTAGTATTAATCTACACAACAATGCATTAAAATAACATTTTTACAATATAATAAAACTGGATATGTATAAAAAAATTTCAGTACCAATTTTGAGGTACACCCAGGTGCAGTTTTACACCTCAGGAGCATGTAGGCACAAAAGGCCTGGCACCCTTAGCCCCACCCATTCACACAGATCACTCCCCCAAACCACACCCATTCTTGTGGAAAAAATAGGTTTTTAGGGAATGCAGGGGTTGGGGATGGTGACAGCCATCCCTAGGCGTTTGCCTACTGTGCCAGATGCCAGGCTGGGCACATGTCTATCTCTCTTAAGAGAAAACCTTTTAGAAACCTTTTTTAGGGGGTTTCAGGCAATAATGTACTTCAGATTTTATTAAAAGACACATGCCATAACCCATACTAGTTAAAATGGTAAATGTGATGAATAAAACAATGTGTTCATTTTAAGAATCAACCTTTGCAGTATTTAGTTGCATGTTTATATGGAGAAGCACAGTTATACCGTACGTGACTTAATAACGCTGTCTGCAATTTCTTGCTTGAAGGACAACTAAAGCCTTCAAACAAATTTAGGTGCCTCTAATTTTGCTGTGGCTTTTGAGATTTTGGCCTCAATACCATAGTTTGTGTACATTTTTTTCCAAGCATTTAAAGGCCCATACAGACATCCTACTTGACAGAAGAGGCCTGAAGCATGGCGTTTCAGCCAAATACATGCATGTATGAATACCCTGGGCGTTGTTTATTAATCCGCTGTGGGAGATCAACAAATGATGTCCAAGTGAACGCATACAGATGCACGACTACCAGCCGAAACAGCTGTTTGTAGGAGGTGTATAGGCAATGGGCCTCGTCTGCCAAATCTGCCATCTGTATGTAGCTTTATGGGGCCATACACGACCAATCCCACTCAATTGTTATTGGGATATCCCGATATAGTACGATCGTCAGTTCGAATTGGATTTTCATACGATCATCACATGAAAATATTATCGGTCCAATGGTAAAATTTATTGTACGTTCGATCGATAAAATGTTACCATTGGACCGATAACATTTGTAGTGTATAGGGCCCCATTAGTCTGTTTAGCCCCTGACATAGTTACAATCCAGAGCTCCTGCAGGAACTGTTACAACAGGTTACCACCCACTAGAAGTCTTTAGCCAATCATGTAACAGCAGAGAAAGACAGCTTGGAAACTTCTCATGGATGCACAGAAAGCAGGAAGTGTTATTCACTCAATTGGAATCTACTAAACGGATATTGTTAATGGGGATGCTATAAGGTTATGGGGATTTGCTCATTGGGGTTTAGCCATCTGATTGCAGTTGTTGCTAATTCACGTTCGCCACAGTAACCCTAGAGCGGGTCGCTCCAATCAGCGGGCTGCGTAATGACTAAACGTGTTCCCTTCCAAGGGCCTGACCTGCAGCTTCAGCTCTCATAGAAACACACCGGCACCTCCATTCTCTGCACACTCACAAGCCGGAGAAGGCAGACAAGGGGGCGGCTGAAAGAAAAGGAAACGGAAGCGCATGGAAGGTCCGGCCATGGGGGTGGGACAAGAATGTACGAGGCTGAAAGAGGTACAGGAAGTGGGAACACCAGCTGTAGTTATGGATCTGATCATATGTGCACTGGGCGCAGAGACTAAAATACATTATTGTCTGTATAGTGCATTACTGTCCTGTATAGTGTATACTGTCCTGTTATAGTGTATTACGGTCTGTTATAGTGATTACTCCTATAGTGCATTACTGCCCTGTTATAGTGCATTACTGTCTCTGTTATATTTGATTACTGTCCTGTATAATGCATATTGTCCTGTTATAGTGCATTACTGCCCTGTTATAGTGCTTACTTGCCCTGTTATAGTGCATTACTGTCCTGTTATAGTGTACTGTTATAAGTATACTGCCCTGATAGCATAACTGTCCGGTATGTGCATAACTGTCCTGTTATAGTGCAACTAAAACTGTCTGTTATAGTGTATAACTGTCCTGTTATAGTGTTTATAAACTGTCCTGTTAATAGTGTATAACGTGTATGTGTATAACGTTCCTGTTTGTTAAGTATAACTGTCCTGTTATAGTGTAACTGTCCTGTATAGTGTATTACTGTCCTGTCCTGTTATAGTGCATTACTGTCCTGTTATAATGCATTACTGCCCTGTTATAGTGCGTTGCTGCCCTGTTATAGTGTACTGTTTATAATGTATTACTTCCCTGTTATAGTGCAGTAGCCTGTTAAGTGCATTACGGCCTGTTATAGTGCATTATTACGGTCCTGTTATAGTGCATTACTGTCCTGTTTAAGTCTATAGTCCTGTTATAATGCATTACTGCCCTGTATAGTGTTACTGTTATAATATTACTTCCGTTATAGTGCATACTGTCCTGATATCGTGTATTACTGTCCTGTTATAGTGTATTATTGTCCTGTCCTGTTATAGTGTATTACTGTCCTGTTATAATGTATACTGTCCTGTCATGTTATAGTGTATTACTGTCCTGTTAGTTTATTACTGTCCTGTTATAGTGGCATTACTGTCGTGTTATGTGGATTAACTGTCCTTATAGTGTATTACTGCCGGTTATAGTGCATTACTGCCCTGTTATAGTGTGCTGTTATAGTGCATTACTGCCCTGTTATAGTGCATTACTGCCGTTATAGTGCATTACTGTCCTGTTAGTGTATTCTGTCCTGTCCTATATAGTGTATTACTGTCCTGTTATAGTGTATTACTGTCCTGTTATAGTGTATTACTGTCCTGTTATAATGTTTTTACTGTCCTGTTATAGTGCATTACTTCCCTGTTATAGTGCATTACTGCCCTGTTATAGTGCATTACTGGTCCTGTTATAATGCATTATTGTCCTGTTATAGTGCATTACTGCCCTGTTATAGTGATATACTGTCCTGTTATAGTGTATTAAGTCCTGTCCTGTTATAGTCTATAAACTGTCCTGTATAGTCTATAACTGTCCTGTTATAGTTATAACTGTCCTGATAGTCTAATGTCCGTTAGTGTATTATGTACTGTCCTGTATAGTGTATACTGTCCTGTCCGTTATAGTGCATTACTGTCCTGTTATAGTCTATTACTGTCCTGTTATAGTCTATTACTGTCCTGGTATAATGCATTACTGCCCTGTATTAGTGCATTATGCCCTGTTTAGTGTACTGTTATAAGTATACTGTCCTGTATAGTGTATTACTGTCCTGTTATAGTGTATAACTGTCCTGTCCTGTTATAGTGTATAACTCTCTGTTATGTGTATAACTCTCCTGTATAGTGTATAACTCTCCGTTATAGTGTATTATGTCCTGTCCTGTTATAGTGCCTTACTGTCCTGTTATAGTCTATACTGTCCTGGTATAAGAATACTGCCCTGTTATAGTGCGTTACTGCCCTGTTATAGTGTACTGTATAGTGTATACTGTCCTGTTATAGTGCATAACTGTCCTGTTATAATGTATTACTGTCCTGTTATAGTGCATTACTGCCCTGTTATAGGTTATACTGTCCTCTTATAGTGCATTACTACCCTGTTATAGTGTACTGTTATAGTGCATTACTGCCCTGTATAGTGCATTACTGCCTGTTATAGTGCATTAAGCCCTGTTTATAGTGCATTACACCCTGTTATGTGTAAGTTATAAGTATTTACTGCTCCGTATAGTGCATTACTGCCGCTTATAGTGCATTACTGCCTGTTATAGGTATATGTCCTGTCCTGTTAGTGTATTACCTGTTGTTGTATTACGTCCTGTTATAGTGTATATTGTCCTGTTTAATGTATTACTTGCCGTTATAATGTATTACTGTCCCCCTGTTATAGTGCATTACTGTCCTGTTATAGTGCATTACTGTCTTGTAAGTGCATTACGTCTGTTAAGTGCATACTGTCCTGTTTATAGTGCATTACTGTCCTGTTATGTGCATTTACTGTCCTGTTAATGTATTACTGTCCGTTGTAATGGGTATTACTGTCCTGTCCTGATACGTTGATTACTGGTCTGTTATAGTGTATATTGTCCTGTCCTGTTATAGTGTATTACTGTCCTGTTATAGTGTATTACTGTCCTGTCATGTTATAGTGTATACAGTCCTGGTAAAGTGTATTACTGTACTGTCCTGTTATAGTGTATCACTGTCCTGTTATAGTGCATTACTGTCCTGTATAGTGTATCTGTCCTGTCATGTTATAGTGTATTACTTCTGTTGTGTTTATGTCCTGTTATGGTGTATTACTTCCTGTATAGGTATTACTGTCCTGTCCTGTTATAGTGTATTACTGTCTGTTATAGTGTATACAGTCCTGTTTAAGTGTATTACTGTCCTGTTATGGTGTCTACTGTCCTGTTATGGTGTCTTACTGTCTGTTATGGTGTATTACGTTCCTGTTATAGTGTATTACTGTCTGTCATGTTATAGTGTATACTGTCCTGTGTAGTTGTATACAGTCCTGTTAAAGTGATTAATGTACTGTCTGATAGTGTATCACTGTCCTGTTATAGTGCATTACTGTCTGTTTAGTGTATTACTGTCTGTTATGGGGTATGGATTACTGTCTGTTATGTGTATTACTGTCTGTTAGGGGTATACTGTCATGTTATAGGTATACTGTCCTGTCTGTTATCGTGTACTGTCATGTTATAGTGTATTACAGTCCGTTAAAGTGTATTACTGTCCTGTTAAAGTGTATTACTGTCGGTTATGGGTGTCTTACTGTTCCGTTATGGTGTATTACTGTCCTGTTATAGTGTATTACTGTCCTGTCATGTTATAGTGTATTACTGCCTGTTATAGTGTATTACAAGTCCGTTGATAATTTTAGAGGCTGCTCAATAAACGCTAATATCTGCCACCATACACTATAGAAGATTAATGCCTACAGATTGCCCCATTGCAGCTAGTAGCAAATAATGTTAATAAATGCCTAGGTGCAATGAAAAATATGCCACTTGAGGCTCCGGCGAAAGAGCAAATATTTGTACCCCCTTCACAATTCTGTGTTGTTTTTTTATGGGGCCTCCCTATAGATCAATAGATAGCCGAGGATGGGAAATGAGCCCGCGTATTGACGAGTCAGGTTAGGATCTGGATGCACCTATATCTTATTCAACCATCAAATACTACTATACAAAACACCCGAATGAAAGTGTCAAAAAATAGTCCAATTGTAGTCATCGACCCTTAGTCGCCCCATAAGAGTCGGTAGCCTCCAATAATATTGAAACTTTAAATTTGGCCCCATATTCACTGCTGCATCTCAGAAGATTTAGCATAGAATGCCAATATCTGGATTGTTCTAAAGCCGACAAATTAACTACGACATTCCTCCGCCTCTCTTCCTTGCTTCCTTAGCTTTGTACAAGCGGTGGAGCGACTACCCCTCCCCCCCCCCCTCGAAACCGCCAAGCCTCACCCCTGGGTGTGCGCAGCTACAGATGCAAGTATTCACGAACAACGGCTCATGCCTTAGGCTCTGCCCCACTACCTCCCAGTCAGCGCACAAGGCCAATAGGAAGGCACGCTTGTTGCGAGCCTGTGCCTTCCTATTGGCCTCATCGCCGATGGGGAGGAGGAGGCAGAGCCTACCAGAGCAGCGTTGATCTGAGAGTCTGCTGTAGGCTGCGCAAACCCGCCCGGGTGAGGACTTAGCGGTTTCAGGTTCCTCACCCCTGGTAAAAGCTAAGGAACAAGAAGAGGAGCGGAGAGAGAGAAGGTGAAAATAATTGTCCTTTAAACAACGGTCTCCACCACAATGCATATTACCTCCAGAGGTGTGGGATGGATGGGTGGCCTTGCGCCCTGCCTTTGCTAACCTATTTATGGGTTGGTGGGAGGGCCCCCACCATCTTTGGAGGTAGCACAACCCGTATAGAAAACATATTAGATGGTATGGTCGCTATATAGATGATCTGCGTATTCATTTGGAAAGGAGACGTAAATACAATAAGGATTTCATTACATATGTAAATAAGAATGAGTTGAATTTGGTTAATGGCTAATTTTGATTCCAAACAGATACAGAAAAGATGTTGCAAAAAACACGTGTGGGCTAGCGAATAGCTGCCATCCTAGACAGACCATAAGAGGGATACCATATGGTCAATTATTAGACTACGCACAAAATTGTTCGAATGACGAATTATTTATAAAAGCCTCCCCAAAATTAAAAACAAGACTATTAAAGAGGAGATATGATAGGAAGCTAACAGAAAGAGCCTATAATTCAGCCAAAATTAATATCAAGAGAGGAACTGTTATTCCAGGGAAAAAAGAGAGCATAAAGAAGGAAGACAGGAAAACATACCTAGTAATGATTATAGTCTGGAGTTTAATCAAATTAAAAGAATAATACAGAGGCCATTTGCAATATTGAGAAGAGAACCAATTCTAAGACAAGTACTAAGAGACGCGTGTAAAGATGGTCTCAAGAAGAGCAAGGAGAAGCATCACCAAGCCTTGTTGGAATGATAGACTAAGGGGTAAAAAAAACAACCTGGTTAAATAATCCAGGGAAATTATCAATGTGGTAAAAATGTATGCCAAACGTGTCATAGGATAGAAATAGGAACAATATATAAATCAACTGTGACGGGAAAGATTTATAATATCCGGTATAGCATAAATGGGGCCTAGGCACTCCTCAGGCAATGTGCCAGTGTATTCCAGGTGCTGCTTCCCTCTGTCCTCTACCTCAAGGACTCCACGCGCATAACACAAGCAGAAAGGGTTGATGGAGAAGCGCACACTGTTTGTCAGAAAAATTCTGTTTATTGCATCACACAAACACACAACGTTTGGAGACGCTATGTCTGATGAAGGAGACATAGCATTCTCCAAAACGTTGTGTGTTTGTGTGATGCAATAAACAAGATTATAATATACCTGAATATGTAAACTGTGATACGAGCAATATTGTTTATCTAATCACCTGTACAAAATGCTAAAAACAATACATGGGAAGGCAAACACGATCCCTGAAAGACAGGTTTCGAGAACATCTAAATGCTATCGATAAACAGGATAAGAGATCCCCAGAAGGAAAACATTTCTCAGATTGTAATGGAGGTAATGCTACTAAATGTAAGGTACAAATTATCGAGAAAGTTAGATGTAGGTTAAGAGGAGGAGATCCTATAAAGCTGCTAATAAAAGAGAGGCCATTGGATCCTTGAGTTAGAAACAAGAGATACCGACAGAGCCTCAATTCAAGGTTCGATATCTCCTGTATAGTGTAATTTTGTAATGTTTGAAATTCCAATATCTTTGTTCGAAATAAGGTTCATCTATAAAGAGTATCAATTAAGAAATTCAATAGGAAGTAAACTAATGAGGAGTCATATAAACATATCAATAATAAAATAAAACACAAATAAAAAATAATAATGTATTACAGTATTAAAATTAATAAGGATAAATATATAAAAATAAAGACACTACTATTTCATTGTGAACAAAAGAAGGAAAAAGGAGGGAAATTTTTTTTATTGTGTATATGCCAACTAAATCTGAAACAGATGCAGTAAGAATAATTCTTGTGCTTGTAACTTATAGAGTTGACAATGTATTACAAAGTAACTGTTCAATTGGAATTACAAATATGTTTCAAAGTTTGTATCTAAAAAGTATGGAAAAAGTACTTATTTTAGAATTAACAGAATAAGAGCTTAGGTCAGGCCGGGGGAAAAAGCAATATGATTGTATGGTTTGACCGATATAGGGACTGGGCTAAAGGAGAAGGGTTAATAATTAAGTGAATATTTTGATTGGCCTGTTAGCCTTTTAAGTGATGTATTGTGGGTAAAACATGGCGTTCTATGAGTAAGGATGTGAAATCCGAAACGCGTAAGAAGACCATGCTGTGCCTATTTGTTTGCAATTTGGCAATTTTACCATGCACTAATAAAGAACGTAAAACTTTATCTGGATGTGAGCCATTAATTCTTGAGAGTCTGTGGGAGCGGTGCTAAGCTGTCCATTGGAGGAGAGAAGGAGGAGTTGATGTGATTAATAATGCATATTACAACTGATTTCTGGGAATGATCATGCCATAGAACACGTGGATTTCTAACAAAACTAGTTCTGTAAAAAATATTTGTTTGCTTTTTTCCAGATTCTAAGGGTCCCTGTTTTGTAATAGATCCATGAATTTACCTGTAATCACTACATCCTTATTTTTAAAAAGTATGGTTAAGGTATCTCACACCTAAAAATCAACTTTTTATATGAGGTAAAGGTAAATATACCACCTTCATCCCTAACTCCCTGCTCAATTAAAGGGACTGTCCACCCCTCTTTCAAAAATTCATATATTGTAGATTACCCCCCAAAACCTAGAGATTGTTTTGGCCAAAAGCTTTAAATCGGCCTCCAACGGAGCTATTATATTTACATGTCCCGCTCTCGCCACCGCGCGCTTCCGGGTTCTCAGTCAATCTCACTGGGGCCGCTCTGTTTCTTTTTGTGTTCCCGAGCAGCCGCAGTGGAGACTGCTCCGGGAATGGCAGTCAGAGATTGTGACGTCACCGGCCGACACTGACTGCCTACCCGGAAGTGCAGAGCCACGGCAGTGGAGCGAGGAGGAGCATGTAAAGTAAAAGCCTCGTGTGGGGCCGATTTAAAGCTTTTGGCCAAAACGAACTTTAGTTTTTGGGGAGGTTATCTACAATACATGTATTTTAAAGAAAGGGGTGGACATTCCCTTTAATGAAGAAGCGGAGGTAAGACATAGTATATTCATAGGGATGATATACTAAAATTGACTTTGCGTCATCTTAATATATAAATATATACATTTAGGTAGCACTTACTGAGGAGTGTGTGTGTTGTGCATGCCTTCAATACAATACTTGTTTTGCTCAGGCTCTGAACCATGATTGGCAATTTTCCTCCATACCAAACGTTAAAATTGAATACAGCATACAGCACACCAACTGTCAAACCATTCCAGCTACAGCAAAACTGCTTACAGAAATGCAAAGCATAAATGATGTTTCTGATTGGATATCTAATGAAATATGGGACAGATCAACAAAAAATGGTACAGTGATAGTTGGGATGAATTACAGTTCCATTAATGGGCAATTTAAATAAAAGAAAAAATTCTAGTGTACATAGCCTTTTAGCCTCCCAGGTTTGAATCAATACATTAAAAGGAATTGTTCACTTTTCGAGTTAACTATTCCTTTGAATGTTAAAATTAAGTGTATGTAAGCCAAAATTTTTCTCTTTTATTATAGGATTGTTTTACTTTTATATTATAATTGAAAAAACATAATACGAATAAACAAAAAAGAAGAACATTGCACATAAGCAGAAAACCCAGAATAGTATAACACAAGATTATTACTTTCTTTTTCTAAGAATGCAATGCAATATTTTAACAATGTTTGATACTTCTGCTCTTCATTAGTTTTTACTCACCTTACGCAGTATGTTCAGACGGTATTTGAGCTTAGCGTCTCTTCTTCAGACACTCTAATGTGGTGTTTCACCAACGAATCCACAGTTTTTCAGTCTTTCTATCTCTGCAGCAAGAGATTTTATTTCTGTCTCCTGTGACAAGTATTATGAAAGACTAAGAATGTAAAAGTAGAACTTGAAAAAGGAAATAAAATCATTACTTTGACTCAGTACATCAAACACAAACATTACTCATTAATGAATAACAGCAGTGAAATACATAGAAGAGGTTGCATCAGATTATAAAAACCTCTGATTTTATTTTTCAGTAAAGTCAAAATTAACTTACAGTAAAACAACGGTTTGAGCAACTCATTTTCATTCTGCATCTTTGTGATCTTTAAAGGGTCTCTCTACCCCTAAATTAAATTAACCTTTTACTAGTGTAGCTCACCCAATTTACTTTGCAAGAAAAGCTACAGAAAGTACTTACAGACCTTCAATTCCCCCCGAACTCTGTTCCGGCTCTCTGCTAGTCTTATGCAGCAGAAGGAGGCTGTTCTCCCCAGCACTATTCAGAGCACCTGGGGGGGAATGATGGTCTGTAAGTATCTCTCTGTGTCTTTTCTTGCAAAAGTAATAATGGCGATTGGGGGTGGGGGGATGGGGTGAGCTACATAATAAAAGGTACATAGCTTGTGGATGCAGTTCAGAAGCGAGAGGATCCGAGGGAGGGGGGCTTAACTTAATGCCAGAAACCTCTCAGAAGACAGAGAGGAAGCAGGGACCGGATATGCTCACTGATGCTTCCTTCTCATCACTTTTGGAACTTTGAACAGGCACTGCAGGAGAACCATTTGTAGCAGAGATGTATGGTAAGGATTTTTAAACACTACAGTGGGGCCAGTATGGTGGCCATGCCCTTTAAAATAATATTCTGTACTGCACTTCTTAGAATAGATAGAATAAAAATAATTGTAAAAAAAAATTAAAATTTGTCCAACAAACAAGCAACATTTAAAGGGCAACAGAGTAAAAACAAATAACCTTTTTTTAAATAAAAAACTAACAGGGAGATTCAATAAAAGTTCTTATCATTTAAAATAGTGCTAATTTTGCCCCAACCAATCAGATCTTAGTTTACATTTGAAAGCCAAACATCTGATTGGTTGGGGCAAAATTAGTACCATTTTAAATGATATGAACTTTTATTGAAAAACCCTGTAAGTGCACAGGGTTTATTAAGAGCAGTGAGATCCTCATTTATTACCTCTACATTTTCCTGTCTCATATTGCTCTTCCCCCTTGCATTTCTTGACCACTTTACTGTATCTCTCCATTTATGCCCTCAAAACTTTCTTGGCACCTTTTGCTTTTGACTAGGTTTTTTTTTGTCTCTCCCCTCTTATGTGTTTGTTATCTATTATCTTTTGGAATTGTTTTTACTTTGCAGTTAAACCTTTGTTAAATTCAGTACTGCCTGACCTGATGAAGAGTATAGCCTGCGAAAGTTTGTCAACTAATAAACTGTTAGTCCATACAAAAAGTATCACAGTACTCTTATTACTAAGAGGGGCAGAGCAAAAAATTAAATATTCAATTAAAAAAAACAAAAAAGACCTCATGCTTCCAGTCTAGTAGGTCCCATTTTTGTAAAGAGTATGTCCACCTAAGAAAACACTTTTGGATTTCAGTTTATTAAAGAACGGGAGGTAAAGGACCTTGGTTTTCACTCTGGAATTAGCTCCACTCCTCGCCCCCCTCCCTGTAGGGGTCTCGCAAGGCTCGGTGCTCTTCTTTTCTCCATTTACACCTATGGCCTTGACAACTCTTTAGTTCATTTGGGTTCCAGTATCACCTGTAAGCGGACGATAACCATATTTAAATCTCTGCCCCAGATCTCCCCACACTGAGATCCGGGTCCCCGACTGCCTTAGTGCCATCTCTGCCTTCATGTCTTCTGCTTCCTCTAAATTAATCATGGACAAGACTGAAATTGTCCTTTTCCCACCCTCACTATCTGTTCCCTCCCTAAGTCTTACTATTAATATTAACAACACACCCATATTCCCATGTCCGGTGCCGGGAATAACGCTAGATTTCGATCTTTCCTTCAAACCTCATGTCAATTCCTGTTGGCTCCAACTCAAAACATCTCCGCATTCGACCCTTGCTCTTGAAGGAAGCTACAAAATCCTAGTCCATGCCCTAATTAATCCCGGCTAGACTACTGCAACACACTCCTGTGTGGTTTAACAACAACTGCTGGCACCGCTTCAATCCATTCTCAACTCTGTGCCCGGCTCATTCATTTTCTTCTCGCTTCTTTAATGCCTCTCTCCTGTCAGTCCCCCCACTGGTTCCCCATCACACAAAGGATCCAGTTCAAAATGCTTACCTTATCCTTTAAAGCACTATCCAAAACAGCCCCTCCATATATCTCAGAGAGCGATCCAGCGATACCATCCCAGGCACAACCTCCGCTCCGCAAAGGATACCCCTCCTCTCATGCACCCTGGTCACCTATTCCCATGCCTGCATTCAGGACTTTACTTGTGCTGCCCCTCTGCTCTGGAACTCCCTTCCTCGTCTGTCTGTCACTCAACATCCCTTAACACCTTCAAATGTAACCTTAAAACCCATCTCTTTAGGCTAGACAATAACCTGGCCGAAACATTACCCCCTTACTACCCATATGATCCAATCCGCCTTTCACACTCCTGGCAATCTATTTACAGCCTACAATTCCCGTCATCTTATGTCTCATATATCCTTAGTCTGTAAGTTCTTTGGGCAGGGTCCTCTTTCTATTGTATCACAATATTGCTGTAAGACACTCCACACTCTGTTTACTTATATTATGTATTACCTGTGTACGTAATGTATAACTGTAATTATAAAGCACCACGGAAGATGCTGGTGCTATATAAACAATAATAATAATAATCATTACTCAGGTGAATGGAACCTGAGGAAGGTGTAAACACCCCTAAAACGTTGTGATTTTGATGTTAGTGGTCCGTATTTAACATTAATGATTTTAGAGTGTGAATCTCTCATCTTGTATCTTGTGATATATACATATTCCTACCATTTGGTAGGAGCCTTGAGGCATTGGCCCTATTCGGTATGTTGTGAATTGGAACTTTTTGTTCACCATTAATTTTATTTGTTATTTAATTTAAGTTTATTATTTCAGCACTAAAACAAAGACAAACATGTAATGCAGTAAAATAATGCATTCAATACAATACAGTTTCTGACAAGTCTTGTCATTGTGTACAAATAGACCTAAAGTGGCGCTTAACAATAATTCTAATGCAGATTTTGTTTCAAGAAATGGTTAATTTTACCCCAAACAGCTTTGTAAAATGTTTCAATGCAAAACTAAACTAACAAAAAGTATTCTAATATTCTAATAAAGCCCATTGAGTCACTTTTTGCAAAGACATAAGTGTTGTCGCCTGTCATAGGGCGTTTATCTGTGACTAATAATTGATCAATTAGGTGTCAGGGGTGTGTATAAAAAAAAACCCTAGTACACTAGACCTTCACATCAACTGCAAATAGACCTTGCAGACATGCCTAAGATTCACACCTGAGACTAAAGTGTTGATTATCAAGAGGCTGAAAACCAAACCACTGCTGATGTGGCGCAAACCTTCAATGTCTCTCAGCCTCAAGTTCAGAGGGAAAAGAAAAGATTTGAAGAGAATAGAGAAGTTTTTGACAAACCCAGGTCAGGCGGACCCGCAAGACAACTGCTCGAGAGAACCGTTTGTTGTGTCAACCAGAACAGTTTGTCGGATTCTGTCTGAAATGGCGTCCATGGTCGAATCAGTGCCCATAAGCCAGCACAAACAAAAGACAATTGAAAAAAACGTGTGGCATTTACCAAGTCCCACAGCCTGCTAAAAGGATGGACGCTGGAAAAGTGGCAAAAGGTGGATTTTTCAGATGAATCTTCTGTTGAATTACACCAAAGTCACGCAAATATTGCAGGAGACCTACTGGAACCCGCATGGAGCAAAGATTACTCAGAACACAGTGAAGTTTGGTGGAAGAAAATCATGGTCTGGGGTTACATCCAGTATGGGGGTGTGCAAGGGATCTGCAGGGTGGAAGGCACACATCAATAGTGTAAATACCAAGAAATCTTAGCTCGCTATATATTCCCAACCATAAAAAGGCCAAATTCTGCGCAGGATGGTGCTCCATCGCATACTTCCATCTCTACATCAAAGTTCCTTTAAAACGAAGAAAGATCATGCTCCAGGATTGGCCAGCCCAGTAACATGAACATCATTGAGCATATGTGGGGTAGGATGAAAGAGGAAGCATGGAAGACGAAGCCAAAGATATTGATGAACTCTGGGAGCATGCAAGACTGTTTCTGGCTATTCATGATGATTCATCTATTAATTGTATGAATCCTTGCCAAACGCTTGGATGCTGTCCTTCAAGTCAGGAAGTCATACAGATATTAAATTTGGATCTCACAGCACCACTAATTAATTGCTGACATTTTGGATTGGCTGCAAAGTAGATATTTTTGTATAGGCGACACTTTTGTCTTGCAACATTTTGACCTTTCTGTCTTGATTAAATGATAAATCTTTTTTCAGTGAAACTATTTTTTACCAGTACATTTAACATTATTTGGGAGGGCTTAGCTTTTCATATGAGCTATTTCTAACACCAATTAATCAATTAAAAATCAAGTTAATACCAGGAGTTACTGCAAAATACACAGGCGACAAGACTTTTGTCAGAAACTGTATATATAGCTAACAAAATGAGTTTAATATGTGTTTAAATAGACAATAATAGGTCTTTGAAGTAGGAGTAGGAAACCAGGGCATTGACTCTCAGCCAATCACAGATGCGGCTGCTAGTCGGCACCTACTGCTACTTCTGGGAACAGAGGCAGAGGGCGATAGAAAGAAGGTGGGTAAGTCGATTTCTGCCCTTTTAAATTTTAAATCCTAGAGTTGATGGGGGGTCCCCTACACTACATTTTATTTGGGGGTGAAGATGCTCTTTAATGTTGGACTTAATGTTGTAATTACCCATATCCTATGACTTACAGTGTACATTGTTATCAATTTTTATTTTAATCAATGTAGTATTAATCTACACAACAATGCATTAAAAATAACATTTTTACATATAATAAAACTGGATATGTATAAAAAAATTCTAGTACCAATTTTGAGGTACACCCAGGTGCAGTTTACACCTCAGGAGCATGTAGGCACAAAAGGCCTGGCACCCTTGCCCCACCCATTCACACAGATCACTCCCCCAAACCACACCCATTCTGTGGAAAAAATAGGCTTAGGGAATGCAGGGGTTGGGGGATGGTGACAGCCATCCCTAGGCGTTTGCCTACTGTGCCAGATGCCAGGCCGGGCACATGTCTATCTCTCTTAAGAGAAAACCTTTTAGAAACCTTTTTTAGGGGTTTCAGGCAATAATGTACCTTCAGATTTTATTAAAAGACACTGCCATACCCACTACTAGTTAAAATGGTAAATGTGATGAATAAAACAATTGTGTTCATTTAAGAATCCAACCTTTGCAGTATTTAGTTGCATTGTTATATGGAGAAGCACAGTTTTACCTGTACGTGACTTAATATACGCTGGTCTGCCAATTTCTTGCTTGAAGGACAACTAAAGCCTTCAAACAAATTTAGGTGGTGCTTAATTTTGCTGTGGCTTTTGAGATTTGGCCTCAATACCATAGTTGTGTACATTTTTTTCCAAGCATTTAAAGGCCCATACAGACATCCTACTTGACAGAAGAGGCCTGAAGCATTGGCGTTTCAGCCAAATATCATGCATGTATGAATACCCTTGGGCGTTGTTTATTAATCCGCTGTGGGATCAACAAAGATGTCCAAGTGAACGCACTACAGATGCACGACTACCAGCCGAAACAGCTGTTTGTAGGAGGTGTATCAGGCATTGGGCCTCGTCTGCCAAATCTGCCATCTGTATGTAGCTTTTTGGGGCCCATACACGCACCAATCCCACTCAATTGTTATTGGGATATCCCGATATAGTACGATCGTCAGTTCGAATATGGATTTCATACGATCATCACATGAAAATATTATCGGTCCAATGGTAAAATTTTATTGTACGTTCGATCGATAAAATGTTACCATTGGACCGATAACATTTTGTTAGTGTATGGGCCCCATAGTCTGTTTTAGCCCTGACATAGTACAATCCAGAGCTCCTGCAGGAACTTGTTACAACAGGTTACCACCCACTAGAAGTCTTTAGCCAATCATGTAACAGCAGAGAAAAGACAGCTTGGAAACTTCTCATGGATGCACAGAAAGCAGGAAGTGTTATTCAATCAAGGAATCTCACAAACGGATATGTTAATGGGGATGCTATAAGGTTATTGGGATTTGCTCATTGGGGTTTAGCCATCTGATTGCAGTTGTTGCTAATTCACGTTCGCCCCAGTAACCCTAGAGCGGGTCGCTCCAATCAGGGGTGCGTAATGACTAAACGTGTTCCCTTCCAAGGGCCTGACCTGCCGCTTCAGCTCTCCTCATAGAAACACACCGGCACCTCCATTCTCTGCACACACAAGCCGGACAGGCAGACAAGGGGGCGGCCTGAAAGAAAAGGAAACGGAAGCGCATGGAAGGTCCGGCCATGGGGGTGGGACAAGAATGTACGAGGCTGAAAGAAGGTACAGGAAGTGGGAAACACGCAGCTGTAGTTATGGATCTGATCATATGTGCACTGGGCGCAGAGACTAAAATACATTATTGTTCTGTTATAGTGCATTATCGTTATAGGTACTGTCCTGTATAGTGTATTACTGTCCTGTTATAGTGATTACTTTCCGTTATAGTGCATACTGCCCTGTTATAGTGCAAACTGTCCTGTTATATTTGATATCTGTCCTGGTATTAATGCATTATTGTCCTGTTATAGTGCATTACTGCCCTGTTATAGTGCTTACTGCCTGTATAGTGCATACTGTCCTGTTATAGTGTACTGTTATATGTATTACTGCCCTGTTATAGTGCATAACTGTCCTGTTATAGTGCATAACTGTCCTGTTATAGTGCATAACGTCCTGTTATAGTTGTATAACTGTCTGTTATAGTGTATAACGTCCTGTTATAGTGGTAAAATGTCCTGGTATAGTGTAAACTGTCCTGTTATAGTGTTATAAACTGTCCTGTTAGAGTGTATAAAACTGTCATGTGATGTGTATGTATAACTGTCCTGTTATAGTGTATAACTGTCCTGTTATAGTGTATTACTGTCCTGTCCTGTTATAGTGCATTACTGTCCTGTTATAATGCATTACTGCCCTGTTATAGTGCGTTGCTGCCCTGTTATAGTGTACTGTTATAATGTATTACTTCCCTGTTATAGTGCATTACTGTCCTGTTATAGTGCATTACTGTCCTGTTATAGTGCATTACTGTCCTGTTATAGTGCATTACTGTCCTGTTATAGTCTATTACTGTCCTGTTATAATGCATTACTGCCCTGTTATAGTGTACTGTTATAATGTATTACTTCCGTTATAGTGCATAACTGTCCTGATATCGTGTATTACTGTCCTGTTATAGTGTATTATTGTCCTGTCCTGTTATAGTGTATTACTGTCCTGTTATAATGTATTACTGTCCTGTCATGTTATAGTGTATTACTGTCCTGTTAGTTTATTACTGTCCTGTTATAGTGCATTACTGTCCTGTTATAGTGTATTACTGTCCTCTTATAGTGTATTACTGCCCGGTTATAGTGCATTACTGCCCTGTTATAGTGTGCTGTTATAGTGCATTACTGCCCTGTTATAGTGCATTACTGCCGTTATAGTGCATTACTGTCCTGTTAGTGTATTACTGTCCTGTCCTATTATAGTGTATTACTGTCCTGTTATAGTGTATTACTGTCCTGTTATAGTGTATTACTGTCCTGTTATAATGTATTACTGTCCTGTTATAGTGCATTACTTCCCTGTTATAGTGCATTACTGCCCTGTTATAGTGCATTACTGTCCTGTTATAATGCCTTATGTGTCCTGTTATATGTGCATTACTTGCCCTGTTATAGTGCATTACTGTCCTGTTATAGTGTATTACTGTCCTGCCTTTTAAGTCTATACTGTCCTGTTTAGTCTAAACTGTCCTGTTATAGTCTATAACTGTCCTGTTATAGTCTATAACTGTCCTGTTATAGTGTATAACTGTCCTGTTATAGTGTATTACTGTCCTGTCCTGTTATAGTGCATTACTGTCCTGTTATAGTCTATTACTGTCCTGTTATAGTCTATTACTGCCTGTTATAATGCATTACTGCCCTGTTATAGTGCATTACTGCCCTGTTATAGTGTACTGTATATGTATTACTGTCCTGTTATAGTGTATTACGTCCTGTTATAGTGTATAACTGTCCTGTCCTGTTATAGTGTAATAACTCTCCTGTTATAGTGTATAACTCTCCTGTTATAGGTATAACTCTCCGTTAGTGTATTACTGTCCTGTCCTGTTATAGTGCATTACTGTCCTGTTATAGTCTATACGTCCTGTTATATGCATTACTGCCTCTGCCTGTTATAGTGCGTTACTGCCCTGTTATGTGTTACTGTTATAGTGTATTACTGTCCGTTATAGTGCATAACTGTCCTGTTAAATGTATTACTGTCCTGTTATAGTGCATTACTGCCCTGTTATAGTTTATTACTGTCCTCTTATAGTGCATTACTACCCCCGTTATAGTGTACTGTTATAGTGCATTACTGCCATGCATTACGCTGTTATAGCATTAGCCTTTATAGTGCATTACTGCCCTGTTATAGTGCATTACTACCCTGTTATAGTGAAGTTATAAATTATTACTGCCCTGTTATAGTGCATTACGCCTGTTATAGTGCATTACTGCCCTGTTATAGTGTAATTACTGTCCTGTCCTGTTAGTGTATTACTGTCCTGTTAGTGTATTACTGTCCTGTTATAGTGTATTATTGTCCTGTTATAATGTATTACTGCCCTGTTAATATGTATTACGCTGTTATTGCATTACTGCCCTTTATAGTGCATTACTGTCCTGTTTATAGTGCATTACTGTCCTGTTATAGTGCATTACTGTCCTGTTTATAGTGCATTACTGTCCTGTTATAGTGCATTACTGCTCCTGTCTAATGTATTACTGTCTGTTGTAGTGATTACTGTCCTGTCCTGATATCGTGTATTACTGTCCTGTTATAGTGTATTATTGTCCTGTCCTGTTTTATAGTGTATTACTGTCCTGTTATAGTGTATTACTGTCCTGTATGTTTAGTGTATTACAGTCCTGTTAAAGTGTATTACTGTACTGTCCTGTTATAGTGTATCACTGTCCTGTTATAGTGCTTACTGTCCTGTTTAGTGTATTCTGTCCTGTCATGTTATAGTGTATTACTGTCCTGTTATGGTGTTTACTGTCCTGTTTGGTGTATTACGTCCTGTTATATATTGTATTACTGTCCTGTCCTGTTATAGTGTATTACTGTCCTGTTATAGGTATTAAGTCCTGTTTAAAGTGTATTACTGTCCTGTTATGGTGTCTTACTGTCCTGTTATGGTGTCTTACTGTCCTGTTATGGTGTATTACTGTCCGTTATGTGTATTACTGTCCTGTCATGTTATAGTGTATTACTGTCCTGTTTAGTGTTTACAGTCCTGTTAAAGTGTTAATGTATGTCCTGTTTATAGTGTATCATGTCCTGTTATAGTGCATTACTCTGTCCTGTTATAGTGTATTACTGTCCTGTTTATGGTGTATTACGTCCGTTATGGTGTTTATGTCCTGTTTATGGTTATTACTGTCCTGTTATAGTGTATTACGTCTGTCCTGTCCTGTCATGTTATAGTGTATTACTGTCCTGTTCTAGTGTAATTACAGTCCTGTTAAAGTGTATTACTGTCCTGTTAAGTGTATTACTGTCTGTTATGGTGTCTTACTGTCCTGTTATGGTGTTTACTGTCCTGTTATAGTGTAATTACTGTCCTGTCATGTTATAGTGTATTACTGTCCTGTTCTATGTTTACTCTTAAGTGTATAATTACGTCCTGTTATAGGTGTTCACTGTCCTGTTATAGTGCATTACTGTCCTGTATAAGTGTATTACTGTCCTGTCATGTTATAGTGTATTACTGTCCTGTTATGGTGGTATTACTGTCCTGTTATGTGTATTACTGTCCTGTTATGGTGTATTACTGTCCTGTTATGTGTATTACTGTCCTGTTATGGTGTATTACTGTCCGTTTATGGTGTATTACTGTCCTGTTATTAGTGTATTACTTGTCCTGTTATAGTGTATTACTGCCTGTCCTGTTATGGTATTACTGTCCTGTTATGTGTAGTACTGTCCTGTTATAGTGTATTACTGTCCTGTTATAGTGTATTACGTCCTGTTATAGTGTATTACTGTCCTGTTATAGTGTATACAGTCCTGTTTAGTGTATTACAGTCCTGTTATAGTGTATTACAGTCCTGTAAAGTGTATCACTGTCCTATGTTGTTATAGTGCATTCTGTCTTGTTATAGTGTATTACTGTCCTGTCATGGTTATAGTGTATTACTGTCCTGTTAGTTTATTACTGTCCTTTTATAGTGTATTACTGTCCTTTATAATGTATTACTGTCCTGTTATATACTGCCCTGTCCTGTTATAGTGTATTACTGTCCTGTTATAGTGTATTACTGTCCTGTTATAGTGTATTACTGTCCTGTTATAGTGTATACTGTCCTGTTGTAGTGTATTACTGTCCTGTTAGTGTATTACTGTCCTGTAGTGTATTACTGTCCTGTAGTATAGTGTATTACTGTCATGTTATAGTGTATTACTGTCCGTTATAGTGTATTACTGTCCTGACCTGTTTTTATAGTGTATTACTGTCCTACTATAGTGTACTATTGTCCTGCTATAGTATATTATGTCCTGTTTAGTGTTATTGCTGTCCTGTCCTGATATAGTGTATTGCTGTCCTGTCCTGCCATAGTGTATTGCTGTCCTGTCCGCCATAGTGTCCCCTGGATTCCCTCCACAAAGATCTCCAAAGCGGCGCAGCCTCCACAATCTGTACAGTGACATTTTTAAACAGCTGATCGCACGTATGAAGGAAACAAACGCGCGATCAGCTGTTTAAAACCGGACCTGAACTGGAAGCTGATCGCACGTATGTTTCCTTCATACGTGCGATCAGCTGTTTAAAAACGGCTGGTCACTGTACAGATTATGTGGTTGTGGTGGGCTCTACTAGTTCGGGCCCTCCATGCGGGGGCGGTAGTTACGCTACTGCCACCCCGGCGTAAGTATTTAACTCCAGCTATTAGCTGGCCTTAATTCTTACGTGTAAACAGCTGCGTAGCCTTTGGTAAAGTGGTTTGCGCCAGCTGCACGAGTGCCTCTCCGTACTCACGCGCCGCCTCAAAGTGAGACTTAACATTATAATTGGTTAGCGCAATGTAAGGAGCAGAAAGGAGTGCTGCAGTTACGTAAATGAGGCTGTAGGTGTGCAGTGTCCTTTGTTCATGTTCATATCGATGTTTTAGAGTTCAGCGATCACTTTCTTGCGCATGTTTTCTTATGGTGCAACAACGCACAAGCGTACAGTACCGTCCGATCTTGTGCGGCCTCAACATTACGTCTAAATTTCAGTGGCTGCATTTTCCTAACAGCTTAAAATCTGTAAAATGCCTTTAAAATGTTTGTGTGTAACCTAGCCTGGCCTTTATAATTTTTGTGTCTAAATTTCTCTGTTCTTTTGAAAGGGGGTGAGAAAATAAATGACTTTTTATATATTAAAAAAAAAAATTTCAAATGTTACATTTAAATAGATGTGCATATACTTCAAATCAGATATTTTTATTGTATATTTATTTTACCGTAATATTATTGGACATTCCCTCTAAACTAAGGCTGGGTACACATTTAGGGACTATTTGTCCTGTCCCAAGCAAGTGCTCTGCCGGGGCAAATGTCCGTTGGCCGCGGGCGAATTGCGAATGATCAACATTGCGGTCCCATAGGGAACCACGTGATCGATAATTATTTTCCGACATGATCGAGGCCGGCTGCCGCCCCACACCAGGAGATATTTTCGGCCGACCAAAAGTGCCGTGAATAGGTTGGTTGACCGAAAATATCTTCTGGTGTGTACCCAGCCTAACGTAACTTGAAACACATCCATCACCAAGCACATGACATTTCAGAAGCAGCATCACTATTTCTTCTTGGCCAAGCAGGACTCCATCCATGCTCAGACTGAGTGTCATCACAGAGCTGAGAACGAATGCTGAAAGTTTTGGAGCTCATCTGCTCCTCCAAATCTTGCGTTTAATATTAACCTGCAAAAAACAAAAATATCCATCTTATAGAGCTAATTGCCAAACATGGTAACAGTCTCTTTACTGTGTTATTTTAAGGGAAAGTCCAGCCCTCAAATGAAAACTTATATACAAGTTAATCACCCCCCCCCTTGTAAAATCAAGTTTAGTTTAATAGTAAGATGCCGCTTTAAAAATATTTTCCCCCCCCCTCCTTTTATTTCACCTAGGTCCCTGCTGAGTTCTACCTGTGTGGCTGTAAAGTTGGTGACATTTTGGATGTAAGGTAAGCGGTGAGCTCCTCCCTCTAAGAGTTGCTTGCTTCCCCTCTTCCTTTAGTCTCCAAATACGTGCTTGTGATGTCCGTGTGCGCGTTCGTGTGCGTGCATGACGTCACATTGCACGCAAAGCAGTGTCAAGCGCATTCATTGGTGCATGCGCGCAACGTCATCACAACACACTTGCACACCACGGCACGTGACATCACGCACACCCATGAACGTGCTTGACGAACGAGCATGGACATCACAAGCACGTATCTGGAGGCTAAGGAAAGAGGGGAAGCAAGCAACTTGCTTTACCTTTACATCCAGATGTCACCAACTTTACAGCTCAGGAGGGACCTAGGGGAAATAAAAAGGGGGGACAGATTTTTTAAAGCGACATATTACAATAACTAAATAAACTAAACTTGATTTTAAACCCTAAACTGTAATAGTTTGAAATCTGAAATATATCTGACCTGAAATCTGTTCTGCCCCTGTTTCTGCTTCCTGGTTCTTGCAACTGTCAGTTATGGATTTGACTGAATGCTAATCCCCTAGCTGCCTCTTCTGCTCAAGCTCAGTACAGGTCTCTAAAGTGCTCAGTTTCCAAGAAGTATCCAGAAGCATAGCAGGCATATAGTAATGAATTCAGAAGACAAGTAGGATATATCACATATTTTAAAGAGGTCATTCTTTATTATGAGGGTGTTGTCCTTTAAATTGAGAAATGGCCTTAAAGATTGAAATGCTTTCTTTGGTTGGTGGTGTAGTAAGACAGCAACTACCACAAATGGCATTAAAGTTTCATTGCTACTAAAAGCAGGGTTATACATTTGGATAAAACATACACTTATTGTCCACTAATTGTGACTGGTTGAAGGGTTTTTACATCATACAGTAGATCTGTCAACGACATGTACAGATGGTTTAAGCCTGGATTGTGAGATAAATGAATCTGTGACATGCTGAAATAACTTGTGTTATGCATGGCTCAGAAAACCACCAAAATTGGTTTAAAGGGGAACTTAAGTATTCAGACATTGTTTGATTAGACAGAACACATTCACGTTGATATGACACACTGGGTTTCACCTTTGCTGTGGCTGTTGAATGATATATGAAATTAACCTGTGCGTTAAGGCATAGCTCCCATAATCACCAAACAGTGTGGCCTGTGACAGTTGCAGGCACTGCATGTGATTCTTGTGTTCAGAAGCGTGGGAAAATGGTGTTCAGTGTGGCCTAGCCCTTAACCCTTTGTGAAAAGAAAAGTGAAATGGGACATGTACTGGCAACCATATGGATGCCTTCTTAGTTGTTGAATCTGCTTTATACATGTATGTAAATGCAAGTTACTGAAATAGTATCTTGAATAGTATCTTGCAATGCATGGATTTTCAGTGGAGGAATGTGTAAATAAAAAAATTAAAAGGGGAGAAAGATTTCAGAAAAGTTAGGATTTAATTTTTGGAAGAATTTCCCACTTTATCTTCTAAATAGAAATCCTCAAACCTGCCAGGTTTCATTATGCCAGCAGTCGTATACAACTTTTGATGAAAGTTTCTGGGCAAAATTTGTTTGCAACATTATTTTGTTATAAGTTTTAACGAAAAATTTGCATTTGAAAGCTGTATTTCACCAAATAAATAGTATGTCTACCCCCCAAATAAAAATTTCAGATTCAATAGAAGACTACCCAAAACCTAGCCCTTCTAAACCGTTCTTTGAGGCTTGTAAGTATACTACCAGCCTTGTTCACGGAACAGCAGAGTCGGGCCAGCATCGGCTTCAAAGATTGGCTGAGACATCGTGTCTCGGCCAATCACTCATACCACTGCTGGTCCAGTCCAGTCCAATCACTCATACCACTGCTGTCCAGTCCTCTCGCTATTGGGTAGTTTGGGTTTATGCTTAATTGCAAACTCGCAAATTTAAAATGTGTTGAGACGTGTAATAGAATCAATGATCCATTGAATCTATGTCTGAATCTGTCTCAGTAGTGTATGGCTGGCACAAAGCTGGGTACAAACATTTGTAGAGATTTTATAGAGGATGACAGGCAGATTTCATTGGAAGCAGTCTTTCATCAGCTACAAAAATAATGTACACGTTACCAATATGATCACCCAATTCTTTGAATATGAATAAAGATCGTAAATAGGTAAATCGCCCCCAATGTTAGCTGAGAGATAGGCGTCTAACTTAAATTGCTGCTTGTTAAACAATTAAATCTGTATGCAGTTGCAGCTTAATGCAGTGCTTTTGACAGTAAATGTGCACCTTTTTAAAATGAATGACGAAAAAAAAGACACCAACAAAATACACAACCTGCAGGAGAGAAGAAATTACCGCGGATCGGTCACACACAATGCAAGGGACTGGGATGCGTTGGAGAATGTCAGTGGCGTCTGAGACTGTCAGCAGCGCTGGATCGATCCCTAGTATGTTTATTTCCCTCTACTGCAGGTTTTACAGAAGAACAGGAGATAAGATATAGCTAATTTACCTCCCGTTCTTCAGTTAAACTGAATAAATCAGTTAAAAAATGCTGGACAGCAGTGTAAAATAAAACTTTGTTCAACATGCACTACAGTGGCTGCTTGGCTGTTCCTTTACCTGGCAGTAACTTAAACATTCAGTCTCCACTCAGCATCCTTGGTGCTTCTCTATG
Source organism: Hymenochirus boettgeri (assembly GCA_019447015.1). Lineage (NCBI taxonomy): Eukaryota > Metazoa > Chordata > Amphibia > Anura > Pipidae > Hymenochirus > Hymenochirus boettgeri. The sequence continues at coordinate 63,295,475 of CM033471.1, forward strand.
GTACTTACCTTCTTTACCTTGTTTATGCTGTGTTGACATTTAATAATGTGCTGCCTGTATATATTGGGGACCATTACTGATTATTTACAGTATACTATGCAATTTTTACTCACTATAAAGTTGCAATATGTGACCCTCTTTAGCCCTATAATTCTATATGTGACCAGTGGTATGTGTACATCTGTGATTGGCCATGCTCTGCTATTTAGCCCTTGCTCCTGTCCTGTTATAGTGTATTACTGTCCTGTTATAGTGTATTACTGTCCTGTTGTAGTGTATTACTGTCCTGTTAGTGTATTACTGTCCTGTTAGTGTATTACTGTCCTGTCATGTTATAGTGTATTACTGTCATGTTATAGTGTATTACTGTCCTGTTATAGTGTATTACTGTCCTGACCTGTTATAGTGTATTACTGTCCTACTATAGTGTACTATTGTCCTGCTATAGTATATTATTGTCCTGTTAGTGTATTGCTGTCCTGTCCTGATATAGTGTATTGCTGTCCTGTCCTGCCATAGTGTATTGCTGTCCTGTCCTGCCATAGTGTCCCCTGATTCCCTCCACAAAGATCTCCAAAGCGGCGCAGCCTCCACAATCTGTACAGTGACATTTTTAAACAGCTGATCGCACGTATGAAGGAAACAAACGCGCGATCAGCTGTTTAAAACCGGACCTGAACTGGAAGCTGATCGCACGTATGTTTCCTTCATACGTGCGATCAGCTGTTTAAAAACGGCTGGTCACTGTACAGATTATGTGGTTGTGGTGGGCTCTACTACTGTTCGGGCCCTCCATGCGGGGGCGGTAGTTACGCTACTGCACCCGCGCGTAAGTATTTAACTCCAGCTATTAGCTGGCCTTAAATTCTTACGTGTAAACAGCTGCGTAGCCTTTGGTAAAGTGGTTTGCGCCAGCTGCACGAGTGCCTCTTCCGGTACTCACGCAGCCGCCTCAAAGTGAGACTTAACATTATAATTGGTTAGCGCAATGTAAGGAGCAGAAAGGAGTGCTGCAGTTACGTAAATGAGGCTGTAGGTGTGCTAGTGTCCTTTGTTCTGCAATCCGATTTTTAGAGTTCATGCGATCACTTTTCTTGCGCATGTTTTCTTATGGTGCAACAACGCACAAGCGTACAGTACCGTCCGATCTTGTGCGGCCTCAACATTACCGTCTAAATTTCAGTGGCTGCATTTTCCTAACAGCTTAAAATCTGTAAAATGCCTTTAAAATGTTTGTGTGAACCTAGCCTGGCCTTTATAATTTTTTGGTCTAAATTTCTCTGTTCTTTTGAAAGGGGGTGAGGAAATAAATGACTTTTTATATATTAAAAAAAAAAATTTCAAATGTTACATTTAAATAGATGTGCATATACTTTCAAATCAGATATTTTTATTGTATATTTATTTTACCGTAATATTATTGGACATTCCCTCTAAACTAAGGCTGGGTACACATTTAGGGACTATTTGTCCTGTCCCAAGCAAGTGCTCTGCCGGGGCAAATGTCCGTTGGCCGCGGGCGAATTTGCGAATGATCAACATTGCGGTCCCATAGGGAACCACGTGATCGATAATTATTTTCCGACATGATCGAGGCCGGCTGGCCGCCCCACACCAGGAGATATTTTCGGCCGACCAAAAGTGCCGTGAATAGGTTGGTTGACCGAAAATATCTTCTGGTGTGTACCCAGCCTAACGTAACTTGAACAATCCATCACCAAGCACATGACATTTCAGAAGCAGCATCACTATTTCTTCTTGGCCAAGCAGGACTCCATCCATGCTCAGACTGAGTGTCATCACAGAGCTGAGAACGAATGCTGAAAGTTTTGGAGCTCCATCTGCTCCTCCAAATCTTGCGTTTAATATTAACCTGCAAAAAACAAAAATATCCGATCTTATAGAGCTAATTTGCCAAACATGGTAACAGTCTCTTTACTGTGTTATTTTAAAGGGAAAGTCCAGCCCTCAAATGAAAACTTATATACAAGTTAATCACCCCCCCCTTGTAAAATCAAGTTTAGTTTAATAGTAAGATGCCGCTTTAAAAATATTTTCCCCCCCCCTCCTTTTTATTTCACCCTAGGTCCCTGCTGAGTCTACCTGTGTGGCTGTAAAGTTGGTGACATTTTGGATGTAAAGGTAAGGCTGGTGAGCTCCTCCCTCTAAGAGTTGCTTGCTTCCCCTCTTCCTTTAGTCTCCAAATACGTGCTTGTGATGTCCGTGTGCGCGTTCGTGTGCGTGCATGACGTCACATTGCACGCAAAGCAGTGTCAAGCGCATTCATTGGTGCATGCGCGCAACGTCATCACAACACACTTGCACACCACGGCACGATGACATCACGCACACCCATGAACGTGCTTGACGAACGAGCATGGACATCACAAGCACGTATCTGGAGGCTAAGGAAAGAGGGGAAGCAAGCAACTTGCTTTACCTTTACATCCAAGATGTCACCAACTTTACAGCTCAGGAGGGACCTAGGGGGAAATAAAAAGGGGGGACAGATTTTTTAAAGCGACATATTACAATAACTAAATAAACTAAACTTGATTTTAAACCCTAAACTGTAATAGTTTGAAATCTGAAATATATGTCTGACCTGAAATCCTGTTGCCCCTGTTTCTGCTTCCTGGTTCTTGCAACTGTCAGTTATGGATTTGACTGAATGCTAATCCCCTAGCTGCCTCTTCTGCTCAAGCTCAGTACAGGTCTCTAAAGTGCTCAGTTTCCAAGAAGTATCCAGAAGCATAGCAGGCATATAGTAATGAATTCAGAAGACAAAGTAGGATATATCAACATATTTTAAAGAGGTCATTCTTTATTATGAGGGTGTTGTCCTTTAAATTGAGAAATGGCCTTAAAGATTGAAATGCTTTCTTTGGTTGGTGGTGTAGTAAGACAGCAACTACCACAAATGGCATTAAAGTTTCATTGCTACTAAAAGCAGGGTTATACATTTAAGGATAAAACATACACTTATTGTCCACTAATTGTGACTGGTTGAAGGGTTTTGTACATCATACAGTAGATCTGTCAACGACATGTACAGATGGTTTAAGCCTGGATTGTGAGATAAATGAATTCTGTGACATGCTGAAATAACTTGTGTTATGCATGGCTCAGAAAACCACCCAAAATTGGTTTAAAGGGGAACTTAAGTATTCAGACATTGTTTGATTAGACAGAACACATTCACGTTGATATGACACACTGGGTTTCACCTTTGCTGTGGCTGTTGAATGATATATGAAATTAACCTGTGGGCGTTAAGGCATAGCTCCCATAATTCACCAAACAGTGTGGCCTGTGACAGTTGCAGGCACTGGCATGTGATTCTTAAGTGTTCAGAAGCGTGGGAAAATGGTGTCAGTGTGGCCTAGCCCTTAACCCTTTGTGAAAAGAAAAGTGAAAATGGGACATGTACTGGCAACCATATGGATGCCTTCTTAGTTGTTGAATCTGCTTTATACATGTATGTAAATGCAAGTTACTGAAATAGTATCTTGAATAGTATCTTGCAATGCATGGATTTTCAGTGGAGGAATGTGTAAATAAAAAAATTAAAAGGGGAGAAAGATTTCAGAAAAGTATGGATTTAATTTTTGGAAGAATTTCCCACTTTATCTTCTAAATAGAAATCCTCAAACCTGCCAGGTTTCATTATGCCAGCAGTCGTATACAACTTTTGATGAAAGTTTCTGGGCAAAATTTGTTTTGCAACATTATTTTGTTATAAGTTTTAACAGAAAAATTTGCATTTGAAAGCTGTAATTTCACCAAATAAATAGTATGTCTACCCCCCAAATAAAAATTTCAGATTCAATAGAAGACTACCCAAAACCTAGCCCTTCTAAACCGTTCTTTGAGGCTTGTAAGTATACTAACCAGCCTTTGTTCACGGAAGCAGCAGAGTCGGGCCAGCATCGGCTTCAAAGATTGGCTGAGACATCGTGTCTCGGCCAATCACTCATACCACTGCTGGTCCAGTCCAGTCCAATCACTCATACCACTGCTGGTCCAGTCCTCTCTGCTATTGGGTAGTTTGGGGTTTATGCTTAATTGCAAACTCGCAAATTTAAAATGTGTTGAGACGTGTAATAGAATCAATGATCCATTGAATCTATGTCTGAATCTGTCTCAGTAGTGTATGGCTGGCACAAAGCTGGGTACAAACATTTGTAGAGATTTATAGAGGATGACAGGCAGATTTCATTGGAAGCAGTCTTTCATCAGCTACAAAAATTAATGTACACGTTACCAATATGATCACCCAATTCTTTGAATATGAATAAAGATCGTAAATAGGTAAATCGCCCCCAATTGTTAGCTGAGAGATAGGCGTCTAACTTAAATTGCTGCTTGTTAAACAATTAAATCTGTATGCAGTTGCAGCTTAATGCAGTGCTTTTGACAGTAAATGTGCACCTTTTTAAAATGAATGACGAAAAAAAGACACCAACAAAATACACAACCTGCAGGAGAGAAGAAATTTACCGCGGATCGGTCACACACAATGCAAGGGACTGGGGATGCGTTGGAGAATGTCAGTGGCGTCTGAGACTGTCAGCAGCGCTGGATCGATCCCTAGTATGTTTTATTTCCCTCTACTGCAGGTTTTACAGAAGAACAGGAGATAAGATATAGCTAATTTACCTCCCGTTCTTCAGTTAAACTGAATAAAATCAGTTAAAAAATGCTGGACAGCAGTGTAAAATAAAACTTTGTTCAACATGCACTACAGTGGCTGCTTGGCTGTTCCTTTACCTGGCAGTAACTTAAACATTCAGTCTCCACTCAGCATTCCTTGGTGCTTCTCTATGGTACTTACCTTCTTTACCTTGTTTATGCTGGTGTTGACATTTAATAATGTGCTGCCTGTATATATTGGGGACCATTACTGATTATTTACAGTATACTATGCAATTTTTACTCACTATAAAGTTGGCAATATGTGACCCTCTTTAGCCCTATATATCTATATGTGACCAGTGGTATGTGTACATCTGTGATTGGCCATGCTCTGCTATTTAGCCCTTGCTCTTAAATTGTTTAAATTAATTATCCCCTAATTTAAAGTGTATATGTGACCAGTGGTATGTGTACATCTGTGATTGGCCATGCTCTGCTATTTAGCCCTTGCTCTTAAATTGTTTAAATTAATTATCCCCTAATTTAAAGTGTATGTTCACCTTGCAACTGGTCAATTACCTGCACCAATATATTAGGGTTTGGGGCAGGCCCCTCCCTCCATGTAGTCAATCAGGGCTGTGATTGCTGACATCACAACTAATGATTGACTGCTATTTCACCTGCTGCCTTCTCTGCACATGCTCTTAGAGCAGAGGGAGGAGGCAGATACTTTTGGTAAAACTTATCATTAAAGTCATGTGTATTAAAGTGTATGAATAAATTACAGGATCATAAAAAATGTATGTTTGCAAATGCGATAAGCCTGGCTGACAAAATGGGTGAATTGGATATTATGGCGTTTAATGAAAAGTATGATGTAATAGGTATAGCAGAAACGTGGTTGAACAGTTCTCACTACTGGGCTGTAAATTTAGAAGGATACACCTTGTTTAGGCAGGACAGAGAAAAAAGGAAAGGGGGAGGAGTATGTGTTTATGTTAAAAAAGAATTGAAGCCAAATTTAAAAGAAGAGGTAACTGGCGATATGGATGTTAAAGTGGAGGCAATATAGGTGGAATGAGGAAACGGGGTAATGTCATTGTTGGTGTCTACTATAAGCTATCAAATGCTAGCAGAGAGGAAGTGAGTCGGCTTCATGTGCAGTTGGCAAGGGCTGCAAGTTTGGGAAGTGTGCTCATTATGGGGGACTTTAATTTCCCAGATATTGATTGGTGTAGTGGAACTGCCACCACAGAAAAAGGTGATGAGTTCCTGAATTTGCTGCAGGATAATTTTCTCTCATGGCTGGTTGAAGTTCCTACTGGAAAAGGAGCTCTGTTGGATCTGGTAATATCTAACATTGTGGAGCGTATTATAGGCATAAAGGTAACTGGAGGCTTAGGGAATAGTGACCATGAAATAAGTGTCATTTGGAGTATGTTATCGAAAGGAAAAATGTGTTAACAAGGACTTTTAATTTCAGGAAGGCAAATTTTCCCAGGTTAAAAGTAGCTCTTCAGAATGTCAACTGGGATATGGTATTATCAGGTTACGGTACTGAATAGAAATGGACTGTGTTTAAGGGGATTTTAAGCCAGTTCACATCTAAATTTATAACCTTGGGAAATAAATGTAAAAAAATTAAATCTGAGCCTATGTGGCTGAATTCTGATGTAAAGAGGCAAATGGAAAGGAAGAGGGAACGGAAAGGGCCTTTAGGGATTATATAAACTGTAACAAGGAGTGAAAGAAAGCAATCAAACTAGCTAAAATTAATAATGAAGTTAGGATAGCTGAACAAAGTATATTAATAGTAAGAAGATGAGGACTGAGAATGTGGCACCATTAATTAATGGGATAAGCTAGTTAAGGAGGATGGCGATAAAGCAAATGTCTTGAATATTTTTTTTCTCCTCTGTATACACTATAGAAGATCCAAATACAGATATCATAGCGTACAGTAGCAATAATGGTATAAAAGATTCAAGTGCACTTGAACCGATATGGTACAGAAAGAACTAAATAAGGTTAATATTAATAAATCTCCTGGACTGGATAAAATACATCCTCGGGTACTTAGGGAGCTAAGTTCATTTTTATCTAGGCCATTGTTTCTTATTTTTGCAGATTCCATTATGTCCAGAGGTGTGCCTCTGGATTGGAAAAAGGCTGATGTTATTCCAATATTTTAAAAGGGTAGTCATTCAGAGCCGGGTAATTACAGGCCTGTAAGTTTAACTTCAGTGGTGGGAAAGATACTGGAAAGTTTAATAAAGGAACATGTTCTAGAGTATGTTTCAAGGACTGACTTTACAAGTACCGTATATACTCGAGTATAAGCCGACCCGAGTATAAGCCGAGGTACCTATTTTTACCTCAAAAATTAGGAAAACCACATTGACTCGAGTATAAGCCGAGGGTTGAAATTGTGCTACTGGTAGCCATGGGGATTACTGGTAGCCTTGGGAATAACTGGTAGCCATGGGGATTACTGGTAGCCATGGGGATTACTGGTAGCCATGGGGATTACTGGTAGCCATGGGGATTACTGGTAGCCATGGGGATTACTGGTAGCCATGTAGCCATGGGGATTACTGGTAGCCATGGGGATTACTGGTAGCCATGGGGGTTATGCGGGGCCATGGGGACTAACTGGTCAGCCATGGGGATTACTGGTAGCCATGGGGATTACTGGTAGCCATGGGGATTACTGGTAGCCTTGGGGATTACTGGTAGCCATGGGAAATGTACTTACAGTTTGGTGTGCAGAGCCTTCCGGACACCTTCGCAGAGCCTTACAGACGCAGCCGCAAGTCAGGATGGTAAGCCGGCAGTTCCCAGTAGTGCTTTGCGGGTGCTCGATGACGTCATCGCGCCGACGTGCGCAAAGTACTACTGGGAACTGCCGGTCTTCTTACCTGACTCGCGGCTGCGTCCGGAATTAAGGTAAGTCCCAGCTTGACCCGAGTATAAGCCGAGGTTCATTTTTCAGGTCATTTTTAAGACCTGAAAACCTCGGCTTATACTCGAGTATATACGGTAGTAACCAGCACGGATTTAGGAGGAATAGATCTTGTCAAACTAACATGCTTGGCTTTTATGAGGAAGTAAGTAGAAATTTTGACTTTGGCATAGCAGTAGATGTAGTTTACTTGGATTTTGCAAAGGCTTTTGATACAGTCCCCCATTAGGCGACTAATGTATAAGCTAAGGTCTGTTGGTCTGGGGAGGCACATTTGTACATGGATGGAAAATTGGTTAATGAATAGGATGCAGAGAGTAGTTGTTAATGGGGCTTCATCATTATGGACTTAAGTGCTAAATGGGGTGCCACAGGGTTCTGTGTTGGGGCCGCTTCTATTTAATCTATTAATGATTTGGAAGTGGGTATTGTCAGCATGTCAGCAAGGTTTCTGTGTTTGCTGATGACACAAAACTTTGTTGACCATTAAAGGGTATCTCCACTCGTTTTTTCAAGTTTTGGTAATCCAGTTCTATTGAAGAACGGGAGGTAAAGGAGCTGTGCCTTACCTTCCGTTCTTCAATAGAACACACAGGAGACAAGCTAAGAAACGTACCCGCTCGCTCGCTCCCCCCGCGCGTAGTCTGACAGGTCCCAACGGACCTTGTCTTCTATGCGCATGTGCGATCTATAAACCGTTCTGTGTCTGACACTCTGCTCACTCCTGTCTGTAATAAAACACTATTTATGACTGTTCAGAGTTTCTCCAGCTCAAACCATTTGCCTCTCCTATTCCTGAGGTCATTCACATTGACCTAGATAGATAGAGTATTACAATGTTTATAAAATAGAGCAAATGTATGGATAATTTTGATGTGGTGAATTTGATGAGAAAAAAAGTAACACGTGACAGTGTGAGAATTTGGAGGTCCAGATTGGATAAAGTGTGTCAGACTGGGACAGATAGGATGGAGTATGGCAGTGGTGTGTTGGATATAGCCCGCGAAAGCTCGAAAACAGCCCGATCGTGAGGAAAGATAGATTTTAAATGAGTTTTACTTTTATTTACAGGTTCCCCAGACCATTCCCCAGGTCCCTTTGCTATTAACAGTAACCTGCTATTACTATTTAATCCTTAAAATTGATAGAAACTTTCAAATTTTTTTTCCCCATAGACTTCTATGGGTCCATTTTCGGATTTTAGAACTTTCCCCCGGAAATTCGAAAATCCGAAAACGGGACGAAACTCATCAGTTTCGGCCATCTCTAGTCATGAAGCGTATTATAGATATGAAGGTAACTGGAAGCTTAGGGAATAGTGACCATGAAATATTGTCTTTAAATAATATAGATCCTCCCTTGCACTATAGAATGGGTTGAGTTGTATGGAGAGTGCTGCAAAAGTCCCTTATCCACTGTATCTTTAAATCTTCGTTAAAGTTATAATCCTATAGGACTGAGCTCCCTCCTCTCAATGGTGCGTTACCCAAAAATAGAAAAAAATATATAAAATATAATATTAATATCTTATCACTTTAAAGGAGAATTAAACTTAAATTTTCAAAAACCTAATGTGAAAGTTTTTCTCCCCAGAACACCTATACATTGTAAGATTCTTCTGTGGTACATTGCATTTAATATATGTGAGAAATAGATTCTGTAAATAAGAAGGCTTCCATGTTGTTGCCAGTACAACCCACAGCCCATGAAGTCATCAAAGAACCACGCCCCCTGACCCCAGTATTCACTGTCTCGCACAAAGTGTTTTCTATACAGATGTCTACACACCAATATGGAATCCCTGATAAGACTTTTAAAGCTGCTTGTTACCCTGCAGTTTATTTACCAGTCAGTGTGAGTTGCTAGAAAATAAACTGCAGGGTAACAAGCAGCTTTCTAAGTTATCAGGGATTCCATATTCCATTTTTTAAATTATTCTTTTAAAAGATAAAGTTACCAAATGTAGCTAGACTCTCTGCTTATTCAGTGTTGGCGCACCAGGTAAGGCACCAGATTTAAAAAATACGCAGTTCAGAAGGTCACAAGTTCAATACCTCAGATGTAGCTTTTTTTGTTTCTATTATATTCCATGAGAAAGATAAAGCTTCTAATTGTACCCTGACATTCAGCTTGTGCAGTGGTGGCTCACCTTGTAAGACACCAGGGTTAGACACATACAGTTCAGAAGACCACAAGTTCAATACCCCAGCTAAACCTTTTTTTTTTGTTTCTATTATATTCCATGCAAAAGATAAAGCTTCTAAATGTTCCTAGGCTTTAAGCTTTGCTATGTCAAAATAGCAAAAAAATGCATGTCAATACGTTATATAGAAGCTGAGATACGTGGAGATAGTTCAATACGATTTTAAGATGGCCGCTGGAACGCATGATGTCACCGTGGGTCACGTAAACCCGGAAGTAACCGGCAAATTTGAGATAAAAATGAGGAGATGGAGATTGAGAACATGCAACCCTTGAAAAAGCCACAAACATTGGCGAAATGCATTGGGACTACACAAAGATTCAGTCCAAAGTTGGATTTTGAATATTGCCAAAAGGATTATTGGATTTGAGCACACAAAAGCTACTCTTAAAGGACTATAGACTACATTACTATTCAGGTGAACTCTCTGAATGCTGCTAAGGATCTATTGCTCCAGAGACACTCCCACCTGTTGTTTATGACTGCTGATTATATCTTTTGCATTTTTTCAAAATAATTTTTTGCACTTTTCTGCACTGAAATAAAAGGACACAAAGAAAAACGTTGCTAGTAGTATTTTTAATATATGGTTTTATAAATAGTTTTTAAAGGGCAAGTCCAGCCCTAAAATGAAAACTTACATACAGGTAAACCACCCCCCAAAACCCTAAACGGTAATAGTTTGAAATCTGAAATATATAAGTCTAACCTGAAATCCTGCATAATGTCCTGTTTCCCGTTTCTGTTTCCAGGTTCTTTTAGTTAGCAACTGTCAGTTATGGATTTGACAGTTGACATCACAGCCAATGACTGAATGTTAATCCCCTATCTGCCTCTTCTGAGCATGCCCACGCCCTTAACACCTGGCTGTGATATCCTAATTGGGATTTTCCAGGGTACATAATTGCCACATATTCTTGTACAAGTCATTCCGAATTGAGAAAGCCAGTCGGATGACTAGCGAAACGTCTTCAAGAACTAAACTTCAAGTCCAGTTCATCTAATTGAATACAACAGATATACCATGACCTGGATGAATGAGAACCTTCACAAGCATATTTACTGGTTAACCTGACTGATTAAAATGACTTGTGAGTTGAGCTATATTTACATAGTAATTGAGGTTGAATAAAGACATAATGTTAATCAAATCCAACCTTTTCACCCTCCTTTTTAACCCTACCTAACAGTTGATTCAGAGGAAGGCACACAAAAAAAAAAAACAGCTAAGAAGGGGGGGGGGGGATTCCAAATTCCTGACTCCAAAATGGCAATCGGAAAGTATCCCTGGATCAACCAGAAATGCAGTATATGTATTTTACCTGATGCTGTAATACTACATCTGTCAAGTGATTGTTTTGCCAAAATTGGTGTATAGATTTACTTGAATGAACCGATTGGTCTAGCTACATGTTATTAAATTTTATATCTTGATGTGAACTAAAGGATACATGTGTCAACAAACTTTTTTGTAAAGGCTTTTGATACATTCAAAATAGAGGACTAATGTATAAGATAAGGTCTGTTGGTCTGGGGAGGCACATTTGTACATGGATAGAAAATTGGTTAATGAATAGGATGCAGAGAGTAGTTGTTAATGGGGCTTCATCATTATGGACTAAAGTTCTAAATGGGGTGCCACAGGGTTCTGTGTTGGGGTCACTTTATTATTTTTTATTTAATTTGTTGATTAATGTTTTTAATCTGTGTTTGCTGATGACACAAAATGCTGTCGACCATACAAAGCTACAGGGAATGTGCAATCATTGCAGGTGAATCTAGATAGATTGTCATATTGGGCTGCTAAGTGGCAGATGAGATTCAATGTTGATAAATGTAAGGTGCTGCATTTTGGGGGAAAAAATCCTTGTGCTGCTTATACTATAAATGTATATCAAACTTAAATGGAGCAAGCAGTGCCAGGCAGCAACAGCTAGAGGCATCAAGATAATGTTGTGTAGAAAGAGAGGTATGGATTCAAAGAAATAAAAATGTTATTCTCCCTCTTGACAAAGCATTGGTAAGGCCTTATTTGGAATATGCAGTGCATTTTGGAATCCTGTGTACGAAAAGGAAATCTTGGAAATTGAAAGGGTTCAGAGAAAGGCAACTAAAATAATAAGGGAATGGGGAGCTTGAATATGAATATGAATATGAGAGATTAGATAAGTTACAATTATGTACACTAGAGAAATGGCGTGGGATAGGATTACTATGTATAAATACATCAATGGGCCATACAATAAACTGTCTGAGGCATTGTTCACCAATAGAACATGTCAGAGGACACGCGGACATCCCTTAAGACTTCAAGAAAATAATTTTAGAGTTCAAGTTCAAAAGGTTTTTTTCACTGTGAGAACACACTGTCTTCCAGAGGATGTGGTGATGGCAGGTTCATCGAATAGTTTTAAAAAAAAAAACAGAAGTTTCTAAGTTTTTGATATGCTAATAGAGATGGCCAGGAAAGATGAAACTATTCATACTGTTCAAGAGTTTCTCTCCTTTGAGCAGCATATCTAGAGCTTAGATGGAGGACACTGCCCTACAAATTATATTGGAGGGCAGTGTCGGACTGAACAGTTGGGGCCCACCAGGAAATCTGCCCACCATGATGGGTTTAGGGGCCCATCAAACATTGTATATCTTTATTATCACAGATTTACATATTTATCTTACTCCTACTGACTCATAGGAGTAGTTTATTAACATGCATTTCTTACTGTCTCTTTGGATCTGTAATTAAATTGTAGCAGTTTTCTCTTTTTTCTGGGGTGTGGGCCTACCGGGAGATTCCCCTGAAATCCACTGTGGGCCGACACTGCTGGTGTGAGAAGTAGTTGTTTTTTTTAAAAATTTGTTTGTTCATTTCAAGTATACATGGTGAAAGTATTTCTCAATTTAAATCAATCTAATAGTGAAAAATACACCTTGGGCAACATTAGTAGCAAAACATACAATTTAGGGGAAGGATCAGAGGTTTTAGGGGAATGTTGTTATAGCAGCAGATGTGGTTTATTAATACTTGTATCACAAAAATATCCAGGAATGGTATTGGAACATAAAAGTGCGAGGATTTCCTGCTGTGCTAAATGTTACCTTTGGGTGTCGCTGTTTTGTGTTCTAGATATCCCCTCAAGTTGTCGCTGTTTTGTGTTCCTGCTGTTCCGATCTTCACCTCCTGGATGTCGCTGTTCTTTATCCTGCTGTTCCGAACGTTACCTCCGGTTGTCTCTGTTCCCTCTTTAGTCTGCTGGCTCATGAACTACCAAATCCCACCAGCAGCAGGCAGTTTCACTTTTTGGACATTATCTCTCATCACATTCACTTGTTATTAGACTTCAGCTATTTAAGGACTCCACCCACTCCTATTTTTTTGCCAGATCGTCACTAAGGGCACGGCCACACTGCAACGCAAACACAATTGCACACGTAATCGCATGCGATTTCGTTGCATTTGTGCATGCGTTTTTTCATTAAGTATTGAAAAACGCATGCGATTGCGATTTAAAATGCGGAACACAAACCGCAATCGCAACGCACCCAAAAACGCACGTTGCCGCATTTTCAATGATATGAAAAAACGCAAACGCAAAAAAAGCACAGCAGTGTGGCCTAGCCTTTATTGTTGCTGCTCTCATCATTCCACACCTTGCTCCTGTTTCCAGTTCTGTGTCTTGATTCTTATCTTCCAGTCCTGTTCCCTTGCCCTTTGCCTGTTCCAGTTTCCAGCTATATTTTCATGTTCATAGTCTTAGTCATTTGTACAGTATATAGTCCTAGTCATCATATTTAGTCTTTATTCATTGTGTATAGCCTAGTCTTCATTAGTCTTATTGATTATAGTATTCTTGTCTTTTTCACTGTGTGTTTGGTGTGTACAATAAATTGGTTAACCTTGATCTCTGCTGCACTTCATTTCTTCCATGTTTCACAGCTGCTTCGTAGCAGCGCTCATCTAGGGAGCGTGACAATGAGGAGTTTGGGTTTCATATTCAGATTATGTCTATTCGAGCTGGTGTATTCATACCTGTATAGTCATACCATAAATTCCAAATTTTTACAAATTTGTTGGGGCAGCCTCTTCCAACATATATTAATCTCATATAGGGAGGAGCTGCATCAATCCTTTCTCTCCATACTTTGATTTTAGGGGACTGGAGAACCATCCAATTCAAAACAATAGTTTTTCTTCACATAAAAATATTAGGTTATATTGTGACCAGGAGTCCACCTCAGATATACCCAATATGCATAATTTAGGTTCCAATGGAACAAAATATACAGAACCACAAATTACAGTGCTCAACTCCCCTTATATACAATATTGAACCCATATAGAGCACCTATTAGTGCTATATATAAAACAACTGACTTACTCTGTCAGTAGCTTGACCCAGGTGCAAGCAAGCCCCGGGTCCTTCGCTCAACCAGGGAACACTCCTTCTTCCTAACACATGTAGGTTCAAAAATTGCACACAAACCTCACCAGGGTTAAACTTACCCACGTGGGTCTGTGGTCCGGGTGCAGCACGCCCCGGACCCGTCGCTGTAGGTCCTCCGTAATACTCAACGAACACCAATATGGAATACGGCGCACACCGGAAAATAGGACACCTGGACTCTGCAATCCAACACGCTTTATTCAGAACAGTGCCATAACAAACAAGGGAGTTCCATAGCCTTACGCGTTTCGAGCGTACCCTCCGCTCTTACTCATAGGCACTGTATTTAGATAAATACAGTGCTTATACACCAGAATGCAAAAACTTTATTCTGACTTCCATTCGTTATCTATTGGAACATAATTTTTTTCAATTTGATACCCATATATATTTACAGAAACGTGGGGCATCAATGGGGGCAAAATTTGCCCCTACATATGCGAACCTTTATATGGGATGGTGGGAGGAATGTGTTTTATACAACTTACCTGCATTCACCACACCCCATAAGAAAATAGTTATCCACAAGCGATATATAGATGACATTATTTGGATTTGGAATGGGGATGAACAAGAGTTCAAACATATGTATACAAGTATTAATACCAATGAGTCAATTTAAAATTTACATTTGAATATAGTAACGAGAAGATACACTATTTAGACTTACTTATTGGGGTAATGGATTAGGCATAAACACATGCATATATGAAAAAGAAAACTCAAAAACCCAGTGTTACGAGCAGATTCCAATACCCTAAACATTGCATTCAAGCTATACCTTATAGTCAATTGATAAGACTCAGGAGGAATTGCTCCGATTTAATCTTTTGTTACAGCAGGAGAAAATATGAAAATCACTTTCGGAAAGAGAGGCTACAGTAAAAATGTATGAGAAAGCCTTTCACAGAGCATCCAACTTAGATAGAAATCTATTATTGAGAGAAGTACAGGAGACAACATCAAATAAGAATAGGAATAAAAATCAGAACAACATATCCTTTATTACTAAATATAGCCCCCAATTCTACAATATAAAACAAATTATTCAGAGACATCTTCCTATCTAAAAACTGATGTTACTATATCAAAGGTTCTAAAAGACTGTAGATACGTCTCTAAGAGAGCTGAAACACTAGAGACATTTTGTCTCCGAGTTTATATACGTCTAGCTCTAAGTGTTCAGTAGGGAGAGTTGGATAAGTCACAAAGGCACTTTCAAATGTGGAGCAGCCCGGGGGTTACGTGCCAACACATAAAAATAGGGAACATTGTAGGAGTCAAACCACGGGCCTACTCTATATTTTAATCAATATGCCAATTGTAATTCTACACATGTGGTGTATTTATTAACATGCTACATGTGGCATACAATATGTGGGAGCACTAGCAGAAAAACTGAAATGATTTTAGAGAACACCGCAGAAACATTATCAATAAGGAAGAGAATAGTCCTATAGCGAGACATTTTCTGGGTGTAATGGAGCGAGAGAACAATACCTCCAAGTACAGGTATTACAGTGGATACCTTTGAACATAAGAAAGGGGGATAGAACAGTCCCCTACGTAAAGCGGAGGTCAAATGGATTTTTAGATTGGGAACACGGACCCCTAATGGGTTAAACTCGTCTTTGACATAGCCTGTTTTGTTTGATATGCTATAGCTATAATTTTACTCTGATTTTTTAGAACGAAAGCGATAATAGTGTATCATTTGAATATGTTTTTATTCATAAGATATCTCGTTTTGGGTGAGGATTTTACTAAATATCTTGTATTAGATTTATGATATATTATGGTAACTATAGGTTTACTTATATCTATAATGTTCATTCAGTATAGTCCATACTTACTAGTGCTAACTTGGGTTTTCATTTATATTTGCGTAGTATTAAAATATTTTAGCTTGTTTTATTTTTATTATCTTGGTCAGTACACATAGGACAACTATATAGCACATGTTTAATCTATTACGGACCATACTTGGTCCGATACGGTCCTTTGTATAGTCCTATTTTTAGTACATACAATAGTGATAGCTTGAGTTAGGTTTTCACCTTTTCTCACTGCTATACCTTATACTTTAGATCTGGATGCCATTGGGTGTTAGGCGTATGTCTACACACTATACTATTAAATTTTATTATATTATATATATTTCTATATTTATTTATTTATAGTCTCACTGTAGAGGTACATACTAGTTACTCTCAGAGGTTATTACTAGTATGTCAAAGTTGGCTGTATGGTCACATTTATAATAGTATCAATATGATAGAAACTATGTATATTTGATACTGATACAAACACATCCTCCATTGGAGGCATATTTAGCACTGGGTATTATAAAATGTTGATATTTTTATGATATTGCATTTGTAATGCACATTATGAGCACTATAAGATTTTTTGGTTTGATGTGACACATATTCGGTTTTTGCACCATTAGGGGTTAACAATCCAGATTAATCATGTGGGTATATAAGGATCTACTAGCACGTCAGTTCCTTCCAGCCTATGGTAAGAGCGGAGGGTACGCTCGAAACGCGTAAGGCTATGGAACTCCCTTGTTTGTTATGGCACTGTTCTGAATAAAGCGTGTTGGATTGCAGAGTCCAGGTGTCCTATTTTCCGGTGTGCGCCGTATTCCATATTGGTGTTCGTTGAGTCCAATGGAACATCTGTGTTCAATACTTAGATAGGGTCTTAACTAATTTGCCTCAGAATCTAAGAACTGGAGGACACAACCATATTAAATACCAGTCAGCTCTAGGCTCATGACATCTAGGACATTCTTTTGAGTATCGTGGGGACATACGGGCCAATCTATTTGGCTATCTATTTAAACTCTGAAATTCAGAGTCAGTAACTTAGTTGTATATAACTAAATAAGAAATTATCCGAGATATCATACCGTTGCTTTAGGTCCGAAAAAGACATACACATATCACCATTTATAATTTGAGAAAAGTATTTGATACCTTTATGTTCCCATACCTCTGATGCGGTGAAGGATGCCAGCCTGGGATATTTTTTGTTATGCCAGAGTGGGGAGTCACCAGTAACACCTTCTGCCACCAGCATTTTGGTGACAGTCTGCCAAATCTTATGTTGTTGGATATCTAGTACAGCGCCCCTTCCTACAATTTCATTTCATTTTTGCTCTAAGAATATAATTGGCTCAGAGGGCAGGTAGGCATGTAGTATACACTCTACATCATATATCGAGGAAGGTGGGGTGTCCAGGACCTCAGGTGGGGGCAGAATCAGACTAAAATAAAAACTTCTATATTGTAAAGAATGTGAACCATTTATCCTGTGACTGTCACCAATTTCTTGTGTCCATGTGTAATCTAAAATACAATAAATATCTTATCTTAAATAAAGTCCTCAATATCACTTTTGCATGTCTCATGGTCAATTCAAAAATGATCCACTAGATGGCATAGGGTTTCCTGTAAAGACAAACAAACTGGGAGATTCAATTCCTTTCGCCGCGTTTATGTCAGGTATTGCACCGCGGGATCGGGCTAAGGTAAGTAACGCGACTTTAAAGCTCCACAGCCCATCCTGTTAAGTTTTGCACTACGGTAGGGGTTTTGGATCGATAGCACAGTGCTATTTCCAAAAACATTTGGAAATGGCGCTGTGCTCTAAAATCCATCTAAAACCCATGTTAACCCGAAATTTCTTCGGGTTAACGTGGGTTTTAGACGGATTTGGGCCATATTGAATCTCCCCCAAAGTTTCTACCAGACTCTGTATACAAGCAACAACTCACAGAATGAATGGTTCACATTCTCTACAATATAGAATTTTTTTATAATAGGTTTTTAAACGATTATAATGCGTTTTAAAGAAATTATAATGTTTATTATGCAGATGTGGTAATGGCAAGTTCATTGAATAGCTTTAAAAAAGGCCTGGATAAGTTTCTAAAACTAAAAAATATTGAGAATTACTGGTATTAATACATATAGATCTGGTTGATCCAGGGATACTTTCCGATTGCCGTTTGGAGTCAGGAAGGAATTTTTTCCCCCTTTTTAGCTGGTTTTTTTTGCCTTCCTCTGGATCAACTGTTAGGTAGGGTTAAAAAAAAAAAAGGGGGGGGGGGGGTAAATAGGTTGGACTTGATGGACGTATGTCTTTATTCAACCTTAATTACTATGTTACTATGCAATATGATTCACAGTATGATGTTGAACTATAGTTATTATTTATTTGCACTCATTGCACTCATTTTTAATACCCATAATGAAGGGGAGGAGTTTTTTGCACTGTGTATAATGATGCCATTATAAAAGGCCTGTACTTTTGAGTAGTTTGCTACACCTGAGGAAGGGGGCATTGCCTCCCGAAACATTGTGTGTTCGCTTTTCAGTACAATAAATTGAATGTTGAAGTTAGATTGGAGAATGGTCTGGGTCACCCCAATGGTGCAGGAGTTGGTCAATTTACTTATGAATATTTAGTCTATACGGGATAGAGTGCCATGTGTAGAGGAGTAGCATGTGTATTCTTTTTTCAGTGGGTATCTGATTGAGAAATAGAGGTTTAAATTATTATGGGGCATATTTATAAATGATCGCCATTATCACTATTTCGATTACACAACATATTTAAAAAGTCAGTCGTTTTCACCGCAGCGGTAGGGCAGACATATTCATTGTGTTTCACAACACACATTGTGGTATCACAGCGTAAAGAAAAATGCCGCCGTAACATCGTCCAATACCAGACAGGGCTGTAACTGAGAATTTGCCAACTTTAAAGGGAGGATTTTAGCAGAAAAAACTCATGTATATGTGGAAACAAGACTCCTATTCAAATTTATTGGGAAATAGAGGAAATCCAATTTTTGAAAATGATCATCGAGCCTTGAATAACATTTCTCAGAAAATTGACGATCACTTTACAGTAAATGATGGAAAATAATGTAACTGTTTTAAGGCACAGCAAGGCTGATAGTTTAAAATGATTTTTAAAATATTTTACCTGTAAAAAGAGAGTTGAGCTTATTTGTAGTGAATCCATGTGCTCATTGAGGTCGTTCAAGAAGGCTGCATGTTCTGAAAGGATCATCTTTAACTCAGAGATGTTTTGCAAGATATAATTAAAGCTAAAACTGCTGGTGCTGCTGCTCAGTACCTACAGGAAATAAAATGGTTAGACTTTTTATTTTTTATACTCACAGATCATGTGACCCTTTCAACCTGCTTTTTCTAGTAATATCCAATGAAGAGATTTAAAAAAAAAAATGTAAGTTCACCTTCTGCAACAGGTGGATTAGATAACACCTAACCCTAGACATGGCTTCTCCTGTATACCCGATACACGTGAGTTTAACTATGCAAGTTAGATTTATAAACACACTGCCCCCTTGTTTATGCATACTTGTCCTTCAGATGATCCTAATAGATCTACTGTGTACCTTTCCTGTCATTACAGGACAATAAACCTATATTTTTAGCAACAGCTGGATGATACTGGAAATGGTAAGAAAGGGGCATGTTGACTCTGGACCAGAAATATTTATTAAATCCATTTGTGTATATTTGTAAGCAGAATTAAGAATGCAAGTTATTTGAATAATGATTACAAGTCTTGTCAAGTGTGTAAAAGGCAGTTTTATTCAAGAGAAATTATTAACCAAACATGGAATGCCTAATTAGTCATCTATGTGTTGCAGAAGTTTCATTAGGTCTTTCCATTGTTATCTTTGTGTATATATAGGACTTTACTGAATTACTGTTGCCCCCATAAGGCTAGATATTAATTCTAGTCCTGATTGTCTGCTACGCAATATACTTTTACCTGTAAATTCTACAATGCAAAGCTGAAAATACAAGAAAGGATTTTTTTCATTTGAATTTGTGGTGTAGACAGAAATATCAGTAACCAAAGAATTTAAATGTACAGTACTGTAGTAAAGCTCCATACACTGGATCATGCTGCCTGTCCAAAAATACTTTTAAAGGGCAAGTCCAGCCCTAAAATGAAAACTTACATACAGGTAAATCAAATCCCCAAAATCCTAAACGGTAATAGTTTGAAATCTGAGATCTATAAGTCTGACCTGAAATCCTGCGCAATGTCCTGTTTCTCCTGTTTCTGCTTCCTGGTTCTTCCAGTTAGCAACTGTCAGTTATGGATTTGACTGTTGACATCACAGCCAATGACTGAATGTTAATCCCCTATCTGCCTATTCTGAGCATTCCCAGGCTCAGTACAGGCTCAGTACAGGTTTCTAAATTGCTCAGTTTCCATGAGGCATCCATAAGCATAGCAGACATACAGTAATGAATTCAGCGGACAAAGTAGGATATATCAACATATTTTAAAGAGGCCATTCTTTCTAAAAGATGTTATTATGAGGGTGGAGTTGTCCTTTAAGCCTTTTTTTGAGTGTGTTTAGACACTCAGCCAACGTGTTTACAGGCATAGCATTCCACACAACTATACTGTCCTCATAGTGAAGAACCTATTACTCTTTACCTCTATTCAAGAAAAGACCCCCTGCTAATTGTTTGCATTGCTATCTGCCTATCTATACATATGTTTAAAGTGTAAAGCTAGGTACACACTGTACAGATTTCTGAAAGATGACAGACAGGATCTGCAAGATCCTGTCTGCCATCTTTCAAAGATCTGCATACACACAGTCCCGAGCGTTCCTCCTAGTGAGGAACGCTCGGGACTGTGTGTTACCATCGGCCGCGCTAGACTCCTCTATAGGGAGTCTAGCGCGGCCGATGGAAATTTTCGGCCTTTCCCGAACGAGCGTTCGGCCGACCCGACGTTTGCAACCGCGCGCTGTTCGGAAACGAACGTACACACGTAACGATTAAGCCCCGATACCGTCGATCCGACGGTATCGGGGCTTAATCGTTAATGTGTGTACCCAGCTTTATTATTCTATCGCAAACACTTGTTTCGAGGCAAAACATGCCCAACTTTGATAATACATAGAACAAAGTACTGAGGTTGAATAAAGACATACGTCCATCAAGTCCAACCTTTTCACTCTCATTTTCGTTTCCTTTGTATCAATTTAAATGCTCTCCTCTGTACCTTTTCCAGTATATTGATATCATGTATGGCCCTATACAGAAGCAGAATTATGCCTTCAAATGAATAACTGTGTTTTTCCTAATATTAAACCTTATTTGCCATTTTGTAGCCCAGTAGTCTTAACACCTAAATGTAATGTAGATCATTTATGAACAGGTTAAAAAGCACTGTACCCAGAATAGATCCCTGAGAAACACAAGTGACAAAAATGGTCCATTTGTAACCATTTTTGTAATCTATACTTAATCCAGTAAAGTTAAGACCACTGCTCCTGAGGAACCGTACCAAGTGCTTTTGCAGTTCACCAGCCACTGCTAGGTCAGCCCCAGTTCACCAGCCATTGCTAAGTCAACACTGGCTGATGAACTGAAGGGCTGACCTAACAAGTTTCTGGAGAACTGGAGGGCTGATCTTACAATGTCTGCTAAACTGGAGGGATGGAGGGTTCAGCAGCCACTGTTAAGTCAACCGGCTCTTGTAAGTATCTTCAGGGGCATCTTTGGGGAAGGCAAGTAAAAAGAAAATGGGGTTTGAGGGGGGTGTTGTACGTATAGGTAAAATTTCATGTTATTGCTGGGCATGCCCTTTAATTAATTTTAATTTTAAAGTGTTATGATTACTAAAACCAAAATGTGTACCCACACCAATATTAATAACAATTCATTCAGAGTTATTAGTGAGAGCTAACAGAGAATATTTTTGCGTTAATTTACCGAATGGGACAAAAAGTTGTCATTCTACATATTTATAAACCTATGCACTTTTTCTGATTTGCATCCCACATACATTTTAATTATTTGTCTACTTGGCCTACCTGGAAAAACAGGAGAATTAGAACTACTAGATTAAAAAGTAAAGTATGATGTAATTTATAGCAGAAACAAGGCTAAATAATTCATAAATAAGTGAGCCACTGGTTTTTAACCTGTAACTTTGTGAGCTGTGTGTTTGTAAAAACATACAGGGTTATTCAATAAAAGTTCTTATCGTTAAAAATGGTGCTAATTTTGCCTCAACCAATCAGATATTAGCTTTCAAATGTTAAATAAGATCTGATTGGTTGGGGCAAAATTAGCACCATTTTTAACGGTAAGAACTTTTATTGAATCTCCCAGATTGTATTCGTATGTTGCTATAACACACCACCACAAAAAAATACAGGTACTACATTTAGAAACTTTATGTTTTGCTTGAAAACATAATTTAAAAAAGGACAGAAAAATTAGCTGACTGTTTTGTATTGTTCCAGGCTGTCATTTATGCATGCTTGATGGAAAATAAACTGCAGGTTAACAAGCAGCTTTCAAGGGGATGTCTATAAGGACTTTTATACTTTATGCATAGAGACGGTGAATAGTGGGGTCAGGGCGTGCACATCTCAATTTCACAAGGCTCTTTGAAGACTACATGGTCTGTAAGATGAACAGGCAACAATGTGGAAAACTTCTCAATTACCGAATTTATTACTTACATGTACTTACATGAAATGTACTAGAAAAGAATCTTACAATGCATAGGTGTTCTTGGGCAAAAGCTTTCACATTCCGGTTAATAAAATGTAAGTTTACTTCTCCTTTAACAAGAGTTAAAGCCATTTATATTTATTATTGAAGCAATATGGGTGGAGCTGTGCGTGGAAAAATGTGGGGAAATTAACTGTAGATGTCTTTTACAAGCCACCAAATGTCAGTAAAGAGGAGGAAATGCACCTCCTTTTGCATATGAAAAAGGAAGCATGTTTGAGGCATGCTCTAGTCATGGGTGGTTTTAATTACCTTGACATTGATTGAAACAGGGAAACTGCCAACACCTCAGATGGTATTAATTTCCTAAATTGGCTATATGCGCACATTATAGAAGTGTCAACTAGAAAATATGCTTTGTTGGATCTAATTATATCTAATAACCCTGAGCTAATTATGGAGATTTATGTTAAAAGGGCATCTATACCGAAAAATGGGTTATTTTAAATTGACCATAACTGGAAACTATAATTCTTTCCAACCACCGCTGTATAATTTTTTTGTTGATCTGCCCCCTATTTCTTTAGATATCCATTCTAAAACTTCTTATATTTCAGATCCTTGCTCTCAAAAACTATTCTTCTGTGAGTAGTTTTACTGTTGTTAAAATAGTGATAGAGTTTTGACAGTTGGAATGCTGTGTGCTGTGTGCAGGCTTGACAGTTGGTTTGTGGGGAAAAAGTCAGGTCGGATGGAAGTGGGAGTGGTTAAAAGAGGGAGGGGGGATACTGCTCCTAAACAAAATGTGTGCTGGATTAAAGGCATGAAGCCAAACACGCAAATCAGAGTAAGTGCTATTTACATGTATTCAATTATAGATTAAGATGAGGCAAAGTCATTTTTTCAGTATAGTGTCTCTTTAAGGTAAGCTTAGGGAATAGAGATCTTGAAAGCAAATTTTATGCTATTGAAAAAATACCTTCAGCTCATAGACTCGGGTGATATGTTCTTAGGTAATGATACTGAACAGAACCGGACTGCTTTTAAAGGAATATTTAACTATCATGCTTCTAAATTTCTACATTAAGGGAACAATTGTAAAAAATTAGATCCCCTCCTGCGTGGCTTAATGTTTAGGTAAAAATGGGAAATTCTTTTGGTCATAGGAAACAGAGCAATACTTCTTGAGTGATGAATAAGTAATAAGGATTGCAAGAAAAAAAAAAAATTAAGCTAGCTAAAATAAAAAACAAAGAGGGGATACCAGAACAAAGCAAGACCAACCCCAAAATGTTTTATAAGTATACCAATAGTAAAAAGATGAAGAGCAAGAATGTGGGATCATTAAACAATAATGCTTATAGATAATGTTGAGAAAGCAAATCTATGCATATTTTATTACCTCTGCAACATGTAATTTAAGGCGCTCCATTTTATTTGTATGGTTCCTTAGTTGCTTTTCCAACTCCTGTATGTGGGTGAGACATTCTTCTACACGAACTACTTCATTCAAAGGGGTCATGAGGGAGCAATGGAGAGCAAACTGTTCAGATTCTGAAAGCAAACTTCTATAAAATTAATTAGTAAAAAAAGTCGGCAACTGACAGCAGCTAATGAGAAGTATTTATCAAACATTTTTTGCACGACATAGGATTAAAAAAAACACCTGAAGATTTTTCCATTGAAATGCATTTTAGCATCCCTTCTATATATTTGCTGTGCATATGCATTTCAAAATAACAGAAAGAAATTATTAGAAAAACCTCCCGAAGTGTGTCCTGCACTCTGCCATAATAGGAAAGGTGTTAACCCTGATCTAGAGATCAATAACAAAAAGGTAGACAGGTTGGTAAAAGGAATTAATTTATTATAACTTTATTACTTTAAAATATTAAAAAAGGGTTCATACTGTACACTGATTAAAACAAATAGTGAACAACAGTATCCAATACTCTATACTCATGGCCCCTTCGAATGCCAGATTCACCAAAAAGTCTGGACCCCCACTTCCCAGACTGTCCCACAGTAACACAGGTGGTTCCTCCTTACTGGCTAAACCAGAATGGCTTTTGTCTTACCACTAGATTTTGCAGGAGCTCCATTCGTCCGCTGATCCAACTAGGAATAGGTCCCGTGGTGTCTCTGTTACCACAACTAGCAGTGGCACCCCAAACCAACTGCACACTTCAAAAATGGTAAATAATGAGGGACACACTCACATGTTTATTGTGACAAAATATGTGCACAAGGTTTTGGGGCGTACCCCTTTGTCAGGTGCATAAAACATCACACCTGTGGCTGGTTTAAAGGGGAACTGTGGTCTCCAAACATAGTAATTAAGGTTGAATAAAGACTTACGTCCATCAAGTTTTTTTTAACCCTACCTAACAGTTGATCCAGAGGAAGGCAAAAAAAAAAACAGCTAAAAAGGGGGAAAAAATTCCTTCCTGACTCCAAACGGCAATCGGAAAGTATCCCTGGATCAACCAGATCTATATGCATTAATACCAGTAATTCTCAATATTTTTTAGTTTTAGAAACTTATCCAGGCCTTTTTTAAAGTTATTCAATGAACTTGCCATTACCACATCTGCTGGAAGACAGTTCCACAGTTTCACCGTTCTCACTGTAAAGAAACCTCTCCTAACCTGAAGATGAAACTTCTTTTCTTCCAACCTTAAAGGATGTCCACGTGTCCTCTGATATGACCTATTAGTGAACAATGCACCAGAGAGCTCATTGTATGGGCCATTAATATATTTGTACAAGGTTATCATGTCCCCACGCAACCGCCGTTAAACAAGTTGAGTTTAAATGAAAGGCCAGTCTCCTACCTTTAAAATGAGCCATCAACCACCTCTCAGGAAGTCCCTCCCCCTCCCTTGTGAGGAGAAGGTAAGGGAATCTACAGCCAAACTCTCTCACTATATGAAAACAGCCTTTTCAGGCAGAGTTCTCACTCTGCCTGAAAAGTCTTTTTTTAAACAGTTTTTTGTAGGGGGGGGTCTGAGTGGCCCACGGCACCCGCGAGTGGGCAGGGTCATGGCACCCACGAGTGGGCAGGGTCATGGCACCAATGAGTGGGCAGGGCTAAGGCGCCCTTGAGTGGGCAGGGCCACATGGGGCTGTAAGGGAAGGGGCCAAGGGGGGCCTGAAAATGGAGGATCCATGGGGTCCATGAGTGGGAGGGACCAGGGGGGCTGCAAGGGGAGGAGGAGACACAGGGCAGATTGACTGTAATCCACTGACATGGTTTCAGAGCAGGAAGCAGGAAGTGCAGGGGAACTGGTGATGCTGCTGCCATATCACACACAAAAATGTAAATATCTTCAAAACTATGTAAAATAAACAATGACAATAAATTGCAAAAATTCTCAGGAGAGAAATTCCTATCAATTTACCTAAAGTCATTTTTGGACCACAGTTCCCCTTTAAGTACCCATGACTTCTCCTTCAAGTGGGTGGAGTATGGTATCATTATCAAGTGCAAGTGCTAACAAAGTGCTGTAGTGCTAAAGTGCTCTATTGGTTGTGTTCATAATGTGATTATTTTCTGTTCACTCCTTGATACATTATTATATTATAGTTGCTTAACATCATTATAAAGTGTATTGTGCATATATAATATATAAATTGTTCATATTAATAAACATTTTAAAACCAATTATTATGTGATAAAGTGATATATATACACATACATACATATTCTGGTAACAGAGTGCATAGTCGCTATTATTCTTTAAAGTACTTGCACAGTTAGGCAATAAAAGTTCTTATAGTTTAAAATGGTGCTAATTTGGCCCCAACCAAGATTTGATTGAATCTCCCTGTTAGTTTATAACTTATACTTTTATATTACTGTTACACATTTTTTAAACTTTACTTTTGGTTACTAGATAAAGGGCATCTATAAAATATATAAAAATAGGTTATTTTAAATTCACTATAACTGGAAACTATAATTCTTCTCAACTACGACTTTATCATTTTTTTTGTTGATCTGCCCCCTATTTCTTTAGATATCCAATCTAAAACTTCTTGTATTTCAGCTGTCAATCAAGTTCCTTGCTCTCAAAAACTATTCTTCTGTCATAAGTTTTACTGTATCTGGAATGGTGGCAGAGTTTTGACAGTTGGAATGCTGTATGCTGTGTGCAGGCTTGACAGTTGGTTTGTGGGGGAAAAAATTCAGGCAGGATGGAAGTGGGAGAGGGGATACTGCTCCTAAACAAAATGTGTGCTGGATTGAAGGTGTGCAGTAACACACACAGAGTAAGTGCTACTTACATGTATTCAATTATAGATTAAGATGAGGCAAAGTGATTCTTTCAGTATAGTGTCCCTTTAAATATGTTCATTTTCCTGAATGATATATCTTCTTTAACACTTTACCTAAGAAAAAAGATAATGGAAGACTTCAGAGAGTTGTACTAGCTAGATATTAGCCATTATGGCTTTGTAGTAAACACTTTGTTAAATATTCGAATATTTAACAAAGTGTCTCGGCTTTCCCCCAGACCTCTCATTTTCTCTATGCCGATCGCGTGATGGATCACACTGCTGGCCGATACAGGGGGAGGACCCAGTCATTGCAACTAGCTCTGTAGAAATTAGACAAAAAATTTAAACACCCAAGTTGGGAATTATAAAACACAAGCTTCATAAAAAGCACAGACCTAGTGTGATGCCCGGAGTCCCTGAGTAAACCTTCAGCACCTATACCCCAATCTATCATCGCTGTCTTCACCTATAGACACCTCACCGATTGTTAGAAAAATTGACATGCCTCACTGTACACGGTTACCACACGGTTACCCCCAGGTCTTAGAGCGCAAGGTATAGGTGCTGAGGCGGGGTATACACAAGAAAACCAAGACACCAATAGAGCTGACACAGGAACTGGAAGATACAACAAGAGAAATACAAAGACAAAAAGAATGACACAAAAGAGAACACAAAATGACTAGAAATAGAGCAACAAGGGAGCCACTAGCACGGACAAACCTAACGCTATAACAGGCAAGGAATAAGTGACTAAGAAAAGCTAAAATAGAGCAGAGGAACCTTTGGGGAATGGAATGACAGGAGTCTGATGCAGAGATTGGTTAGTTTGAATTATTTGGATGTCCTCCGTCCAATCTATAGATTGCAGGAGCGGAGGAAATAAGCAGAGGTGCCTGCTCATCTGCGAAGCACTGGAAGAGGACTCGCACATGCACAAACAAGCCGGACTCAGACCGATGACTTTGGAGGCTGAGCACACCGCAAAGTTCCCTGAACTCCCCCCAAGCTGGCGAGCAGACCCACCGTGGGAGCATGAGCTAGGTAGGCATGTTTCTCTGACACCTAGATCCTCTCAGTCATGCTACATGTGTTTTGTTTATACAAACTTCATCAGGCATGATTATAATCCAATCACATCGCTTTATATGCAAGTGGGATAAACAATTAATTACAGGATTTATAAATGCCAACAAATAAAATAAATTACAGGGATATTTTCCATTAATACCTATAAAAAAAATTCAATTCAATTTTGTCATTAAGGCCTTTAGGGACCATAGTATCGTGATCAAAAATCAATTTTTGCTCCAACCTGAACAATTGATTATTAAACCCCTCAATTCAATTGTTATAACAAACTAGTTATTCTTAAAGGAGGCATTATGTTTCACATGGTAATGTTCTTAAATAGGTGGAACCGCCATATTAATCCCATTTTCCCTAATTTATTTGATGTGTTCTTATCCTTGTATGTAATTCTCAAATAGTTTTTTCGATATACCTTAGCCCACAAGGGCAGATTATTGTATAGGGGATATTAACAGATAACAATACATATGAAGCCCTACAACATGATCCCACAAATAAGCTTAAACAGAAACTTGAAAAATGGTTGAAAGAATGTCTTAATAATAGGGTTATTTCTGAAGATGAATATGTTTATTTATAATCCCAATCCACGTGTGGCGATTTTTTACCAGGTAAAGGAGCTGTGCCTTACTTTCCGTTCTGCAATAGAACAAACAGGAGAAAAGGTAAGAAACTTACCCGCTCGCTCCCCCGGCGCTTAGTCTGACTGGTCCCGACGGACCTTGTCTTCTATGCGCATAGATCGCGCATGCACATAGAAGACAAGGTCCGTCGGGACCTGTCAGACTACAAGCCGGGGGAGCGAGCGAGCGAGCGGGTAAGTTTCTTACCTTCTCTCCTGGCTCCTGTTTGTTCTATTGAAGAACAGAAGGTAAGGCACAGCTCCCATTCTTCAATAGAACTGGATTCCAAAATGTTAAAAATACGAGTGGATATACCCTTTAAAAATGAAGGAATGGAAACAAGAATGTGTACAATTGTAGAGGAAGGCATTAGTTTTATACTGAATCATAGTTATTTCAAATTTGAGGATACATATTTCAAACAGCGGTTAGGGACTGCTATGGGAACTCCGTGCACGCCTAGCTATGCAGGAATTTATGTAAGTATTTGGGAAGATGGCTTCCTATAGCAAGAACAATTTTGAACCGGTTTGAGGAAAAAGGGTATAGTAAGAAAGTCTTAGAGGAAGCAAAGAATAAGGTGGATAAAATAAATAGAATGGATTTAGTAAGAGGAGGGGAGAAGAAATCAAAGGAAAGAGGGGAGGGAAAAGGGAAAATAAAGGAGAAAGGAATTAGGATCATTACTGAATTTGGTACCAATACCTGGAATTTTGCAAATAATTATAAGAAGATACTGGTATATTTTAAAAAGTGACACTGATTTATTAAAGTGGATCGGGAAAAGACCCACATTTACGTACAAAAGAAAACGTAAGTGATGCTTTGTTCAGCTATCCTAACTTCATTATTAATTTTAGCTAGTTTGATTGCTTTTTTACACTCCTTGTTACAGTTTTTATAATCCCTAAAGGCCCTTTCCATTCCCTGGGCCTTAAAGGTTTTAAATGCCTTTTACTTCCTTTCCATTTGCCTCTTTACATCAGAATTCAGCCACATGGGCGCGGATTTATTTCTTTTACATTTATTTCCCAAGGGTATAAATTTAGATGTGAACTGGCTTAAAATCCCCTTGAACACAGTCCACTTCTGTTCAGTACCTTTTCCTGATAATACATTATCCCAGTTGACATTCTGAAGAGCTGCTTTTAACCTGGGAAAATTTGCCTTCCCGAAATTAAAAGTCTTTGTTTACCCAGCACACTTTTCCTTTCGAAAGTCCAAACGCCACTATTTCATGGTCACTATTCCATAAGCTTCCAGTTACCTTTATATCTATAATGCGCTCTAGGATGTTAGATATTACCAGATCCAACAGAGCTCTTTTTCTAGTAGGAACCTCAACCACCTGTGAGAGAAAATTATCCAGCAGCAAATTCAGGAACTCATCGCCTTTTTCTGTGATGGCAGTTCTACTACACCAATTAATGTCAGGGTAATTAAAGTCCTCCATAATGAGCACAAACTTGCAGCCCTTGCCAACTGCATATGAAGTAGACTCACCTCTTCTCTGCTAGCATTTGGCGGCTTATAGCAGACACCAACAATGACATTACCCCCTTTCCTGTTGCCTCATTCCACCTATATTGCCTCCACTTTAACATCCATATCGCCAGTTATCTCTTCTTTTAAATTTGGCTTCAATTCTTTTTTAACATAAACGCATACTTCTCCCCCTTTTCTTTTTTCTCTGTTCTGCCTAAACAAGGCATATCCTTCTAAATTTACAGCCCAGTCGTGTGAACTGTTCAACCACGTTTCTGCTATACCTATTACATCATACTTTTCATTCAATGCCATAATTTCCAATTCACCCATTTTGTCATCCAGGCTTCTCACATTTGCAAACAAACATTTTAGATTATGAGCCTGTAATTTATTTGTACACTTTAATAAATATGCCTCCGTATCCCCTATGCTAGCCCCACCCCCCTTTCCGCCCACCACTGGCCTATCTACACCCTGCTTTCCTCCTGGGCTATCTATCCCAGTGAGACTGCTAATACCCCCCCCGAAACCTAGTTTAAAATCTCCTCCAACCCTCTATTCATCTTCTCCCCTAAAACAGCTGCACCGCCATCAGTGAGGTGCAACCCATCCCTACTAAAGAGCCTGTAGCCGACAGCAAAGTCTGCCCAGTTCTCAATAAACCCAAACCCTTCTTCCTTACACCACTCTCTTAGCCACGCATTAATGCTCCTAAGCTCCCGCTGTCTCCCTGGCTTAGCATGTGGCTGCGGTAGTATACCCTGGAGGTCCTTGCTTTTAACTTGGTCCCTAGCTCGGTGAAATCATGTTTAAGGACCTCACCTCCTCCTCTAACTTTGTCATTGGCACCAATGTGAACCAAGACCGCCAGGTCACACCCGGCCCCACCCAATAATCTGTCTACACGATCCACATGCCGAACCCTAGCACCAGGCAGGCAACACACAGTTCGGCATGTAGGGTCTTGGCGGCAGATTACCCTATCTACCTTCCTTATAATGGAGTCCCCTACCACTAAACACCTGCCTTGCATTCCTGATCCTTTGTTCCTCCTCCCTTGTATCAGAGATGGCAGTCCCCTGGATGCTCAAGGGACTAGCCCCCTCCATACAGGCTATTTCCAAGGTGTCCTCCTCCACTTCATTACCTAAGGTGGCAAATCTGTTGGGATGGGCAATCTGGGAAGAAGCCACCCTACCCTTCCATCCCCACTTCCCCTAGTAGCCCTAACAAAACTACCTCCCCCCTCAACCTTCCCTGTCCCACTTCTATCCACCTCTATACTGGCCCCAGCCAGTGCCTGCTGACCCCCTAGTTCTGCTAATCCCTGCAATGCTGCAAGCTGCCCCCTTAGACTCTCCACCTCAGCTTCCAAACGGGCAACCCACTCACACCTGACACAGTCACAGACGTAGGTTCCCTGCAACGTCTGCTCCAGGTTCCTATACATGTGGCAGGATGCACATTGCATGGTACCGACAAAACTGTCCCTTCAATACATCACACCAGCACAGTGACGCACAAACCTTGTTTAATTGCCCTGCTTGTTTCAATGTCCTTCTTTTTCTATGTCCTTGAGATCAAGGTCCTTTACAACAAGGGACTTTATACACGTTTCACTCACAGGAAACTTCTTTTTGTTAGGTCCAAACCACAGGCCCAACAAATGTGAATCCTATTTAACTAATAGGCCCCAGCCCCCACACCAATTAGTTCAAATGCATTACTAGAATATAGAAGCCCAGCGCACCCCTTTAACTGGAAGAAAGAATGATTAATCTGCTTACTGCACACACAGTCCTTAACACAGCACAAACAATCCTTATTTTCAAACTTATTTTCAAACTTTCACATACACCATACAACCATCAAATGATTAAATGTCATTCTTTTTCTATGTCCTTGAGATCAAGGTCCTTAAGAGCAAGGGACTTTATACACGTTCCACTCTAGTTCGTTTCACTCACAGGAAACTTCCTTTTGTTAGGTCCAAACCCAATGCAAAAAAAATGCTTGTGTTTATGCCTTATGTTTGTAGGTTGTGCAGTATTGAACAAGCCCTAAATGTTAATGCTAGGTGGCAACCATAGGCA
Organism: Hymenochirus boettgeri; assembly: GCA_019447015.1. Classification (NCBI taxonomy): domain Eukaryota; kingdom Metazoa; phylum Chordata; class Amphibia; order Anura; family Pipidae; genus Hymenochirus; species Hymenochirus boettgeri. The sequence continues at coordinate 63,327,834 of CM033471.1, forward strand.
GCCACTTAGGAATTTCATTAGCAATTAGAGTGCAGCACATTGTGCACCTTGTCAAATGCTTTCTCATCTGGCCCTGTACTGAATGAGAATTATTTTTATTATTAATTGTGCACCCTGTAATTATACTTTAGTTGTCTTTTAATGGGATAGAAATTGATGGGACAAATCTTGCCAAACCCAACATTAAAACTTCTTAGTTTTTCTTAAACTCCTCAGAAAATCCATATAGTTGCTACAATAGAATGCTAAATTAAAGAACACATCTCCCCCCTAGCAAGAAAAATTTTACTTACCTTCTCCACCCTTTGAAACCATAATATTGTTATACTTACTTTCCTACCCACAGTCCCTGAAGCTCCTTATACATATCTCTATCCACTAGTGCTAGTCTTAACAGTCCTCATGACAGTAAGTAATTTGCTGTGACATCACCATCATTACCTTGAGACAAACCTCAGGGTAAATAAGTGTAAAATCTCGGGGAGTTGGGGGTGGGTAAAGTGAGTATAGATTTTTAAGGTGGAAGTTAACATGTCCTTTTTAAAGGGTAACTGTGGTCTCCAATTCTTCCAAACTAGTTAGGACTAAACAAAAAGCCTTCTATCCTACCTTCAAAATAAAGCCTAAATCACATCTCTAGATAAAATTTGTGAGAATTTATTGCTGAAACAGTTAAGCAATATTACTTCCTACTTCAATTCACCCACATTCATTTAATTTCTCACAGGCTCCAGCCAAACATGTGATTGTCGGCTAATTTTAAAGGAAAAAATACTTTCCTTTAACCCTAACTTGTTTAGAGACCACAGTTGCCCTTTAAAGGGTACGTCCACCCCCCACAAAAAAATTCGGTATTATGCTAATTGCCCCCCAAAACCTCGACCTTGTGAGGTTCTTAGATTTCAAAGCAGCTGGTAAACCTACTTACCAGTCTTTGTTCCCTCTGCATTTTTCTGCTTGGCTCTTGTGCCTTTTCCAGCAGTTGCGTCTGTGATTGGCTCAGACTTCGCGTCACAGGCGCTGCTGATGGTCCGGCCCTTTCTGCAGCATTTGTGCATGGAAAAGGCATGGATGCTAAGCAGGAGAATGCAGAGGGAAAGAAGGGTGGTAAGTAGGTTTACCAGCAGCTTTGAAATCTAGGAACCTCAGGAGGTTGAGGTTTTGGGGGGCATTTAGCATAATATCAAAACTTTGTGTGGGGGGTGGGCATACCCTAAAGGCCTGGTGCACAAGGACCAATCACAGTCCAATCCAGGTTCCCCCTACAATGCACTGACTGATTTATTGGTAAGATGTGCAGGAGTAACAAGAACTGGGACAATATTCCTCCTTGACTTAGAAAAACATAATGCATACAGTAAACACAATCATAATTTAGCAGCATGTTGGAATGCTAAAAGCAACCTATTTTCTGTCAAAATATATTTTTGTCCAAATAACTATTGTATCTGGCCAGTGTGTGGTATCTGTCATATGAAGTGGCAATTGATGCATTTACATTAGAACATTCTTGCAGATTTGTTTATTTATGAGGTGCAGTGTACAGTGGGGGAAATGTGCTTGTCCAAACGCAGAGTTGTATAATGGGACCAAACAAAATGAAGCCGCATTTGTGCATTAGTTTTTTTAGTCTTTAACATGTAGCAATATTGGGTAGCCTATTGTGTAGTTGCTATAATATTGAACATATATTACTGTTATTTATTTTTTATCTGCAAATGTATCACATCCAGAAATTTACAGTTATTTTTTTATTCAATCAAATGTGGTTTTACCACTTGTTGTGGGATGTTATGAAATTTAGTGACTGTGAAATAACTTCTATGCACCAATCTTTCCAAAACACTATATGGTTATTAGTCTAAAGCAGTGGTGGCGAACCTATGGCACGCATGCCAGAGGTGGCACTCGGAGCACTCTCTATGGGCATTCATGCACAGCAGAGTTTGTTACCGGAAAGCCAGAGAGAAAGTATAGCGGCTATCTGTAGCAGAGAGAGGTCACTTGCTATAACATTCAGCTCTGCTTGAATCCCTGTTTTGGATCTCAAACTCCTGTCTAATAACATAGGGGTAAATGGTCACTGTTAACTGTCACTGTTTGAGATCTCAAACTCCTGTCTAATAATGTAGGGGTTAATGGCCACTGTTTTAGATCTCAAACTCCTGTGTGGTAATGTAGGGGTTAATGGCCACTGTTTTAGATCTCAAACTCCTGTGTGGTAATGTAGAAATTAATAGGTAATCTATAATCAGTTCTATCTACTGTATTGGTCTGGGTCTATTTGAGATGTTTTTTCTAAAATAAAAACTCTGTGTTCAGGTGACATTATCATGTTGGCACAATGCAATAAAACATGGGGTTTGGGGTTGCAGTTTGGGCACTCGGCCTGTAAAGCAAACAATTATGTAAACCAATGCAATGTCAACAAGTTATCACAAAGAACATAAGAGCACAGCGATTTGTCCTGTGCCACAGATTTCTTGTTGGCCTATATAAAGGAATACTTTGGTGGGTTAGGCTGTGTTAGAGAAGAATTCTAGGTCATTTTCAGATTTGTTAAAAATAAGACACTTACCTTTTATTAAATTATTGCTTGTTGGGTTTGTAGGTGTACGGGGCTGAGAAGTTTTCTCCACACTTGGGCAGGAATGTTTGTTTTCTCCACACTTGGGCAGGTTCTTTCTGAGAGGAGAAAGGGAGAGGTGGGGAGAACATGTCCCCTCCCTAACACTGGGATTCAGCAGTTAATATTTCTTTACTGTGCTAACAGAATCCTGTATCCTTTCCGGGTAAATTATCTGCCTAAGAAATAATAACCTAGCACTGCACTGAACACTGAAGCATCCAGAGCATAATGTGTGCATTTATTACATGTAAAAAGCTAGTATACTGAATATTTCAAGACTGTAATCTTGTATTCTGACAGCCATATCAGTATAAATAGGTATTGTGCACAATTATTTACACGGTATTGTATATCTATCTGATATACTGTCGGTCGGTCTATCTATCTGTCTGTCTATCTATCTATGTATCTGTCTATCTGATATACTGTCTGTCTATCTATCTGATATACTGTCTATCTATCTGATATACTGTCTGTCTATCTATCTATCTGATATACTGTCTGGCTGTCTATCTATCTGTCTCTCTATCTGTCTGTCTATCTATCTATAATCTATCTATCTATAATCTATCTATCTGATATACTGTCTGTCTGTCTGTCTGTCTGATATACTGTCTATACAAACATAGAAAAGATAATCAATGCACATTCCTAGGCCCCGTAAAATATCATATTATCTGCACACTGGCATACTTTATAAACAAAGGGGTTTTAGTATACATTACTGTGATCACATGAATGAAAAGCCTTCCAACCACGTCAAGGTAAACCCAGTCTGGAAGGTCCTAACCTTTTTACATTTCTTTTACTTCAATTACTATTAGCAAACTTTGCATTTCTTATACTAACACACTGGATCCATATAACAGGCTCTCTCACTTCCCCCCCAGCCCTTTGGCTTTTTAAAATGAGGGAAGAGGCCATCCAGTGCTTTATATTACTTTTTTATACTATTATATTTTTATGGGAGGTCCTATGCCTTTAATATAAAGCACTGGGTGGCCTTTTCCCTCATTTTAAAAAGCCAAAGGGCTGGGGGGGGGGGGAAGTGAAAGAGCCTGTTATATGGATCCAGTGTGTTAGAATGAGAAATGCAAAGTTTGCTCATTGTATTTGAAGTAAAATAAATTTAAAAAGGTTAGAAGTTAGGACCTTCCAGGCTGGGGTTACCTTGATGTGGTTGGAAGGCTTTTCATTCATGTGATCACAGTAATGTTTACTAAAACCCCTTTGTTTATAAAGTATGCCAGTGTGCAGATAATATGATATTGTATGGGGCCTAGGAATGTGCATTGATTATCTTTTATATATTTGTATAAATGTTTGACCAGATCAGTAGCACTTTCGTTAAATGTAGTTGTAAATTAGCCTAATTGGAGTGCTTCCACAATTCTTGTACTGATATACTGTCTGTCTGTCTATCTATCTATCTATAATCTATATATAATCTATTTATCTATCTATCTATCTATCTATCTGATATACTGTCTGTCTGTCTATCTAATCTATCTATCAATCATTTATCTATCTATCTGTCTGTCTGTCTGTCTATCTATCTATCTGATATACAGTACTGTGCACACATTTTAGTCAGGTCTGAAAAACGCTGTTCAACGCTGTCCCGACCCACGACACGTACGAGTGGGCGTTTTGGACGATAATCGGCCATGTATGGGCACTTTAGTGGCTGAAATGGCCACTCGTTCCGTGATCTGCCCGGTGAATCGGGCAACGATCACCGAACGAATGACCATTTCACCTGATAAAGTGCTCCTACACGGGTCGATTGTCAGCCGAAACGCTCATTCATAGACATTGTGCATCACGGGTCGGGACCCGCGATCGAACATGTTTACGAACCTTAAGTTTGTATAGACAAAAAAAAAAAAAAAGATCAAATATAATAATAGGCAAACATCAGTGTAAAATACTAGTAAGATATGTATTAAATTGTATATTAAATGGCTGAAATCCAAATGTGTACTAACCCTGCAGTGCTCATCCAAACAGTAACTCACCACCACATCTGGTCGATGTGAGTTTAAAAGTGCTTTATTAGTAAGAATTAAAACAACAAAGATCACAGTTACACCCCTGACAAAGGTGCACGAGAAAGTACAAACAATAAAAATAAATATTGGGATGTATGTGATGCATATGTAGGGCAAATAGCAGTTTCCTAAAAACTCAAAGCATTTCACTGCTGTCATTTGGTGCAGCTTCCTCCCGGAGTATTTAAAATTGATCAGTTTGTCTGATCTTAAATAGTCTGGCTGGAAAAGCGTATTAATGTCACCACACCATGTGTTTCATCTGTGGTTTGTGTGTCAGCGGCCAACCTTAATTTTAAAAAAATTCAAACAAACTGCGATAAATGAATATTCTATAGATTAACATACATCTGTTTTTCTTAGCTATAAGGGTCCCTGGTATTTGTCATACTATAGCTAGGGTTTTTCTTGTTTTTTTTGCTCATTACATTTATGAAAGCTTTGAGATGCCCCCTTCCTCTGCCCTAATTAAGTCCCACCCACTATGTAATAGATAGCCAGAGAAACACAAATAGACAATCAGAGAGATAGAAACACAGCCAAACAGTGATAAATAGACAGACAGAGATAGATAAGAGGAAAACAGAAATACTCAAATTAATGACACAGAGGCGCAGTATTCAATTATACTGGTAGCAAACTGGCAATTTCATTATATACTAGTAGCAAACTGATATGATTGTATACTCGCTACATAAGATGTTAGTGCTATATAAATCCATAATAATAATAATACTGGCAGCAAACTGGCAATTTCATTATATACTGGTAGCAAACAGGTGTGTAACTACCAGGGGAGCAACCGCACGGGGGCCCGGGGAGTCAAGGGGGCCCAATCTACTTATTTTTCCTATAAGAGATATAGCCTTCTCCAAGAAAACCACTGTGCATGAAGCACGATTGGGGGCCCCGTCACAGTTTTGCAGGGATGCCCAATGATTCCTAGTTATGCACTGGTAGCAAACTGTTAATTTTATTAGCATTAGCATTATATACTTGTAGCAAACTGATGTCAATGTATACATGCAATTGTAAATCGCTAGGTAAGACGTTGGCACTAAACCCACAATAATAATAATACCTGTATTATATACAAACTGGCAATTTCATAATATACTGGTAGCAAATGGTAATTTTATTATATACCGGTAGCAAACTGGCAATTTCATCATATACTGGTAGCAAACTGGCAATTTCATTACATACTGGTAGCAAATGGGAATTTCATTATTTACCTGTAGCAAATGAGAATTTTATCATATCCTGGTAGCAAACTGGCAAATTTATCACATGCTGGTGTGGGCTATTACCTACCCCATGTGCAATGCATTCACCTCACTATAACAGGGCAGGCACTGGCAGCATTTGGAAATGTGAACTCACTATGGCAGACAGGCACTATTAGGCAATTGGAAATGCATGCAGAGTATAATAACCAGCTACTTACCAGAATATGTGCACTTTGCATCCAGTAGTATGTCTGCCCTAGTGAATGCACATTACTAAATGTTGCCACTGCCTGCCCTGAGAAGCTGGCAGCCGCGTCCATGATTGGCTGCCTCGCAGCCAATCACAGACGCATCTGCCGGTCCCGCCCCCTGCTTGCATTTCCGTGCAAGCAGTGGGCCTGGGAGTGCAGCGAAGGAGCAAGGCAAGGTAAGTAACTATCTGGGGACTTTCTAAGAAAATTATTATAGCGGTTGGGGGCACATTTATTATTATGTACTAAAAATGTTAATTAAGGGTGGACATACCCTTTAAGCTATTACCTACCCATGTGCAGTGCAATCCACTAACTATAACTATACTCACTAGGGCAGATAAGAGCTTGGTATGTTCAATTGTGTGCGATGGTCAGAGTATGTTGGCAGCAAATAACCAGCCACCATTAGTGTACATGACTTAGCGTTCATTAACAGTGATGTCACTAGTGTTCCTGCTATTCATTGGTTGAATTAAGGTCAAGGATGTTATTCATGTATGGTTCTACTATGTATTCTATACTATAAACACAGGAAAAGGTGCTGTACCATGTTAGCCAGTCAAAATATTTACAGCGTAACCCTTTTGAAATAGAAAAAAAAAAAACAAAAGTGGTATAAAGGTGATATCTTTATTGGCTACTTAGGTTAATCATAGCAAGCTTTCAGAACATTCTAGTTCCTTTTATCAGCTTGAAAAAGGAACTAGAATGTTCTGAAAGCTTGCTATGATTATCTTAGTTAGCCAATAAACGTATCACCTTTTATATCACTTATTTAATTTGATATTTGAAAGCGAACATCATTTTAACTATTCTCACAATGACTATGATTAAAAAGACCACAAAGTGACACAATGTTTGTTATTTGTATTTGCAGTGGATAACGTATTTTGTAATGGCATGTGAAGGAATTGCGAACAAAATCGCGAGCGTTATCGCACACGCGATAGTGTGCGCTATACTTGTGCGTTTGCCATTGTGCTGTTTTCTGTTATGGAAACACATGCGTTAACGCACCAAAAATGGTGAACGCATGTGTTACCAAAAAGCGAATGGACGCGCAATAGCATGCGCATCGGAAATCGTGGGAATTCTCGTGATTTATATATTAGCGAAAATTGCGAGAGCTATCGCGATCGCTACTGTGGCTTAGCCCTTAAAAACAATAACCATATATTATAAAATGCCAGGTGCTGCGTCCTTGAGATGTGTGTGTCTAGGTCCGTGTGTGTCACTGCAGTTACCATGGACTCACCACTAGAGGGAGATGGTAAGATTGTCTGCAGTCCTATTGAATCACCACTAGCGGGAGATGGTAAGATTGTCTGCAGTTCCTCTTGACTCACCAATAGAGTGAAAAATACAGGAAACAAGCACAGAGAAAGAACACAGCAGTTACACAAACTGCAGGTAAGGTTGCTTGAGACAGAGGGGTGACCCTGGATTTGGGACAGAGCCGGGGAGGCCCCTGGATTTGGGACCAAGGGGGGCCCCTGGATTGGGATCGAGGGGGGGCCCTGGATATGGGGCTGAAGGGGGTCCCTGGATTTGGGACAGAGGGGGCCCCTGGATTTGGGACAGAGGGGGGAAACTCTGGATTTGGGACAGAGAGGGGGAAACCCAGATTTGGGACAGAGGGCACTCTGGATTTGGGACAGAGTGGGGGCTCTGGCCTTGGGGCACTAAGAGGGAATTCTGGCCTTGGGACAGCGAGTAGGGGGGCTATGGCCTTGGGACACTAAGAGAGCACTCTGGGCTTCTAGCGCCCGTTATTGTAATGGGCTTAATGTCTAGTGATATTATAATATGGAACACCGATAAAGATTGAAGACAAAAAAAATAAACAATAAAAAAGAATCTTTGAATCAGCTATATGATAGTGGAACCTATCAGGTGCTTGGGGGTAATCCAATGGGCACCTGTAGTGTCGAACTTAATCATTTAGTTAATGAAAGAACTGAAGTGGGTCTTATTCAATCTATGAAATGTTATCTTTTACCTGCTCACCCTATTGTTCCAATATTTAATTTTTTGCTTAAGATACATAAACCCGAGAGGCCCCCTCCCCCCCATAGGCCCATTGTATTGGGCATTCAGTCCCTAGGGGAGGGCCTCACAGATCTTATTGATACTTTGCTCCAGCCATTAGTGCTTTGTTTGGAGACTTACTTTAGAGATACAAAACATGTATTACAGGTTTTGGATTAACTTGTAATTGATGAGGAATACAAGCTGGCCTCAATAGATGTCAACTCTTTGTACTCTTGCATCCCTTATCAGAAGGTATGGTGGTGGTAAGGTACCATTTGGATAAATATAGTGCCTATACTACACATCAAAAAAAATTTATATTGGAGGCTGTGAGGTTTTTACTTAACCATAATAATTTTTTTTATGTTTGATTCTGTGTTCTTCCAACAAATAAGGGGGGCAGCTATAGGGGCAATATTTGCTCCCACCTACTGTATACTAATCTCTATATGGGGTAGTGGGAGGAAACTAAGATACTCCCTAAGATAGCCACTACTGCCCCTTTTAAAAGCATAAAAATGACTGAAAGATATATTAATGACCTGTTGGTTATATGGACAGGGTCTGTATCAGAGTTTGAAGAATTTATGAGGGTTATAAATCATAATGATGTGAATTTAAAATTTACCTTTTTAATTATTGGGCTGCAATATTTTCAGTATGGCCGGTCTCCAACATCTGTATTTAGGAGTATTGTTTTCATACAAAAATTATAGTTTTGAAAGATGAATTTTAAAGGTACGTAATAGGGAAGTGGTTCTCAAAGGTTTTCAGATAGTGGCCTACTTGACAATGCAAATTTTGCGAGAGGCACACCTGTGTTCTTAATGTGGGACTTAAAGTTGTAATTCCCCATATTTCAAGCACTTTAAAGTGTATATTGTATTCAAGTCAATGTAGTGTAAAGTTACACTACATTGATTGTGTTGAAATGTTATCAATATATATATTTAAGATTACAAAAATAACACAAATGTAAGTTTTGCTGGTGAAAATATTTTCACAACAAAAATTCTGAGGCACACCTCTTTTAAGTCACACTAGTGTGCCCCAGCACACCCTTTGAGAAACCCTGTAATAGGGAATGCTCTGTATTTATGATTTTTGTGTGCTTATAATTTCAAAAAAAACTCAAGAGATGATGCAATAAAACTGCAAACGTATGCCCATTCTATTAATCTCCAGCAAATCTAACTTCTGATTGGTTGCCACTTTTGCATCTTTTATTCCATTAGCCCCCCAGTGTATTGAAAGATAGGATGCTATTAGTGACATCTGACTATGTTCCTGTTGCAAAAACAATAATGGGACATTAGGGCCATAGTAGATCACGGTACATTTACCTTGAATCATTACGTACATTTGAAGGCATACATTATATAGTACTTTTGTAGTTTATAGTTTGTGAATTTTGTCTACTATTATTATATGAATTTGGCACAATTGACCAACAATGTTTGATCAAATGACCCAGATTTAGTAAAATATCCATTTAGAAAACACAAGGTAGGTAAAGTAAACTTTTATTACAAAAACTGAATCTGACATTAAAGTGCCATGTTAGGTTTAAGAAACAGACCATTTTTTCACCATTTAAATTTAATTTAAACCATTATGTTCTAAGTACATTTCGAAAATATTTAAAACGGCTTCATTTCATAAAATTAGTTGAAGTTGGGCATACAAAATACTTAACGGTCAAAAAAGTATTGTGATTCTAATATAGCACATGGTGTACGTACAATGGATTCTTTTTTTCCCCTTAAAGAATGTGTAGATTTAAAGGATATGCTTATTATTGCATCTCTGGTGTACTGTACAAAATCCATAAATCCCATGCAAAGTATATCTGATCTTCTTAAAATGGCATTTTTGAAATATACAAGCTATACAAATGAATGCTGGTAATAATGACAAAAAGGCCATAATTGTATCTTCGCTCCAGTTTTTGTTGTTCTGTTGTTTTTGTTTTTTTAAAAATAGAGATAAAGTTCAAACACAGCACAACTACTGACATAATGCTCTAAAACCTTCATCACACAGTTACAGTTCAACTAAACCAGGTTTATCTTCCTTTTTCTCTTAGAAAAACATACAATACTTTACGGTGATTTTTAAACATCATCTGCAGTGAGCGTAGGAAGGTTAATTCTTGGTCGAGTGAAAAATGCCATCTTCTCTCTGGAAATTAAAATAAATACTTACTTGAGTCTATAATTATAAAATGGATCACAACTGCCTGGTAAACATTATATGGCATTAGCAGAAAAAATAAGGAATAAGACTATATATAAACATATGCTTATCCTAACAGTGCAGTACATTAATTTACAGAAGAGCAAAGACATGTATCATATTCCCATAGGGTTAACAGGGAGATAATAAGTAGATATAAATAGATAACAAACGCTCACTGGCAAGTGGAGGGATAAAACCCTGGGCCCTTTCACTTAAAAGCTAAGTATAATAACGCTGAATAATCTGTACAGTAAAATGGCAACAAATGTGGAACCATTACAGGAAAATGACCCGGGTGCGTCAAAGCCCCAGACCCTTCACAAGGGCAAACAGAAGAAGGACGGAGCTTCCCGGGAATCACATGTAGTCCAGAAGGTATGGTAAAATAGGTAACTTTATTAGAGCATATCACAAGGTATACAGGAAACGAGCCATGCCTGATGAATGACACTTCATCAGAGGCATTTGACGCGAAACGTATCAGGCCTGGCCCTATTTTGCCACACCTTCTGCACTTCATGTGATTTCCGTAAAGCTCAGTCCCTTTTCTGTTTGATTTGATGTATGTCAATTTAAAAAGCGAAAATAAAAATAGCGGTATGCGGTGGTATAGGTTTTTACCACAAACTATTGCTAATTTATATTGCTGGAAAAACAGTGGCAATAACGGTGGCGAAAACTAAACAATCTTTTATGCCCCTAAGGGTATGTTACCACTACATCCAGATTAAAATGGAACACACTGGAAATAAATGTTTGTATCTATTGAATGGGAACATACCGTATATACGCGAGTATAAGCTGAGGTTTTCAGGCTTTAAAAATAGCCTTAAAACCCGACCTCGGCTTATACTCGGGTCACTGTAAATTTTTCCAAAATCTGCTGCTGCTTACTTGCTCTCTATGTAACCAGGTACCGGTAAGTTAAATCTCTGGATCCTGCTGGCACTCTGCTGTCTGCACTGACGTCCGTACTTGGCGGCTGTCTAACTTACTGCCCGGCGCCGAGTAGTGACGTCACTACTTGGTGCCGGGCAGTAAGTAAGACAGCCGCCGAGTAAGGACGTCAGTGCAGCGTGCGGACAGCAGAGTGCCAGCAGGATCCAGAGATTTAACTTACCGGTACCTGGTTACATAGAGAGCAAGTAAGCAGCAGCAGATTCTGGAAAAATTTACCTTACCGTGATTTACCTACAATTGTAAGTACCACCTCACTCGCTGAACTGGGGGGGCTCTCTAAGGGGGAATGTTTTTGGGCCTTTCCTGGCGGGTGCAATTTCAACCCTTGGCTTATACTCAAGTCAATCATGGTTTCTTACTTTTTGACGTAAAACTAGGTACCTCGGCTTATACTCGGGTCGGCTTATACTCGAGTATATACGGTATGCGTTTCAGGATGCAAATGCATACAGCAGTGTGTTTTCAAAATGAATCTGACTGGAACGCATTACTGTGAATATTTATATGGATGTCTATGTGGAAATAAATGTACTTGGATTTTTCAACATTGTGAGTGGTAAGAAAACTGCATACAGCTGCAGTGTGAACAAAACCAAATGAAAATGATGATACTAAAAAGGTTTCTGCAGCATATGGATATATAGCAGCTTAATACATAAATCCAGCTCCACATTTTGGTACTTTCCCAATCCTTCAGATATACTTTGAAGAATTAGTGGAATGAAATCTCACTAAAATCCTGTGGTGTGAAACTTCTATATGAGGAAATCAGACTGGAAAAAAGTTGAATTACTAAATTCAAATGACAGAAAAAAAAGGTAAAAGAATGTGGGAGAGAAATAAAAGGGTTTATATATACACACAGGAATAAGACTTTATTGTACAGAATTTTACAGTATATTTGGAGCACCTTTATTGCCTAAAGGGTATGCATTAAAAAACTTACCTGAATGACTGAAACTCCACAGGTTCTTTGCTGCTTTGACCACGTAATCTATGTACATCTTTTGCTGCTGCTTTCATCATTTTATCTGCTTGCATTTCATACTTCTGCTCAATTTTCTGAACCTGTAAAGTATTGTTATACAGTAAATTAGGCAATGTGATCAAGGAAATGCCAAATATTTTGTTGAAAAAAAGGGTTAAATATTTTATAGGTTTATAAGAGAAGTTTAGTCAACAATGAACTCCTAACCATACACACCTCCCAACATCCCCACAATGTTTCCTGTCCTGGCCTATTAGCTTTGCACAATGATAGCAAAATAATTGGGCCAGGTGGTTGTCCCTACATCCCAGAAAAATCAGGACACCAGGAGGAAAGATTTCTAGTGTACAGCCAGCTTTAGATAGGTATAGTGCATGTTTGATAGGTATAGTGCATGTTAGATAGGTATAGTGCATGTTAAAACTTGATACACATACCGTATATACTCGAGTATAAGTCGAGGTACCTATTTTACCTGAAAAATTTGCAAAAACTGATTGACTCGAGTATAAGTCGAGGGTAGAAATTATCACCACTACTGCCTTCTGATTCTGTGTTGTTTTTAGGCTTTAGTTGCCCTTTAAATGGACAGCAGAATTCCCATACATGAATCCCATTCAGTAATAGCCAAATCCAATACCAGTAACCTCCAATTCTTTGGCACTCCTGATGTTTGGAAACTACAACTCCCAGCATGCCTTGTTGCTGGGAGTTTCAGTTTCTAAACATGTGGAGAAGCAAGGTTCAGTAAACTTTTAATTAAGCTTACCATCATTTACAATTCTCCTGACCCCCATATAGTAAAGGGAACTCTGAGCCCCATATAGTAAGGATTCTCTGACCTCAATAGTTAAAAATGTCACCTGAGTTGTAGTTTCAAGCTTTCCTTTGCACTGTACTAGCAGCTGTTTTTTGCCCCAAACTGAGGAGACCCATCAGATTTACAGCATCCAGTGACAGTGCTGAGTGAGTCCAGCAGCCAGACTACAGGAAGCAGGAAATGTAAAGGCAGATCAGCTCCTGTAACTTTCTATGCAGGTTAACACAGCGCCACCTACTGGTTACTATCTGTAATTGCAGAATTTGGATCTAATTTAGGACTTGACCCGACTATAAGTCGAGGTTAGGTTTTCAGGCTAATTTTAAAGCCTGAAAAATTCGACTTATACTCGAGTATATACGGTATATCATTATTCAACCCTCACAACCAAATTACTGTAACATTTAGTAAAATAAGAGGCTTTAAATTGTTGTTTCCTGAAATATATTACTTGCCTATTAAATCCCTTTTCCCTCATAAAATAATCCAGTCAAACTCCTCAGTTTAGAAAATCCAAACCACTTCTACTTAGAAAAGCCAATTTCTTTCTACTTGCTCCACCTCATAGCCAGTGGAAATGGACTGTGTTCATACTCAATGAATAATGTTCAAGGAAGAATATTAGAATTAGAAGAAAAGTAATCAGTAAATGATTATTTTTTACCGTATATACTCGAGTATAAGCCGAGGTTTTTAGGTTTTAAAATAAACCTAAAAACCTTACCTCGGCTTATACTCAAGTCAAGGTCTTCCTTACCGCGATCGATGTTGCTAAGGCTCCAAATCCGGCTGCCGCACGCTCTGTAAGTCTGTGAGTTTGCCGGCTGACGTCATTACTCGCGCCGGGCAGTGAGAGCCCAAGTAGGGATGTCAGCCGGCAATCCACAGGACTTACAGAGCGTGCGGCAGCCGGATTTGGACCTCACCTCAGCAACATGGGAGCCTCAGCAACATTCGGGTAATTCTGGGAGAATCTCCAGGGAGGGAGGGAGGGGGCTCTACACTGCATTGCATTCCCATACAGTTGTTTGGAAACTACAACTCCCGCCAATAAAACATCTGTATGGGAATTCTGCTGTCTATTTGAAAAGCCAACTTAAGCATCAAAATAATATTGAAGGCAGTTGTGGTCAGATCAGATCAGTGGTCAGATAATCAGAAGGCAGTAGTGGCCAGAATTTCTACCCTCGACTTATATTCGAGTCAATCAATTTATCCTAATTTTTCAGGTAAAAACAGGGACCTCTGCTTATACTCGGGTCGGCTTATACTCGAGAGTAAATATCATAGCTGTAAACACTAGGGCTAATAACCAAATATAATATAAATTGCAAATATCATGGTCACCAATCTAATTGGCACATTTGTGTTATGGTAACATGAGCAGAGCACAGCAATATTATTTTAGGACATTATTTTTTTGAGTCCTTGGTTAAAGCCTACTGTACATTCTTTCAGTAATAAATGTGCAAAATGGGTTGTGTTATATTTCTGTAATGTGGACTGCACAAAATTAGCTTAGCTTTGTGGCATGTTGTTTTTGTAGAATGCTGGGAAGTATGCTTTAGATAATATTCCTTTATACAGAAGACCTATTTTACAACAGAGACTTTAGAGCATCCTAAAAGTTACATTTTCATTTTGTTAACCAGTACAGAAAATAAAAATAAATGTATACGTGGACTAAAAGAAGAATGGATACTTTATAGTTTATTTACACATAACAGACTGTATATGTGAAGATTTTTTGTGCAGTTTATGTACCTTTATCAGACCTAACAAGCAGTAAAGTGAACCAAGTATTTTACCGTGGACATAGAGGCCCTCTAGTGGCCAAACTCATTAACTAAAAAACAAACAAACACATCTATTGAATGGAGATAAGGTGCACGGTTTTATGGTTTAGTATTATTTCATATTTTTGAAATGGCGCAGACCCTTCACCAACAGTTATTCTTTCACCCAAACCACTCCACAAATTGCCCTTACTAAAGTGACTAACAATCTACTTAACACTACTTACTACTTATTCTTCTTGACCTGTCAACAGCATTTGATATGGTTGATAAACCTCTACTACTTAAGATCTTCTCCTCATTAGGTATCCAAGATACTGCACTTTCTTGACTGTCCTTCTACCTCTCCATTAGGATGTTTAGTGTTTCCCACACCCCTCAATCCCTCCCTGTAGGGGTACCAAAAAGCTCAGTCCTCTGTTTGGTTTCTTTCTCCATTTACACCTTTGGTCTTAGTAAGCTTATTACAGGTACAAAATTATTTGTGTTCCAGTATCTCTTGTATGCTGACACCCAAAGTTACATTTCTGCCCCTGATCTCACTAATTTGACATCTCCAAAAAGCTTTCATGTCTTCCCACTTACTTAAACTGACCAATCGGGTCTCATGCTGCCCTTCTGCTCTGGAACTCCCTTACTTGCTTTACTCGTCACTGGACAGGGATCGATAGAGGGGCAAGGGATCAAGGGGCTAATGAGATGATGGAGGGGGGTGGGATAGAGGAAAGGGAGGCATGTACGTCAAAGTGTGGAAATCTACTTTACACTTAACTACTTACCAGGGGCGTAACTGCAGGGGCCCGGCCTTTAATAAGGAAGGAGGAGGGTGTGTATGTATGTTAAACAAGAATTGAAACCAATTATAAAAGATGGAATAAATGGGTTATAAACGATAATGCGAAAACGATATGAGTGAAGCTTTGTACAGGAACAAAGTGGGTTAAAGTCTGCCTACCATATTTACATGGTAAATAACAATGTTTGCTTTCACACCATTGCAAAGACAGATAATCTTTATAAATAATGTCTTCAGCCCAGCACTGAAAACATAAATTACTGAAATTTATCAGGACAATTTTAGGAAACAGAGCACAATTTCTTCCACACCTGCTTTTCGATTTGTCTTAGCAGAAGCTTAAATGTGTCATCGTTTTTCACCCGCTGAGGTAGCTCATTTTCACCTTGACGCTTTGCCTCCTCTAGCTGTTCTTTCAGTTCCCTTAGTACAGAGATCTCTTGAGTGAGATGACGATGCCACGTCCTTGAAGCTTGCAAATCTAATTCAAGGTCCAGAGATGTGCGAATTAATCTCTCTGTGCCAGTGGGCTGTACAGATGGCTGGAAAAATATAAGATTCCTTGTGAGTCAACAATAATATAATAAAAGCTGCCCTTACTATAGTGAAATTATGTATTATTTACACATTTTTTAGTAAACGCACCTTGTGTTTTCACATAAAGCTGTTTTTGCAGGTTACAATATGGAACTCTCTATTAGGAAGCAAGTTGCAAAATAATTACAAGGTGTAGTGGTCTTAAAGAAGCCAAAAAGGAGAACAGTAAAGGCTATCAGCAAAGACTGAAATCAGTAGTACCCACATGCTTTTACATTCAGAAAAGCATTCTGAATACATTCCTCATCAGAGGAATAAGGATGTAAAGGGCATGTCCATCCTTAAAACAACAAAACAATTCCAACCAATATATGGAGCACATTATTAGATATAGTATAGCATTTGAGGTTGAATAAAGACATACGTCCATCCAGTCCAACCCATCTAGCAATATCCTCATTTCCTGTAATTTCCTCATTCCATATATTACTAACCAGATATTTAAGCATAATTATTTTCTCCATTTTGGCAGAGGAAGCTGGCTCCTCCTTCCATGCAGTCAATCAAGGCTGCGACTGCTGACATCACAGCCACCACTGGTTGACTGCTGTTTCCCCTGCCGGCCCCTCTGCACATGCTCAAGTTTCTAAAAGCTCATGAGGCGGCAGTAACCTCTACCAGAGGGAATGGGGCAATAGTTAATAGCATTAAATATCTGGTTAGAAATACATTTAATAAAATTAGCATTTGGGGTTAGGGACAAATAAATGACAAATGACCAACTGTCATTTGTCCACCCCCAAAACTATAATCCCCCCACCAAACACCCCACCCACGACGGTAAACAAAAACCAAACGCCCACCCCCCCCCCCTGGGTGCTCCGTCTGCCCCCCCCCCCCCCAAAGTCCCAAAAACTGCCCACCAGGAGGATAGCAGAGTCCATATAGGACTCTGCCTCCTGTCTCGCCTCCGGGAGAAGTTTGGCTTCTCCCCCTCCCTCTCCCTCCCGTTTTGCGATCCCTCCCCCTACCATAAAAACCCTTGCCCATATATTAGTATTTCTTCCCCCAGCCCCAACCGCTAAAAAACATTTTTAAGAAAGTTCCCCCCCGAATTCTACTTACCTTACCTCTCCCCGGCAGCCGGCAGCCGCGTCCGTGATTGGCTGCCTCTCAGCCAATCACGGACGCGGCTGCTGGTCCTGCCCCCTGCTTGCAGTGTCTTGCAAGCTGAAGGCCGGGCAGTGCATCGGAGGATAGAGGGAAGGTAAGTAAAGATCGGGGCACTTTCTTAAAATTATTTTATAGTGGTTGGGGCTGGGGGAAGGCATACTAGCATATGTAGATTTTTTTTTTAAAGTGTGGACATGCCCTTTAAAGGTTAACTATACTTTTTATAAATGGAAAGTACATGGGGCAAGGAGGTAGGATTGATTATTCCAACCTCACAATATTGTTTTGTTGAGGAGCTACAGCATGTGCAGTTTTCAATTGCCAGATTAGTCCTGGACTATTCCTATATTAAAGGGCATCTATACCGAAAAAGGGGATTTTTAGGTTTTACTCACCTGTAAAATACTTTTCTCTGAAGCGTAAGGGGGACCCAGTAACGCAATGGTTAAAGGACAATTATACTCACCTTTTCCCCGATCCACTGCAGCATAGTACCCAGGGTGAGGACTTAAAATCGCTAAGTCTTAACCCTGGGTACTTTCCCTAACTCCTGCACTACTTACCGCAAATCTGCTTCACCGATCCACACTGTTCCACCTCTCTTCTACTGTCAGTGACAGTCCTGAGGCAGCCAATTGGAAGACACGCCTCCTTGCAGAGCGTATCTTCCTATTGGCTGCGATCTCTCACTGAAGCAGGAAGAGCGGAGGAATGGAGCGATCGGCGAAGCAGATTTGCGGTAAGTAGTGCAGGAGTTAGGGAAAGTACCCAGGGTGAGGACTTAGCGATTTTAGGTCCTCACCCTGGGTACTATGCTGCTATGGAGGAAGAGGAGCGAGGGTGAGGTGAGTATAGTTGTCCTTTAAGTACCTCTCTCCAGAGGCTCCATTGCTCCTCCCCTCAGCTACAACTCACTGAGCACTGGAAAACTCCTCCAGTTGGTCCCAAAGGGGGAGCGCAAGCAACAAAACTAGTAACAGATAATAGAACAAACAAGAAAATCAACAGGCAATAGGCCAAAGACAATCATGTCAACACACAGGGAGGGAAGTACCTGGGTTCCCCTTACGGCTTCTGAGAAAAGGATTTTACAGGTGAGTAAAACATAAAAATCCTGTTTTCTCTTACAGCCTTAGGGGGACCCAGGAACGCAGGGGATGCCCCAAAGTCCCGAAATTGTCAGGGTGGGAAAAACAGTAGAGTTAGGCATCTGCAGTTCGAGGATAGAGCCGCCCAAGGCGTTCATTTTCTCTGCAAATACTTGGAGACGATAAAATTTGATAAAGGTGTGAATGGAAGACCAAGTTGCCGCCTGACATATCTAGTCCACCGAGGTGCCATGGCGAGCCACCCAAGAGGCTCCAACTGCCCAAGTTGAGTGAGCCGTAACCCGCAGGGGAGGAACGGCTCCAACTGCCAAGTAGCAGCGGACAATAGTAGATCGAATCCACCTGGCCAGAGTTTGAGGGGAAGCCCTGGACCCCCAGTGGGGCTCCGCCAGAAGAATGAACAAAGCCTGAGTGGAATGGATGCCTTCAGTGCGAGCAATGTAGATCCTCAGAGCTCTCACTACTTCGAGACAGTGCAAACCACGCTCCTTGGAAGAAGAAAGATTCGGAAAGAAGGCTGGAACAATGATTTCCTGGTTTATATGGAAAGATGAAACCACCTTCGGTAAGATGGAGACGTGAGGCCGGAGAACAGCCTTGTCGGAAAAAAAACGGACGCGGGAGATGGATCCAGGAGTCTAATGACTGTTGGGATTTGTCCCAACAGTGAAGGAGGTATCTCTGAAGGGGACGTAGATGAAAAAGTGCGTACGGAACTGCTTCCACCGATGACACCATCTTCCCCACCAGGCACATAGCCTGTCGAATCGAGTTTCTTGTTGGTCTGAGCCTTAATGGTAAGACTCTTTAGAGAGGAAACTTTGTCCTGGGGAAGAATGATTAGGTGGATGGCCGTATCGAATAACATCCCCAGGAGGATCATGCGTTTCGACTGAGTCATAGAGGACTTCACCCGGTTTATGATCCATCCGAACTGAGTTAGGGTTGTCATGCACTGAGAGACGTGTTGTTGTGCTAACTCGAAGGATGCGGCCTTTATTAGGAGATCGTCTAGGTAAGGGAGGATAAAGATTCCCTGAAGACGAAGGAAAGCAGCCTGACAGGTCATGACCTTGGTGAAGACCCGAGGCGCTGATGCTAGGCCGAATGGTAAGGCCGTGAACTGAAAGTGCCGGGAACCTATGGCAAATCTGAAGATATGGTGGTGACCGGTCCAGATGGGGATGTGAAGATACGCATCTCAAATATCTAGGGAAGTGAGATGGCCAGGAACACTGATCGCAGGGATTTCATCTTGAATCTGAATTTTTGCACATAGATATTGAGTGCTTTGAGATCCAAGACTGGGCAGAACGCTCCATCCTTCTTCGGCACCAGAAAGTGATTTGAATAGAATCCCCGAAATTTCTGATCTCTTCGGACCAGGGATATTACCGTGCCTGCAGGAGGGATAGCACACAATCATTGAGAGCTTTGCGGCAGCCAGGGCCTCTTGTAATCTGAGAAGGAAAGAAACGAGGAAAGGGAGGGGAAGAGAATTCTATCCGGTAGCCGTTGGTCAACACATAGTCCAGGTGTCTGTGAACGGAAGCTGCCACTCCTTGCAAAAAAAACGAAGGCGACCTCTGACCAAATGTGGTAGAAAATAGTCATGCCTGTTTGTGTTTGTCTCCCCCTGTTTTAAAGGTTCCTCTTTTGGAAGTCCAGGGAGTAAAGGGTCTTTGTCCCTGCCAGGTTGGAAAGGCATTGGTGGCCTCAGGCTGCATGCGGTTAGGAGGACGGGAAGCTCTTGAGGGACGAAAGGACGATGATTGCCGAAAAGATGGGAAGCAACGGGCTCTGGTCTGCGGGTCCCAGGCTTTGAGCCATAAGGATCGCCTGGCCGCCGCCGATGATCAGGCAATAAGGCGGCTTGATTCTAGGGCTGCGTCCCCAATATATATGGTTGCGTCAGACAACTGTTGGATAATGACAATAAGGTGGCTGTCAGAAGATTCTTTGGCCACTGCTTGGTAAAGTTGGACTAGCCAGACTTCCATAGGCTTGGACACCCTTGCGGAGGCAAAAATGGGGCGCAAGGCCACACCAGAAGCCACAAAAGACATTCTCAAAAATCCCTCCAGTTGTCTATCTGTGGGATCCTTAAAGGTGGTTGCCTCAGCCAGAGGGATGGCTGTGGCCCTGGAAAGTCTCGCCACTGGGGGGTCGACTGCTGGAGGCATGGACCACCTATCCACATCCAACTTGGGAAAGGGGAACATTGTTTGGAAATTCCTCAAAAAATTGAATTTCTTTTTCTGGAGACGTCCATTCCTTCAAGACGATCTGTTCTAACTGATCGTAAGAGGGGAAGGTCGCTGTCGTTTTCTTTGGGCGACTGAACAAGGACTTGGCTGGGTCTGTTGGTTCACCCGGATCTTGGATGTTCAGAACCTGTAAGACTGATCTAATAAGGTCATCAATTGTCTCCAGTGTGAAGGTGGTCTAAACTTCCGGTTCGGAAGCTAGGGAGTCCAGTTCTCCCTCTTCCGATTCCTCTCTTTTATCCAAAGAGTTCTCTTCCACTGCAGGAACCACTGGGGGCTCTGAAGTTCTGACAGCTCTTTGCAGCCTGGCTTCCGTTCCGGCGGGACTGACCGACTGCAGAACCTGTGAGATAGAAGCCGATAATATCGACATAGAATCTGTCAAAGATTTAGCCCAGGCTGGTTCAGACTCCTGGGGGGGAACCCCCGGAGATTCTTGGGCCAAGACCAACCCCGGTGGAGGATTCTGTAAAGAATTAATGGAACCCCCTCGGGTTCCTGACTGCTAAGCGCAGTCTGCGCAGGCTGAAGGTCTTGGTTTGCACTGTATGGTCCACATAGTGGCCCAGAGAGACCGGCTTGGGCAGATTTGGCTGGTTTTGAGCGAGAGGCGGACTTCTCCTTGTTGGACATGACTGACTTTGAAAGAAAAGGACAGAAGAAGAGAAAGAGAATTTTTTTTAAGGAGGGGTTTCCTGAATAAGGGAAAATTGGGGGGCCTAGGCCACTGATCCCCAAGAAAGAAGAGCCAGGGAGAATGTGGTCTGAGCTCAGAAGAAAGAAGGCAGAAAACTGAATGAAACAGAGTTCCTTAGAAAGAGAAAAATGTACTTAGCAGGATCTGCCAAGTAGCAGCCGTGTAGCTGAGCTGAGCTGGAGGAGACTCCCAGTGTGTTCACCACGAGGCCGGAGAGAGAGGAAGGCAGCCGGGAGAAGGAGAGGAAGGAAAGGAAGTCCCGCCCCTGCCAGCCAATCAGAAGCCACAATCTCCCTCAGCCTACTGTGCAGAGGGAGCAGGAAGCACCCGTGGGTCATGATGGGCAGCCCTTCCGCAGCATTTGCATGAGGTATA
Source organism: Hymenochirus boettgeri (assembly GCA_019447015.1). NCBI lineage: Eukaryota > Metazoa > Chordata > Amphibia > Anura > Pipidae > Hymenochirus > Hymenochirus boettgeri. The sequence goes on from CM033471.1 coordinate 63,349,784, forward strand.
TCCTATATCATGGGATCCAGGAACATCAGTGGAGAGGTCCTTACTCCTGAAGCGGACACTAAAGACTGGAGGAGGCTTCGGTGAGTTGTAGCTGAGGGGAGGAGCACTGGAGCCTCTTCTTCAATTTTTCAAGTGTCCGCTCCTGGAGAGAGGTACTTAACCCCTGCGTTCCTGGGTCCCCCTAAGGCTGTAAGAGAAAAAAAGTTATTTTAAAGGGCATGTCCATCCCCCAAAACTATAATCCCCCCAACTACTGTCCGCAATCCGTAAGTGTATAAAAATCCTTACCTTACATCCCAGATCCAAATGGATGCCCTGTAATCCCTCAACAAAGTTACAAAAACTGGCCACCAGGAGTACTGCAGAGTCCATATAGGCCTCCTGTCTCCCCTCCGGGAGAATTTTGCCATGTGCAGAAGAGCCCCCCCCTCTCCCTCCCCTAGCATTAAACCCCTTTCACATAATATAGATATTGGTCCCCCAGCCCCAACCGCATTACTATTAGAGCAAGAAAGTCCCCCAATCTTTACTTACCTTACCTCTCTCCTTCGCCGTTCTACACTACCGGCAGCAGCGTCAGTGATGGGGTGCCTCTCAGCCAATCATGGACGCGGCTGCCGTTCCGTCCCCTTCTTGCAGTTCTATGCAAGCAGAGGGCTGGGATTGTGCGGCGAAGGAGAGATGTAAGGTAAGTAAATATCGGGGGACTTTCTTGCTCTAATAGTAATGTGGTTGGGGCTGGGGGACCAATATCTATAATATGGGAAAAGTTAGTTTAAAGGGTGGACATACCCTTTAAATGGACCATAACTGGAAACTATAATTCTTCCCAACCACCACTGTATCATTTTTTTGTTGATCTGCCCCATATTTCTTTAGATATCCAATCTAAAACTTCTTTTATTTCAGCTGTCAATCAAGTTTCTTGATCTCAAAAACTATTCTTCTGTGAGTAGTTTTACTGTAGCTGGAATGGTGACAGAGTTTTCACAGTTAGAATGCTGTATGCTGTGTGCGCTAATGACAGTTGGTTTGGGGGGAAAAAAGTCAGGTCGATGGAAGTGGGAGTGGTAAAAAGAGGGAAGGGGGATATTACTCCTAAACAAAATATGTGCTGGATTGAAGGCATGCAGCAACACACGCAAATCACAAAAGTGCTATTTACATTTAATTATATGTTAAGATGAGGCAAAGTCCTTTTTTATAGTATAGTGTCCCTTTAAAGATAGTGCTGAAGCCAAAAGGAAGACTGGCAGAATCAGTTTTCTTTGGGCTGGTGCTCCTCACAGAAACATATTTGGAAGGGAGGAATTATCAATCCTATAGTATATCCCTGTCCTAAGTACTTTTCAGTTTAACTGTTTTTTAAAATAAACTTTATACACATGATAGTTATCCTTTAATGGTGGGCATGCAATTAAAAGCTCATTGCCAGGAATGTGGCATATGCGTGTTTTTGTTTTAAGAGGGCTCTTTTGCATTCTGTATATTAAAGAGTTTTTGGATTCTTTTTTGGATGCCAATGTCTCCTTAATCTTACCAGTTACATTATAGACACTATGAAGTTAATGAAGTCTTTTGAAGTCAAGTGGCACTAACATTTGATTGCGATGTAGAATATTCCATATTTTACACATTCTTCTGATTCTTTGTCAAGAACAGTTATTCTGTGCTGTAAACGAACTTTACCTAACATGTGTACATTGCAAGTGATACAAGTGATATGGTCAACTAACCTCAAATAGTTTTCTCTCTCTCTCTCTCTCTCTCTCTCACCTCAGAGTTGTCTTTGAGCTGTCTTTGGCCTCATGCTTTTATACGGTCTAAAACTCTTCAGTGGCATGGTATCCTTATATTACACTGTAAGGGGAGCATTATCCCTTTTAGCCTAATTATCCCTTGCTAACTCTAGTAAGCCTGTCAAATTAATGGGCACTAAAAGTGTCTCAAGCTCATTGTATATTCACCTCCAAATAAACCGCCAGGTCCTTACCGCTGGGTTTGTCTTGTATGATTTGGAATACCTACTTAAAATTTGCTTCTTGGCTACAACTGCACTTCCGCCTTCTTGATCCTGGCCAATGAGAAGAGACGCTTTAACACATCATGTTTTTTAATTAGCCAGAGTCGCAGGAGGAATGGAAGCCACATAAATTCTCCTGCTTGAGCCTCAAACGATAATGCCTGTGAGGCATTACTGTTTGAGGCTCAAGCAGGAGAGTGCACGGAACTCATAGGTATTACTGTTTGAGGCTCAAGCAGGAGAGTGCACAGAACTCACAGGCATTACCGTTTAAGGCTCAAGCAGGAGAAAGCAGAGGAAATCTCAGAGGGGCAGAGCTTAACATTCAGCATACCAGTAACAAGATGTCAGCAACTTCAAAGGCACAAAGCTAGGCTCTGGAGGGGCACAGGTAAAAAAATATATGGCAACAGTATTTTTAAAGCTGCAGCTTCCAAAACAACATAACTTGATTTTACAGTGCACTTATCCTTTAAGTAAGAAGACGATGAGGACCTGGCGGTTTAGGTCCTCATTGTGGGTACTAACCATCAGTGGACAGTGTGTAAGGTAAGTATAGTACGTCATGTGTCTCCCTCTGCAGACACACACACACAAAATTCTCTTTCCTGACGATATACCAACATAAATGTGCACCTGTTGAACAATCTTATTACATTTTGGCCGTGGGATTAATTAAACAAGCAGATTTCATTGCCTTACAGTATGAAGAAATCTAAGGGTTAGAACGGATAGAAAAAAGAAGAAATATGCAGAATTGATTGAATCTTACCCGTTTGACTCTCACACTGCGCCTCTCCATTGCATTTCTAACAAATGGTGGCTTTGATAAAGTCGAGCTGTCACTGTCACTGCGGTTCAGCTAGAAATTAAAAGAGCATTAAACATCATGTGAAAGTCAAAAACAAGAAGTCAAAGGGAAAGTTCAGGGGAAAATATCATTATTTCTAAAATTCTTAGTTTATATTACACATACCAATTTATTTTACATATTCTCTTCTCTACCGTTGCTATGCCCTGCTGTTGCCATTAGTGAGCTGCCATTTCGGGTTAATGTTCCTTCCCAGAATGCACACTTCTTCGGAATGTTCCTAACAGTAATTTCTACTGATTGGCTGTTTGATGGGTCAAACATGATCTGATATTTACTGAGCAACTGAATCAACCCAGGTGCTGGGTCAAGGGCAAGACCATAGTGACCATAGTATATGTTAGTATACTAATAATAATAATAATAATAATAGTGGACACTATTAGGGGTTCTGCAAACAGGAAATCAGTAATTCAAAAGCATTAATTTATGCACAGATAAGATGCTGAATAGGCAGTTTAAGGTCATTGCGATGGAAAATACTTTTTACACAAATGTATTTGCACTGAACTTCCCCATTAGCTATAAAACAAATGCAGCATGTTCCACAAGAGGTTAACTGACACAGTACTCGTTCTGAACTTACATATCATTGCAGTCGCCTCCCAACTTTTTTCATTCTTTGCAGCACAGCACTGAATTTGCAGTTCTTTAATTATGGGTTTACTACTATATGCATAGTATGGCATTTTTTATGGGCATTTCTTTATATAATATAGAAAGAATTTAAATATAAGTTATATTTGTCATGTCCTACAACCATCCTCTGATAATTCATTAATGGAAGCGACTATCCTTATTTACAATAACTATGTGGCTTCTTACTCTGCAAATATACTGGCTTTGTGGTCCCGGCGAGAAGGTCTTGGAACGTATTATCGTGCTACCTCTCATGAATTGTGCCTGGATTGGATTGGCTGCATGTTTGTCTTTTAGACGAACAGAAGTTGACAAATGAGACAGACCCTCTGTGTTTGTCTCTTTGTCTACCTGTAAAAGAATTATAAACAATATTATTGAATGGTAATAAAAATGTATTGTGGCAACAATACACTAGAAAAAGCTGAAAATGGTCCGGAAACAACTGCTTTTACTGATAGTTTAGTTGTCTTCTGTATTACAAATTATTCTTGAAAATACAATCAAAAGATCAGATTTAGGAGTTGGCTTTTTACTTTCTTTTAAAGGACATGTAAGCTGGGGCAAATAATTTTTTAACTAATCACATAGTAATTAGGATTAATTACCACCAATCTTAAATCTGTTTTTTTTTCCTTCTCTGACCTTCCTATCCCTTTTTTTTTTTAAGCTCTGGGGGTTTTACTTTTTCAAGGAGGCGTGGCACAGCTAGTCAGTAAAGAACTGTTAATCACCCAACTCCTCCCCCTGGCAGACTACATGTAGAAACTATCCATTCTATAAAAATAAAGCTTATTTCTCTATCACTGCACGGCTAATTGATTCAGCATAAAGATTAAGAAAGGGAGTAAAATTATCTGTTACTCTGTGCTCTTTCTGTGCAGATAAACCCAATCCTGCAGTTAGCTGCTGTCTGTGTTACTTAAATCCCAATGTAGCACTGTACCTAAAGAAATCAATAACAAAGCCCCCCCCCCCCCCATAAACACACACACACCACCTTCAAACCCCTACGCTAAAAGATAATCTTACTTGATTCAAGCAGTGATAACATCTGCCAGAGCTTCCTACTTTCCCATAGCAAAGTAGCTTAACTTTAACAATAAACACAAATCACTGGGTGAATTGCTATTGGCTGTAGTGGAGCACAGATCATCTCCACTGCACATGCACCACACTCTACTCTAGAAGGAGACATTCATACTAACTAGGAGTGAGCTGAACAGGACATGGGGAGATCTAGTGACAGGGAGCACTGAGAGCAAAAAGGGCACTAAAAATATAAGAAAAGATAAAAGCAAGTCATTTTTTTCAGTTTAGTATCACTTTAAACCTTTAAAGGGATTTAAAGTCAGCACTGGTCTGACCTGATGAAGAGGGTATAATCCTCGAAAGCTTGACAACTAAATAAACTGTTAGTCCTTAGGAAAAGTAACACAGTACTCTTATTTATTAATATCTATATATTAATAAGTCACTACAATAATTTTCTGTACTGTACATACACACGTTATTTGCAATTTACTGAGGTGGGACATTACAGCTTGTTGGTGTTTTTAGAGGGGATATTTTCAGATTCTGGAGTGTAAAAATTTGGGTGTAGCTCTTCTTTAAGCTAAAAGTACATAATTTACCAGGGTGTAATGCATGTGTAATAACGTTTATCTTAAAATGTCTCAGATCTTTGTCCAGAACTACTCTGTCTGTACTGCATGTAATTCTGCCTATATGTGTACATCCATTTATGCAACATTAAAGTATTTAAGTTTTAATATGCAATAATAAAATATTAAAGTACTTATGCAATATTAAAGTAAAACTGTAAGAAGGATTGGAACCTTACAGTAAAGTTTTTGCAGTTGAATAAAGACATACGTCCATCTAATCTATCCTAATTAGCAGTACCCACATTTCCTACAGTTGATCCACAGGAAGGCAAGAAAAAACAACAAAACAGTATAAAGGAGAAAAAAATCTTTCCCGATTCCAAATGGCAATCAGAAATATCCCTGGAACAACTCCAACTTTGAATTGTATTTGTATTAATACCAGTAACATGCAAAATTCTTTATTTTTAGAAACTCATCCAGCTTCTTTTCGAAACTATCCAATGAACCTACTATCAACACATCCAATGGAAGACCATTCTATAGTTTTATCTTTCTCACAATTTTTCCAAACTTGAAGAGTAAACTTTTTTTTCTTCCAGTCTTAAGGGATGTCAGCAAACAGTTTAAATGAACTGAGAACACACTCCTTACTTTCATGCTGTGAACTTTGCTCACCTTTACAGAAGCAGAATCTGCATCTAGCTGCTTGTGTGATCCTTCCATTTCACATTCCACATTGCCATCATAGTCTTCAACTGCTTCATTGTCATCTTCTTCATCTAGTATAATGTCTTTCTTCTCAGTCCTGTTAAACAAATATTTAATTCTAAATTTAGGCTGAGGCCACACTGCAACGCACAGGAATCGTACACAAAATCGTGTGTGCTCGATTCTTGTGTGTTTTGCGTTTGAGCGTGCGTTTTGTGCATGCGATTTTGCCGTTTTCCGTTATGGAAACGCATGCATTAACGCACCAAAAATGGCGAACGCATTTGTTACCAAAACGCGAACAGACGCACAATCGAATTTTCACATTCCCGCGATTTCCATTTTAGGGAAATCCAGCACCCCAGCAGCCCCTCCAAGCAGCCCCTCCAAGCCCCCTGTCCCGCCGCTGGCAGGGAGGGGAAGGGCCCGCTGGGAGGGGTGGAGGCACCCTCCAGTGGGGCTCTGAGAAGGGCCTTTTGGGGCCCCGCAGCTCGAACCGGGACCCCCCTCCCCGGCCCTTATAAGGGCCCTTGCGGCACTGACAAGTGCCTTTAACGGGTATCGACCCCAGTATGCGGCTCTTAAAAGAGCCCTTGGGCGGCGTCCTCTTTCTTCCAGTTCCGGCAACACCAGCTCCGCTGAGGCCGCCGACCCCCGAGAGGTACCCCTGCGGCCGCCGGCGACCTCAACGAGGCCGATGTTGCTGGCGTCTTGATCCGACGCGACGTCTTCGCGCTGGCGACACCAACCCCACTCAGGTCGCCGATACCAGGCAGACTCAGCGGAGCGATGTTGCCAGCCGCTTCTTTCTTCAGCCATCTACTGCGATGGCATCTGAGTTCCGCAGCGGAGTGCACCTCTTTATATAGGTTTGAAGAAAACCCTAATCCGTTTCTGATTGGTCAATTCTTTAATGCTTGGTTTACATGCTTTACATTAATTAATCAGATTTCAGAACTTTCCAGAACTTTCCCGGTTCGAGCTGCGGGACCCCTAAGCCCCAAAGGGCTCTTGTCAGAGCCGCAAGGGCACTTGTAAGTGCCGCAAAGGCCCTTACAAGGTCCGGGGAGGGGGTCCCGGTTCGAGCTGCGGTACCCCTTAACCCCCAAAAGGCCCTTCTCAGGGCCCCGCTGCTGGGGAGGGGGTGCGCAGCGGCTGCCCCTCCTAGCCTCCTGTTCCGAGATTGCCGCGAGCGGGGAAGGGGTTGGGAGGGGCTGCTGGGAAGCGGCGGCGGGTGGTGCGACCCCTCCAAGTCCCCTGCAACCTCCAAGTCAACCTGCCCCGTGGGTTACCTACCCATCCCTGCCGCAGGGAGGCTAGTATCGGCTGCTTTCGCCACCTTCACTAGCAGTGCGAAACAGTTACCGCCGCTTTATAAATAGAAGCGGCGGCAACAGTTAAGTATCGTCGCGAAGAGTTAACGCCTCGTTAACTTTTCGCGGCCATTTTCAGACATTAATAAATCGTGTTAAATGCGATTTATGCGGAAATGTCAGGGAAAACGGCCGCCAAAACTTAACGAAGCTTTATATATATGCCCCTAAACATAATTCTGAATATGATCTTGTTACAAATTTTATCTGAGCCACAAGTGTTATGTAGGGGGCTGCACAACCCTTTTTATATACTGAATTTACATATTGTTTTTCCTAAATGCTAGGCCCCACTGGCGTGTTTCGGATTGCCTTTTACAATACGATTGCGCTAGTGGGAGCGCATGCCAGTGGTAGCCTATTGGAGGGGCCCCACTACATGTGCTACGCTTCCATACCATATTGGAGCTCCGATAGTGTTTATTTAATGGAAAAGCAGTGCATTGTGACCATGTGCGCTTTCGTACGCTGCAAGCCTTACATATTGGTAAGAACCCAGCCTAGGTTTTAAAAAATTAGAAATAAAGACATGGATACACTCTTTGATTTAAGTTGTGGGTATAATTTATGACTCACATGGGGGGCTGATGCAGAGACTGGCATAGGCTCTCCAGAGTGGCCTTAATACTTTAAAGGCAATGCCATTTGTTTTGCCATTATTATTTTTTTATTAAATTCCTCCATTATACCACAGTATAGCACAAAAGATGTTCCTATCTCTGTTTCCTAGAAAGGTCCCACATGCTTCTAGCAATAATATAAAAGAAACTATACTTTAGGAAACAACAGTAACTACTTCATCCATCAGAAGTTCCTTCTGACTCCAGCAAAAATGCAAGCACCACAAAAAAAAATCAGTAATATCAAACAAATATACTGGAAAACTTAACAATAGGTCAGTTTATATTGTTTACAACAAAGGAATACTAAAACATCATAGCTAGGCCAAGTCTGATTCTACTTACAAAAACAAAATAGAAACGATTGCGTACAATGCTACAAATCAATATATTTGAAACATACCAGTTGTACTCATCAGCTGCACTTTCCCTGGTCCCTTCCATCTGCTTTTCTACAACCTCTAATTCCTCAGCAGTCTGTTTCAGAAGTGCACTCACAGAGTCCTGTGGAAACAAAACCTCATCAGGATAGACTTTCTGTATTAAATACTATAGAAATCTTAATCAAACATAAAAAAACACTAAAAAGATCACTTACAGCCCAGAACTTGACATACTTTGTGAAGCCAATACATATTAACACTAAAGCAAGGCCTACATTTATTTTGTTAGGTGCCTAGAAATGTATGTTTTTGTTGGTGCTGCTTCTAGTAACACTTTCCTGTAAACTACTGTAAATTCTTTTTTTGCACAATCCCCCCAGACTTAAATGGGGCTTCCATCACCATCAGAAATGGGAGGAAAAGAAGCATCAATACTAAGAATGGTTTTAAAGTATTTGTAGCTTACAATAATAAAAATATATATCAGATAATGTCCTAATTACATGAAAGAACACCTGAACTCAATTTATTAGACTTAAGGTACCCATTCATACAGCTTACCTGCTAGACTGATCATGCGTCATACAATCATGAGATCCAATCTGTATCCATTCATTTTTCGATCATATGCAGGACGCAAAGAATATCCAGCAAGGCATTTCCGAAATTGATTGTATGTTGCAGGATCGGTCTGGCAGGTAAACTATATGTATGGGCACCATCAGATTCTCCTTCAATCAAGTTTTTTTATTTCACGTCATATTTTTCCTTTTCTTCTTTATTCAAAAATAAAAGTTCTGCAGAATATTTAACACTGATTCTATTTAGTGCAGTTTCTTTGTGGAAAAAAACAGACTTTTTTTTATACATAGATGCATAGATATTTTTATGTCTATATGATTAAAATATATTTCCATCATCTAATCATTAGAAGAAAAAAAAGAACACCAACATTATCTAATAATCAGGCAACATTTTTAGCTCTGTACACATGATAGATAATTATTGGGTAATAAAGCCAAAATTAAAGGGTATCTCCACCCCCAAATAACAAATTTTATGTAATGTATATCCCCCCCCCCCCACTTGGCCAATGCCTCTTGTGCTTCTTCCAGGAATGGAAGAGCAGAAGGGGCCAGAGCAGCAGCCGCACCTATGACTGAGATTGGCTAAAAAGACGCAGCTGCCGGTTAGGGAGCCAAGGGAACGAGGCTGGGTAAGTCTATTTCTGGAGGGGGGAGAGTTCCATTGCGCATGCCAGAGTCCTTTAAGAGAACAAGGAAGTAGCAGCACCCAGAGAGGCTCCTACTTTTCTGGACTTTCATCAAGCCATGCAGGACAATCATAAGGAGCAAGGAGAAAGGTAAGGATTTTTTTAACACAACACAGTGGGGCAAAAATATTTTAGTTTGGGGGGTGGACATGCCCCTTAACTATCTTGGCAGACAAGTTTATGTGTGTAGGGGCCTCTGCTGACATCTGATCGATCCTTCCGGATATCTTAACAATATCGGAGAGTGACTGGTATGGTTTTTCTTATCAGAATTCTGGGTCCTTACTGGATTATTAACTTCCTTTTCTTCTGAATAGTTGATCAGGTGCTTGACTCTTTTATTTTGCTTTTTCATATATCTGTAACCCAAAAGGTTGTACCAGTGGACTTCTTTCTCTTCAGAATGACAGATATTAGCCAAGCTGATTTGTGCACCTCCCTGAAAGAAAACATACAATAATACATTTTAAGAGGGGGATTCATAAAGAATATACAATTTTTACAGGTTGTGTGCCACTCGCGACAAAGCCAATTGTCTGACGTCTCATTAAGCCAACTAAGTTGTATATGTCATGGTAGCCATATATGGGTCAAATACTCTGTTGATCCTTTTTAATCAAATATATTCCTATTTTTAGTTTGGTTGACCAAATTCTTTGATATTGGGTGCACAGATGATCAAACCTTGATTGTTTAAGGAGATGCATACTGAAAAAACTTATCTATATGTATGTATAGTTTATTTATAAATAAAATAAAGTCATACATGGTGGACAAATACATAGATACTTCAGTACATAAATTATATAAATAGAAGTGCTAGAGCTTTTTCACAAGAAAAATTGAGGTCCCTGCCCAGTAGAGCTTCCAATCTAGTTATCTTATTCAACAAATAAATACATTTAGGGTCATATACATTTTAAGAACACATGTGTGCCATGACATGGATTCTAAAGAGTCCCACAAAGTTTAAAAACCACTACCTGAAATGATCAGGAAAACAAACAAACAAAACAAAACAAACAAAAAAAAAAAAAAAAAAAAAAAAAATATATATATATATATATATATATAAAGCATATAGGAATCTCCCGCACTCCGTCCTCTAGACATCTGCTGGGGTTCTCCAGTAGTAGTGTAATAAATAGATTGTGAATACGAAGCACTCCACGTACTTCTTAAATTAATTTATTAACAAAAATAAAGTAGGTCTGAGGGACCTACGCGTTTCAGCCCATGAGTTCAAGGCCGTCATCAGGGTTATCGACCAATAGGAGACACATGCTTCAAAAGACAAAAACCCACCCCCACTACGCCCCCAAGCCTGCCCACCCACGTGATACAAGTGGCAGTGCTACTAATGTAGGAAACCAGGGATGTCAGACCCCAGTACCCAACCCTACCTGTCAATTGCAGACAAGGCAGGGAAACCAACTCCACTCCGCACCATGGACCGATAGTAATACAACAAAGATACATCCCATCCCAGCACGGAAAGCGGAAGTGCACAGTACGTGAAGTAGAACTATAACCCTTCCGAGCTCGATAAAAACCCAAAGTGCTCAGTGTGTGCAGAGGAAATCCAGTCCATCCGAGCTCAGATGGACTGGAGAAAGACATTGTACCCATTCCATCAAAGAAATGTGTCAATAAGGGCTCAATTCCATTCGTAAGCACATACTCACCTTGCAGCTCAAGCTTGAAGCGGAGAATTAAGACATGGTGGGAGATTCTGACGGGTGATAAAATCTTTTTGCGACTCCTCCTCCTACTTTTTGCACACAGAAAAAGGCAAAAACTTATGGAATATCCTTATGTGAACTGACTTTAGGGATTCCCCTATCACCACACAAAGAGCGTGGTTTCCTCCCCTCAAGAACGTTTTTTTAAATGCCAGGGATGCCTGGCATGCAGGAGTGCCCTAACAGGCCATGATTTCCCTCTCCCTCATTAGGATTAGACATAGACTGAATTGCCTAAGTCAATTTGTTATTTATTTCATTACATGCCCGTGCTGCAAATATTACGTTGGCAAAACTACCATGGCCCTTCGAGATCGGCTTGCCAACCACAGACAAGCTATCAGAACAGCGCTACAGAGTGGGAACATTTCTAAGAACTCTGACTTGGGGGGTTGACAGATATGGCACATCCATTGGCCACCCTTAGGTAGATAGCCATTGACTATGAACCAGAGAAGGAAGGGATTGATAGGAAAAAGCACTGGATTAAGAGCCTTGACACTATGTCCCCTATGGGACTTAATGAACAGTTGGTGTTGTCCTGCTATCTGTAAACCCTTGTATGGTTACTATATGGACATTAAACCTGGGGCTTGGGGAAGTCCCTCGTTGGAAAGGGTTATCTTATAATATTATCCGCTGACTTTGACATACAGTATGGATAATCTGATATTAGAGCCTTGTCTGGCTGATATGGATTCCTATTAGTTTATTGAATGTTTGGAGCTATTTTACCAGGAGGCTTAATATTCTTTCAGTGTAAATTATGCTTTTTACCTTTTTTACATATGTTTTTTATACTAAGGCACTCGCACTTTAGATCATTTGGTTTACTTGCATGGTTTTATCTCTATCACATGAGTGTTCCCACTTTACGTTTTGCCTTAGGTTTTATACTGTGCACTTTTACCAGAGGACTGGATTTCCTCTGCACGCACTGAGCACTTTGGGTTTTTATCAAGCTTTTCACTGCCAGTTCTGTCCAGTTCGTCAGTCCGTGAACTAGCCAATGGGAATATATGCTTCTCTCACAGTGCATCTTCCAATTGGTTTTGTCAGTGTCCGAATGGGCAAGGAATTAGGCCGATCTAGCTAGGTATGTTACGTTAAGTATAACAGCTGATCTTCATTGCACCCAGGGTGAGAACCCAGAAGTTTAATTCCTCACCCTGAGCACTTCAAATAGGAACAGGGTGGGGGCAGGTTATAATGGCACTTTAACTCACAACAAATACTGTAGGTCTCTGTGTTTTTCTGAACTTTGCAGTCTACCTTCACTGGAAATATAATTAGTTTTTCTGACTGATCAGCCTTGTTTAGAATGAGGGTATGGGCAGGTCACCCAGTAGGCAGTTTTAAAAACTGTAAGAGGGAGTGGTGCTAAAGAATCATTAAAGGGTCTCTCCACTGGTATTATCAAAATTTTGGTTTTTAGTTTTATTGAAGAATGGGAGGTAAAGGAGCTGTGTCTTACCTCTCATTCCTCAATAAAACCTGCAGGAGCCAGGAGAGAAGATAAGGAACTTATCTGATCGATCGCACCTCCTCCGTGTCCTCTGACAGGTCCCGACAAACTCTGTCTTCTATGCGCATCTCACTTCCTGCAGGTTTTATTGAAGAACAGGAGGTAAGATACAGCTCCTTTACCCTCCATTCTTCAATAAAACTAAATACCAAAATTTTGATTATACCAGTGGAGATACCCTTTAAGAATATGCAGAGTGAATATTTCTCAAACATGTTTCTGATTTCAAAGGTGATATCTCAATTGTCTTTTATTTAGGAATCATGTGAACTCTTTCTTATTATATTATATTAAAAGCTGGTGTATTTCACTGAAAAACATTTCACAGCACTAAAAATCAACGCTCAGTACCAGACATTCTTCATGATGGTTGTTTTGTTTTGAGCACACATCCACTCTTAAGGTCTTCTGACGCAGAGACGCATGGGATGCAGGAACCAAAAACATTTCATTATGAAACACTGTATCTGACTGTTCTATTGTTCTTGTCCGAAATAAACAACTTGTGCTTTCAGAACAGGGAAGAACAGCCACACGAATGTACCTATGGAAAATTTTTGGAAAACATAATCATTCAGTAATCCTCCTCCCCCCAAAAAAAGGAATGGCAATATTCATTGATATACAGATAATACTACTGCAAATTGTTTTAAAAGAAACAATCCAGAAATATTGCTGTGTGTGTATATCCTGTATGTCTCTCATGCATGATCTTTCCTGCCTGTCACATCTTGGCTGTGGGAAAGTTATATTTATCAGTCTCTGTGGGCATCTTACATTTACTAGTCACTGTGGGCAAGTTATACTTACCAGTCTGTTTGGGCATCCTGTTTTAAACTTAATAGTCTGTAAGGCACTTATATTAAATGTACTAATCTCTGTTTGGCACATATATTACCACCCTCCACGTGGAATATAGTGTGAGCACTCCAGTTCCCCAGGCACTGTTAAATCAGCCTTTCAGTTCACTAGCCAGTGACTAGCGAAATGACTTGAAGAACTAAACTTCAACCCCAGTTGGTCTAACTGAATACAAAAGATATTCACTAGTTAGTGATAAGTCAACCCTCTCAGTTGCCAAAAGGTCTAGAAGCAACCCTGGATAATAACAGTATCAAGAACAGGAAGTGGAGTCTGAATCAATAATGCGTAACATATTATTTCTATTTTTTTTTTTATTTGAATATAGTGGATCACCTGGGTATTACTGTATGTTACCATTTAAGTTTAACTTTCAAGAACATTTAAGTTCTCTTTTAATGATCTGACATTTTAATACACTGCAAAAAGGCAACCACAGCATTTCTAATGAATATGATTGTGCAACAAAGTTTTATGTGGAAAAGAGATGTGTAGTAGGGGGGTCTGTGTATACATTAAGATAAGCCACAGATAATAAACACAGAAGAAACAAACAAGTTAAAAGTCATGAAAACAAAATGCTAAATTTGTCCCCCAGAATATAACAGAGGTCTTGCTTCCTATGTTACTTACACTTTCTCCTCTTGTTGTAACAACAAAGCTGATGCATTTTCCAACTGCAAAACAAATATAGCAAACTGCATGTTTTTCTCGTCATATCTGTAGGATGCAAAAAATCATTGCACATTTAGCACAGATATTTAGCAAATAAATAACGTAAAATAAATGTACTGGATCTCATCATGTTGCCTAAATATTAATCACAAGATTCCATTCGTCAGCAGTATCTTGTGATACACAATCAGGTATAATTGCTAAACCAAATATTTATTCAGAACTGCCAGTTTTGAATATCTGCAGTGTCATGATATGGATCTTGCTGCAAGAAGCTCTAGTGTATTTTTTTTTTAATCATACACTGTTTGGAATAGCAGATTCCATTAGTTTTATTATACTGTACATTTGTTTCCTATCTTTCTTCTGTACTCCTCTACCATTCGGCTAAGGTGCCATAAACCCAGTAGGGAGCCAAGAATTGTTATTCCTTGGACCTTACTTCTAAAGGATACAGTAGACTTGAGTCTCCTAATCTCAGCAGGAGATCAAACAGACCTGGGAATGTGAACTTTGGTTTAACTATGATAAAGGCACAATCCCCTTTTCCATAACATATACATAACTATGCCTATGAAATAGAATATGGCGGGCTGATATGAAATATGGTTCCAGGTAGGTAAGACCATTCGATACAATCCAAACATCATGTATGTAGGTCTAAGCAGAGGCTGGAAACCTACATTATGTCGTTCTGGTCAACTTTATTTTCAATATCTGTCATGTTTGGTCAACTGGTAAATTCATGACAATAACTAATTTAGTGATTTCCAGTTGGTAGTATCTTGGACCACAGAGTTATGAATTCTCTAAAATATAATGTCACTGCGGGTGTGTCTTTCAAAGGTAATCACATATCTGACACACCCTCAGTCCAGCCTACACCCGTTGGTGATTGGTTGGGGGTAAATTATTTGCCCCCCTTTTGCCTGGGGGTAGATAAGGAGCCACACAGCTACTGGAAGGGAGCTCGTGATTTACATCTTATGAAACATCACAGTGGATTACAGCGAGTTACCTTTTTGGAGCCAGGAACTCTTTTATCATCAAATGGACTTATTCTTTTAAGGACTTGGACTTTCACCATCATATAAGTATTTTCACCTTTTATCCCTTTGTTTTACCGTTGCTTGTTTTTATGTCTGTTTTTTAATTATTTTTGTAATCACTATTGCACTGTTTTTGTTTTTCTTATACTAAACGATATTCTATAAAATCGTCAAAGGGTATGTCCACCCTTAAAATGAATTTTTGTTATATTAATCCTCCTGTCCCCCCAGCCCCAACCGCTATATTTATTTCATTAGAAAGTTCCCCAAACTTTACTTACCTCCCCTCTTTCCTCCGCCGCGCTGCCAGCCCTCTGCTTGCGAGAAAATGCCAGCAGAGGGGCGGGACCGGCAGTCGCGTCTGTGATTGGCTGAGCGGCAGCAATCACGGACGCGGCTGCCGGTCATTCAGTGCGGCGGAGGAAAGAGGGGAGGTAAGTAATGTTTGGGGAGCTTTCTAATCAAATAAACATAGCGGTTGGGGCTGGGGGGACGGGGATTGGTTTAGCAAAAGGGATTTACACTAGGGGGAGGGAATCCTAAAAGGGAGGGAGAGGGAGGGGGAGAAGGGCTGCAGTACGCATGCCAAACTCCTCCCGGAGGCCAGGTAGGAGGCAGAGTCCTATATGGACTCTGCTATCCTCCTGGTGGGCAGTTTTTGGGACTTTGGGGGGGACTACAGGAGAACCAGATGGAGCTGGGATGTGAGGTAAGGATTAAGCTACACTACATGATGGGGCCAGTAGTGGGGGGGATTATAGTTTTGGGGGTGGACATGCCCTTTAAGCTGATTCTCGTAGTGCTCTAACAGAAATAAGTAAGAATCCTGTCCTCTGAGATGCTACATATAGTAATTGTATTCTGTATTTCTTGTATTATCTGGTACTATTCCTGCCTGAGTGTGGCAGCGAGTGATACAGGTATTTAGTATTATGTTAGATTTATAGCCGTTAAGGCTGGTATCGGTTTCCATTAGTAAGTGGGTTTTTGCAGTAGTTTATATACCTGGTAAGTGGTATATGTTAGTGACGACAACCTTCAACCTGGTTTCAACCCGGTGAGATGGGAAAGCTTTGATTGGTCTGAGTTTGTGAGTTGTGGTATCATCACTGGTATCGGTTCCCACAGCCGTTAGTGAGTGGGTGGTGGCAGTGTTTTATATACCTGGTAAGTGGTATATGGTAAGTGACGGCAGCCCTCAACCTGGTTTTGACCTGGTGAGCTGGGAAAGCTCCGTTTGGTCTGAGGTTGAGAGCTGTAGTTCCATCACATGCAGATCTGATGACATTTTAGAAACTAGGAACCTATCGAAACATTAAAAAATTGAACATATATTAAAAATGTATAAAATTGTAATTCAATTGGGTTCAAATTGGAATTCTGCAAAACCGCTGGCAGAAAAAAACTCAACAGTTTTGGTCATCTTTAGTTGGGAGACATATTTCTAAAATTCCTATTAGATCTCTAGACATCAACTTTTTTTTTTGCATTATATATATATATAATATATATATATATATATATATATATATATATAATATATATATATATATATATATATATATATATAAACAAATGTTGAGATTGAATATCTATCCTACTGTAGGCACCCAGGCTGTTTGTTGGGGATCGGAGTGCAGCGGAGCATTTGTTTATTTATATATATATATATATATATATATATATATAATAGAAATCTCGGGGCACTCGACGGGACTTTTTTGCAGTAAAACGTAACTTTTATTTAGATGGTTCAATGTAATCAATGAATTTCGGCTCGCTCCAAGCCGTCATCAGGACATCTGAACACATGTCATTTCCGGCTATTTAACCAGGGCAGGTAAGGATCCAACCCACCCCGTGTACACCCTCAACCCGCCTACTAATAACCATAAAACCTCCCCCTACATACACCGTCTGTGATAAATATTAAAACCAAATTGTTAAAATGTCTGATATACATATAAATATATGAACAGATACTAATAAATACATCAATCAGCTCCGTGAGGAGCTGAGTACAAGATACACAGGCTCATATTGAGTAAATACATATGGTAACAAATGACAGAAGTTAGAAATAGCTACAACTGTAAAAAGAAACAACTGTAAAAAGAAACAACTGTAAAAAGAAACATCTATTAGAAACAGTGTGCCGATATCCTATAGAAGCACGATTGAGACCTGTTCATTGAGGCCCAGAGGGGACAAAGTATCCTCGGTGTATCCACCTGACTTCATGTTGGAGAAGATACACCGATTTGATACTTTGTCCCCTCGGGGCCTCAATGAACAGGTCTCATTATCGTGCTTCTTATAGGATATCGGCACACTGTTTCTAAATAGATGTTTCTATAAAGATGTTTCTTTTTACAGTTGTAGCTATTTCTAACCTTTTTCCTAACCTTCATTGTTTATATATATATATATAAAATATTGAAAGATCTACCAATATTCAAATAAAAATGTGTTCTTACTTCATCCCTAAATTGATCTTGGCAGTATCCATAGTTTCTGATTCTTCACCGTCAAACAATGCATTTTCCATCAATGTTCTTAAAGAGATGATAAAGATAGTTTAACATAGAGATCAACAGAACTCAACATTTTAAGTCTTAATTCAATTGGCTTATTGGCCTTTATAAGATATTTTAGAATATTTAAATTCTATTGATATGATTGCTATGAAAGGTTTTCTTTTGAATGTCTCTTCGAATGTTGAAGCATTGTGTGGTAAAGAAAAGACCAGACATTGTTACAGGGGCAGGTTATTCTCTGTAACTGACTAGGACATCACCAAGTATCATAATCATTCCTAAAATATGAAGCTATAAAGCTGCTGTTGGATGAAACAGTAATTTCAATGGTTATTTAAAATGTAAAAATAAAATGCTGGCAAAAGTTAAAATGAATCTGCACTTTTTTGTTTATTTGTATTTCTTATTATTAACATAAAATGCATGCATTACCAGACAGTAGTGCAGAACCTATTGCATTGTAGCACATTCGTGGAAATCACAGACAGTGATTGAAACCATTACCCCTAGTATTGTCTAATTGTTGTCTATAGCCCAATACTTGGCAGTATTGAAATATCGGCCGTTATAGGCTTTGGTCTAGATAAAACAGAACTAAGCTCTCTTAAGATCCGAGGATGTATTTCATTAGGTCCTAGGGCTTTATTGATATTTACTTTGTCTAGCTGTTTCCGTAGCATACCCTCTGTAATCCAGATTGAATATTCCTTATTTATACCCTTCGTATTATTACATTCCCTGCTATAAGGACTATAATTCTCTACACTGTATACAGAGGGGAAAAACTGTTTACCCATTAGCCTTTTGGGCATCCCCTATAACCATCGTAGCCCCATTCTCGGTCCTTATCTTTTTACTATTGATATCCAGGGCTAAGTTTCAAAATGTGTGACAACCAACAAGTTGTATAGGTGGTGGTCTGGAAAAGCAGTTTGTAGCAGTAAAATCTATGGGAACCATTAAGAGGAGGCTCCATTAAAAGTCAATCCGAAATAGCAGCAACAGCAATATTAAATTTTTCATGATGGCTGTGCGGGTGACTTTTGCCAATCCTGAGCAGCCTCCACTATTCCCTACTTAAAGTCATGCTAACCTGTTGTAAACAGGTTATTGTGACTTTAAGACAGAAATTTTACCACTGCTGCTCTGCACAGATTCCCGTCTGCCCCTGTCTGGTTTTCGATGGTTCCCCCAACAGCGGCTAATTAAATTGGTGGTAGGATGTTACATTGCTCCAGGTCTTCTTATTATAATCACTCGGCTATGTCACTCAGTGATTATTATAAGAAAAGGTTCCACCGCAACCCCCATAGCCTTATGTCCATGCACCGTTCCAAGGTAAAACTGACTGATTTAAAGGAGAATTAAGGGGTATGGAAAAGAAAGTAAATCATGGTCAGTTTCTTCTACTTATTTACTTTTAAAATGAAAGCAATGACATGCTACCAAAGTCATAAATTTTTAAAGCTGCACATAGCCTTAAGGCAATAAAATTAAATATATAAACCTTTTTTTATTATAAGAAATATTGTACCCCTTCACATTATAATATTAGAATATTACACTGCAAGGGGTGCATTATCCTTTATGTATCAGGTAGCCTCCCACCCACCAACACTATATTTTTATTCCTATGTGAGAGACTGAATTGTTTTTAGAGAACTTAATTGGCATTTTGGACTCAAACGCTCTAGACTGGATTATTATAGTGAGGCCCCATTTAAGAACACTTCTATATGGTAATAGATTCCTGGCAACAAGGTGGTATTTGTTTTAGACAATGAGCGATTGTTATATAAGTATTTTATTAAATATTGTATTGTGTGTACAATGTAAATATAGCATTTTTTTCAAATACAGACAATTTTGTTCTATTATTAAATACAGGGTGGTAGATTGCTATATAGTCTGTTTTTTTTTAACACTCATGATTTAGCCCTCATTCCTCCTTTAAGATATTAAAGGATAAGTGCATTTGGAAGCTGCTGATTTGTTCATTTGGAAGCTGCAACTTTAAAAATACCGTTGCCATATTTTTTTTTACCTATAACTTGATTTTACAGTGCACTTGTCCTTTAAAAGTCACTTAGGTATTGCTTGACTATAAAAAAAATGAGTGCAGACCCTTCAGCAGTTGACCGTTTCAGGGGTAGGCCACACTGCACCATTGGCAAATTGGTCTGGCCACACTAGCTGCGCTGGCCTGTGTTGCACTGCGATCTGCAAACAGCAGTGATCACATTGCGCACAACCAAGCACACCAGAAACACATTTACGGCGCTCTACTACGGGTTGTAGTGTGGCCTCGGCCTCAATGATTGGAAATCTAGATGCATTACCTTTGGTTTGTTGCCTCATAGACTCCACTATCCCCGGTTACAGATTCGTCTGACACTGCAGCTGAGACTCCTGCTACATTCAGACTTGAAACTCCTAGGCAGTTTAAACCTGTAATGTTAATGTGTCAGAAGACAGAAAAACTTTTTACAGGATACAAAGCTTTAGATAAGACCTAAATTCATGTTCATCTTAGTTCTGTTTTTTTTTAATTAGTATGTCAAACCAAAATATTATAATATAAGTAATTTAGTTATGGGATGTATCTGTAGTCTTTAGTGATCTAAACAGTATTGCTAAGGAAAGCCTTTTTTGTCAAATCATTACAGAGCAGAACAAACTGTATAATTTACTACAATATAAATCATATGACGTTATTTGTTGAATTACAGCCACTGACATTCAAGTGAATACTAAAAGGTCACCTGTTGAGAAAAAGTTGTTTTTTTCTTTTGTGGATTAATGTATTCTGTCCATTGGACAGCTGTAGAGTAAGGGCTAGGTCAAACTTGCACCTTCTCGCGCAATTAAGCTTGCGCTTGCAATCAGTTAGTGTGTGAGAATCGCAGAGCAGTGCATTTTAATGTGGGTGGCCACATTGTATGTGCTGCAATCCATTTTTTTTGTAAATCACATGCACTTTAATTTCGGAATATTGCGCAAATTACATCATAAATGGACACGTGAGTCAATGTACCAGTTCTTTTGACACGTGTTACCGTCCAGTAAAGTGTGGTTTTAGCCTAAGGCTACGTTCACTCTATGGGTATTTTTAACATCACAAAGCGTGT
The DNA here is from genome assembly GCA_019447015.1 of Hymenochirus boettgeri. NCBI lineage: Eukaryota > Metazoa > Chordata > Amphibia > Anura > Pipidae > Hymenochirus > Hymenochirus boettgeri. The sequence goes on from CM033471.1 coordinate 63,370,801, forward strand.
CCATTTCAATGGCATCGCTATGCATTAACACAGCAAACTGCTGCATACAGTTCGTTGTGAATGGTACCGTTCACTCCCATGAGCATAGCACGAGATAATAGTCTTTGGGACATTCGTTCCTATTGACAATTATCGAGGGATGCAGGGATGTACAGACAGGCTGTTTGGATTTGGCCAAAACTGCTAAACAAAGGGATTGCTCCCTGACATTCTTAAACAATCTGAATGGCCCTGGTAAAAGCTTGTACACATGTTAGATTGTCAGATGAAGCAGTTGTTTTTCTGCTGCTTCAGCCATCAGCCATTATCTAACATGTATTCAAAACAGGACAATTCTAAATTTTAAGTGTTTTGTAATTCCAACAAAATCGAAAATCTCCACCTTGCGCCAGCAATCTTCCATAAATTTCAGCTTTAAAACTACGGAAGATCTGGTTCTGGTAGATGGGGTCTTGCCAGATGGATCTACAGTATATCGCTGATCAGTCTATCGAAAACATGGAAAAATGTCTTCCATAATTTGATCAATTTGATTGAATTCTTCAAATTGATCGGAATATCAATGCCATGTACCTTTAGTCAGTGAAAAGTAATTGGTCATCAATTCACATCAAAAGTTAGTAACTTGTGAAATTTGTTGTGTGACAGAGGTATTGTGTGACATCATATAAAGGTTCGTACACACGTGCCGACCCGTGACGCACAATATGTAAGAACGGCCGTTTCGGCCAATAATTGTCCTGTGTATTTGCACTTTATTGGCCAAAACGGTCGCTCGTTCGGAGATCCACTTGACAGATCGGGCAACGATCTCCGGACGAATGACCGTTTCGGGCTATAAAGTGCCCATACAGTACATGGGCCGATTATCCCTGAAACGGCCGTTCGTTCAAATTGTGCGTCGCGAGTCGGCACCCGTGATCGCACGTGTACGAACCTTAAGTGAGCAAATGGTCTAATGATACTAAAGCAAATTTATTTTTACACATGTGTGAAAGCTTCAATCTAATGATTAGTGGTTCCTCCAGACATTGTTTAATGATCTGTCTTGCTGGAACGCTAAATGAAGCTGAGGAACCATGAGAGTTCTCCCGGACACTCCTTCCTTTCTTCTCCATATATGACAACAAGCTGCTCTACTATTACTGTATACTGTAGTTGGGCATATCTTATAATAGCAAACAGAATAAAAAAAAAAAAATTTAAATAAATTATTTTTCCTGTGATGTAAATGAAAGAGCACACTGTGGTTGTCCTAAGTCTAAATGAACAGTGAATCCTTAGCACATTAATTACTTTTATATTACACCCGATAACAAAAATACAAAGGACAGCTTTCAATCATGGTAATTTACTTGTACTCTACCAAAAAGTTATTCGTTACTTACTTTGTTCTGCAGGTTTTTCTTCTGCTCCAAGTTGGTATTTACCCCCCCCTGTATTTAAATCAAGTCCAGAAAAGCCTATGGGTAGTTCAGTATCTCCGAAATCCATTTGGCTCAGAAAACCATCTACAGTTAAAAGTGGATCTGTTACAAGTGGTGAACAAGGAGGAGATGGAGATGACAAAGATGACCTTGGTGACAATGATGTCATTGATTTAGGTGTGCCTGAAAAAGACCTAAGTGATTGCATACAATTTGATGGAGATCTCACCACCTCATTTTCATGAATTGTGGTAATGTACCCAGAAGGTCTGTAAACTATTGCTCCCTCCTGAATCAAGAAGTCTACTTTGTTCTGGTATTCCAAGTCAAACTGGTCCAGCTGTTCACAGTAGAGATCAGTTACACTGGCACATGTAGAAGAGTTCTGGCTTGATGTTGCAAGAGAACCTCTACTAGAAGCTAGTGATCCAGGGCTACTGCCTGAAGAAAGTGACTGTGTACTTGTTGAAAGACTAAGAAAACAAAGAAAAAAATTACATTTCTATATTAAACTAAAGTAATTGTTAATTCCTACATTTCTGTGTTTGTAAGAAAGACTGAAGTGATCAAGTAACAATATAAACAATTTACATCTATACTGACTATTTTCAATTATTGTATCTTTCAGTTGTAAATGTTGGGGAGGCAGGAGTAAGAATTTTTATTTTCTGTCTTTGTTTGCAAGCACCTTACAAACATAAACAGGAATCAAACTTACCTCTACCACCCCAACATTTATACTTTGCTGGTACAATTGCTTCAGAAACTTAGTTAAGTACTAATGCCATATATGCAAGATGTGAAATAATTAGTAAATTGCTTTTAGTGCCTTAAAAGGACCACATGCAAACTAAACCTAGTCTAGTATGTTACTAAAGTAACATACTAGACTGATGAGTATTAAAAGTATTATGTTAGGATTAAAGTATTAACAAACTTTATAAACAAAATAACTACAAATTAATAGCAAACAGGTTTTTAAATACATCTTTGATCTCTGTACAGACATTGTGAAGCATTTAAAGAGGAATTAAGTAAAAGGTTGATAAAGCAAAAATGTCAAATTTTTCATGGTGCCTAAATGTTTGATAGTGCAGCATCTCCCAGTGTTTCGGTCAGCAGCTATGGAAAACGTGTGCCCATTCAAGCTTCATCTGGCTGGGCTGGGAAAGGGGGTGTAGTCGATAAGGATGAGTGAGGACAGCTTGTCAGCCTTCCTAACAATGTCAAAGGTTAGCATCTATAATTTAGTATTCCTTTTTCTCTTTAAAACTGAGAATTTTATAGAATGCTTTGGGAAAACCTAAAATTTCGAATATAAGCTGTATAAACTGACTAGTTATCTGCTTTTCATAGCAGATAATATCCAGTGCCCAGACTTACATTATTTTTACTTTATAAGCATACCACATAGGCACATAAAAGAGATGCAAACCTTTTCCAGACAACTGAATACAAGTTAGTAATGTATTTAACGTATTCTAGAAACATAAAAGGTACAGTTGAAAAAGATTTATATCCATCATAAAGCACTGTTGTAAAAGAGTTTAACAAATAAAAAGTAAATGGGCAAAACTAATTAGGCTGGTAGGGACTTTACTCATTTTTTTGAATCCTGGAGTTTGTTGCACTACAGTGCAACCACAGAAAAGTCTAAAGTCTAGGCCACACAAGTGTTTTTCTCACACAGTTACAACTGCGTTTTGCAATCTGTTAGCGTGTGAGAATCGCATCGCTGTCTAGCATAATGTGGGAGGCCCCACTGTGTGCACTGTGATCCATTTTCCGAGCGCATGCAATCAATTGCGCATTACCTTGCATTGGTAGTGTGGCTGTAGCTTTAATCTCTGTCTCATGTAAATAAAAATACTTTTGGTTTCTGTGTGGCAGTAATCAAAATCTTGCTTTGCTGTAATTACCGTATATACTCGAGTATAAGCAGGTATTTAGGTTTTAAAATAAACCTAAAAACCTTACCTCGGCTTATACTCGAGTCAAGGACCTTCCTTACCCCGATCGATGTTGCTTAACTCCAATCCGCTGCCGCACGCTGGGTAAGTCCTGTGGGTTTGCCGTCTGACATCACTACTCTGCGCCGGGCTGTAAGAGGCGCCGAGTAGTGACGTCAGCCGGCAAATCCACAGGACTTACCGGTACCCAGCGTGCGGCAGCCGGATTTGGAGTTAAGCAACAGGAGCTTTGCTGGAATCAAGGAAGACAATGTCCTGAGCCCGGGTCCTCACTCTCCTATTTACTGCTTGGTGGTTAGACCAGGTCAGTAGGCAGTGACTACAGGAACGAGAAAATACAAAGGGCTGTAGCACTATAAATTCTAAGAGCAGTAAAAGTAAAGAAATAGGGCTTAGATTTAGACAAATACTGTGTTTTTACTGTAGTTGTAGTTTCCAAACATACAGATGTTTGGAAACTACAACTCCCAGCATGCTTTAGTTGCTGGAAGTTGTAGTTTTCAAACATCTATATGGCCATATTTCCTAACCTCGGCTTATACTCGAGTCAATCAATTTTTCCTACTTTTTAAGGTAAAAAGGGTACCTCGGCTTATACTCGGGTCGGCTTATACTCGAGTATATACGGTATGTAAAACAATAAACTGTGTGTGCTTAAATTTTTCAGCTATTCTGGTAAAGTTATAGCAGAAACTAATGTGTGACACTGACCAGTAAGCTGTAAAGGGGGAAAAAAAGCTTGAATGGATCACTACAACACACCTTTTCAGTTGAATATGCAGTAATGCAGTAAATCTTGTTGTTTCTTCTAATTCTTTCACCAAGTTGTTTCTTTTACTGCTCACCTTCAGCCTGAAAAGGAAATATTCGTAATGAGGGTATTCAAAACAGGTAATGACATCAAAGTCTTTCATCTAAGAGAGTCCTGTTTCCCACTACTTTTACTTTTGATAATTAAGTACATTTAAAGGCAAATACTTTTGTATTTTTAATCAAGTGGAAGTTTAAAGAGGAGACTTTTACTGAAGTAATATTTTACCTTGGAATCTCAACTTTAACACATGTTCATGGTTTGTATACATTGTGTACCACTGATTGTATCTCTACTTAAAGAAACATACATGGTTAGTTTTCTTAAGTATGGTACTCAATCAATATTATAGTTGCAAAATAGCTAAAGGCATTTTCAGAAATGTTTATTTACAAAAATAAGGCAGCAAAAGAAAGAAGAATCCTTTAAACTGAAGAGAGACGATGAAATTACAAACCTTACAAGCACCCTGGGTCAGTTCTCAGGTATGGAAGCTTGTAATTTCACCCATTTGTTGTATTATTTAACATACCATTGTGACTTGTGCCTATCTTTAGGAAAGCACATTGGTTTTACTGGACATTTTACACAATTATACAAAAAACGAATGCATAACAATATATATATATATATATATATATATATATATATATATATATATCCAAGTAATTGAAATTTGTAACTTTTTATTCCTTTCGATGCACATCCATTGTAGCAACGTTTTGGAGATACTATCAGGGTGATTGTCCAGGGTAATTATATGGACTTTAACTCCATATTAGTGGCGGTTTACATAAAAGACACCTGCACATCTGGCGCTCGCTTTTCAACATTGCATGTACACTACTTTTAGTGCTTCATTTTAACGTTGGCTAATAGCCAGGGTTACAATCACGCTGTGGGTAAATCCCTTTTTGGATTTAACCACTTGTATGTATGTATATGTATGTATGTATGCATAGTTTATTTATAAAGCGCCACTTGGGGACGCAGCGCTGTACATTAACAAAATAGAATAAAGTCATACAAGTGCTAGAGATATAAATAGAAGTGCTAAAGATATAAATAGCAAATGCAATATTGAATCGCGTTCTGGAGATTTACCCAGAATGATAGTGGCTCTGGGTAAATTGCCCTGTATGTCTCCTTTCTCAAGCTAAAAAAATGTTTTGAGACAAAGCACATACATGGAAACCCCACCTCTCATTTATCACATGGTGAAAGTGGCATCATCACTCAAGTTATGCAGGCTAAAGCTTTGTACACATGTTGGATAATTGTCGTATGATGCAGCCGACGAACGAGCAATCGCACAATATTCCTACGAAAATACCCCTTCCAGGACCATAAACCTTAATTCTATATCTCTGTCCCTTTTCTATAAAATGATTGGGACCAGAAAGTAATGTTTTTCAGTCTAATCCTAGATTTTAGTGCCTGTGTGGTCATAAAAAAATTACTGGTTTAGATGTATCAGACTTAAACATAGATCTAGTGACCTGATTACCAATAGTATGACCCTGTCTATATGAGAGTAAAGGGGGACCCCCTAAACTCCTTAATATTTGGGTATTATCTATGTAAGGTATGTCAGTGCTTCCTTAACAATTTCACCATTATTCATGACCAAGGGTATTCTTGACAACTTTTCTCTCCTCCTACACCCTGAGTCTTGTGTGCTTTCTTCAGGGCTGCATCTAACAAGCCCTTGGGGTAGCCCCATATGCTAAATTTCTAATGCATATCCATCAATTGTGTGTCCCTGGTATCCAGCACTCTTTTATTGGTTTTTCTGATTCTTATCTAAAAAACATTTAGGGGCTGATATACCCAGAATCACTGGCAAATATATGGAGTTCGCTACCGTTTAGAGCGACTTTAAATTTATATTAGCGTTGGATGTGTGGGTTACACAAAAAATTACCCAGAGCATACGACGCACTCAATTCAATTTTGCGCTTGCGCAAGTTTTAGCGCTGGATTTTAATGCCAGCAGAGAGACAATTAGTCTTGAATCAGTTGTGCAAACACTGTATTTAAATAGGCTTTTTTATAGGCTCCACATCTTAAAGGGACATATCAACGCCATATATCCTTAAAGGCACATATTACATATCATATGTAACCTAAAGCAGTGTGAGAGGTACCCTGGACCTAGGCTGAGCAGCCAATCATGACAGAAGTACATTTAAGTAAATTATAAAAATAAGTAAAGATCATAGTCTTTATTTAGACCTAAAGGGGCTATGGAGTTAAGACGTTTAATCCACTTAACTTCCCGGAGTTTCAGCTCTAGTTCACGACTACCACCCCTAGATGGAGCCGGGGGTGTTTCAAGTACCATAAATCAAACTTGGTCATGTGTTTTGGCAAACTCAACACAATGTTTAGAAATTGGAAGGTTAGTCAGTATGTCTTTATGATTGTGTGGGAAACCGGAGTGCCCAGAGGAAACCCACACAAGCATGGGGAGAACATTCAAACTCATTGCACATGTGTCCAAGGGTAGAATCAAACTCAGGACTTTTAGCGATAACCACTGAGCCACTGTGCTGCTCTACTGAGAGTTTCGATTTAAATCCTCCTGTCCTTGTACCTGCAGATCAAATGCCCGAGTTAGACTCAGTAGCTCTACCAGGCCCAATTGCCAAACCTATTTTTAAACCTGATCCAGTTGATGGAGTAACTAGGGAGTGGACTGATTGGCTAGAACAATTTGAATTATAATAACATGAGACTGTGAGGTACCTTCTGTTATAAGAAGGCTCTATTTCATTTTATACTCTGTGGGGAGCTTTTAGCTCCTTTAACCTATAAAGCTAATAATTATTCTGTGCTCCCAATTCCCAACTGTAAATCTGGAACTTGCTGTGGTAATTACTAATAAGTCTGAACACAGCATGTTAATCTGGATCCCGTTTAGAGTCACAAGTCACCCAATGGTGCTGTTTAGTTTGAACTGCAAATTGTGGCAAGATTGTCTGTTATTTTTTTAGCAGGTTTATTCCACTTAGACTCGCAGAATACTGGGAGTTGTACTTTTTAAACATGTGAAACGTTCTATACCCATTCTCTATATCATTAGGCTGTATTGCATCTGTATACATTTATTAGTCAATGGGCATAAAGGAGAAACATACTGCTAACAGAGAATGCTGGGAGTTGTAGTTTTCAAACATGTGAAAGGTCATTGAAAAATATGTGTTTCTATGTTAGATTTTTAGGGCAATGCTATTAAAATAACATGAGGCTGCGAGGTACCTTCTGTTATAAGAAGGTTCGATTTCATTTTAAATTTATGCTCTGTGGTGAACATTTAGCACCTTTAACCCCACTTCACCATAATCTATAAAGCTAATCAGTATCCTGTGCTCCCAAGTCATAATATAAATGTGGATTTTGCCGCGATGAATACTAATAAGTATGAACATAGCATATCTTGGTCCTGCTTAAGAGTCTCGGTTCACCTAATGGAGCTGTTTAGTTTGAACCGCACAATATGGCAAGATTGCCTGGGTCTATTCTAGGACCTGCAGGTTTATCCTATTTGGTTCCCCTGGATGCAACAGTCTAAAATATACCTGTGTAAATATTCTACATCCACTGTATCCACACATAGCAAAACATACACACACATAATGTCCACTGTGCACGCTTTTGCTAGTCCCTTATATTATATAAATACATTTTTATTTTTACTGAGATTGCATTGAGTTTTTAGGAGCAACTAATTAGGTGGGGGTATATAACACTATTACACATAGGAAAGGTCTATATGTATGTGTGTAATTATCACTATTTAATTAAAATAACCATAAGAAATAACACTATACAAAGTATAGCACTACTACCTACTACTGAATTACAAAACAAATGGTATACAATTAATAAAGTAAACTTACTTTACTGGACACCCCTAAGTTTGAATGGAAAACTCAAAATGATAGGTTAAGCCACACCTCCAGGATTTCTACAGGGTCTCCATGTAGACACTAAAAGGAAGTGGAATTTTACTAACATCCAATGATCCAGGTTCTGATCTTACACTGTTAGTAAATTCTCTTAGGTACTGTCCATGACAAGAAAGGAAGTGTAAGGAAGTTCCTGTATTACACCCAGTAATGTGCTGTTTGTAAAACACGTGACAGTCTTAGCCAATTAGAAAATTCTTCAGATTCTCACATTTACTCCCCCTCCCCTCTCCATAAAAAGTAATGACACAATCCAGTTTCTGTGTGCTAGACCAGAAGTCGTGTCTGTAAATTATTAAATGACTTTGAAATTACCCAGCATTCTTAGAGAAATGGACAGCTTCCACTTTTATTCCACTATTGCTATAATAATAACTGTGAGGCTGTAGGGTACCTTCTGTTAAAAGAAGGCTCTACTTCATTTTATACTCTGTGGGGAGCTTTTAGCTCCTTTATCCAAACCTCTCCATAACATGTAAAGCTAACCCCATAATGACTGTAAATTTGGAACTTGCTGTGGTTAATACCAATAAGTATGAACCTAGCATGTTATTCTGGATCCTGTATAGGGTCTCAGGATGACCAATGGTGCTGATCAGATTGAATTGCACATTGTGGCAGAATTGCCTGGATCTGTTTTCAGATTTGCAGGTTAATACCATTAAGTCTGGATAGCTATAATACTATCATATGTCCAAACTATTGGCTGGCGTTAAATACTTACGCATAAAGAGACACACAACCTCTGGTAAATTACTTTGCAACGGCCAAACCAGTGCCTCTTCCGGTACTCGAGCTGCCACGTTAAAGCGAGCATTAACGTCGCGCCAACTGATCGACCCATATAATGCTTCCCTAATCCAATAGTCTAATGGATGTAAGGGAAGGGCAGAATCACTTGCATGTTCAAACCCTTGGGTAGGAAGCGCTAAAGCATGATCGTGGGATTTTAATGTCTGTAAGTCAGGAAAATGTCTTTATTCCAGGATGTATGAAAAATACATTTTCTATAATTCTGTGCAGTCAGGGAATGCTGGGAGTTGTAGTTTTTAAAGATGTGAAAAGTTCCTTAAGAAGAAACTCTGCTGGGATTTGTAGTTTTCAGCTTAGGCTGTATTAGATCTAGACAGATGCCTTTAGCTACATGATATTAAGAAAAAACTTATTGCAAACAGAGAATGCTGGGAATTGTGGTTTTCAAATATGTGAAAGGTCACAGGTTAAACACGCCTGCTGTATACAATTAGGCTATATTATATCTAGACACACACCTTAGCCACAGGCTATAAATAAAATACTTTGCATGTTCCCACCCATTAACAAATGTGTGTTTATATGTTAAATTATTAGGGCAATGCTCTAATAATAACATGAGGCTGTGAGGTACCGTCTGTTATAAGAAGGCTCTATTTCATTTTATACTCTGTGGGGAGCTTTTAGCTCCTCTATCCACACCTCTCCCTATTCACTCAGTATTTTGTGCTACCAAGTCCTAACCCCATAGAGACTGTAAATCTGGAACTTGTTGTGGTAATTACTAATAAGTATGAACCTTGCAGGATACTGTATAGGATTTAAGGTGGCCATACATATATCCGATTTTACTTACCCAACCAAGCATTCCTGCGATATTAGATCAATCCTGATGGAACCACCTTTCCCATTGTTCTATGCCATCGACAGGCGGTTCTGGCAGGATTGGTCTAATGTTGCGGGAGAGCTCGGTCGGGAAAGTAAAATCGGAATATATGTATGGGCTGCTTTTGATTGCCCATAGGTGCTGTTTAGATTGCCTGGGTTTGTTCTCAGACCTGCAGGTTTATTCCACATAGATCCTCTATATTCTAGCTGGCAGGTTGTATAGGTAAGGGAGGATAAGTGTTTGTTCATTTAATATGATGCGATTGCTTGAATTTTTTTCAGGACCTTCAGACTAATTTTATTAGGGCTGTTTTCTGGTGGTTCCTGTGAGCACTGCATCTACACATAGCAAAACATACTCACATAATTTCCACTGTGCACCAATGGGCACACTTTTGCTAGTGTGTGTGTATATATATATATATATATATATATATATATATATACTGAAACGTAAATCGTTGGTTGGCTTGATAAAGGTCCTAGACGTGGACCGAAACGTTGCCTTGTTGTTGCACTATTAAAATTTATATTGATTAAGACCCCTTGTGTGCACTACGTGCTTTACCCTTTGAACTATATATATATTATATAGATATATTATATATAATTATATATATATATATATATCTTATATACATTTACAATATATTCCATAGCGTTTAAAAGATATAGCTTTCCTAAAAGCTTTCATGGAAACATGGTAATATGTATACCACAAGGATACAGCAGCACTCTGGTTTCACTCTAAAGCCTTTTTCACAAGTCAGTGCACAGTCTATTACAGAGGTGCCCATTCACCTCATATCATGTAAAAAAAACACAACAGTTCAGGCAGCACCCTAAATATTACTATTTTTTTTTATACTGTACATACATGATGCAACTCTAGGATTGCAACTTTTCAGGTCACTGACACTTTCTTAAAGGGCATGTCCACCCCTTTTTCTAATTTTTGCCACATAGTAAGGCTAGTTCCCCCAGCCCCAACCGCTATAATATATTTTCCAGAAACTCCGCCGATCTTTACTTACCTTTCCTCTATCCTCCGCCGCACTGCCCGGCCTTCTGCTTGCATGGAACTGCAAGCAGGGGGCCGGACCGGATCCTTAGCAGTAATTCCATATTTTCAATGAATAGGTAATTCTGAAAAAATATGCCTATGACTGGTTGCAAAAAAGGAACTAGAAATTTACAAAAAACATGCTTTTCATTCAACTTCTTAAGATAACAGTCTCCGATTTCTGTGCACAAAGAAACAGAATGCTTAACTGTTATATCAAATCCACAGGTTTCACTTGTAATTGTAAGGCTGGAGTAGGATGCCATAGTGAAAGGAGATTTGATTACTATGGGAAAGTGCCAAGGTAACTATGCTAAACTCATTAAACATGTACACATGGGAGACAAAGATAATATGCAACATGAAATCTAGCGGGTTAAACAACAAAAGACCTGTGCCTTATTTTTAAAAAGCATCATATCAGGAATAAAACATTGCTAGTACTTTGGAGAATGGTCACAATGTATGGTCATAAATATATCTTGTGCGCATTGTTCAAAGACAACTGTATGCATTTGCTGTTTAAAGAATATATGTTTCATTATGGCTTATTTAAGCATTTTGTAGCTGTAAAATAAATGTCAATTAAATTAGCCTATTTGATGTGTTCTTGCCTAAACACCAAACAAAATGTTATGCTTAGATTACAGCACAAGCAGACATGCTGCTATAAAGAACTCAAGTTGAATGGTGCACATGTTTTCTTACACATTTTCCTGGGATAACACGTTAACTATCCTACTCATCACTTCCTGTTTTTTAAATCTAGAAATCACAGGAGAATGAAAACATGCTCTGTACTGTCCCCTAGGCAAAACAAATATTGACAAGGATTCATTTGCATGTACATGTAAATGAAATGAATCCTTGAATCCAGGAACTAACCAATTGGAAGAATAACATATGGTTTGTGCTTTACTTCACAGCATTCTAGTATCACACAGTTTAGTTAACAACCATTATGTTCTGCACATGCTCAGTCCTTAGCTATGGCAGAAACTTGTTACAGTTGGTCACACCCATTAATAATCTCTAGCCAATCCATTTGCAGGACAGATAAAGCAAGGAAGCATGTGACTGGGGTCAGGAGGTGTGGTCTGATACTGCACATACACACAGATACTTCATCCAGTTCTTAACAGGCTTACATTTACTTTAATACAATATACTGAAGTGGGATTTTATAGCTTATTGGTGTTTTTAAGGGGGGTTGTTTTCAGATTCTGGAGTATAAAAAATTGGGTTGAGATCTCCTTTAAGGTAGTGCAGCCTTCCAAGGGTGTACCTATGGATGATGACCAAGTGGTTTTGGTCCTCGTCCTGTGTACTATTCTTAGAAGAGGAGTGGTTTCATGTTTTTAAAGTAAAAAGGAATTACTTTTTTGTTGGTGTCTTCATTTTATTTTTTAAAAATGAATGTAAAGATACTTCTGAACGATTTTTACATCATTCTGTTGTATTTAGCCTTTTGCAAATATTTTTGAAATTGTAGCCCTTCCTCCTCTGATCTGGTCTTAATTCAGGAGTCATTATAGCTCCAGGTTGAACAGCTGAGCCATGTGTGTGCATTATGGGAAGTCACTCTTCTTGCAGTGCATATCTTTCCATTGGAGAGTAACATAGTAACATAATTGAGGTTGAATAAAGACATGCGTCCATCAAGTCCAACCTATTCACCTTCCTTTTTAACCCTACCTTAAAAGGCAAAAAAACAGCTAAAAAGGAAAAAAAAAAAAAGGGGGGGGGATTCCTTCCTGACTCCAAATGGTAATCGGAAAGTATCCCTGGATCAACCAGATCTACATTATATGTATTAATAATTAATTAATAAAACTTATCCAGGCCATTTTTAAAGCTATTCAATGAACTTGCCATTATCCCATCTGCTGGAAGACAGTTCCAGTTTCACCGCTCTCATTGTAAAGAAACCTTTCCTAACCTGAAGTCTGTTATCTACCAGAACCCCCAAATATTTTTTCATTACAGATTCACTTAACACAGAGTTATAGAGCTGTGGTGTAGGTGGCACAGGGATTATTATTATATAGTACAGGAATAATCAAGAACTGTGAGAGGGGGTTGAGTCCAACTTTCACTAAACTATTATGGTAAAGGTTTAGTTTCTCACCATGGAAACTATAAGGAGATTGGGGTTGTTTGGGGAACTACTAGGGTTAGGGTTTTGGACGATTATTTAAAGGACCCAGTCAGAAAATACTTGAAAATAATGTTTCAATAAACATTTAATTGATAACACTGAATTTCCTTTTAGTTACAGGGAGTTCTTACCTTTCTGTAAGTGCTTTGCTGTGGGTGTCCCTAGCAGATTTCAAGTCTTCTTCAAGACGCTTCTTTTCACTTTCCAATCGTTCCACATCAGCCTGACTCCATTTTCTTGGGCTGATAAAGCGCATTTCCTTTAATAATTCTTCCTTTTCGTTGATTAGTATTAGTCGATCTCTTTCAGAATCAAGGACTCCTGGCCAAGCATTACTGTCAAGTTTAGCCAGCTGAATCTTTAAGTTTTCAATTCTTAAAACAATAAAACATCAACAGCTAGTTGGATCAGGAAGTTACTTCATTGTTATAAATCATTTAATGATATGGCACATTTAGAACGGAAACAAAGAAAAAGCACAAAAAAAGCAAAATAAAATAAAACCTTGCTATTTTTTCAAACAGAAAACATTTAGCGCAGATGTGTAAGTAAGAGTTATGCAAGATGTTTACCCCTGACCAGCAAAGAAAATCAATTAATCCACGCTGATATATTTCAAGGAGGAATATATCCAAAATGAGTTAAAGGTAATGTGCAAATTGATGTTTTTATATTTTTATTTTGAGTGTCTTATACAGAACATTATGCAAAAGGATTCTCCAATCATTCAGATTCTGCATTATGCCAATTTTCCTGGTTAAAGGTTTTATGTTAAAGGTTTATGTTAAAACTTTAACATAAAATGTCATTACAAAATATGTTGTATAAAGAATGTTAATATATACTGGTTAGACACAAGGTAGTCATGAAAAATTTACTATCAGGAAAATACGAAACTGTTTTGCACAGCTGTTGCAAAATTTATTAAAAAAAGAAAGTATTAATAAATGTGCTTATATACTAATACAATATATCGGGGCATATTTATTAAAGTCTGAAATTTTCACGGAGCTAATAACGTGACACATAGCAGCGGAAATAACGCCTTTTTGTTAAACGTTTCGCAGTATTTATAAAAAAGCGAAAACTAAGGGCGAATGAGATAAGATAAGATTAGAGCATTGCGAAAACCATTTAAAAAGGCGGAAATGGCAGTATAACACAATAACCACAGAAATGTCTATATCACATTCAAAAATGAGAAACCAACATATTACAAATTAGATACGTTTCATATATTTTCCCCATGACTTTTATTGTCCCAAAAAAATAGGAACCTCTCTAGCATAACAAGCTAATGTTAACATCTACAACGAAAACATTGTTGTTAAGGGCATAGCCACACTGCGCCGCAAAGGGATGCGCAAGCGTAATCACATGCAATTGCAACCAATTTCCCTTATGGAAGCCCATGCGATTTCACTTAAAAATGGTGATTGCATGTGTTTCCAAAATAGAATTGGAATTGCAAATGCAGTGCATTGGAAATCACAGGAACCTTTTGTGTAACCTGGGATTTAAATTAACTTAATGCGCATGTGCTCGTGCTTGGAGTTGTGTGTGATTAGCGTGTTTGTGCACGCAATTTTAATGCGCGTTCACTTTTTTAATGCATTCACCTTACTAATGTGCGGTCGCCTTTCTAATGCATACCGTCCTAATGCGCGTTCACTTTTCTATTGCATACTCACCTTTCTAACGGGCGGTCGCCTTCCTAATGCGTGTTCGCTTTTCTAACGCACATTCACCTCGGTGCGCAGTCGCCTTTCTAATGCGTGATCGCTTTTCTAATGCAATCACCTTCATAGTGCATGTCGCCTTTCTAATGCGCGATAGCTTTTCTAATGCAATCACCTTCCTAGTGTGTCACCTTTCTAATGCGCGATCGCTTTTCTAACGCAAATTCACCTCCGTGCGTGGTCGCCATTTCAATGCACATTCACCTTCCAATACGCGTTCCTATTAAAAATGTGCTTTCATCAGCTCATTAGATGAAAGAGTTTTATTAAGAATTGTTTGTTTCTCTTAATTCTCAATCCAATGTTCCAAATATATTAACAATTACATTGAACAGCTGACTAGCCGATAACAATGATTGTGTGTGTTTTTTCACTTCATCTGCTACAAATTTGACATAATTGAAAAGCATCAACAATTAAGTTTAATTGAATAGAAACACTATTTAAACAAGCTTCTCATTGTGAGTAGAACATGCCTGAGAAGAAGGTGTTATTTTGGGTGCACTTTCAAAATCTTGCAGCAGCTGCAGTGCTGCATGTGGAGACTGCATAGAGGCCACATGGAGGACAGGACAGGGAACATGTGTCAGTTAGGATCAGACAGCCTTGTTTTCTTCAAAGGAGATTTAGTCATCTGGACGAGCTGTCTGATGACGAGGTTGTGCGTCACTTTAGACTAAAGGTGGCCATACATATGAACGACTGACGAAGGACCGTAGTTGTTACGGGAGTTGATACGATCGTTTAAGTGTATGGCCGCACGACCGACCGATCTCCATACCGAGGCTGTCTGATCCTAACTAACCTGTCCTGTCCTCCATGCTCTCTGTCATTTGGCCTTTACACATGCAACATTGCTGCTGCTGCAAGGTTTTGTCAATGCCACCAGCAAACCACTTGCTCCTCCGACATTTTCTCTACACACAATGATTAGCTTAACCTGCTTAAATAGTGTTTGCTTTCAATCAATTATAAAAGTGCCCAGGCGTTATAAATACGACCGTGCATTAGGAAGGCGAACGCACATTTCAAAGGCGAACACAACAGGAAGTTGAATGCATTAGAAAAGCGAACGCGTGTGTTTGCAGTGTGTTGCTGCAAAAAATAGTAAAAATGTTTTATGTATTTTGTTATTTTGTAAAACAAAGTTAATATTTCTTCACAAGTTAAATTAAAAATATATATATTATTAAACACTAATATTTAGAAATTTAAAGGCAAATGGAAAGTTGCCTATCTCTTTATTATTCACAAACTATTTCTTTTTTTTCTTCATGATATTAAAGGCTGGTACACACCATGCACTATTTCAGTCTAATCAACCAATAGTTCAGTGTATCGGTCAATCAGAACAAAATAATCGCATGGGTTTTCACCAGTGTCCCACCGACTGTTCGCCCAAACCGGACAAAAGGATGATCGGACACAGCGGAAAACTACGTCCGATCGTGTGGTCCTCTATGGACCACACGTTCTGTCATGGTAAACTAGTATAGTATAGTATAGTATAGTATTTGAGGTTGAATAAAGACATACGTCCATCCAGTCCAACCCATCTAGCAATATCCTCATTTCCTGCCTAACTGTTGATCCAGAGGAAGGCAAAAGAACCACCAAATTTATGAAGGGGGAAAAAATTCCTTCCTGACTCCAAGTGGCAATCGGAAATTTCCCTGGATCAACTCTACTTTATGTATCAATACTAGTAACTTGCAACATTCCTTGTTTGCAGAAACTCATCCAGCTTTTTTTTGAAACTGACCAATGAACCTGCCATTACAACGTCCACTGGAAGACAGTTCCATAGCTTTACCGTTCTCACAGTGAAAAACCCTTTCCGAGCTTGAAGCCTAAACCTTTTTTCTTCAAGTCTTAAGGGATGTCCTCGTGTCCTTTGACATGTTCTATTGGTGAACAATGCCCCAGATAGTTTATTGTATGGCCCGTTAATGTATTTATACACAGTAATCATATCCCCACGCAAGCGCCTTTTCTCCAGCGTACATAATTGTAACTTTTCCAGTCTCTCTTCATATTCAAGCTCCCCCAATCCCCTTATTAATTTAGTTGCCCTTCTCTGAACCCTTTCCATTTCAAAGATGTCCTTTTTGTACACAGGATTCCAAAATTGCACTGCATATTCCAAATGAGGCCTTACCAATGCTTTGTAAAGAGGGAGAATTACATTTTCCTCCCTTGAATCCATACCTCTCTTTATACAAGACAATACCATGCTGGCTCTGGCTGTTGCCGCCTGGCACTGCTTGCTACCTTTAAGTTTGTTATCCACCAAAACTCCAAGATCCCTTTCCAACAGGGATTCACTTAACACAGAGCCATTTATAGTATAAGTAGCACAAGTATTTTTAAGTCCAAAATGCATCACCTTACATTTATCAACATTGAATTTCATCTGCCACTTAGCAGCCCAATGTGATAATCTATCTAGATCCCCTTGCAACGATTGCACATCCTCTGAAGTTTTTAATGGTCGACAAAGTTTTGTGTCGTCAGCAAACACAGAAACCTTGCTGACAATACCCACTTCCAAATCATTAATAAATAGATTAAATAGAAGCGGCCCCAACACAGAACCCTGTGGCACCCCACTTAGCACTTTAGTCCATAATGATGAAGCCCCATTAACAACTACTCTCTGCATCCTATTCATTAACCAATTTTCTATCCATGTACAAATGTGACTCCCCAGACCAACAGACCTTAGCTTATTCATTAGTCGCCTATGGGGGACTGTATCAAAAGCCTTTGCAAAATCCAAGTAAACAACATCTACTGCTATACCAGAGTCTAAATTTCTACTTACTTCCTCATAAAAGCCAAGCAAGTTAGTTTGACAAGATCTATTCCTCCTAAATCCATGCTGGTTACTACTTATAATGTCAGTCCTTGAAACATACTCTAGAACATGTTCCCTTATTAAACTTTCCAGGATCTTCCCCACCACTGAAGTTAAACTTACAGGCCTGTAATTACCCGGCTGTGAACGACTACCCTTTTTGAATATTGGAATAACATCAGCCTTTTTCCAATCCAGAGGCACACCACCGGACATGAGGGAATCAGCAAAAATAAGAAACAATGACCTAGATAAAACTGAACTTAGCTCCTTAAGTACCCGAGGATGTATTTTATCCGGTCCAGGAGATTCATTAATATTAACCTTATTTAGTTCTTTCTGTACCATATCCTCGGTTAACCAAAGTGAACTTGAATCTTGTATACCTTTATTGCTACTATACTCTATGATATCTGTACTTGGATCTTCTATAGCGTATACAGAGGAAAAAAAATTATTCAAGACATATGCTTTTTCGCCATCCTCCGTAACTAACTTATCCCCATTACCATATATACTCGAGTATAAACCGACCCGAGTATAAACCGAGGTACCCATTTCTACCTAAAAAAACTAGTAAAAATGATTGACTCGAGTATAAACCGAGGGTAGAAAAAATGAACACTAAAGCAAACCTGTAATTAGTAAAAATGATTAGGAAAGGAACATGAATAAATAAAAACAACTTGTTCAGTAGTCACTTCACTATGTAATAATGTAAAGTCACAAAACTACCGTATGTAGTAACATCTACATACGGTACGTAACAATGGTACTGTAAACTAGTACTGTAATGCTAAATATTTTAACTGGGGGACCCAAAGTTCAATGGCTTGAACAGTAATATACTGGAACATAAAACACATTTAAAATCCTTCAAAATCGGATTCCTCATCCTCGGTTTCTCCAAAAAGTGCCTCAAATTGAGCTGGTGTAATGTCATCTGCATAGACATTATCATCACCATCATCAACATCCCCATCATTTTCATCACTGCTGCTGTGCTGAAACAAAACATCGTCTTCGCTTCCATCCATGGCAACTACCGCATTTCTGAAAAGCACGCTTGATGATGTCTTCTGGAATGTCCTCCCATGCATCTCGTACCCACTTTGCTACTATTTCTATGTCAGGCTTCATAAGATTTCCACCTTTTGTCAATTTGGCTTGACCTGATGACATCCATTCATGCCACATTTTTCGCACACTGTCTTTAAAAGGTTTGTTTATAGACACATCCAGAGGCTGTAAAACAGATGTTAGCCCCCCTGGAATAACAGCCAAAGTGGTTTGAAATGACTTAGCCATTGTTTTGACATCCTCACATATATGTGCTCTAAACATATCCCAAACTAGCAGTGAGGGTTTTTTTTTTAAAGCTACTCCTGGTCGTCCATTCCATATCTCTTCTAGACATTTTTTTGTTCCTTGTTCATCCATCCAGCCTTTAACATGTGGACGGACAGTGATTCGTGGGGGGAATTTGGCATTTTTAGGCAAGGTCTTCCTTTTAAATATAATAACAGGCCGCAGCTTGACTCCATTGGCCAAACATGCCAGAACCACCGTGAAATGATTTTTTTCATTCCCGGTTGTTCTAAGGAAAATTGTTTTTTCTCCCAAGGATGCCACGGTCCTGTTGCTTGGAAGATCAAAAGTCATTGCTGTCTCATCCATATTCCCGATATGGATGGCTTTTGTCATATCTTCGTTCTCTGGCGCAAGCAAAGTCCAAACCGATTCATAATTCGGGTACACCATCCAGCTGATGCAACGAAGTTCTCAATACCCACTGTTTTATATTGCTCGTCTTTAGCCATTTGAAGGGCACGTAATCGGATTCCCATGCGTGTTACACAGTATCCATTTTGACGACATTCCATAACCCATTTATGCAAGTCAGTCTCTAGAGCCCCATATGAGGTTGTTAAACCACGACAAGCCTTTTTTGACTTCGGCATCTTTTCCAATTCTGACTTAATTTTTCGCCAGTCTCGCACCTGTCTTTCATCAACGCCAAATTCCAGGCCTGCAACAGAATTATTGCTTTCCTCTGCTCTTGACACAACTCTTAGTTTAAAGCCAGCGTCGTATGATCTGCGCAGTTTTTTTACACGACCAACCGTTTCTAACAGATTAAAAAAACACAGAAGAACCAGTAAGAAAAATTTCCCAGCAACCGCATTCAAATTACAAACGAGGCACTGATTATAGCTTTTATATCAAGGTATTCTGCCTTCTGATTCAAGATTGTTCTGAGGCTTTAGTTGCCCTTTAAAATGACTTTTATTATATTTTACAGCTACGGTATAATAAACAATAACAAGCATACGGTAATAAATGTAAGAAGAGCATATTGCCCTAATACCATATACCGGTAGTAACGTAATAATAATCTACCGGTATTAACCATTGCAAGTCAGATGTACCGTAAACTACAACTCCCAGCATGCTTTGTAGCAAGTGCTGGAATGCTTTAAATAACTGTAAATCCATAAATTACTGTACTGGTACATTAAACCGCCACCCAGCAGCCATTACCACCCCAGCAATCCCCCACCCCCCACCCACCCCCACCCCCCAAACCACCCCATGCACAATTACACATTAAAAAACATGCCCCTTACTGTTGGAAGGCTGATTGCTGGTATAAGGGTCTTCAACCACTTCTCCGATCCAGCTGGCTGAAGGCTCTTCCATTGTAGGGTCCGGTGAAGCAAGGGTTAAGGAAGGGTCCGGCTGATGACGTCAGCAGAGCGCGCGGGCACGTAAGTTACGCTCGGCCCACGCGCTCTGCCTTACAACTGTGGTCTCGCTGCTCCTGGTCTCCCTGCTCCCGGTCTCGCTGCTCCCGGTCTCGCTCTGCATACAGCTGGTCCTGGTCTCACTTTACAGCTCTGGTCTTCTGTCCTGCAACTCAGGTACCGCACTTCACTACCGGCATTTTTTTTTTTCAGGGGACTTTACCTATGACCCGAGTATAAACCGAGCATAGGTTTTTAAGGTATTTTTGGAACCTTAAAAACTCGGTTTATACTCGAGTATATACGGTAATTAATGGTGCCACATTCTCAGTCCTCATCTTCTTACTATTAATATACTTAAAAAAATGTTTAGGCTTAGTGATGCTTTCTTCAGCTATCCTAACTTCATTATTAATTTTAGCTAGTTTGATTGCTTTCTTACACTCCTTGTTACAGTTTTTATACTCCCTAAAGGCCCTTTCCGTTCCCTCGGCCTTAAAGGTTTTAAATGCCTTTTTCTTCCTTACCATTTGCCTCTTTACATCAGAATTCAGCCACATGGGCGTGGATTTATTTTTTTTACATTTATTTCCAAAGGGTATAAATTTAGATGTGAACTGGCTTAAAATCCCCTTGAACACAGTCCACTTCTGTTCAGTACCTTTACCTGATAATACATTATCCCAGTTGACATTCTGAAGAGCTGCTTTTAACCTGGGAAAATTTGCTTTCCTGAAATTAAATGTCTTTGTTAACCCAGCACACTTTTCCCTTCGATAACAAAGTCCAAATGCCACTATTTCATGGTCACTATTCCCTAAGCCTCCAGTTACCTTTATATCTATAATGCGCTCCACAATGTTAGATATTACCAGATCCAACAGAGCTCCTTTTCTAGTAGGAACCTCAACCACCTGTGAGAGAAAATTATCCTGCAGCAAATTCAGGAACTCATCGCCTTTTTCTGTGAAGGCAGTTCCACCACACCAATCAATGTCAGGGTAATTGAAACTGTCGGCCGTCGGCCACTATTGCCGTGACCAAACAGTCCTTCCCCCTGGCCAACCAGTCGGAAGAGCCAAATGACCAGGAGGAAAAGGTGTGTACCATGCTTAAGCATGGTGTGTACCATGCTTAAGAGAATGGAAGTGTTTTCTGTTAAGATACACTTCCATTCTCTCTTTAGGTGGTACAAGGGCGATTTACATTTTAAGAAAAATTGCATGCGCAATTGCATAACAGCATACCTTGCCAATGCAAGGCGCATGGCAGTGTGGCCTCAGCCTAAAGTAATACCTAAAAAGGTTAACAAACATGTCAAAGTTTACATGAAATAAGGTATTTGTGGAAATTATCCTCAAATATTGGCAAATGTGCAATAATATACCTTCAGAAATATGTCCTAAAAAAAGGTAAAAATAGTAGTCATGTGCTTTTCGTGCATGATTGACAGTTATTTGTGCAGTAAAATTAATGAAAGAATCCAATGTACAAACTCACATTAGAAAAAGAGCACTTTTCGCCATCTTCAAGTATCATACTCCATTTAGGCTCCATTTAATGCGCTAAAACACTTTTCACTTTGTTATAAATCGCGATACGCCTTTCAGTTCGCTTTTTGCACAAATTACCACTGCGATGTATAGCAAAAAGCGGTTTAGCGATATGTCACGAAAACTGTTTCGCGACCCATTAACTTGACCTTTATAAATTGCGTAAACGTTTTTTCACGAAAAACATTGCAGTAAGGAAAGAGAAAAGTTAACACAGCAATTCGCTCGTTTATAAATATGCCCCATTGTCTCAGATTTTTTTAAATTAGTTTCATTTTAATTTATTTTCTTTGCTCTGTATAATTTTAAATGTTAATTGTATATTCTCCTTATAATATGAAGTGACTTCATTACCTTTAGTACCTAAGTGTATCTTTATTATTATACAAAAATCCTCTCAATGAAAAATATTGATTAAAAATAGTCACTCCAGAATTTAAAGGGAAGCTTAAACATAACATTTAATGTTAGTGACCATTTAAAGGGAATATAAAACATTTCACTTTTCATATTAGGGCTAAATTTTAAGGGTAAGTTAATCATTTATCATTTCGTGTAAGTGCTCAATGGGCCCAGAGTATGTTTCAAGGACTGACCTTATAAGAAATAATTAACATGGATTTAGGAGGAATAGATCTTGTTCAACTAACTTACTTGGCTTTTATGAGGAAGTGAGTAGGAATTTACACTCTGTCATAGCAGTAGATGTAGTATACTTAAATTTTGCTAAGGATTTTGATACAGTCCCCCATAGGCAACTAATGTATAAACTAAGGTCTGCTGGACTGGGGTGGCACATTTGTACATGGACAGAAAGTTGGCTGATGGATAGGATGCAGAGAGTAGTAGTTAATGAAGATTCATCAATATGGACTAAAATCCACAGAGTTCTGTGTTGGGGCCACTTCTATTTAATCTGTTTATTAATAATTTGGATGTGGGTATTGTCAGCAAGGTTTCTGTGTTTCCTTGTCTAATTTTGTCTACCATTAAAAACCTCAGAGGATGTGCAATTGTTACAGGTGGATCTACATAAATTGTCACATTGGGCTGCTAAGTGGCAGATGAGATTCAATGTTGAGAAATGTAAGGTGATGCATTTTGGACTTAAAAATCCATGTGCTGCTTATACTATAAAATGGATGTGCTAAGTGTATCCCTGTTGGAAAAGAATCTTGGAGTTTTGGAGGATAACAAACTTAAAGGTAGCAAGCAGTGCCAGGCTGCAACAGCTAATGCCAGCAAGATATTGTCTTCTATAAGGAGAGGTATGGATTCAAGGGAGAAAAATGTTATTCTCCCTCTTTACAAAGCATTGGTAAGGCCACATTTGGAATTCGCAGTACAATTTTAGAATACTGTGTACAAAAAGGATATCTTGGAAATTGAAAAAGGGTTCAGAGAAGGGCAACTAAAATAATAAAGGAAATGGGAGAGCTCCCCTGCAAGTAAAACAGGCAAGTCCTATGCACTCTACAAAACCACGGGTGCTGACTCCTCTACGTATCCACCCTCAATGGAATACATACATCGAAGGATAAAAAGATTGAGGGTCGCACTCTAATGAAAATATACAACATTTATTGGTGATCACACATCAAAAAAAATCACAACTTTCAGGGGGTGAATGTGCCCCCTTCCTCAGGTTATCCTTTAGGCATGTTCAACCCCCAAAACTTTGTGATTGTTTTGATGTATGGTCACCAATAAAAGTTGAATGTTTTCATTGGAGTGCGACCCTCAATCTTTTTATCCTTCGAGAGCTCCCCTGCATGTGCTAGAGTCCTCCAGGAGAACAGGAAGGCTCCTACTCTTCAGTTTTCTGGACTTTGAATACACACTGCAGGACAACCATTATGAGCAGAGGAGAAAGGTAAGGATTTTTGAACATTACACAGTGGGGCTGTGTAATGTTGGGGGATGGACATGCCCTTTAAGATTAGTATTAGCTTAGAGTTAAGAAACCTTTTCTAAGTGGGTGATAGGTATCTAGTAGAGTAAGAAAAAAACTTCCTTAGCCCTTTAAGCAGCTCCCTTACTTGATGTAGCAAAGTATGCACAGTATTAAAGACTGACAGTAACAGCAACCCTTTAACTAATAAAGATTGCTGTTACTTCTTATTAAGGTGGTTAAATTGTTTAAGTTATTTAAGTTCTCCTTTGTGGGTGGGTTGTAAACTGTGAATTATGTTTTCAATGCAACCACATGATTCGACTTGAGGGAGAACCACGGAGATTACCTGTGGGTATGTAATTGGTGATTCCCACTGACGCAAGCCTGACATTCAAAAGTTCCGTTGGTGTTCCTCATGGTCCGACTGCAAAGCGAGATGATTAAAGGGAAATCTAAGATACTATCTGGTTTCGGGATCAGGAGAAGGGGTAACATAGGGGCTGAGTAAATAATATTTATGTATATATGATAGTTTGTGTCATTATTATTTTGTTATTATTATTTTGTTATTATGTTGAATGTTGGTGTGGGTTAGGGTTTATAGAGGGAAATTATGTTACTCTGGGATTATCCTGACAACAGCCACAGACGGGTGGAAATTACTTCAAAATCAAGTGAACGAGCACCCAGGCATTAGATCACAGGGGTGGAGTGCTATCCAACGGCTTGCTATATAAATCTGATAGATTTGATTTCTTCTATCATTCAATGGTATTTACAGTACCTGTGATTTTCTTATCTTTAATACCACTTTTTTATCTTGTCGAAATTACAAAAGTTTGCCACTTTATGAATTATAAAAGTAAAAATGCATTATTAACGCTATGAACTGTTGCAGTAGCTTTTTATATTTGCCCCAAAGAGTTTTAGATAAATACGTTTTAGATGAAACATAACAGGCAATTTTGAGGTGATCCCTTTATTGGGAGTTTTATAGCACCTTCATACTTATTTAAAAAAGAAAGTTTTAGACTTTAGACATGTAAGCACAGAGGGTAGGCAAAGGTATTTACCTTCTCTTTGCTTCTTCATATCGAAGTTGTAACCTGACTTTCTCAGCCAAATGGTTTTTACTGAGCACAGGAAGCTGGGGAATCAATAAACAAACATACAAATAAACATTTTTTTTCACCCTATGAGAAAGTAATGTTGCTATGCTTTCTATAACATTACCTTTAAGAACCTACCTTCATCCTACAAACAAATGTAAATATTACATTTCTACAAACTCATACCCTTACCCCTTTAATGTATGTATTAAACCAACATTCAGTACCCTGCATGGCAATTTACATGGAAACTGGGGTCTCCATACAAGTGTCCTTTATTGAAAAGAGCTCTCTCATACCTTTCAAACAAGCAAATGATGTATTTAGCTTCTCTGTATATTATGTTATAGGCTTGCAAAGGTACAATTTCTGGTCTGCCATGTTATTCTGAGTCAGGCACATTATAAGCTTTGAAAAAGCCCCATCCCCCTAAGATTGCATCTTTTATGAAGCTAGTTACAGACCTACAACCATTCTCTGCATACAGGAGCGAAAACACTTTTCTTTTTTTAGGCTTGTGTCTAGCTTATAAATTATTAGGAAGTTTGGGGGTGGGGCTTATGATGCAGTTGTTGATGCTTTGTCCCAGCAGTAAGATACAAGTAGGCATGCTCAAACCTGAGACTTGGGGGCAGAGCAACATTCTTGTTTGCCTGACTTAGGGAGGTCATGAAGCTGTAGTGTGACCAAATCTATTCTCTATTTACTTGTCATTACATGTAAAAATGACAAGTAAAATCTAAAGCACTGTGGAGCAAATATCTATAGTTCTTGATTTTACTGAGTTTTCTATCCTCCCTTTACCGAGTAAATGTTTAAGGCTAAAGACAAAAACTTACTTTGCTTCATTAAAGGAGGACACTGTTCTATGCCTAACTTTTTCTAAAAGATCCTTGTGGTAACACAATTCTGTTATATATTTTTAAAGTACTGTAATAAAGTGCATAAAGCAACCGCAAAATTATATTAATAATGAGAAATAAAATAAATCTTTTGAACTTACATTTCCTGAAACATCAGTTTGGGAGCTGACACTGAGATACTCTTTTGGTAGGGTACTAGATGAGTGCTCTAAAGACACATCACTGGCATAAAGGTCAGATTGTGATCCCTTGTCAAGAAGGAAGCCATTTTTTAATCTGGCAAGACTCTAAAGAAGACAAAATAAGACAATAAAGCGAAATATAAAAAAGAATAAAATACCATATATGGTGCAAAAATTATGCTGGAAATATACCATCTAGGTCAGGGATGTCCAACCTGCCGTCCTACAGATGTTTGAAAACTTCCATGATTTCTTCTGCAATGGAGGAATGCTGGGGGCTGTAGTTTTCAAACATCTGGAAGGCCACAGGTTGGACATGGGTAATCATTTCTACTTCTGAAAAATTGGAGGATGGGGGGATGTATAAAAATAAATGTGTTTGTTAAAGACGTAAAGTATGTTTTGTGTCCTTTGATTACGAGCAAACATCTTTTAAGCTTCATCTTTTATTGTAATATTTTTGATGAATATAGTAAAGCGCTCTTTCTGTGTTGGTGGAGATGATCTGGTTAATCTCTCCTCTTTATGCTTAAATTCACAATGTGTCTGTTAGTAAAGATATTCTTTTAAAAGAATTTTAACATTTTCCTCTGATTTTTTCCAAATATATATATACTAATTGCTTTGTCTATTCAACTATATAACAGTTAAGCAGGAATCATGGGTAGGCTAAAAAGGTTAGACTACATGGATTAATGTTTTCATTCAACCTCCCATACCAGAAGTATGTACTCATCAATAATGAATTTGTGGGAACAAATATATTTTAAACTAAAAGTACAATATGTTAATTACTAGCATATATTGCTAATCACGAGCACAAGCCACCTATAATTATCACTCTTAGGCCAGCCGACACACCACCTATTACAGACCCCCAAGACATAATAGAACACTTTTAATAGCAACTTTCTACAAACACTTATACTCCTCAACCTCAACCTACACAGATACCGAAATAGACAGCTATCTCAGTCATATCACCTTCACCTGCCTATCCACACAACACAAACAACTACTTGACTCCCCAATTTCCATGCTCAAAATCCAACAAACTATCTCCCTTCTTAAAAGACACAAAGCCCCTGGTACAGACCGGTTACCATCCGAGTTTTACCACCGCTTCTCCGAATCCTTAGCACCCCAACTTCTTGACCTATATAACTATATGTTTAGTATACAAACCCTCCCACACACTATGTCAGAAGCCTTAATAATCCTAATCCCCAAACCAGGTAAGAACCCCCACCTCCCTGAATCCTACAGGCCGATTTCACTATTACAAGTAGACGTTAAAATCCTGGCTAAACTACTCTCCCTCATACTGAATAAAGTCATACTCTCACTCATACATGCTGACCAGACGGGCTTCATCCTGGGAAAAAACACCTCGTTAAACACCAGACGTCTATTTCTAAATCTCAGTGCTCAACATAATACAATGGGTACTAGATGTGTCGTGAGCCAGGATGCGGCGCGGGCCTTCAACTTGGTGGAATGGGCCTTCCTATGGAGGGTCCTCCACCGATTCGGCTTTGGCCCCGGCTTCATTAACTGGCTAAAAATACTCTACTCTCAACCCCGGCGTGACGGCCAACGGCTGGACCTCAGAACTATTTTCCATTACAAGAGGCACCCACCAGGGATG
This sequence comes from Hymenochirus boettgeri, assembly GCA_019447015.1. Classification (NCBI taxonomy): domain Eukaryota; kingdom Metazoa; phylum Chordata; class Amphibia; order Anura; family Pipidae; genus Hymenochirus; species Hymenochirus boettgeri. The sequence goes on from CM033471.1 coordinate 63,398,431, forward strand.
CCCCCTATCCCCCCTCCTATATGCCCTAGCGGTTGAACCACTCGCAATCAAAATACGGAATGACCCCAAAATTAAGGGCATGTCCCTAGACACACAAACAGAGACAATCAGCCTGTATGCTGACGACATGCTGCTTTAACAGACCCCGACACATCACTACAACATACCCTACAAATAATTAATGAATATGGAGGCTTCTCAGGTCTTGCAATTAATTGGAGCAAATCCCAAATACTCCCCCTAGACAGTTACCCTCCCACCCAGATGAGTGTACAAACTCCCTTTAACAGAGTGGCGGCCATCAAATATTTAGGCATCCAAATTACAAGGAACCCACAAGACTACATAGCACTCAACATGAAACCCCTAATTCAAACCATCAAAGGCAAAATACAAATTTGGAGTAAACTTCTGCTGGGCGTCACGGGTAAAGCCAACCTCATCAAAATGGTACTGTTGCCAAAGGCTCTGTATATCCTATGGCACTCCTCAATATACATTCACCTCAAATACTTCAAAATACTTGATTCACTGCTAAAACCATTCGTCTGGGGCCCAACCAGACATAATGTAGACTGGCTCACTCTTCAGCGCCCAGTGGAACTAGGAGGACAGGCAGTTCCCAACCTAAATTTATATAACATAGCCTCGCAATTATCCCATTTATATCATTGGAGCCACTCAGAATCAGCAAGGATGTTAACATTACTTAATATCCCCCAAAATAAACTATATCCGGACATACTATATCCCGAGGTAGAGCCGGTACAACCACTACATCACTTAGACACCCACTCCTGCAACAAGCCCTCAAAATCTGGGACATTTCCCTTAAACACCTAGCCATACCACACATTAATAGTAATACTCCATTATGGCATAACAAAACCCTTCTGGAGTTTGTATCGCTTCTCTATGCCAAAACATGGTTTAATCACGGAATCCAACTACTTGCCCACCTCATAGACGGGAATACTCTAAAATCCTTTGAACAATACAAACAGGAGTTTGAAATACCCAATTCCATGCTTTTTACATATCTACAGACCAGGCATGCATTCACAACACAATTTAACAACCTGATCCCTGATATAAAATCTAATTCGCTTCTAACAACTCTTAGAGGTCAAACATCCATCAAACTAATCTCACGCATTTACTTTGCATTACAAATCCCAATGGTCAGAACTAGAACAGAAGCCAAAAAATCCTGGAAGACCGACATGGGCTCCCTGGAGGAAGAGGAGTGGGAGGAGGCCCTAAAGTCCTGCAGACTGGTATCCCCCAAAGCGTCAGACAGACTTACCCAAATGTTTATTATAAATAGAGCATACTTAACCCCAATCCAAAAAAGTACAAGCCCCAGGCACTTTCTACCACATCCTGTGGTCCTGTCCGCAAATCCAAGGCTTTTGACAACAAATAATCCAATTTCTCCATGATTATATGGGTTCACGGGTGGGTCTAGACCCCAAGGCTTGCATCTTAGGGATATTGGACAATACCCCTGCTTATATGTATTTCAAAACCTTCCTTAGAGAAATAATCTTTCTGGCCAGAAAACAGATTGCCCGTACTTGGATTCAACCAGTACTTAACACAACACAACTGAACTCCTGGAAAATAGCAGTGAACACCATTCTCCCATATCAAAAATTACTACATACCCACCGAGGATGCCCAGCCAAGTACGCCAAAATATGGAGCAGGTGGGAGGAATCCTCAGAAACAAGCTGAATTAGGTTTCTCCTCCTACTTACCGAGTGTGGCAGCCCCCCTTACTAAACGTAACAGAACTGTACAATACAAACTATAATCACATTCACACGACAACTGAACCACAGCTAAAGCATATAGTTGTAACCCTTCCACTTTTTGTTTTTTCTTTTCTTTTTCAGTGTTTTTGACAATGTTTCAATTTAACAATTCATATGATACACGCATCTCTTTCATACGAAATTTATATAAAATGAAAACTAAAACTAATTATTGTTTGAAATATTGTTCAAGTTTCAATAAAGAATTACTCCGTATGGAGGGGATTAAAAAAAAAAAAAAATACAATATGTTAAAATCTGTTTTGTATTTTTCTGCTTTTGCATTGCTAAAAATTGGATTATGACCAGCTAATAAAGGATACATTTTTAGAATGCTCTTTTGTCTATTACCTGAATTAAATTTTGTTTCTCTCTTTCCCCAGAACTAATGGCCTTTTTGATAGATTTCACCTCATTTAGAATGGCTTGGGCTTCGTCAAGTTTATAAGCACACTGATTACCAGACATTTTCAAATCAATCCTGTGATGTTCAATAAAACATATGAATCAAAGTTACTGCAAAGCTCATATTTATTAAACATCCATTTATTTAGAATATTCTTTCTCTTACATGCAAGTTTTAGTTGCTTCTCCAAGATCATTTTAGGCTTACCACAAACTTCTTATCACATCTTTATAAAATACTGGACTGCAAAGTTTGATGTATATATTGGTAAATAAACATATCTATTAGACTTTAAAACAAAAGTTACATATGAAGCTGCTAATGGGGCTGGGAAACTGACATAACCAAGCCCAAACTTTTACGCCCCTCTTCTTATGGCACTGGCACTGGCTCTATGTCAGCTACTCAACATTGTTTGCTATTTCAGGCTTAAAAAAACTACGCAAGGATTAGACAGCAATCAAAGATGCTGGTTTGTTGCCTCATCATTCATGTTTTTTTTATTCTCCTTAAACAGATTTACCGCAAAAAAAAAAGCACATTGAATATTAGCATTTACTAATATCATTTATATTATATTTCTATTTCTTAATGGAAAGACGAATTCTGCGTATCCTTTAAACTTAAAAGATATATTAGAATAATGCATGTGCATATGCTGTAAAATTTTATATAAGGAACTTTATTTCTCTGTTAGGTTGAGGTACTTTAGTTTAACACAACTATACCATCTTTATTTGCTCATTGGGGATGTATGGATATGACTTTAGCAATTGGGTAAAATAAAAAACATAGCAGCTTCTTCTTTTGTAAACACATTACAAGACAAAACAATGGATCTATACCAGCAATTAACTATATCAAAAACATCACAGTTTGCATGAAAAGTAATAACCCAGATCTACTGTATGAAATAGAATTATGTGTGTGTCTGTCAGCCAACTTGTCACTGCCTGGAGATTTTCACTGAGCCATAGAACAGGTTAGGCAAGGGCTGACTAACAGTAAACTCTAAATATTTTTATCTGCAAAATATCAGTTTCATTTTTTAATTCAAATACAAAACATAAACTAAATTATAGCTATATATTTACATAAAACCTGCTCTAGAAATTTTGTTCATCAAAAATGAAATGGTTGTTGATGCAATAAAGCTTCTTTATGCATAGCATAAGCAAGAAAATGTCAATCATGCCAGAATCCATTCTTTTGGGGTAATCATTTTTAAAATGTCCCACTAGGCCAACTTATTTTTGATTGTTTTACATTTCAATCAACTTCATAGATAAAATGGTCAAATGTGGACTGAAAAAAAAATTGAACTCAAAACCACAAAAATAAATTAATGTTTAAATCTTTACTAACGCAATTCTTTAATGATTATCCAGCAATAGGGATGGCCGGTTCGCGGATCCGAACCCGGATCCGCCGCGGATCCGAACCCGGATCTGCCGCGGATTTATCCCGTTCGCGAACGGTGGATTTTTCCGGATTTTCTGTCTTCCAAACTTCCGAACCGCGGATTTCTCGTATTTTAGAAATTACGAGGATTTTTTGCATTTTCGAAAATGCGTGAAAATACGTATTTTTGAAAATTTTCGAAATTACGAGGATTTCTCGTATTTTCGAAAATCCGTATTTTCGAAAATTTCCGAAATTACGAGGATCTCTCGTATTTTCAAGGATTTTCTCATTTTAATGGGTCCGCTTGAGCGGACCGGATTTTGCGAAGTTCGGACATCTCTATCCAGCAATTGTGCAATGCCTATTAATAAAATACAACAGAAATGGATTTAAAAGCTTCAAAAGCTTTTAACACAAGTTAAAAAAATTAACTAAAATAAATTTATGACCTGACCAATTTATGCTCAATTGATTTTACACTCAATAACAATGACTTTGGTTGATTATATGCAAAAAAGAAAAGATCCACATTTGCTTATTGATCAAACAGAAAAATTAATTTGTATACTGTAATCCTAAAGGTGACCTTACATTAGAGCTTATCTGACGACCGATCCTGTGACATTCAATCAATTCTGCCTTTATGGATTGGATCTTCTTCGTGACAGGCATATGATCAAGAGGTCCCATTTGGCCCATTAATTTTACAACCACAAGTCAGTCACGAAGAAGATCTGGAAATGCGGTTCCTGCTTAATTGATTGAATGATGCAGGATTGGTAGGCAGGCTAGCTCTAATGTATGGAAACCTTTAGGTGTTTATTAAACATTTGTTCATTAAAGAGCATGTCCATCCCCAAACTGAAAATTAAACATATGTAGATAATATTTTAAAACCCCAAATTGATTGTAAATAACTACCTGCCTGGCAGCTTAAAGTCTCTTTGCATTCTTGAAAGGTTGCTATCTACTCTTAAAGCTCTTAACGAGCTTGCACGATCAGTCAGTCATTGGCAGTCTCATCTTTACAGAGATAAGGCTAAACTTTGGGATTATTAGCCACTTTCACAAACATTTTTGAATGCAGTATTGCGGTCCTGGGGGATGGACATGCCCTTTAAATATTGATATTCTTAAAATTAGTTTAAAAAAAGTTTTTGTTGTTGAAAAACATCAAACATTTGGTTATGTGGATATTTATATATATACTCACATAAAAATTTATACAAGCATTAGTAAGAATACCTAGACAGGAAAAATGATGTGGAGAGTGAAGTTCTTCTTGGCTCTCATACTTAGAATGTAATATATTTTCTTTTCTGTTTACTGCTAGAATGTAGTTACCATATATACTCCAGTATAAGCTGAGAAATTTTACCTTTAAAATCATCCTGAAAGTCTCCCCTTGGCTTATACTCGCGTCTGGGCTGATCTGGATGCTTGAAGGGACAGCTGTACAAAATTACATAGCTCTGGGAAAACAAAAGCTGTACCCTGTAACACACAGAATCCTCTAGATTTCGGTATGTTAGCCAATAGTTGTCCTGCTTACTCAGATGAGCCCAGACTGCAAGGGAAAGAAATGAGAGAAGCAACAGGATTAAACAAACAGGCTGCACAGAAAGGTATGCAGGGCACCTCTGTGTATGGGACTTTCTATGAGGCTTTATACACGGGGGAAACTGGTATGAATATCAATAATTTATATGCAGTAAAAACTAACTGCTAAAACTTATGTGTATGTTTATAAGCATTTTGTATGGAAAAAAGCAGGTCAAACATACTCTTTCAGCGTTCGGTAGCCATTTTCCTTGTAATATAGCTCTTGTCTTAGAAATACCATTTCCCTTTTAAGTTTGTTTACCTGCAAAACAATTAATATAACAAACAGTAAAGATTTAAATCATGTGAGGGTTTGCAGACCTACCAGGGTAAACCCTGCAGGGCACAGGCACCTTTGAGTCTCATTAAGGGCTTGTTCACACTTGGGGATGTTACGGTGTGAACCCATGCATTGACAATGCATCAAATGATTAGTTGCATGCTACAAACTGTATCACATCTCATATGAGAACAGTGTTTTGATGCAATGTTAATGCATGAGTTTGCACCAAAACATCCCGTAGTTTGATCAATGAAATCAATGGACACCACTATGCGATAAAGCAGGGGAGCATCGCAAGTACAATGTTCCCAGCAGCTTTATCAGGCTACACGTAGCCTCACTCATTATTAGAAAAAGAAACAGGGAGATTTAACAGTGTTAAGCTCTGTTTCCCCACACATTTTTTAGCATTTCATACAAAATTAATCTTAACAGTTTATTTCCTATCAAGCACTGAGGGAAAAAATTTATAAGTCTGGGGATTTGAACCTCATGGGCTGTGTGTTTCTAAAGTGAGTGCTTTAGACTGCTGAGCCACCACAGCATATGCAAAGAATACGTAGAATTCAAAGTATATATTTTGTATAGTTGGAAGGCTGGAAAGCTGTCAGCAATGCATTATAATTGGAAAATAAACTGCAGGGTAACAAGCAGCTTTCAAAGTCTTATCAGAGACTTTCATACTGTATTGGAGACAGCCTTATAGAAAATACGTGGCAAAAGGTGCAAATGCTCACAAGGCTCTTTTTAAAGACTACATAGGATGTGAGTTGTACTGGCAACAACATGGAAACCTTAAGGTGGCCATACATACTGTATATCCGATTTTACTTAACCGACCGAGCGCTCCCGCGATATTAGACTGATTCTGTCAGAACCGCCTTTCCCGTTCTTCTATGTGACCGACATGCAATCCTAAAATTAATGGGATTTGCGATTGTATGTGGGTCGCATAGAAGAACGGGAAAGGTGGTTTCCGGCAGGATCAGTCTAATGTTGCGGGATCGATTGGTCGGGTAAGTAAAATCAGATATATGTATGGCCACCTTTAGATTATAGAATCTATTTCTCGTACATGTGCATAAATAAACTAGAGAAGAATCTTACACTGCATAGGTGTTTTAGGGAAAAAGCTTTCATTAGGATAAAAAAATGAAGTTTAGTTCTCCTTTAATGGAAACGAACACAAAAGAAATGTATATATGTTTACCAATGATAAATTATGCAAATTCAATAGACAGTGTCAGTTATTTCTGATTTTACCAAAGTACCTGTTATTGCTGCATACTTAGCATTCCCAAAACTGACTTCCTTACTACAGTATATAGCCAGTTTGCTATATTGGAAGAAAGACAATAATACTTGTTTTATTAACCAACCAGAAGATCTGGAACCAAATATATTTTAAATTTTATACAAATCATATATTTATACTTACTCTGGATTTAGTTGTTGCAATTTCAGCTTTCAAAATGTCAGGATCATATTTAGAGCTAGATGAGGAGCCAGATACCACTAGAAAAAAAAGATCAAATCATGTATGCAATAACCTGTAAATACTGTTTAGAAAATTGCAATAAGATTATGTTGCTGAAACTTGCATGACCCTGCTAACTGCAGCTTAATAATAAAAACTATGAACACAACTACTATACTATATTGTGTTCATATTGAAAAACTATACTGTTTAAATATCTGTTGTATTCAATTAGATCAACTGGACTTGAAATGTAGTTCTTGAAGACGTTTCGCTAGTCATCCGACTGGCTTTCTCAATTCAGAATGACTTGTACAAGAATCTGTGGCAATTATGTACCCTGGAAAATCCCAATTAGCATATCACAGCCAGGTGTTAAGGGTGTGATTGGATAGTGGCTAAGAGGTGTTATAGGAACGCCCAGAGTAAGGTGTTAAAACAGCATTGTACATTGCTGTACATACTGTTTAAACTGTAACTGTAAATACTAAACCCTGAAAATGTATTCCATTGTATTTATACCCTTCAGCTCACCAAAATAATAAGGCTGGTTATACAATATTTTGGCATAGCTTGATCATTGATCTTAAAATGCCCAAGAATCAGAAGGAACATTGACTGACAAATCATTTTCATCCAATTTTGGTTGCAGGTAAAACCCAATCATTTGTGCAAATTTTTACAAACCAAATGATCATTTGGGTGAAACATTTTGCACTTACAACCAGACTGTTATTTGTAAGTATTTTTTCCAGGGGGTCAGCTTGTGTTTATCCAGACTAACCATATATATAATGTCTACCATTACTGCAGTGCACAGAGTATTTCAACACATACCCAACAACTGTACTTATTTAAGTAACACACTACTGTCTTTACGTGACTGTCCTGCTTTCCTGGACAGTCAAGCTTAGTCCTGACACTGCATAAAGTAGATGGGTCCTCTTTCTAAGTTTTCATTTATAAGAGCATATTTTGATTACAGAAAAATAATCATATGCAAACAGTGATCTAAACCAAAAGCTATGTTACCGTACTTCACTTATATACTCACAACTTGTCTGAGATCCTAGTTTATGTTTCCAAGCATCATTTAGGGTCCTGTATTCCTGTTGAGCCAATTCAAGCCTTTGTTGTTTTACTTGGTAGATTTCTTTTTGTGCAATAAGGGCATCCTGAGCTAGCACCAGGTAATCCTTTAGCATACGCTCTTGTTCTCTTCTCCATTGAACCCTTGGATCCTCTATCTGTGTGGTCTCTAGAATATATAGAAATGTGTTTTTACATAGATAGATAGATAGATAGATAGATAGATAGATAGATAGATAGATAGATAGATGCATACATACATACATATCATTAATGAAGATTAAAACAAAGCACTTCAGGGTTTTGTGCTAAAAACTTTTATTGTGATTCACATGCCATTCAACACATATTGGCCACTGATATATTATATATCTATATATATATATTATATATATATTATATATAATATATATTATATATTAATATATATATATATTTAAATGCCAAAAGGTTATACATGAGATAACAATTGTAGGTAAATGTATAATGTTCACCCCTTTACCATCTGTTCTCAAAATTTGATCCATTACCAACCTAAAGTGTGACATTTAAAGGGCAATGCAATACCAAACTAGTGTAAAACCCAAACTATCCAATGTATTATATGTTTTAAACCAGTTTGCTCTGCTTGTAGCATTTCCCAAAACTTTAATGAAACAAAGAGTTACCTCCCAGAGGTGGAAATATGCAAAATTTCTACTTTATGTCCTATGGCTAAAGCATGTGTCCAGAACTTCTGGCTTATTAACATGCAACACAGCCTATGGTACAAAGCCATTCATCTGACCTGCAGACATGACATGTTTCTATCTTGTTAAATCTCTTCAGTGCAAGATACAGATTAACGGCTCTATGGCGTAGGACTTGGGAGCAAAATATACCACTCAGCTATATAGCTTAAAATTAGGTGGGCCAAATGGAGCAAAAAAAAAAAATAGCTACCATATATACTCAAGTATAAACCGAGGTTTTGAGGCTTTAAAATTAGCCTGAAAACCCAATACTCGGGTCACAGTAAAGAAGGGCCTGAAAATTTACTCAGTTATAGTTGTCCAAGTTCAGCTGGAGTTCTCTTTATATTTTATATCTTTCATATTTTTTTTCATGTTTTTTTATGTGACAGTAACATTAATAACATGTGACATACTGGATTTGGCTTTTACTGTATGGGACTACTGCTGTCCATTTAAAGGGCAACTAAATAAAGTATTAGAAGTCAGTAGTGGTCATAATTTTAACCCTGGTCTTATACTCGAGTTAATCATGTTTTCTTACTTTTTGAGGTAAAAATATGTACCTCGGCTTATACACGGGTTGACTTATACTTGAGTATATACGGTATTCAGCATCTAAATTGGGAGGATATATTCTAATTTAAAACTACTGAAGAAAAGTGGACTGTTTAAAAGGAGTTTTAAACCATTTCACATCAGAATTTATATCCCAGGGAAATAAATGTTTAACAAATAGGTCTGCACCCCTGTGATGATGTGGGAAATGTTTTTCCCTCTGTATATACTACATTAGAATAGAGATGGCCGAAACTCACCAGTTTCGTTACATTTTCAGATTCCCGGATGTCAGGAAAATCCCGAAGATCAGAAAATTTAAAAACGTAAGGAATTTTTGAGCATTAGCGGATGTTTGAGGCTATTTTCGAGGATTATTGAAAATAGCCTTGAACGTTCAATAACCCTCGAAAAACCAATTGGAGACTACTTTTGAGTTTCTGATTGTATTTTCGAGGATTATCAAACCTTCGAGGCTATTTTTGGGAATCCTCGAACGTTCGATAATTAAAGAAAATAGGCTCTGAAGTCCCAAAATCCGGACAATCCGTCCAGATCATACGGATTTCAGAACCGAGGGATTCCGTGTTAGATCCAGGTCTGAGATGGACCCAGATCCCATCTCTACATTAGAACTTTCAAATACAGATACCATTAAGTATAGAAGCAATAAGGTTAGTATCAATAAAGCTCCTGGACCGGATAAAATAAATCCTAAATTCAGTTTTATCCAGACCATTGTTTCTTAATTTCTCAGGCTCCCTTATGTTTGAAAATGTGCCTTTGGATTAGAAAAGAGCTGAAGTAATTCCAATATTCAAAAAAGTAGTCATTCACAGTATGGTAATTACAGACCTGTGAGTTTAATTTCACTGGTGCGGATGTTAAATAGAGTATGTATCAAGGACTGACATCAGCAGGATTTATGAGTCTTTTTAAACAAACTTGCTTGGTTTTTATAAGGAATTCAGTAGGAATTTGGACTCTGGCACAACAGTACATGTAATATACTTGGATTAAACTAAAGCTTTTGATACAGTTCCCATAGATTTCTTACGTATAAGCTAAGGCCTATTGGGCTTGGGTGGCACATTTGTACATGGATAGAAAATTGGATTATGGATTGGATACAGAGAGTAGATTCTAATGGTGCTTCGTTGATGTGGAAGTTCTAAGTTCTTAATCTGTTCTTTAAAGTTCACTGGAAATTATCAATATTTGTTAATTTGTTAGTTTGTGTAATGCATACTTATTATTCTACATTCTCTTCCATTTTGAAAAAACAGTTGATTTCATACCCTTTACTGTTCCCTGCTGTTGACATTAGTGAGCTGACATTTCAGGTTCTAACGGCCCTTCTTCTTCCCAGGATGCACCATATCCATGGGATGTTCCTAACAGTTATTCTCCCTTTTTACAAAGCATTGATAAGATCACATTTGAAATATAAGGTTTTGGAATACTCTTTTTTTTGTATGTCTTCCTCTGGATTAACTATAAATACTATACTATTTTACTAGTCTGTCTATAATGTAGATGAGCAGATCATTTTAATTACGGATTCTGGATTAAAATATATTTTGATCAAAAAAAGTGAATTTATCTAAATTAAATTTTATTTGTGGTAAAACTCTTAATTTTACTCATTCGCTGCAGTTAACGCAGTGGCTAGAAATCACTGGGCCACTCAGCAAAACAATGATGGTACCCCTATCCATGCTTCATCCACAGTGGTTTTCTGGGAGGAGGCTATATCTGTCATAGGAAAAATAAGAAGATGTGGCCCCCTTGGCTTCTGGGCCCCCTGTGGTTGCTCCCCCTGCTCTGTGGTTATGCCCCTGAGTTATAGCAATTTAAAATAAACCTACTTGTAGCACTTTTGATTTTAACCTAACCTAGACAGGCAAAACCTGAAACCCTGCTTCAAAGTAATAAATATTTAACAATGGCTGCTATGCAAAGCAACATACTAGAATTCAATCTGCATATCAAACCAGTTGTTAAAATATTTACAAAAATCTGTAGCAGCTTAAAAAGAAAGGTGACCCTAAATAATTCACTTTTAAATTATTTTTGCTGATAAAATGTTTATGAAATAATAAAAAGAAATATAATTTGGGATGGACTGAGCAATTTCATTGTATATATAGCATCCAAAATATACAGCACATTTGTAAACAAACACAAGGTGTGGGCTGTCAATTTGCCTACCGAAGCTGTTCAAATTGATTGCCAATCCTATCCCTAAGAGATGTGGTAGTTTTTTCCCACATAATAGCCATATGGAAGGTAATATATAAATGTATTTATATATTTGTTTTCCTATCTAAAAAAAACAATTTCAGTCAGAGTAAAATACTAAACATACAATACAACCAATGTTATTAAAGGGCACAGTCCACCCTGAAAATTAACTTTTAGTATAAGGTTTGCACCCCCCCAACCGCCGATATATTTCTACCAAAAATGTTTACTTATAGCCCTTATACTCCTGCAGCATCTCCTTCTGGCTCCCTGTTTGGAGGAAGTCGCAAACAGCAGCCGGAAGACGCGTCTGTGATTGGCTGAAAGGCAGACAATCACAGATGCGGCTGCTTTTAATGGATACACCACGGGAGAGAAGAAGCTGTAAGTATCGATCTAAACATTTTTTTTTGACGAAAAATTTCTTGACCCAGGAGTATACCAGTCTTCTTTTGTCCATTATATACTTATATACATACACTGGCTTGGGTTTAAAATGTTGCCTGTATTATCTATTGAATAAAAGTTTATTTTTCTTCGAAAAATCTCTGTGGGCATTACCTTTGAGGTGTAGTTTTTCCCGCAAACCCCCCAGCCCAGTAAGTAACCCCCCCACCTCAGTAAGTAACCCCCCATTTACAGTAAACCCCCCCAGTAAGTAACCAATTACAGTAACTCCCATTCTCCCCCAGTACAGTAAACACCCCCAGAAAATATAAATGTTACCTCTATAAGTAATAATTTCATCTCCTTGCAGGATTCAAGGAGGTTAAAACAACGTTCCATCTGTAACTAGTTCAGTAATGAACTTTCCCGGAACTTTGCACAGCAGGTAACAGCTCTTGCTTCAGAGTTCACATCACTAATTACTACAAATTGAAAAGTTACCGGCTGTACAGAGCAGAAGGAATGACAAACATTAACCTGTTGCTGGATAAACAGCTGATTGCGCTTATGAATTAACAGCTGTTTAGAAGACCAGACACGTACTTCCGACTTCCGGTTCGGTTCCGGTATTTTAAACTGCTGGTCGTGTGTATGAAGGCAACATCCAGTTTGGTTCCTGAAGTTCAGGCTTGATATGGTCTTTTAAACAGCTGATCGCACATATGTTTCATTAATACGCGCTATCAACTGTTTTTAAGCAGGTAACAGAGACTTGTAGCGAGCCTTCCTACCGTCCGGGCCCCCCGTGGTAGTTACACCACTGCTTTCTTTCGGACAAACCAGTTTTTTACCTACTGGTCACAGCAGATACTACAACACTTTAAAATCAATGTGTCGAGAATTTCTGGATTTTAAAAGCGTTTTATGACGTGTTTAATCCTTTTTATAGCGCGCCAGCCTGCTAATCCACTGTTCATCCATCTGTATGTGAGTGTTGGAAATCCATATCTGTTAGTATATACCTACATGTTTGGCAGGCTATACAACTATAGCACCCTGGTTAGTCTAAAGGCAACCAGGTTGCTCTCTTTTGTTAAACTCAATGTTTAATTTCACCAACTATATTACATCTAATGACCAATGTGCAAATTTCACCGACTGCAGTTCTTAGCCAAAAATAATATATTTATTCATATGTATGTAAATTTCCTCTAGGTTCAAAAATAAAGAAATACATTTAACTTACGGCTGTTGTGGTCAATGTAGTACACACCAACTTGTGGATCATATGACTCTTCCCAGCCCAAGGGCAATTCATCACCGATACAGTCAGCAAAGGTTAATGGCTTTGTAAACCTAAATAAATAAATGAAAGGTTTTAGAGTACTATTGGCAGAAGTAAGGTATCTGCAAACAAATTAAAACTTGATAAAAATATTAATTAGGGCTGGACTCATGGGTTGTTTTGAAATGACTGTTCCAATGATTGTTTACATACATACAGTGTACATGATGGAAGCTTTATGTTTACACTTAAAAAGGATTGTTCCTGCCCCTCTTAGGCAAATACAGTAATTAGATGGATTGCGCAGCCGATTTGAAATTATATTAGGTCAATAACAACTACAACTAGACAATTGGTTTCTGTCAATCCAAACGACATGTATATCAGTTTTGCTTACTTCCTGAACTTAGTCTTTACTTACTTAGTCTTTGCCTTTCAACTTCCAGGCAGACAGTCACAGGTGTATCCTGGAATTGTATGGGACCATGAGTTAGGAGGTCCTGGAATACAGGGATAAAGAATGGACCTTTTATTGCTAAAGAAAGGAGACTGAACCACAGCCTCCTTGGCCAAAATAGAATAATGGAGATGACAGTTGCTCTTTCTTTATCTTTCTAAGTATTTTCCATATAAGGGGAAAGGGAGGAAAGATGTAGAGAAGGTGTGTTCCCCAGTCTTGTTCCAGAGCATCTGTGGCAAGGGGTTGTGGGTGAAAGACTTTTGAATAGAAACTCTTAGTATTTTGAGGAATGACCTTAAGGTCTATGGAGGGATTTTACTGACATGCAGGTTACCTGATTGTACATTGTCTGGTTTAAGCTCCATTCTACTGGCAGGATCTGGTTTCGACTTGGGTATTTAAGGTATCTGGCAGATGAATTGCTGTTATATCTAATAAAGGCCTCTCTGCTCACTTAAAGATCTCTACTAATTCCTTTATTAATGGTAAACTTCTTGTGCCCCCTTGTTTTCTCAGATAAGTAACTGCATTGGAATTGTTACATTTTATTTTTACTAAGGAACTTTTTATGAGGCTCTAAAATTTTTGTAGGGCAAGTTTTACTGCTCTTAGCACCTGCTCCAGACCAGTGTCCTTGGGCATAACTTGAATTTAAAACTACTCTCCATCCATTTTTAAGAAATTAAGAAAAAAAAACTCCCAAAAATACTAGGGACTAAGATGGGATTTAGTGACTTTTCTGGTAATTTATAACCCAACCAAATTTTTGAAGATAATTTATTGCTCTTATGGAACCTGGTGGTAAGTTTTTGCTACGATTAAGATTTCATCAAAGTAGTGGTAGATATGGATCCCTTCTTTCAGGATACCTGCCATTAAAGAGATTAAGATTTTTGTAAACCCCTCTGTGATTGTGAGATTCCAAAGGGAAGGCGGGTGTACTGAACGTAAGGAAGACAACCTTGAGGCTGGGTTCATGGGGACATGATAGTATGCTTCTTTTAGATCTTTTTTAAAAAATTTTTTTGAATTTTAGAAGCTTATTTAGCCCACTCTTTATGCTATTCAATTAACTTGCCATTACCAGATCTGCTTGAAGACCATTCCTAACTTGAAGATAAAACTTGCTTTCTTCTAATCTTAAAGAGCATGTCCATCCTTTCTACAAAAAAATTTATATAACCACTACTTGGTCCATGCCTCCCCTTCTGCCATTGGCCATGACGTCACTGTCACAGCCGTGACTGGCTGACATTATTAGGTGGTGGATCCTGGATTTGTAAGGTTCTTTTCTCAGTCTGGGAGCATCATTGTTAGCAGTTAGGCAGGAAATGAGGATATTGCTAGATGGGCTGGACTGGATGGACGTATGTCTTTATTCAACCTCAAATACTATATACTATACTACTGGAGAAAGTGAGTAAAATGGAACTGGGGTTTTAAGGGGGGGGGGGGTTTCTCTGTAACATATTACATTTTTGTAGAAGGGGTGGCCATGCCCTTTAACGTATGTCTGTGTGTCTCCTTAAGTGATCTATTGGTAAACATTGCTCCAGACTTTATTGCAAGGCCCATTAATACATTTGTATTAAATGATAATTTCACCATGTAAGCATTGTTTCTTCAGTGTAAGAAGCTCTAACTTGTTTAATCTGTCTGTATATTCTCCATTCCCATTATTAATTTAATTGCCCCTTTACATACAGCATTAAAAAACTACTCATATTGCAAACCAGGTCTTACCGGTGCTTCGTAAAGAGAGAGAATAATATTTTTCTCCCTTGAATCTATTTCTCTCTTCATACAAGACAATATCTTGCTAGCCCTAGCCGAGGCTGTCTGGCATTGTTTGCTACAGCTAAGTCTGTTATCTACTAGAACCCCCAAATTTTTCCATTAGAGATTCACTAAGCACAGAGTTATTTATGGTGTAGGTGGCACAAGTATCAATACTGGTAACATGCAACATTCTTTATTTTTAAAAACTCATCCAGCTGCTTTTATAAACTATCCAATTAACCTGTCTACTGGAAGACAGTTCCATAGTTTTAGTTTTCTAAAAGCAAAAAACCCTTCCAAACTTAAAGACTTTCCAGGCTTAAGGGATGACAGCATGTCCTATGACATGCTCTATTGGTGAACAATGCACCAGACAGTTTATTGTATGAACCATTAATGTATGCATACACAGTAACCAAATCCCCCTGATAGCACATTTTGTCTAGTGTGCATAATTGTAAGTTATCCAGTCTTCATATTCAAATTCCCCCTTATTAATTTAGTTGCCCTTGTTGGAACCCTTTCCATTTCCAAAATGTCCTTTTTGTATACAGGATTCCAAAACTTTTCCAAAAGAGGCCTTGCCAGTGCTTTGTAAAGAGGGAGAAGAATATTTTTCTCCTTTGAATCCATACCCCTCTTTATACAGGATAACATCTTGCTGGCCATAGCTGTTGCCACCTGACATTACTTGCTACATTAAAGTTTGTTATTTATCAAGACTCCAAGATCCTTTCACAACAGAGATTCACTTAACACAGAGCCTTTTTTGGTATAAGCAGCACAAGGATTTTTAAGCCCAAAATGTATAAAAAGCTGCCTTAAAACAGAACCCAGTGTCAAACCACTTCAAACTTTGGTCCACATTAACAAAGCATCATTAAAGGTTCTCTCCACTGCCAAAAGTGTGTTTGATTCTTTTTAGTTTAATTAAAGAATGGGAGGTAAAGGAGCTATGTCTTACCTCCTATTCTTTCAGTAGCCAGGTCATATGCACATGCCCATACAGTGCAAGCTCGGTTTCGGAGGAGCGCGATACTGGTTAAGTTTCCTCCCTTCGTTTCTGCCTCTTGGTTCTTTAATTGACGAACTCGAGGTAAGACATAGCCAACATCTACTGCTATGTCATATTCCAAATTCCTTCTCACTTCCTCATAAAAACCAAGCAATTTTGTTTGACAAGATCTGTTTCTCATAAATCCCTGCTGATTAATACTTATAAATTGAGTCCTTGAAACATATTCTAGATTATTTTCCCATATAAAACTATAGTCCACATTGACAAAGCACCACATAAACGTGCTGCTCAAGCCCAACAGACCGTAGCTGTATACATGATACTTACGTGGCACAGTATCAAAAGCTTCTCCTGAAGTGCATCATTCTTACTTACATCTTCATAAAAACCAAGCAAGTTTATATTGTTCAACCAAGATCTATTTGTCATGAATCCACGCTGAATACTACTTATAAAGTCAGTCCTTATGTCATAGTTTAGAATATAATCCTATAACAAAAATATATATATATATATTTTACACACCACTTATGTTAAAGTGAATTTTCTTGACAAGCTCTGAATTAAAATTCCACTGATTAAGATGAATACTGATACACTTGCCTGTTTAATCAAGCATCACCAACTAAATATTTCAACAAACGATGACAATTTTGGGATGTTTGGAAAATGTGCAAGACATTGTGTAAGTAAAAAATGAGGCACCTACAGACCCTTTCTCCGTTCCTTACACAAAGCACCTAAATGGCAGTCATTACCATTTTAAATGTGGATAAAGGCACAGTTATCCCCAAAATTAACATTTATGGAAGGATTTACACTCTTCTATAAAAAGATTAACAGAGCTATGAATAGTCCACAGAAATGATCTCTACGGACTGCCATCTGCATCAGGTATAATGGCCTTTATGCTTTTCACATGAACTAAATCAGTCAACAATGACTGCATGAATGCTAATACAGAGCATGATGGTACACACTCAAAAAATAAAGGAAAACACGAATCTGTATTCTTTGCTCATAGCCTCCAAGAAATGAAATAAGGAATAATGGCATAGATGTCAGTGCTTCACTATAAATGGCTTGCTTGTGTGATTCTCAGCATGCCAGTATTTATTCATTATCTTATTGCAATTTTCTACAAGAACACAGTAAAAATAATACAATATCTATGTTCAACTAAATAAATATTTCAATCACATGACAAATGTCATGACAAATGACATTTATTGTTACATAAAATAAATGCCTTCATGGCACAAAGGATCTAGCAGTCATGTTATCTTTGCATACTGCCTGTAACCTGATGCACTTAATTATGTTATGTAATGTTATAATCAATTTTAAATAACAAATGCTGATGTCATGAAGCACAGATTTCTCCTAATTGAAATTAGGACTTAAAGCTGGGTACACCCGATGAGATATTTCGGTCCGATCGACCGATAGTACAGTGTATCGAAATTATAGATCCGACGATCGGACTTGATGGAAAACCTTGTCCGATCGTGCGGTCCTCCATGGACCGCACGATCGGTCACGGTAACTGTCGGATGCGGCTGCTTTTGCCGCGACCGACAGTCCTTCCTCCTGGCCGAAAGTGTTGAATGGACAATCAGGAGGAAAAATCGCTAGGTGTGTACCAAGCTTTAGTTAAGAGCTTTACACTCCATTTTGGAGACTATTCTATCCAAAAATGCCAGACAATCAATAGGAATGCAACACAAGTAATAAAAACATTTAGGGAAATATAAATGGAATGTACAGTTTCAATGTTAAAACATGTTTTTTACATTAACAAACTGGAGTTTGGACTGAATGTAACAACTTTAGTAACGGAAGTGGAGAATGAGGAGGAGACCTGAACTAGCAAATTAAAGTGGATAACAGGTGGCTCTATAAATCTATATCCTACCTATATAAATCTATATTCCTACCTTCATGTGATTAATAGAATACACACAGTGTTGCATTAAAATTACCTGCCGACAGCTGATTGGCACGCTATCCTGACCTGCTTCCTATCTTCCCTATAGGCGCACATAAATGGAGTCCAATTATTCAATGGTAAGTAGGAATAAGGTATCCTACCTCATTACAAATGATAGATCTACCTGGCAGCTACTACAATATGTCAGTTAAGTGTCCCTTTAAATATGAATAACCTGAATCTATTGTGGTTATGTAGATGGATAATTTTTGGAGCAGTATTAAAAATTGCAGACATGAAACAAGAGAACATAAACAAAATGGATTAAACTTTTGGGTTGGGTTTGAGAAATAGTGATAAAGAATCTCAGTCAAGCAAAAACTATTTATAATAGCCAAGGTAACTTATGTTAATAAATTATTTAAAGGGCATGTCTATAAGGCTGTCTCTAGATTTTTTGCGCCATACTGGTAGCCATGGGAATTTTGTTACATACTGGTAGCCATGGATATTTCATTACATACTGATAGCCATGGGAATTTAATGACCCAAAGGCTACCAGTATATGATGAAATTCCCATGGCTACCAGTATGTAAGGAAATTCCCATGGCTACCAGTATGTAAGGAAAATCCTATGGCCCATGGGAATTTCATTACATACTGGTAGCTATGGGCATTTCATTACATACTGGTAGCCATGGGAACCTAAAGGGTATCTCCACTAAGGAAAAAAAATTTTTTTTTGGTTTGTTTTTAAGTACACCATCCCCCAACCCTCCCCCTACCTTTTTTTTCATAATTCCCCTTTGTTTGCCTGCAGCAGCATGGGAAAGTTGTACAATCTGGTTTGGGAGGGGGTGGGAGAGAAACACAAGCAAACCTGAGAGAGTGTATTGGGAGACAGAAAAAGGTAGTACTAACTTCTTCTCCTACTTCTTGTGTAAGTGTGTGTGTGTGTCTGACCAACTGACCACCTACATTCGCATTGGCTGTCGGCTCACACGAACAGCAGTCCCGACGGATCCTCAGACTTTCTGCGCATGCACGAAAGGAATACACGCATCAGATGTTTCCCAAGCAGGCAGTCACTGAAAGTAAGCAGACCTGCAGAATCAACCGTGATCATGGAGAAACTAATTGGATTTCTTCTAAACTACTGCACAAAGACACAAGATGCTGCAGGTTAATTTCCAACTAACACATATCTATCCTTACATCCCAGGTGACTTTTAACAGTGGAGATACCCTTTAAATCACATACTAGTAGCCATGGGCATTTCATCACATAATAGCAGCAGACAACTGGCAATTCCATCATATACAGGGGTAGGCTATTACCTACACTATGTGTAGGGCAATCCATGCATTATATATTGATAATTATATATTTAGACATGACAGAGTTAATAAGAGGAGAAGGATTATGTATTTATGTTAAACAGGAATTGAAGCCAATTAAAAGATGGGGGTATAAACTATAATGCACCCACAATATGGATGGAGCTGTGTACAGGAAGCAAGAAGGTGGGTAAATTAATTGTTGGTGTATGTTATAAGCCACCAAATGCCAGTGAGGAGGCGGAAATTAATCTCTATATGCAGCTGGCGAGGGCTGCTAGTATGGGGCATGGAGTAAGGGAACTGCCAGCACCTAAAAGTTATAAAGTACTTAAAGGGCACCTTAATGAAAATATTAAATTCCTTCAATGCAACACTAAGTTAAGTTAATACACACTGCCTTTCTCCTACCTTTATCTGTGACTCTGTTTTCACAGAAAGGCAGACTTTACTACAGGGCTGTCCACTCCCCCTCCCTTCTCAGTCTTCTCCTCCGTTCCTGAAATCTGGCTGTGAAGCCGCTCATGCTTTACAAGCCGACATCAGGTTAAGCTTACTAGCAGGACACACCCTCAGCACATAAAAAGCTGGATGAGTTTCTGCAAACAAGAAATGTTGCAAGTTACTGGTATTGATACATAAAGTAGAGTTGATCCAGGGAAATTTCCGATTGCCACTTGGAGTCAGGAAGGAATTTTTTCCCCCTTCATAAATTTGGTGGGTTTTTTTTTGCCTTCCTCTGGATCAACAGTTAGGCAGGAAATGAGGATATTGCTAGATGGGTTGGACTGGATGGACGTACGTCTTTATTCAACCTCAAATACTATACTATACTATTAGCCAATAGGAATCAATTGTCTCCTTTGTCCTGGAGACACTTGTAATGTGCGTAAGTGCAGAGGGCGAGTGAGTAGTCTGTTCGCAGCTGGATTGGACGCTTGGACCGAAACATGTAATGTGCGAGTAGACACACGAGTAGAAACCAGGAAGCTTTGAAGGCAATAGAACTCTGTTATTATATGATGTCAGTGGTAGGGAAGGTGCTGGAAACTTTGTTACGGGATCATATCCTTGACTTTGTTTTCAGAACTGATATTATTTAGTAGTAGTCAGCATGGATTTATGAGAAAAAGATTGTGCCAGACAAATTTACTTGGGTTTTTATGAAGAGGTGAGTAAGTAAGCTTTTGATACTGTGCCACATAGGTGACTAACATATAAACTGAGGAATGTTGGCCTAGAAAAATACATTTATAGAGGCACAGAGAATTGGTGGGCTAAAATTCTAAGAGGAGTGCCTCGGGGTTGTGTACTGGGGCCACTCTATTTTATATATATATATATATATATATATATATATATATATATATAAACGAAACTCGGAGCACTCGCAGGACTTACTTCACGGTACACAACTTTTATTCAACAAGAATTAACGCGTTTCGGCCATTATGCTTACGGCCGTCGTCAGGCTGACTAGGCAAGATGACTAGTAGGTTAGGAGAGGGAGGGGGGAACACTAAGCCTGAGCAAAACAATTATTATGTTAAGGCATGCCACAACATAACTGCTGTTGAAATGTATCTAATGATATATTTAGTGCTTGGTAAAAATGGAAATGAAAAGAAAGAAAAGGGCATTAAGAATCTTTTAATCAGAGGGAACAGAACAATTCTTCAGAAATTATAAAAGTTGTTATAAGGATTGCAAGAAAGCAATTAAACTAGCTAAAAGAGAAAATTAAAAACAGATAGCTGAACAAAGCAAGCACTTAACCCTGAAAATGCTTTTTTTAGTATATAAATAGCAAAAGGACAGAGAATTTAGCACCATAAATTAATGGGGCTTAGACGTTATAGGGGATTAAAGGATGCTAAAAAGGCAAATGCGTAGTGAACACAGACAACTATGCCTTCTATGAGAAACAGTCCTCTCCAGGGGCACAAATTAATGCTAGCAAAAAGGAAACGTTATAGTAGACTTCCACCGGATAAAATGTAACTTCAATTTTGACAAAAAAACATGGCAGGGAAAACATCCTGAAACTGATGCGTTTCATGATGCTGCAATGTCACTTCATAATTTGCAAATTAATTCTGCATATTCTTTTCTTTGCCATTACAGTTAATTCATTATTGCTTGATTATGTAACACACAAAATATATATACAGTTTACGCATAAATTTACTTTTGGCGAAAACAAACTTCTGGAAAAAGGACTCACCTTTGCGCCCACCCCCAGATTTGATCCATTTGAGATGGAGTTGGACTTGTTGAAGTTTCAAAGGAAATTAAAATGAAGGGAACATTTTAAAGAATCTGTTGAAAATGAACAGGTATTTGATGTGTTTAAACCTAAAAGCACTTTTAATCCCCCTAATATCCCTGCTGCCATCAGAACCTTCCACAACATGATGAATGTGCGACAAATACAAAAAATCCAATCGGATAAAATATTTGCTAATCTCACTAGATCTGAAAGGGAAGGCTTGAAAACATTAAGAGATGATAAAAATTTGGTTAGTAGATCGGCAGACAATGGGGGGGGGGGGGGGCGCAATTGTACTTTTAAATCGTGACTATTATGAAAATGAATTGTATACCCAACTAAATGACACTATTTAAAATTTGATGGTGAGCCTACAAATACACTTCAGGTACAACTAGATACAAAACTTGTGTTAGCCAAAAATAATGGTTGGATTACTGAGAAATTGTGTACTTTTCTAACCACTAAATTTCCTAGGGTCCCATTAATTTATACCTTACCTAAAAGAGCCTCAGTGCTCCCACGTGGAGACCTATCGTATCTTCCCATGGCTCTTTATTCAAGCCCATTTACTAATACTTGGATAGTTATCTACAACCATTGGTAAAGCTGGCTTGGCTTATCTTATCTACGCGATAGCCAACACCTAATTAACATTTTTAATGAAATTACAGTTCCTATGCAACACATTTTGCTCATAACATGTGATGTTTGGGCTCTGAGAACCGGGAACCACCTATAGAGTTCTTATTGGATCTGTTGTCCTTTATCTTGAAGAACAATTATTTTCGTTTTGGTAAAGATTTCTTCATCCAACAAACAGGTATTTCCATTGGGGTCAAATGTGGCACCGGCAGTGGCCAATATATATATGCATTGGTTTGAACTACGATATACAGATTTGAGTGTACAAAAATCTATTTTATGTATAAACGTTATATTGATGATATGGTATTCTTATGGAAAGGAACAAGGGAAAAGGCAGGGTTTAAATGAGCTCCCTACTCCAGTGTTACACTTGATAAAGGCCAAGCGGCCGAAACGTCGTGTGTTGGTGTACTGCAATAAAGAGGGATTACCCCTTGAAAAATATAAACGACTGGACAGCCCGACTTTCTTTATTCCTTAGTAGTGGGACACTCTTTGGCCAGTTTGAAATGTATAATCATAGATGGCTTGACAGAGTATGATTAAAAAAATCTAATATAGACAAAGATAAACTACTTTTGCAAAAAGAAGTGAAATGGATACATGCTTTAAATGCACAGTATCCCAGGGGGCTAAATGAGCAATGGCTGCTACATTGTTTCCTGTAACGTTACTATTCATGTATACATTGTTTTAATTCGAATTTCTGCAACAGTTTTGGTGAAATTGTCTTTAAAAGGAGCAGTATACAATTGTTAATGAGGCTTACATATTAATTAATTATACAAAGTATATTTGTCTATTGCATTATGTTGGGTGTCAAATTTATTTATTATTTGTTTTTAATATATGTTTTAAATATTCACGAGATGAATGTGTTTGTAAATGTTAATGGGTATATAAGGAGGAAACTAATTGCGATGCAAAATTCTGATGACAGCACAAGTTGTGCTTAAATGTGTAAAGTGCATTTTTAATGTGACTAATAAATATTTTTTGTAAAATAGTCTGTATGTCGATCTGCACACTTCCTTATGTTTCCTCCCAGGTGCCTTCAGGTAAGGTGTAGTAAGTCTATACAAAAACGAAAAATTCCTGGGCACTCTGGATTATGAGCAAAAAATATTATTTATTCGATTATGCACAATAAATAATATTTTTTGCTCACAATCCAGAGTGCCCAGGAATTTTTGTTTTTGTAAATATTTTTTGTTTTAACTTAGACCCGTGAGTGCTGCCCTTCTATTACTATATACTGTATATACTCGAGTATAAGTCGACCCGAGTATAAGCCGAGGTACCAATTTTTACCTCAAAAATTAGGAAACCATGATTGACTTGAGTATAAGCCGAGGGTTGAAATATAGACCTTGATCCTGCCGTAGACCCTGATCCCACAGACAATAACTATACAGGTTTTGCACCTAGAAAAGGCAGAACTACAAATCCCCAGCACCCCCTATTGGTCCATCACCTGTCAGGAAATGCTGGGAATTGTAGTTAGAGGTCCAGACAAAAATCCGAGCTAATGCACCTGGACAGTTACTAACCATGAGCCCCTATACAGCAGACAGCACCAGTTCCAGTGGAGCCCAATGAAGGCAAGTGTATCAGATAATTACCTGTGTTATTAACCTACCCGTGTCCATGGAACCAGACTTGCTGCTTTTCGAACTTAAACCCCTACCGCGCTTCCGGACGCATGTCTCCTAGCAACTGTCAACGCTGTACTGTACTAGGAAAGCGCCTGTCATGCTTTGTGTGCTGCTGCCCTGATATCATCAAGGGATAGGCGGGAGGGAAAGTATTGCGAGACGTAGTAGATGGTCTTCAGCTATTGGGCGCACAAGACGCTCAGCCAATGAAGAAGCGGTAGAAAGGCTCAGCCAATGGACAGCCGAGGAGAGATGTGATGTAAATGGAGCGTGGATTTCACAGACGTTAGTGACCCGAGTATAAGCCGAAAACCTTGGCTTATACTCGAGTATATACGGTATACAGCGGGACTCCTTAAGCCCCAAAAGACTGCATGTTCTTTTCTTTGCCTTTACTGTTTTTTTCTGCTTGCTATTGTAATTCACTATTGCGTGATTATGTAACACATGATGCTTTGTGTTATATTTGTTTGTTAGTAAAGTCTTTAATAAAGATATTGGACACTGTTTTTATATTAGATGGTACATGGATTTAGAACATTGCATCGATATATATGACCCCTGGAAGAGGTCATACTAAAAAGAAAAGCAGATATGGTCTTGTTGCCCCAGGGAACGTATATATTTTTCACTAGATTAGGACTGATGCTTGGATACCGCCTTGTAACTAAAGGTATCATTGCTTGCATACATGTCTAATTTTTTTTTACCCAATTCATTTATAATTGTACGTGTAGTTGAGTGCCGGAGTCTTTTGTGTAATATTGTAATATATATATATATATATATATATATATATATATATTCCAGGACAGCACCGGGGCATTCATTGGAGTAAGGAGTGCCTCCCACATACTACTACGCTTTTATATATATATATATATATATATATATATATATATATATATCCACGTGTGTGCTCGCACTCCACATCCTCGGTGCCGAACCTCCAAACAATTATAACTCAACATAACGAGGGCACTCAAAGGTCTTTATATGTTTATATGATGTGTATTTGTTATAAATACCTTTGAGTGCCCTCATTATGGTGAGTTATATATATATATATATATATATATATATATATATATATATAAAGAGATATCAGTGCACACATAAGGACTTGATTTCCAACAACTGCTTGAATCAATACAATACAATTACAATGTGTAATTGATGGTATCAATTTCCTGTTCCTAACTATATAATGCCATTCATGTGTGATTAAATTCAAGGCTTGTTTGACTGCTTGATAAAGGATACTTTCCGAAACGTTGCATTATGTCTGACAAGCTAATAAAGTCTTTTATTGCATCTTACCTAGCTGGAGTTATATGTTGATGCTGCTGCATACACAGTTTTATTTTGGATTTTTACCTGCAGCTGTGCATCCTGATTGCCTATTGAGTGTGCTGCCTTGCATTGGATATATATAGGTTGCACTCTCGGGAATTAGATAAAAACATTCAGGGTTATTCAATAAAAGTTCTTATTGTTTAAAATGGTGCTAATTTTTCCCCAACCAATCAGATATAAGCTTTCAAATGTTAAATAAGATCTGATTGGTTGGGGCAAAATTAGCACCATTTTAAACAATAAGAACTTTCATTGAATCTCCCTGATAGTATTTTGTTGTAACATTTTAAAAAAGAGATGCGTGATCTACGCATTTCAGCTACATGCGTGCAAACGGACAACGGCACGCATGTTGCTGAAATGCTGGCGTAGATCACGCATCTCTTTTTTAAAATGTTACAATAAAATACTATGTTTTTATCTAAGCCCCAAGAGTGCAACCTTTCCCTTTTTTGACTTGAGTTGTACAATACAAGGATTGTGGAAGCACTCCAATTAGGCCAATTTACAACTCCATTTAGCAGAAGTGCTACTGATCTGGTCAAACATTTATAAAAACATAGAAAAGATAATCAATGCACACTTCCTAGGCCCCATACAATACAATATTATCTGCACACTGGCATACTTTATAAACAAAGGGGTTTTAGTATACATTACTGTGATCACATGAGTGAAAAGCCTTCCAACCACGTCAAGGTACACCAGTTTGGAAGGTCCTAACTTCTAACATTTTTACTTCAATAACCATTACAAACTTTTGCATTTCTCATAGTTGAGCACTGAATCCATATAACGACTCACACTTCCCCCAGCCCTTTGGCTTTTTAAAATGAGGGAAGAGGCCTTCCACACCGGGTGGATAAAAATCATAAAATTGTCATAAAATTAATTATTTATCAAAAGTTGATTCAACTGACAGTGTTGACTGACACTTTATGTAAAATTCAAAGAGAATGTGCTTAGCTGTTTTACTAATGAAAAACATGCAGTTCACTGTGCTAAGCAGTTCCTAGTGAGAAAAATTCAGGATGTTCCCATGACTAAATACACAATTGTTTGCCAGAATCATAAAACTACCTTGGTTCTCTATTAAATTCTTACCAGATGATTGCCCTGAGTCATCCATACAATCAAGATTGTAGTGCAGGTTTGGCCCTACCCCCTTTTACAGTTCGATTGGTCAATGGAACAGCGCACTCCTGACACTACGGAGGAGGTGGGAAGAGACCCGGGACTTAATTGACATAATTAATGATCTAGCCTAAACCCAGGGGTAAGGATCTGGTGGTTTAGGTCCTTACCCTGGGTACTATTAGGGGAGATGCTTTGGGAGTTTTAAGTACAGTATAGTTTCTTCTTAAATCTCCAGTAGGCTAATCGTCTACACAAAGAAAGGTGATTTCTGGTTAATTTCAATTTATATAAATGTATCAGTTAGTCACACACACATTTTCTTCTCTCTACTTATGAAGTATGAGAAATTCTAAGAATTTAGCTCAATAATTAACTTGCTGACATTCTTCCTGGTGCTAAGTAGGCAAGCGTTCAGAACTTAAGTCACAGATTGTAGATGTTTTAAGGACATAGCATTTTTGTTTATTTTGCATAGTTTTGAAGATATTTACATTTTGTGTGTGATATGGCACACATCATCACCAGGTCCCCTGCACTTCCTGCTCTGAAACTGTCAGTCAATCTGTCCTGTGTCTCCTCCTCCCTTTTGCAGCCCCCCTGGTCCCTCCCACTCATGGACCCCATGGTCCCCCCATGGCCCATTATCTTACACCTCATGTGCCCCTGTCCACTTTCGGGTGCCCAAGCCCCGCCCACCGTGGGTGTCTAAGCTCCGCCCACTCGCAGGTGCCATGGGTTACTCAGACCCCCTCCCCCCCAGAACAAAAAACTCTGTGGAAACAGCCTTTTCAGGCAAAATGCTGTTTTCACACAGTGAAAGAGAAGGCTGTAGATTCCCTTACCTTCTCTGTCAGCACTTCACACAGCAGAGAGGAGGAGGGACTCCTGTCTCCCTCACCACACTTAGGGAGTCGAGGCTGTGCTCACCTGCGGCACTGTGCAGGAGAAGCATCAGGAATGTCACAAGTCAGCCTCCCACCCATTAACTTTCTGGTCAGTCATTTCTGTATATCTTGGGCTGTGGAGCATGTAGAGAGGTGGTTGATGGCTCGTTTTAAAGGTAGAAAACTGGCCTTTCATTTAAACTTAACTTGTTTGGAGATCACAGTTCCCCTTTAAAATATACATATTAATAAAACAGTGAATCTAATCAAATAGCTTTCATTAAATATAAAGGTAGCTCAATTTCTCATTCAGTCCCTTTGGGGCGACTGTTCCAAGTTTCCACATCCAATATGTCTCCCTTTGGAGTAACCCCACGTAGAAAGAGGGGGACGTAGGAAAGAGGTTACTCCAAAGGGAGACATATTGATGTGAAAACTTGAAACAGTCACCCCAAAGGGACTGAATGAGAAATTGAACTACTCCTGTTTCTTATAGAATATTTATATTACTTTTTATGGAAGCTATTTGATTATATGGAGGAGAAAGAAAAAAGTACAATTTCCTTTTAAGCCAACTTCACACCTACAACACATCTGGGGGACCGGGTCCAAGGTGAGGGTGGAACTTACTTAGGCCCTGTCCAGCTCGCTCCCAACGTAACCCACTCAGCCATATTCATGAAAAGCCCTGACTACAACCCAATATGACAAATTAATTACATAGGCCTATACATGTATTTGAGTGAGTAAAGTCAGAACTGTCTAATTGGTCAAAATATGATTTCTCTCACATAATACTTTCAAGCTGTCCTAATTATATCGTTCTCCAGACAGACTGTTTTTCACTGTAACAATTAATTCTACAGCAGATGGTTGAATAGTTCTGTGATGTTTTTCTCCCCTGACTTTTTACCATTTATTTGCCACATAATATGCAAACACTTGTATTGCCCAGATGCATGATTTCTGATGTCAAGGGGCCTTAAAGGAAAGTAATGTTATTTAAGAACCTGTATAGCCTCTGCTATGTATATGTTACTGCATATCAATACAATATGTCCATAGCTTGTTTACAGCTACCTTATGCTTTCAGTACCAGATGGCTGCTGCTTAACTAACAAGCTGTAAACAAATTGGCGTTAAAGAAATTAACATTTACTCTCATAAAATATATATTGAACTGATTACATTCCTCTTAAATGTGTGTTATTTATTCAAATTTACATAACATTAATTACTTAGAAAGACTGTATAATTCAATGATGCTGCATAGTTTAAGCAGTCAATATACTACTGGAACTGGACAATGCAAAATGCTGAATATGTGGCACATACACAGGGCCTCCTCTCTAATGAGGCAATGTGAGGCAAAAAATGCAGGCGGCACACCTACAGAAGAGTCAGCCAGGCCATTCCCAACATTTTTTTAACCCCCTTCTTTTTAGTGCACATATCCATTGTTTGACTCCTATACTGCTATACCTCAAAAAACAACAGCTCTGGCGAAATTGGATTGCATTTAGAGGCATGGGTAGGATGTTTTAGGGCGTGGGGTCAAGTTTGGGTGGGTGGTGTTTGGAAGTGTGCCTGTGATATTTGGGGGCATAGACGGATGTTTGTAGATGTGGGCATGATTTTAGGATGTACCTGTAATGTTTGGGAACGTGGCCATGATGTATAGGGGTGATCTTAATGTTTGTTTATTTTTATTGTGGGCACGGTTGCGATGTTTGGGGGTGTGTCAGTTATCTTTGGGTGTGGGCCTTATGGTTGGGTATGAGCGCGACCGTGATTTTTGGTGGTGAACCTGTGACATCTGGGGGCATGGTCACATTCCAGAGACTCTGCCTTAAATTTCTTTGCATGACAATAACCGCAAATGTGTTTCATATCTCCAACAGTACATAGTCTTTCAGGGTTTATATTGAAACCTTTCAGGAGCAAATTGTAATGTCTTACATACCTTAAAGGGTATGTCCACCCCCAAACTATAATCCCCCCCAGGGGATTATAGTCACGAACGGGGCTGCCGGTCCCGCCCCCTGCTTTCAGTGTCTTGCAAGCAGAAGGCCGGGCCGGGTGTGTCGAGGAGAGAGGGAAGGTAGTAAACATCGGGGCACTTTCTTAAATTTATTTTATAGCGGTTGGGCTGGGGGAAGATATATTATTAAGGGCAAAGTTTATTTTAGGGTGGACATGCTCTTAAGGGAAATGTCTCGTTCCCTCTGTTATATGCTGTTGTTCTGTGTCTGCAGCTCTCTGATTTGCTGTAGCCGTACATTACGCTGTTGTTGTGTCAATGAAGTGGTTCTCTGTGTCTGTGTTGTTGAAGTAGGGCAGCACACAGAGTCCAGGCCTTCATCTGAGTTCTGATTGGGAAATCACACTCTGCAAGTGACGTGCAGGATTTTTATTGTTCAAACTGGACTTCACAGGCGTCGGCCCTTTCAGAGGGTGTCGCCGTTATGTGGATGATTCAGGGGTGTGGCTGTGAGGTGAGCGCATACATACATACATACAAGATTTATACTTTATATAGTAGATAATGCACCCTCTACTGTAAATTATAAGGATATTAGATGTTACAGACATTAAAAAGCACGAGACCGCAGGCCGAGTGCATTTATAAAGGGCACGAACTCCGAGGCTACATCTCATATCCATATTATTTACTAGGGGGTGCATTATCTTATAATTTACCCTTTCTCTCCCTTAAATTTACTGTCCCTATCCCCCCCACACCCCTGGGCATCCAACCACCCCTACGCGCTTGTTTCTCTCCATTAATTTTACTGTCGCTACCCTCCCCACCCCCCTACCACCACCCCCCTCGGCATCCAACCCCCCCTACCTGCTCATTTTTCCTAATCATCTCCCGGCTCATCTGGCTCGATTACCCTCTTCCAAATGTTGAAGAGAAAATGATTGCGTAAGAGGTGTGAGCAGGATTACAGTGCGGGGGGAGAAGAGGAAGAACGAGCGAACCTAGAAGAGGTGAGTAAGATTTCCATAATGTTATAATCAGCGCGCTTCTATGTAGTACGCGCCAATTATAACGTTATTATCTTACAGGTGGCCCCATAGAAAAGGCCTGGGGTAGATTATATAGTAGATTAGAACCATCAGTGGTCCCGTGAAAATTAAGTTTCAAAATGCTGCACATTGAAAAGGCTAAAGAACTGAACAAGGTCAGAATCTGACAAGGGCTCTAAAGGTTCATACACACGTGCGATCGTGGGTCCCTGCCAGTGACGCACATGTGTCCAAACGTTCGTTTTGGGCGATAATCGGCCTTCGGTAGGGGATCTTCCCGACCAAATGGACGGATCTACGACCGCCCGTTTCGACCGATAAAGGGCCCATACACGGCCCGATTATCACCCGAAACGAACGTCGTACACATCGTGCGTCGCGGGTTGGGACCTGTGATCGCACGTGTGTACGAGGCTTTACAGATTTAACTAATTAGCCCGCAGCCAGAGAAGAAGACAGAAAAAAACAAACATTTTTAACCCTTACACAGCCTGCTTGCAACAGGTTCACTACTAAAATCTATAAACCCAGTGCCTAAAACCTACTTTTAACCTCACCACTTTAACTATATTACTAGTAGAAAGATGAGGACTGAAAATGTGGGGCCATTAATTCATGTTGAAACTGTAAGTTAGTTCCAGAGGATGAAGATAAAGCAAACTTCTTGAACACATTTTTTCTTTCTGTATACACTATAGAAGATCCAATAAGCATAGAGTATAGTAGCAATAATGGTATAAAGATGCAAGTGCACTTTGGTTAACTGAGGATAGAGTTCTTAAACAAATAAATAAGGTTAACTCAATAAATCTCTGGACCGGATAAAATGCATTCTCAGGTCTTAATCCAGACCATTGTTTCTTATTTTCTCAGATTCCCTATGTCCAGAAAGTGCCTCTGTATTGGAAAAAACTGATATAATTCCTACGCACCCAGTATCTAGATTCTACAAAGGTGTGCAGATCCTACCTGTTGATGTTGGATATAATGTATGAAAAAAGATTGAAAGCAGAGTACCAGTAGTATTATTTATAAATCTATCAAGTCTTTAATTACAGAAAATAGGAGGTAGAAATAATTTTTCCTACTGTCCATACAATTATATGGGGGGGTGGGGGTGATTTTGTTAATTTTTGGTGATACTTTAGTGACTTTTTTGTCACCCACCTGCCAGAATACTGTTCATTTAGTAAAATGGTCCATGTGTAGTTAAAGGTGATAGTATAACATTTATAATAAGTAGTATTAAAAATAAAATCTGAAAAACAGCAATTTTATCTTTTATGCTATGTAGACAGCAATTAAGCAGGGATGAAACAGAACTTGCATTACTGCTGCTTTCACTTTTTACTGTTATTTCTAAGCAGTTAATATAAAAGCATATAAACAAGACAAATTGGCACCTTTTTAAACAGCTAAAAAAAGCTTGTTTTTATTACTATTTTAGTGTTAACAGTTGTTGTCGGGGATAACTACAAAATGACAAATACACCAATTTATAAGTATCCTTTATTAAAACTTTTGTTTAAAGTATTTTTTATATTTATTAATTTTTATTAATTTATTAAAATTAGTAAATTTTATTATTTATTAAGTTACCACGCTGTGATGGATTCGTGGGACACTCTTGAACTTTGCATCTTGTCCCAAATCCACAGGGGATCAATAGACTGAACTGCACATGCCAGTGAGATACACTTCTGGATCCTTGCTGGAACAGCAGAAAATTATTTATATTGCTTCTCTTAGTGTATTAATGCAGCCTGTGAGGACCATGAACACACACCAAATAGCACCACACAACCCCAATAAACACATGCGTATGGGTTAATCGCCAGCTCAATCATCAGTCGTTATGTAACATGATATAAAGACTAAAGAGAAAAAGCACCTCCGGGCACTCACATGTTTGTATAGGACCACAGTACAACTGCCAATTAAAGGACAAGTATACTCACCTCACCCTCGCTCCTCTTCCTCCATAGCTGCATAGTACCCAGGTGAGGACCTAAAATCGCCTAAGTCCTCACCCTGGGTTCTTTCTCTAACTCCTGCACTACTTACCCCAAATCTGCTTCGCCGATCGCTTCGTTCCTCCGCTCTTCCTGCTTCAATGACAGATCGCGAGGCAGCCAATAGGAAGATACGCTCTGCAGGAGGCGTGTCTTCCAATTGGCTGCCTCGCGACTGTCACTGACAGTAGGAGAGAGGTGGAACAGTCTGGATCGCCGAAGCAGATTTGCGGTAAGTAGTGCAGGAGTTAGAGAAAGAAACGGTGAGGACTAGCGATTTTAGGTCCTCACCCTGGGTACTATGCTGCAGTGGATCGGGGAAAAGGTGAGTATAATTGTCCTTTAAGGCTCAGAATTAACAATATATATAGAAACCGGGTTTCTCCAGACTATTGGAACTAAATGAAACAATGGCCATACATTTAGGGTTCAGCTTGTATACAGACTGTCTCCACCTTCCATCAGTATAGCAGTTTCCAACATGTTAACTGTTCAGCACTGACTGTTCCCACTGGACACCAGTAACTACGAAGCTGTGTCTATATAACCTGGTGGATTGGCAATTTATATGCCAATCCACCCAGGTTATATACCTTCTAGAGCGTCATTGTGGGGAAAATTATGTGGGTAAAATGCGGTGAAAATTAACAAAGAGAGGGGTAGGAGTGTTAAATTTTCCTTTATGGATTTGAAAAAAATAATTTGGGATTAGATATGGTGCCTCTGATACAATGTTGTTGCAAATTCTATAATTTTATAATTTAAAAAACATTGAAACCATTTGGTCTTAATGATGAAATAAGCTACAGTTGCTTTCTATAAAGATTTTATAAAGTTTGTAAAAAGTATTGATTAAGTTTTATAGGTGTATGTATGTTAATTGACCCATTGGTTATAACCTAAGATTAATAATTCAACAGAGAGGATGAGCTAAAAGGTCTAGACCTCCAAAAAGAGAAGGACTGTGTGAGCTTGCAAGAACCAGACAAAGCCCACATGGTTTCAAGGGGACTGTAAGTGACGGAACAAGGAGGAGCATATGACTGGGGGGGTGAAGAGCAGGTACGGTAAGCGCCCAGGACTTTTGTAGCAACTTGGGCTTGGGTATGGGGTAAGCTACCGTTCTACTAATATCAAATCCCGTGTCCTGATTAAGTCCTGGAGCTACTACCCCCATAGTGTTGTGATTTAGGACGCCAAGCTGCCACTGGTGCACCAATGGAAACTATCAGAGCAGTTCAAGATGTTGGAAACATCTAAACTGATGGAAGGTGGAGCAGTCCGTATCAAGCTAGAACCCCATAAATGTATGACCATCATTGTATTTAGCTATCAGATAAAGGGTATGTCCACCCTTCAAAAAAAATTTCCACCAAACATTCCCCCTGTCCCCCCAGCCCAACCGCTATATTAGTAATATCAGAAAACCCCAAACTTTACTTACCTTCCCTCTTTCCTCCGCCGCGCTGCCAGGCCCTCTGCTTGCGAGAAATGCAAGCAGAGGGGCGGGACCGGCAGTCGCGTCTGTATTGGCTGAGCGGCAGCCAATCATGACGCAGCTGCCAGGAGTTCAGTGCGGCGGAGGCAAGAGGGAAGTAAGCAATGTTTTGGGCATTTTCTGATATTACTAATATTAATGTAATATATTTGGTGCATTGCTTACTATTAGTAAGCAATGCACCAAGAGTTCATTGTATGGCCCATTAAAAAGTATGTCCACCCTTAAAACAATTTGGTTATTGATTCCTCCTGTCCCCCCAGCCCCAACCCGCTCCATTTTATTTTTGAAAGTGCCCAAACTTTACTTACCTCCCCTTTTCCCTCGCTGCGCTGCGGCCCTCTACTTGCGAGAAATGCAAGCAGGGGGGGCGGACCGGCAGTCGCGTCTGTGATTGGCTGAGTGGCAGCCAATCACGGACGGGGCTGCCGGGAGTTCAGTGCGGCGGAGGCAAGAGGGAAGGTAAGTAATGTTTTGGCATTTTCTGATATTACTAATAGAGCGGTTGGGGTTGGGGGGACAGGGGAATGTTAGGTAAAAAGGTTTTTATAGTAGGGGGAGGGAATCCTAATCGGGAGGGAGAGGGAGGGGAGAAGGGCTGCAGTACGCATGCCAAACTTCTCCCGAAGGCCAGGTAGAAGCAGAGTCCTATATGGACTCTGCTATCCTCCTGGTGGGCAGTTTTTGGACTTTGGGGGGGGACTACAGGAGAACCTATGGAGCTGGGATGTGAGGTAAGGATTAAACTACACTACATGATGGGCCAGTAGTTGGGGGATTATAGTTTTGGGGGTGGACATGTCCTTTAATATATTTGAATAGGTTATCATGTCCCCACGCAAACGTCCCTTCTCCAATGTAAACACCCTAACTGTCTAATCTGCCTGCATTTTCAGCCCCTCCATTCCCCTTATTAATTTAGTTGCCCTTCTCTGAACTATTCAATTTCCAAGATGTCCCTTTTGTATATGGGATTCCAAAACTACTGCATATTCCAATGAGGCCTTACCAGTGCCTTGTAAAAAGGGAGAATAATATTTTTCTCTCTTGAATCTATTCCCCTCTTTATACAAGGCAATACTTGCTAGCTCTAGCCGTTGTTCCAGGCATTATTTGCTATAGCTAAGTCTGTTATCTACCAGAACCCCAAAATCTTTTTCCATTACAGATGCACTTAACGCAGAGTTATTTATGGTGTAGGTGGCACGGGATTATTAAATCCTAAATGCATCACCTACATTTATCAACATTGAATCTCATCTGCCATTCTGCTGCCCATTTTGATAATCTATCTAGTCTGCTTGCAGCACTTGCACATCATTTGAAGTTTCCAAAGCTCTGCATAGTTTAGTGCATCAGCAACACAGAGACCTTGCTCTTAATGCCCCCTTCTAAGTCATTTATAAACATATAAACAGGAGCGGCCCCAGTACAGAATCCTAATCAGAATCACGGTCTGCTTAAACTATACTACAAAATTAATTAAATTGTCCATGCTTTTATTGAACACATCATGTAGGACATTTCTTCTATCTATCTATCTATCTATCTATCTATCTATCTATCCATCTACATATCCTTGTTTGCTTTCTCTGCATTGTTAGATTGTACAGTTGTGTATGTGATTAGCTGTTTATAACTAAAAGTAACCGTATTACCGTAATCCCAGATGAAAGCTTCCCATTGAAATCTCTTATCTGACTGTACTATGGGTGACCCAGAAACCTGCAGAGATCACAGTAGCACAGTAGCACTCAGCTCATTATAACTTATTATCAAGATTTGTGTCAAGAGACACAAATTGAACCCACACAGAACATCTCCAGCTAATCAAGTATATAGCGGGTTAGGACTGGACATGGTGCTACCGTTTGATAGAAGATAAGCAGTGCTGCTGGTAAATGGCACAAATATAACTTATTGATCACAAACATGTATATATGACGATGGCACGCATGTTGCTGAAACGAGTAGATCACGCATCTCTTTTTTAAAATGTTACAATAAAATACTATGTTTTTATCTAAGCCCCAAGAGTGCAACCTTTCCCTTTTTTGACTTGATGTTGTACAATACAAGGATTGTGGAAGCACTCCAATTAGGCCAATTTACAACTACATTTAGCAGAAGTGCTACTGATCTGGTCAAACATTTATAAAAACATAGAAAAGATAATCAATGCACATTCCTAGGCCCCATACAATATCATATTATCTGCACACTGGCATACTTTATAAACAAAGGGGTTTTAGTATACATTACTGTGATCACATGAGTGAAAAGCCTTCCAACCACGTCAAGGTAACACCAGTTTGGAAGGTCCTAACTTCTAACATTTTTACTTCAATAACCATTAGCAAACTTTTGCATTTCTCATAGTTGAGCACTGAATCCATATAACAGACTCACACTTCCCCCCAGCCCTTTGGCTTTTTAAAATGAGGGAAGAGGCCTTCCCACCGGGTGGATAAAAATCATAAAATTGTCATAAAATTAATTATTTATCAAAAGTTGATTCAACTGACAGTGTTGACTGACACATTATGTAAAATTCAAAGAGAATGTGCTTAGCTGTTTTACTAATGAAAAACATGCAGTTCACTGTGCTAAGCAGTTCCTAGTGAGAAAAATTCAGGATGTTCCCATGACTAAATACACAATTGTTTGCAGAATCATAAAAACTACCTTGGTTCTCTATTAAATTCTTACCAGATGATTGCCCTGAGTCATCCATACAATCAAGATTGTAGTGCAGGTTTGGCCCTACCCCCTTTTACAGTTCGATTGGTCAATGGAACAGCGCACTCCTGACACTACGGAGGAGGTGGGAAGAGACCCTGGACTTAATTGACATAATTAATGATCTAGCCTAAACCCAGGGGTAAGGATCTGGTGGTTTAGGTCCTTACCCTGGGTACTATTAAGGGGAGATGCTTTGGGAGTTTAAGTACAGTATAGATCTTCTTTAAATCTCCAGTAGGCTAAATCGTCTACACAAAAGAAAGGTGATTTCTGGTTAATTTCAATTTATATAAATGTATCAGTTAGTCACACACATTTTCTTCTCTCTACTTATGAAGTAATGAGAAATTCTAAGAATTTAGCTCAATAATTAACTTGCTGACATTCTTTCCTGGTGCTAAGTAGGCAAGCGTTCAGAACTTAAGTCACAGATTGTAGATGTTTTAAGGACATAGCATTTTGTTTATTTTGCATAGTTTTGAAGATATTTACATTTTTGTGTGTGATATGGCAGCATCATCACCAGGTCCCCTGCACTTCCTGCTCTGAAACTGTCAGTCAATCTGTCCTGTGTCTCCTCCTCCCTTTTGCAGCCCCCCTGGTCCCTCCCACTCATGGACCCCATGGTCCCCCCATGGCCCATTATCTTACAGCCTCATGTGGCCCTGTCCACTTTCGGGTGCCCAAGCCCCGCCCACCCGTGGGTGTCTAAGCTCCGCCCACTCGCAGGTGCCATGGGTTACTCAGACCCCCTCCCCCCCAGAACAAAAAAACTCTGTGGAAACAGCCTTTTCAGGCAAAAATGCTGTTTTCACACAGTGAAAGAGAAGGGCTGTAGATTCCCTTACCTTCTCTGTCAGCACTTCACACAGCAGAGAGGAGGAGGGACTTCCTGTCTCCCTCACACACTTAGGGAGTCTGAGGCTGTGCTCACCTGCGGCACTGTGCAGGAGAAGCATCAGGAATGTCACAAGTCAGCCTCCCACCCATTAACTTTCTGGTCAGTCATTTCTGTATATCTTGGGCTGTGGAGCATGTAGAGAGGTGGTTGATGGCTCGTTTTAAAGGTAGAAAACTGGCCTTTCATTTAAACTTAACTTGTTTGGAGATCACAGTTCCCCTTTAAAATATACATATTAATAAAAACAGTGAATCTAATCAAATAGCTTTCATTAAATAGTAAAGGTAGCTCAATTTCTCATTCAGTCCCTTTGGGGCGACTGTTCCAAGTTTCCACATCCAATATGTCTCCCTTTGGAGTAACCTCCACGTAGAAAAGAGGGGACGTAGGAAAGAGGTTACTCCAAAGGGAGACATATTGGATGTGAAAACTTGAAACAGTCACCCCAAAGGGACTGAATGAGAAATTGAACTACTCCTGTTTCTTATAGAATATTTATATTACTATTTTATGGAAGCTATTTGATTATATGGAGGAGAAAGAAAAAAAGTACAATTTCCTTTTAAGCCAACTTCACACCTACAACATCTGGGGGACCGGGTCCAAGGTGAGGGTGGAACTTACTTAGGCCCTGTCCAGCTCGCTCCACACGTAACCCACTCAGCCATATTCATGAAAAGCCCTGACTACAACCCAATATGACAAATTAATTACAGTAGGCCTATACATGTATTTGAGTGAGGTAAAGTCAGAACTGTCTAATTGGTCAAAAATATGATTTCTCTCACATAATACTTTCAAGCTGTCCTATATATATCAGTTCTCCAGACAGACTGTTTTTCACTGTAAACAATTAATTCTACAGCAGATGGTTGAATAGTTCTGTGATGTTTTCTCCCCTGACTTTTTACCATTTATTTGCCACATAATATGCAAACACTTGTATTGCCCAGATGCATGATTTCTGATGTCAAGGGGCCTTAAAGGAAAGTAATGTTATTTAAGAACCTGTATAGCCTCTGCTATGTATATGTTCACTGCATATCAATACAATATGTCCATAGCTTGTTTACAAGGCTACCTTATGCTTTTCAGTACCAGATGGCTGCTGCTTAACTAACAAGCTGTAAACAAATTGGCGTTAAAGAAAAATTAACATTTACTCTCATAAAATATATATTGAACTGAATTACATTCCTCTTAAATGTGTGTTATTTATTCAAATTTACATACACATTAATTACTTAGAAAGACTGTATAATTCAATGATGCTGCATAGTTTAAGCAGTCAATATACTACTGGAAACTGGACAATGCAAAAATGCTGAATATGTGCAGCATACACAGGGCCTCCTCTCTAATGAGGCAATGTGAGGCAAAAAATGCAGGCGGCACACCTACAGAAGAGTCAGCCAGGCCATTCCCAACATTTTTTTAACCCCCTTCTTTTTAGTGCACATATCCATTGTTTGACTCCTATACTGCTATACCTCAAAAAACAACAGCTCTGGCGAAATTGGATTGCATTTAGAGGCATGGGTATGATGTTTTAGGGCGTGGGTGTCAAGTTTGGGTGGGTGGTGTTTGGAAGTGTGCCTGTGATATTTGGGGGCATAGACAGGATGTTTGTAGATGTGGGCATGATTTTAGGATGTACCTGTAATGTTTGGGAACGTGGCCATGATGTATAGGGGTGAATCTTAATGTTTTGTTTATTTTTATTGTGGGCACGGTTGCGATGTTTGGGGGTGTGTCAGTTATCTTTGGGTGTGTGGCCTTGATGGTTGGGGTATGAGCGCGACCGTGATTTTTGGTGGTGAACCTGTGACATCTGGGGGCATGGTCACATTCCAGGAGACTCTGCCTTAAATTTCTTTGCATGACAATAACCGCAAATGTGATTCATATCTCCAACAGTAACATAGTCTTTCCAGGGTTTATATTTGAAACCTTTCAGGAGCAAATTGTAATGTCTTACATACCTTAAAGGGTATGTCCACCCCCAAAACTATAATCCCCCCCAGGGGATTATAGTCACGAACGGGGCTGCCGGTCCCGCCCCCTGCTTTCAGTGTCTTGCAAGCAGAAGGCCGGGCCGGGTGTCGGAGGAGAGAGGGAAGGTAAGTAAACATCGGGGCACTTTCTTAAATTTATTTTATAGCGGTTGGGGCTGGGGGAAGATATATTATTATAGGGCAAAAGTTTATTTTAAGGGTGGACATGCTCTTTAAGGGAAATGTCTCGTTCCCTCTGTTATAATAGCTGTTGTTCTGTGTCTGCAGCTCTCTGATTTGCTGTAGCCGTACATTACGCTGTTGTTGTGTCAATGAAGTGGTCTCTGTGTCTGTGTTGTTGAAGTAGGGCAGCACACAGAGTCCAGGCCCTTCATCTGAGTTACTGAATTGGGAAATCACACTCTGCAAGTGACGTGCAGGATTTTTATTGTTCAAACTGGACTTCACAGGCGTCGGCCCTTTCAGAGGGTGTCGCCGTTATGTGGATGATTCAGGGGTGTGGCTGTGAGGTGAGCGCATACATACATACATACAAGATTTATACTTTATATAGTAGATAATGCACCCTCTACTGTAAATTATAAGGATATTAGATGTTACAGACCATATAAAAGCACGAGACCGCAGGCCGAGTGCATTTATAAAGGGCACGGAACTCCGAGGCTACATCTCATATCCATATTATTTACAGTAGGGGGTGCATTATCTTATAATTTACCCTTTCTCTCCCTTAAATTTACTGTCCCTATCCCCCCCACACCCCTGGGCATCCAACCACCCCTACGCGCTTGTTTCTCTCCATTAATTTTACTGTCGCTACCTCCCCACCCCCCTACCACCACCCCCCTCGGCATCCAACCCCCCCTACCTGCTCATTTTTCCTAATCATCTCCCGGCTCACATCTGGCTCGATTACCTCCTCTTCCAAATGTTGAAGAGAAAATGATTGCGTAAGAGGTGTGAGCAGGATTACAGTGCGGGGGGAGAAGAGGAAGAACGAGCGAACCTAGAAGAGGTGAGTAAGATTTCCATAATGTTATAATCAGCGCGCTTCTATGTAGTAGCGCGCCAATTATAACGTTATTATCTTACAGGTGGCCCCATAGAAAAGGCCTAGGGGGTAGATTATATAGTAGATTAGAACCATGCAGTGGTCCCGTGAAAATTAAGTTTCAAAATGCTGCACATTGAAAAAGGCTAAAGAAACTGAACAAGGTCAGAATCTGACAAGGGCTCTAAAGGTTCATACACACGTGCGATCGTGGGTCCCTGCCAGTGACGCACAATGTGTCCAAACGTTCGTTTTGGGCGATAATCGGCCATTCGGTAGGGGATCGTTGCCCGACCAAATGGACGGATCTACGACCGCCCGTTTCGACCGATAAAGGGCCCATACACGGCCCGATTATCACCCGAAACGAACGTTCGTACACATCGTGCGTCGCGGGTTGGGACCTGTGATCGCACGTGTGTACGAGGCTTTACAGATTTAACTAATTAGCCGCAGCCAGAGAAGAAGACAGAGAAAAAAACAAACATTTTTAACCCTTACACAGCCTGCTTGCAACAGGTTCACTACTAAAATCTATAAACCCAGTGCCTAAAACCTACTTTTAACCTCACCACTTTAACTATATTACTAGTAAGAAGATGAGGACTGAAAATGTGGGGCCATTAATTCATGTTGAAACTGTAAGTTAGTTCCAGAGGATGAAGATAAAGCAAACTTCTTGAACACATTTTTTCTTTCTGTATACACTATAGAAGATCCAAATAAGCATAGAGTATAGTAGCAATAATGGTATAAAGGATGCAAGTGCACTTTGGTTAACTGAGGATAGAGTTCTTAAACAAATAAATAAGGTTAACATCAATAAATCTCCTGGACCGGATAAAATGCATTCTCAGGTCTTAATCCAGACCATTGTTTCTTATTTTCTCAGATTCCCTAATGTCCAGAAATGTGCCTCTGTATTGGAAAAAACTGATATAATTCCTACGCACCCAGTATCTAGATTCTACAAAGGTGTGCAGATCCTACCTGTTGATGTTGGATATAATGTATGAAAAAAGATTGAAAGCAGAGTACCAGTAGTATTATTTATAAATCTATCAAGTCTTTAATTACAGAAAATAGGAGGTAGAAATAATTTTTCCTACTGTCCATACAATTATTATGGGGGGTGGGGGTGATTTGTTAATTTTTGGTGATACTTTAAGTGACTTTTTTGTCAACCAACCTGCCAGAATACTGTTCATTTAGTAAAATGGTCCATGGTGTAGTTAAAGGTGATAGTATAACATTTATAATAAAGTAGTATTAAAAAATAAAATCTGAAAAACAGCAATTTTATCTTTTATGCTATGTAGACAGCAATTAAGCAGGGATGAAACAGAACTTGCATTACTGCTGCTTTCACTTTTTACTGTTATTTCTAAGCAGTTAATATAAAAGCATTATAAACAAGACAAATTGGCACTCTTTTTAAACAAGCTAAAAAAAGCTTGTTTTTATTACTATTTTAGTGTTAACAGTTGTTGTCGGGGATAACTACTAAAATGACAAATACACCAATTTATAAGTATCCTTTATTAAAACTTTTGTTTAAAGTATTTTTTATATTTATTAAATTTTTATTAATTTATTAAAATTAGTAAATTTTATTATTTATTAAGTTACCAGCTGTGATGGATTCTGTGGGACACTCTTGAACTTTGCATCTTGGTCCCAAAATCCACAGGGGATCAATAGACTGAACTGCACATGCCAGTGAGATACACTTCTGGATCCTTGCTGGAACAGCAGAAAATTATTTATATTGCTTCTCTTAGTGTATTAATGCAGCCTGTGAGGACCAATGAACACACACCAAATAGCACACACACAACCCCAATAAACACATGCGTATGGCCGTTAATCGCCAGCTCAATCATCAGTCGTTATGTAACATAGTATATAAAGACTAAAGAGAAAAAGCACCTCCTGGGGCACTCACATGTTTGTATAGGACCACAGTACAACTGCCAATTAAAGGACAAGTATACTCACCTCACCCTCGCTCCTCTTCCTCCATAGCTGCATAGTACCCAGGTGAGGACCTAAAATCGCTAAGTCCTCACCCGGGTTCTTTCTCTAACTCCTGCACTACTTACCCCAAATCTGCTTCGCCGATCGCTTCGTTCCTCCGCTCTTCCTGCTTCAATGACAGATCGCGAGGCAGCCAATAGGAAGATACGCTCTGCAGGAGGCGTGTCTTCCAATTGGCTGCCTCGCGACTGTCACTGACAGTAGGAGAGAGGTGGAACAGTCTGGATCGCCGAAGCAGATTTGCGGTAAGTAGTGCAGGAGTTAGAGAAAGAAACGGTGAGGACTTAGCGATTTTAGGTCCTCACCCTGGGTACTATGCTGCAGTGGATCGGGGAAAAGGTGAGTATAATTGTCCTTTAAGGCTCAGAATTAACAATATATATATAGAAACCGGGTTTCTCCAGACTATTGGAACTAAATGAAACAATGGCCATACATTTAGGGGGTTCAGCTTGTATACAGACTGTCTCCACCTTCCATCAGTATAGCAGTTTCCAACATGTTGAACTGTTCAGGCACTGACTGTTCCCACTGGTACACCAGTAACTACGAAGCTGTGTCTATATAACCTGGGTGGATTGGCAATATTATATGCCAATCCACCCAGGTTATATACCTTCTAGAGCGTCATTGTGGGGAAAATTATGTGGGTAAAATGCGGTGAAAATTAACAAAGAGAGGGGTAGGAGTGTTAAATTTTCCTTTATGGATTTGAAAAAAATAAATTTGGGGATTAGATATGGTGCCTCTGATACAATGTTGTTGCAAATTCTAATAATTTATAATTTAAAAAACATTGAAACCATTTGGTCTTAATGATGAAATAAGCTACAGTTGCTTTCTATAAAGATTTTATAAAGGTTGTAAAAAGTATTGATTAAGTATTATAGGTGTATGTATGTTAATTGACCCATTGGTTATATACCTAAGAGTAATAATTCAACAGAGAGGATGAGCTAAAAGGTCTAGACCTCCAAAAAGAGAAGGACTGTGTGAGCTTGCAAGAACCAGACAAAGCCCACATGGTTTCAAGGGGACTGTAAGTGACGGAACAAGGAGGAGCATATGACTGGGGGGGTGAAGAGCAGGTACGGTAAGCGCCCAGGACTTTTGTAGCAACTTGGGCTTGGGTATGGGGTAAGCTACCGTTCTACTAATATCAACTCCCGTGTCCTGATTAAGTCCTGGAGCTACTACCCCCATAGTGTTGTGATTTAGGACGCGCAAGCTGCCACTGGTGCACCAATGGAAACTATCAGAGCAGTTCAAGATGTTGGAAACATCTAAACTGATGGAAGGTGGAGGCAGTCCGTATACAAGCTGAACCCCATAAATGTATGACCATCATTGTATTTAGCTATCAGATAAAGGGTATGTCCACCCTTCAAAAAAAATTTCCACCAAACATTCCCCCTGTCCCCCCAGCCCCAACCGCTATATTAGTAATATCAGAAAATGCCCCAAACTTTACTTACCTTCCCTCTTTCCTCCGCCGCGCTGCCAGGCCCTCTGCTTGCGAGAAAATGCAAGCAGAGGGGCGGGACCGGCAGTCGCG
Organism: Hymenochirus boettgeri; assembly: GCA_019447015.1. NCBI lineage: Eukaryota > Metazoa > Chordata > Amphibia > Anura > Pipidae > Hymenochirus > Hymenochirus boettgeri. Next base: position 63,443,033 of record CM033471.1, read on the forward strand.
TCTGTGATTGGCTGAGCGGCAGCCAATCATGGACGCAGCTGCCAGGAGTTCAGTGCGGCGGAGGCAAGAGGGAAGTAAGCAATGTTTTGGGCATTTTCTGATATTACTAATATTAATGTAATAATATATTGGTGCATTGCTTACTAATTAGTAAGCAATGCACCAGAGAGTTCATTGTATGGCCCATTAAAAAGTATGTCCACCCTTAAAACAATTTTTGGTTATATGATTCCTCCTGTCCCCCCAGCCCCAACCGCTCCATTTTTATTTTTAGAAAGTGCCCCAAACTTTACTTACCTCCCCTTTTTCCTCCGCTGCGCTGCCGGCCCTCTACTTGCGAGAAAATGCAAGCAGAGGGGCGGGACCGGCAGTCGCGTCTGTGATTGGCTGAGTGGCAGCCAATCACGGACGGGGCTGCCGGGAGTTCAGTGCGGCGGAGGCAAGAGGGAAGGTAAGTAATGTTTTGGGCATTTTCTGATATTACTAATAGAGCGGTTGGGGTTGGGGGGACAGGGGGAATGTTAGGTAAAAAGGTTTTTATAGTAGGGGGAGGGAATCCTAATCGGGAGGGAGAGGGAGGGGGAGAAGGGCTGCAGTACGCATGCCAAACTTCTCCCGAAGGCCAGGTAGGAAGCAGAGTCCTATATGGACTCTGCTATCCTCCTGGTGGGCAGTTTTTGGGACTTTGGGGGGGGACTACAGGAGAACCTTATGGAGCTGGGATGTGAGGTAAGGATTAAACTACACTACATGATGGGGCCAGTAGTTGGGGGATTATAGTTTTGGGGGTGGACATGTCCTTTAATATATTTGAATAAGGTTATCATGTCCCCACGCAAACGTCCCTTCTCCAATGTAAACAGCCCTAACTTGTCTAATCTGCCTGCATTTTCAAGCCCCTCCATTCCCCTTATTAATTTAGTTGCCCTTCTCTGAACTACTTCAATTTCCAAGATGTCCCTTTTGTATATGGGATTCCAAAACTGCACTGCATATTCCAAATGAGGCCTTACCAGTGCCTTGTAAAAAGGGAGAATAATATTTTTCTCTCTTGAATCTATTCCCCTCTTTATACAAGGCAATATCTTGCTAGCTCTAGCCGTTGTTCCAGGCATTATTTGCTATAGCTAAGTCTGTTATCTACCAGAACCCCAAAATCTTTTTCCATTACAGATGCACTTAACGCAGAGTTATTTATGGTGTAGGTGGCACAGGGATTATTAAATCCTAAATGCATCACCTTACATTTATCAACATTGAATCTCATCTGCCATTCTGCTGCCCATTTTGATAATCTATCTAGGTCTGCTTGCAGCACTTGCACATCATTTGAAGTTTCCAAAGCTCTGCATAGTTTAGTGTCATCAGCAAACACAGAGACCTTGCTCTTAATGCCCCCTTCTAAGTCATTTATAAACAGATTAAACAGGAGCGGCCCCAGTACAGAATCCTGAATCAGAATCACGGTCTGCTTAAACTAATACTACAAAATTAATTAAATGTTTCCATGCTTTTATTGAACACATCATGTAAACATTTACAGTGCAGGTGGAAAAAGTATGTGAACCCCTAGACTAATGACATCTCCGAGATCTTATTGGAGTATGGTGTCAGCCAACTGGAGTCCAATAAATGAGATTGGAGGTGTTGGTTATTGGAGGTGTTGGTTACAGCTGCCCTGCACTATAAAAAACACACACCAGTTTTGTATTTTTTTCCCCAAGAATCATTGCCTGATCTGAATGATGCCTCGCACAAAAGAGCTCTCAGAAGACCTATGATTAAGAATTGTTAACTTGCATAGAGTTGGAAAGGGTTATAAGAGTATCTCCAAAAGTCTTGCTGTTCATTAGTCCATGGTAAGAAAAATTGTCTACAAATGGAGAAATTTCATGGCTGCTGCCACTCCCTAGGAGTGGCCGTCCTGTAAAGATGACTGCAAGAGCCCAAAATGCACAATGAGGTGAAAAAGAATCCTAGAGTGTCCGCTAAAGACTTACAAAAGTGTCTGGCATCTGCTAACATCCCTGTAAGGAAATCTACAATACGTAAAACACTAAACAAGAATGGATTTAATGGGAGTATACCACAGAGGAAGCCGTTGCTGTCCAAAAAAACATTGCTGCATGTTTAAAGTTTGCAAAAGAGCACCAGGATGTTCCACAGCAGTACTGGCAAAATATTCTGTGGACAGATGAAACCAAAGTTGAGTTGTTTGGGAAAAATACACAATACTATATGTGGAGAAAAAGAGGCACAGCAAACCAACATCGAGACCTCATGCCAACTGTGAAGTATGGTGGTGGGGCATCATGGTTTGGGGAAGCTTTGCTGCATCAGGGCCTGGACAGATTGCTATCATTGAAGGAAAAATGAATTCCCAAGTTTATCAAGACATTTTGCAGACCTTAAGGCCATCTGTCCACTAGCTGAAGCTCAGCAGAAGATGGGTGTTGCAACAGGATAACAACCCAAAGTATAGAAGTAAATCAACAACAGAATGGCTTAAACAGAAGAAAATACGCCTTCTGGAGTGGCCTAGTCAGAGTCCTGACCTCAATCCGATTGAGATACTGTGGCATGACCTCAAGAAAGTGATTTACACCAGACATCCCAAGAATATTGCTGAACTGAAACAGTTCGGTAAAGAGGAATGGTCTAGAATTACTCCTAACCGTTGTGCACGTCTGATCTGCAACTACAGGAAACGTTTGGTTGAAGTTATTGCTGCCAAAGGTTCAACCAGTTATTAAATTTAAGGGTTCACATACTTTTTCCACCTGCACTATGAATGTTTACATGGTGTTTTAAAAAAAACCATGAAAACATTTAATTATTTGTGTGGTATTAGTTTAAGCAGACTGTGATTGTCAATTGTTGTGACTTAGATGAAGATCAGATCACATTTCATGACCAATTTGTGCAGAAATTCCAAAGGATCACATACTTTTACTTCTAACTGTATTTATTAAGACCAGTAAGTCTCAATATTTTTTAGTTAAAGAAACTTATCCAGACCACTTTTAAAGCTATTCAATGACTTGCCATTACAACATCTGCAGGAAGACAGTTCCTGTCAGGGTCGCTCCTTTGGGGTCCCTCGGCCTCCTTAGAAAATGGGAGGTAAGTGGGAGGGGCTCCTGGGCTTCCTGGTGCCTTGGCTCCCTCGTCCAATGGGAGGCATACACGATGATGTCACTCCCAGAAAAAATACTTTAGTGCCTGTAGATAAGTGCTGATCTTTACTACTGTTGGCTTCTGATTGCCTGTGCTTTTGTGCTTGCCTTTCTATTGTGTTCATGCTTTTGCCTTACTGTTCCTGTTGCCTGCTCTTCCTGTACCCTGCCTGGAACCTTGCTTCCTTTCTCTTCTGCTCCTGTTTCTGGATCCCTTACTGGAAGCTTCATGATCAATTGTATTTGAAAGTATTAAACACAACTTGTGTCTTTGATTTGTGTATAGTTTGCCAAAGAGAGCACACAAAACACAGAAATAAAACCACCAGTGTTCAGTCTAACACATGCAGTGAGTTAAGGGTAGAGCTCCCTTTCACATATGCATTTTCAATGTTTTTCAACTTTACTCTCATGTCACTTGATTGCTTACTGACATATTTCAATAGGTGCTTCCCACTGCAGACCAGAGGCTTACATTTTACGGTTGATGGCTCATTAATGCCAAAATCCATCTTTAACTGACTCTCTGGTTCTGCATTTAACTCATGGTATTCTGTAAAAGCCTCTTAGAAAGTAAAGTATTTCCTTAACAGGTCATAAAGGCATTTTTGCTTTCCTATTTGAAAGTTGATGTACAACTGTTAAACCAGCTTCTTAAATGGCATATTAGGCAGAGAAACTGTCTACTTATCTTTGCATTTTCCAGCACATCATTAATTTAGGGACAGCCAGTGTAGTATAACATCTCAACTAATTGACTTTCAGGTTTGTGCTCTCTGACCTCTGTAACGTACAGTAACATTCATATCCTGTTCAGTCTTGTCACAGGGATATGCCTTAAGGGCTATGCCACACTAGTGGCATAAGCTTGATCCAATCGTGATTGTGAACTGATCACGCTATAAAAACTGCACACTAGTGTGGCCCAATTGTGGTGGCCACACTAGTGTGCTGCCATGCACTGCACATGCGATCCGTTAGTCGGAGTGCATTTGATCTGAATTTTTGCACAATCACATGCGCTCTCATTGCGCAAAATAGGTGATCGCAGTGCACCGGAAATGCGTGAACACTTGCATGCCTGTTTTGGCATGATTTCTACCTTTGAAAGTTTTTTTTTGTTAATTTTTCAGAAAATCTGCTTAAAGAGTTTGCTGTTTTTGAGCCATCGTGGATTGTCGCTTTTACGTCCACATGTGTAACCATGCATATAGCATACCGCTGGATTTCAGGACATTTGGGAGATTGGAATTCGGTAACTTTTTTTTGCATTATTTGTGGCATGATTTCTACCTTTGAAGGTGGTTTTTTGTTCATTTTTCAGAAAATCTGCTAAAAGTGGGAACTTCTACAAAGAACTGCGCCCACACTGTTGATGGTATGAATGAATAAACTACAACATTACGTAGCAGAAGGTGTGTAGATTCCAAAAAATATATAGTTTGTGGGGGGTATTTCTGAGTTACAGGGATGTTTAGTGTAAAAAATTGCATTCTGTTCAAATACAGAGATGGCCAATTTTTTTTACTGTAACTGCTATTTGACATTTGTAACCCTTTGGGTTAGTTGGTAGCCATGTCTCTGAGTACATCCATATATGTGGCATAACATTTAATTCGGAAGGGGTTGGCCTTTCATATTTGAGATGCCTTTGAAATTTCCTTTACAGTTTTTAGTTGAAATTTGCATTTGATTTTGTCTCTGATTTTACAGTTGAGGGGGAAAAAAGGAAAATTTGAGAAAATAACTTACAATTGGATGAAGAGCTGCGCCCGGGTATCTGCATTGTGATCAAAACTAACCTCACTCATAATATCCTGCGGATGTGTAGTTTCTAAAAATATCTCACTTGTGGGGATATTTTAGTTAATGTAGTAGATATTCTATGTTAACCGTCAGAAGTGGTTATACATTTCAATTTGGTGTAATATTCTTAACTAAAAGTGCAGTTTTAGTTTGGGGGGGGTCTCCTGTACAGGAAAAGTGGAGTACCTACATATATCTGGTATCATTGTTCTCAAGAGTATCAGAGCTTTTAGAAACTGTAAGATTTTTGTGCGTAACCTTAAGATAAGTATAAATAAATATGGGAAAGGTCAAAGAAAAATTGAAAATTTTATGTAAAAAAACCCAATATATAATATTCCTGATTTACTGGGGAGTTTCCTACTGTAAAATGAATCTAAACCGTTTGAGGGCAAAATCTAGGATAATGGGATACTCTGCTGGCACTGAAAGGGTAAAGACCTGAACACATAAAATCTAGACAACAAAAGGCTGTTAGAATTTTCTTTAGACGCATGATATAGAATGATGTAGATTTACGTGAAGCCATACAGTATGTATTTAATGCAATGGTACTTAGCACTACAGCATGTAGATTTAAAATGTGTTTGGGTCTTAAAGGGCATGTCCACCCCCAAAACTATAATCCCCCCCAGTAATGGCCCCACCATGTAGTGTAGTGTAATCCTTACCTCACATCCCAGCTACATGGGTTCTCCTGTAGACCCCCCCTTAAGTCCCAAAAACAGTCCACCAGGAGGCTAGCAGGGCTCTGCCTGTACCTTGCCTCCGGTAGATATTTGTCATGCGTACTGCAGCTTCTCCCCCTCCCTCCCCCCTTCTCCCTCCCTCTCCCTCCCGTTCTACTATCCCTCCCCTAGCGTAAAAGCCTTTTAATATGTGCTCCCCCATGTCTGGTAGCCCCAACCGCTGGTTAGTATTTTCCAAAAGCTCCCCAAACTCTTACTTACCTCTCGTCTTTCCTCCGCTGCACTGAATGACCGGCAGCCGCGTCCGTGATTGGCTGCCGTTCAGCCAATCACAGACGCGACTGCGGTCCGCCCCTCGCTTGCATTCTCGAAGCAGAGGGCCGGCAGTGCAGAGGAGGAACGGGGAGGTAAGTAAGAGTTTGGGGGGCTTTTGGAAAATAACTACCATGCGGTTGGGGCTACCAGACATGGGGGAGAGCAGCATATCAAAAGTAATTTTTAAGGGTGGACATGCCTTTAAAGGCAAAGGTGATCCTTGCCTTTACACTACTTCCAACTGTACTTCTAACATTCCCCTTTAAAATGCATTGCACAGAGCTGTGCTAAGATCAGGTTCACTTCAATATGCTGCACCTGCAGCTCTGCGCTTTTATTTTATAAGTGTACCTTGTAAAGTGATCACGTACAATTCTACTGGGTTTGCCCTTTGCCCCTTAAGCCTCAAACTCTTAGAGCTAGGCCCCACAAGCATGTTTTGGATCGCGATTTGCAATCCAAATGCAGGCATGTTATAGCCTATGTGACCGGCCCCACTACATGCACTGTGCTTCTGTGCACTATCGGAGCACATGCGATCACCATTCTTGGTCTATATTGCATGTGCTCCAATAGGGTCCAATTGTGGAAGCGCAATGCTCATGCATGGGAGCCAACACTATTGCGCATTATTGTGATTGTGTGTTCTCCAGTGCCCTCAAGTGGGGCTGCAGCCTCATACTGCAGTGCTAAGTGCAATTGCATTAAATACACACACTAATAACAATAGTAGTGTGAAGAAATAAACACATATAAATACAGATGAAAAGGGTTAACACCTTCCCCCACTCTGTTTGAACAGGAAAATCAGCTAATATTATTCCCTGCTATCTCTGATGATTGGCTGGGAGACACTGGCAGGTGGACACTGAAATCAACTGTTACATGCAGCTTAGCATAAGGGGAGTGAGAAACAAACACAAGCAGGCTCATTTACCCAGAGCTGCTACCACTCTGGGTAAAAGTCCTGTTTGCGATTTAATATCGCGTTTGCAAATGTGGGTAAATCCCAGTAGGGATTTAGCCACTGCGGGATTTTAACTCCAGCTGCCTGCTGGCGTTAAAATCCTGTGCTAAAATGATGTGCGGGTGATTTTTGCGTAACCCACGCATCCAACGTTAATATGGAGCAAAAGTCACGCTAACCGGTAGCAAAGCACATTGCGTCAGGAACCGCGACACATGTAAGCGTCCGATCCCCATACTCGGTATGGGGATCGGTCGGTCGTATGGCCATATATGTAAATGATTGTATCGGCTCCCTTTGCTAAAGTAAAGGGAGCCGATAACTACCAACGGAAATTTTCCGTCTTTGCCGACTGACCGTAGTGGCGACTACGGTCGTTCGTTGGCACTACTGTTAGTCGTGGAACGACGGGATTTACCCATTATCGTTCATGTGTTTGTCAACCTTAAGAGGCTGAATTCAGAGACAAATGGTTTTAGTGAGTGACTATTATAGAGTCTGTGGATCTTCCTTTGTATTTTGGGTTTGGCGCTCTCCTTCAAAACTTAAGGCTGAGGCCACACTACGATGCACAAAAAAATCGCTATGCATTTCTGTCCACTTTTGCCATCCCCTTGTGTCCGCTTTTACATGCGTTTGCGTTTACATAAAAAAGCCGCATGTCATAGTAATTCTGTTCACTTCTGTCCGCTTTTTTATGCGCTTCCATAGACTTGTATTAAGTGCAATTTTGACAAATACGGATCAAAAATGGTGATAGCCTGCATTCTTAAATCGCAATGGATCACAGTGTACAAAGTGGGGCCTACTTCCCGCGATTTACATTATAAATAAAATGGTATTGCGGATCATAAAATGTAAACGGATCGCAAAACACAGACAAAACACACTAGTGTGGCCTAGCCCTAAGGAGAAAGAAACCTCATGTAATTTATGTGAGCACCTTGATTCCACTTTTTTGCTTCCGGTTAGCGTGACTAACTTCATATTAGCGTTGGATGAGCGGGTTACGCAAAAGTCACCCGCTGGCGTTAAAATCCTGCAGTGGGTAAATCACTTTTCCAGACTTTCGCAAACGCGCTATTGAATAGCTATCCAGACATTTACCCAGAGCGGTAGTGGCTCTGGGTAAAATGAGCCTTTCATTAAAAGATATGCTTTTTTTGATACCATCATCTACAAAACTTTACCTGAAAAGACTGCCTATGGTGAGGGCCTAAAAAATAATTTGGAGATGCTAATAAACAAATACAGAATAAGGGTTAGGCCCCACTAGGGTATTTTCTGCATGTTTCTGTTAACACACATTGCGCTATTGTGTGTGCTAGCACACTCCAATGTACGTGTGCGTAAGAGACCCCACTATGTCCCCTCGCTTTTGCCCGTTTTCGCAGCATATGCGATCACCATTTCTGGTGCACATTGCATGTGCTGCAATAGGGCAACATCAAACGAAGTGCACCACAAGTGGCCGGTAGTGCACACGAATCGAGCGATATTGCGATTGCGCTACGATGCACGATTCATGCGCGGTGTAGTGGGACCTTGCTCTGAAGGTTTGTACATCATCAAGGATCAGCAATTCACCCTTAATATAAAGTAACTAAGTTCAGAAAATGCAAAGAACTTTATTAGCATTAAACTTTAACACAACAAAATCTAAAATCCATAACTGTTTTAGCCCTAGCACAAAATGATAGGCTAACTTCATTTCAGTATCATATCAGTATTACTTCATTTCATATCATCAGCACAGATGAATGTGTGACCGAATACAGTTGAAATTATTACAGAACGGATTAATTCTGATTGAATGACAGACTGATTGCTATAAAAGATGGGCAGATGTCCTTGAAATCAATGTCTTCTTTTGCTACCAATGGTTACCTCCAAAGCAACCCAATTTATCTATCATTGCTCTGCATCAAAGTGGCCTCACATGTGAGAAAATTATTACTAAATATATTGCACATGAAAGCTCCATTTATTTGATCAAGAACTTAAAGGGACACTAATCCCATCTCCCATAATCCAGAAAAACAACTATTTGCCGATGCGCGCCAATACAAAAGATAGGGCGCACGACCGGGAGAGAAAAGCTGTTCAGTGAAGAAGCGTCTGCGAGTGGAACGGCGATAAGGTAAGTTCCAGGTCCCCCGATCGTAATATTATTCACAGGGAGGTGAGAATAAGCGTTCTCACCTCCCTGTGAATAATAGAAACGAATGGCAAATAGTTGTTTTTATGGGTTTAGTGTTCCTTTAAAGGCAAGATGTTTAATTGTGGTGAAGGAGAAACTTCTCCAAACAATTCATGAGCACCATGGTTGAAAACCATGTCACAAGGCACCCTTACTAAAAGTGCTTTTAACATTACTTATACAACTTGATCCCTCACCGGCTGCAAGAATGCCTCCTCTGCAGCTGTACGTGTAATCTTTGTGCAGCACAGCAACAGGGGAGGCTTCTCTTCTGCAGCTTTGGGTATGGCAGTCAGCCATTGCCCATGACGTAAGCATCAATGCTTTTACTATTTCCAGACCCGGAAGCTCCAGAGGAGAGAGCAGAGGCTGTGTAAGTAAGTAAGTGTCTGGTGTGTTCTTTGGAGTTCATGGTGTTGTTGCTCCCAAGATTCTCTTAGAAAACCTCTGAGGGCGTCACAGAGCAGCTGTATTTGTACTGACATTAGATTACACACAGGTGCACTCTATTTAGTCATTAGCACTCATCAGGCTATGTCTATGGGCAACTGACTGCACTCAGACCAAAGGGGTCTGAATAATTACGCACACCCCACTTTGCAGTTATTGATTTGTTAAAAATGTTTGGAATCATGTATGATTTTCGCTCCACTTCTCACATGTACACCACTTTGTATTGGTCTTTCACGTGGAATTCCAATAAAATTGATTCATGTTTGTGGCAGTAATGTGACAAAATGTGGAAAACTTCAAGGGCACCGAATACTTTTGCAAACCACTCTATCTATCTATCTATCTATCTATCTATCTATCTATCTATCTATCTATCTATCTATATATATATATATTCTTTATATTATATAAATATATTTATATCTTCATAGGAAAAGTGTATATGTATACTATCCCACTATTATCATTTAAAGGGCATGTCCACCCCCAAAACTCAAATTTAACCCCATACTGGCCCTACTCTGTAGTGTACAAAAATTCTTACCTTACATCCCAGCTCCTTATGGTTGCCATGCTGTGCCCCTCCAAAGCCAGGAAAATTGTAGTGTAGAAGCTCCCAGTGACTCATCTTGCGCTTGTCTCGACAAGGTTGAGGCATAGTTACATAGTAATTAAGGTTGAATAAAGACATACGTCCATCAAGTCCAACCTATTCACCCCCCCCCCCCTTTTTTTTTTATTTTTATCCCTACCTAACAGTTGATCCAGAGGAAGGCAAAAAACCCAGCTAAAAAGGGGGAAAAAATTCCTTCCTGACTCCAAACAGCAATCGGAAAGTATCCCTGGATCAACCAGATCTATATGCATTAATACCAGTAATTCTCAATATTTTTTAGTTTTAGAAACTTATCCAGGCCTTTTTTAAAGCTATTTAATGAACTTGCCATTACCACATCTGCTGGAAAACAGTTCCACAGTTTCACCGTTCTCACTGTAAAGAAACCTCTCCTAACCTGAAGATGAAATTTCTTTTCTTCCAACCTTAAAGGATGTCCACATGTCCTCTGATATGACCTGTTAGTAAACAATGCACCAGAGAGTTCATTGTATGGGCCATTAATATATTTGTATAAGGTTATCATGTCCCCACGCAAACGTCGCTTCTCCAATGTAAACAGCCCTAACTTGTCTAATCTGCCTGCATATTCAAGCCCCTCCATTCCCCTTATTAATTTAGTTGCCCTTCTCTGAACTGCCTCAATTGCCAAGATGTCTCTTTTGTATATGGGATTCCAAAACTGCACTGCATACTCCAAATGAGGCCTTACCAGTGCCTTGTAAAGAAGGAGAATAATATTTTTCTCTCTTGAATCTATTCCCCTTTTTATACAAGACAATATCTTGCTAGCTCTAGCCATTGCTACCTGGCATTGTTTGCTATAGCTAAGTCTGTTATCTACCAGAACCCCCAAATCTTTTTCCATTACAGATGCACTTAACACAGAGTTATTTATGGTGAAGGTGGCACAGGGATTATTACAACCCAAATGCATCACCTTACATTTATCAACATTGAATCTCATCTGCCATTCTACTGCCCATTTTGATAATCTATGTAGGTCTGCTTGCAGCACTTGCACATCATTGGAAGTTTCCAAAGCTCTGCATAGTTTAGTGTCATCAGCAAACACCGAGACCTTGCTCTCATTGCCCCCTTCTAAGTCATTTATAAACAGATTAAACAGTAGCTGCCCCAGTACAGAACCCTGAGGCACTCCGCTTAGAACTTTAGCCCACATAGATGTAGCTCCATTAACCACCACTCTCTGTTTGCAGTCCGATAACCAGTTCTCTATCCATGAACAAATGTTTTCTTCAAGGCCAACAGTCCTCAGTTTATACATTAGTTGCCTATGTGGCACAGTATCAAAAGCTTTTGCAAAATCCAAATATACCACATCCACTGCTGTGCCTGAATCTAACTTCTTACTCACTTAGTCCTCCCCCCCTTCTTACTCACTTAGTCCTCCCCCCCTCCCTCTCTCTCCCGTTTTCTTCTCCCTCCCCCTAGTGTAAATTCCCCACTATATATTATATATATTGATCCCCCAGCCCCAACCGCCGTCATAGAAAGTGCCCTGATAGTTACTTACCTTCCCTCTATCCTCCGGCGTTCCTCTCAGCCAATCAGGGACACGGCTGCCGGTCCCGCCCCCTGCTTGCATTTCCGTGCAAGCAGAGGGCCCGGAGACTGCCGCGGAGGATAGAGGGAAGGTAAGTACATATCGGGGCACTTTCTAAGAATTTTATTACGGCGGTTGGGGCTGGGGGATCAATATGTATAATATATGAAAAGTTGAAAAAAGGGCTGGACATGCCCTTTAAATATACATAAAGTATATATTTATGACTTATATTAGGTACAAGACAAAATATACAACTTATACAAAATATATAAACTTACTTACAGAGCTGAGATTCCTATTTTAATATGGGATGGTCAGAATTGGAGCTTAAACCACACCCTGTGACTGCTAAGGGGTCTCGATGTGAATAATGAAAGGAAATCGTAATGGCGGTATAACATCCAATGATGTGCTGTATGTAAAACATGTGACAATCTTTGCCAATCAAAAAACTTTCTGTATGCTACACAGAAGCGATGTGCATGTAGGAAAGAGGATATAAAGGATGATAATTTGCATGTAGTTGGGAGGGAGAAAAATGTGTTTATGTAGATTATTAGGGCAATTCTATTATAATAACACAAGGCTGTTATTCTTCTGTTATAAGAAGCCTCCATTTAATTTTATACTCTGTGGGGAGCTTTTAGCTCCTTTAACTCACACCTCACCTTAATCTATAAAGCTAATCAGTGTCCTGTGCTCCCAAGTCCTAACCCCATAGCATCTGTAAATCTGGAACATACTGTGGTAAATACTAATAAGTATGAACCTAGCATGTTATCTGGATCCTATGTAGGGTCTCAGGTTGCCCAGTGGTACTGTTTAGTTTGAGCCACACATTGTGGCAGGGTCTATTCTCAGGCCTACAGGTTTATTCTACTTAGACCCCCTGCATTCTAGCTGGCATGTGGAATAGAAAAGACAGGGCAAATTTAGTAAAGGTTCATGACTCCTACTGCCTAAAGTGACCTATATTATCCTTTCCTATTCCAATGTAAGGGAAGGGCAGATGGATTACTCCTGCTTTTTACCATTAGGATTTGTTGCATCTGGACACATGCCTTAGCTACAGGACATTAAGAAGAAACTTAATGCAAAAAGAGAATGCTGGGATTTGTAGTTTTCATAGGAAACAGCTGATAGTGACACACTTCTACCATAACAGGATGTAAAGCTGAGCACTGGGGATTAAATTCAAAACTATATATACAAAAAGAGAAAATTAGAAATCCCCTACAAAGTGCAATCAGCTTAACCATACTGAGCACAGCTGACAAAGTGGGGTGAATTAAAACATAACTTTTATTAAATATGCATTAAAATCACACAGTCAGCAACAGAATAGAGAAAATAGCCTCAAAATGGTGGGAGCAGTCTCTCCACCAAAATAAATAGCAATTTGCATCTAACAAAAGGAGTCTTAGGCACTTGGTGCCCTCCTAGTCCAAGATAGCAGAGAGGCTAGTCTTATTGCCCTATTGCTAAGAGAAGGCTGACTGCGGTATGAATTAAAATTTAAGCACCTTACTCACAAAAGTTACTTTTCCACAGGCATGCTGCCATGCTAAGGGGAAGCTGGGCCAAACAGACCCCCCAGTTTGCGCTAGTAACATGAGCAGAATATCACAACATGACCCTATTGTGAAGTGCTGATTAAAATACAAGAAACCCCCTACGCGTTTCTCTCCCTGCCGAGAGCTTAGTCATAGGGAATTAGCCGGCTGTCCGCTTTCGGTTATATACCACATTGTTTTATTTGCACTGCATAAGTCTCACTCCAGCACTTATACCCATTCCACTGTATCTGTGTATTACCCACCTAACTAGATTGTAAGCTTTACGGGGCAGGGACCTCATTACCTCTTGTGGCAAAGCCCTAGCACTTCTATTTTTATAAGTTATATATTTATGTACTGAACTATCTATGTATTTATCTCCCTTGCATGATTTTATTGTATTTTAATACTGTACAGCGCTGCATCCCCAAGTGGCGCTATATAAACAAACATATACATACATACATGCATACCCTCTTGATTTCCTCATTGGAAGTTTTTCTACCAATCACCTTCCCAAGAAAATGCAACCAAGCAGGGAGTGTCAGCCCAGAAAAATGACCCAAGGTAAACTGTTAGGACCTTCCATACTGGGGTTACCTTGACGTGGTTGGAAGGCTTTTCACTTGTATGCATGAAATTGTAACTAAAGAACCCCATGTTTTTACTGTGTGCACTAGCATAGATATTATGATATATGTAGCCCAGGAATGTGCATTGATCATCTCTTTTCTTTTTTGTTCTAATGTTTTGGTCAGATCAGTAGCACTTCCACTATTTGTTATAAAGTAATTTTGCCACAGGAGTGCTCCCACAGCCCCTCTTTTGTGTATATATTGTAGCAGAGTTTCTCTGCAAGAAGATTGACCAAGCTTCCATGTGGTAGTAGCACCCCCAACACGTCCCTTTAATTGGAGGTCTTATGCCTTGAATACTAAGCATTGGATGAAAGGCCTCTTCCCTCCTTGTTAAAAGCCAGTAGGCGGGGGGGAGTGATAGCCTGTAATACTAATCTGATGCAAGGTCAGGGAGACAACCTTCCCAAGAAAATGCAACCAAGCAGGGAGTGTCAGCCCAGAAAAATGACCCAAGGTAAAGTGTTAGGACCTTCCATACTCGGGTTACCTTGACGTGGTTGGAAGGCTTTTCACGTTTATGCATAAAATTGTAACTAAAGACGCCCATGTTTTTACTGTTTGCATTAGCATAGATATTATGATATATGGGGCCCAGGAATGTGCATTGATCATCTCTTTTCTTGTTTGTTCTAATGTTTTGGTCAGATCAGTAGCACTTCCACTATTTGTTATAAAGTCATTTTGCCACAGGAGTGCTTCTACAGCCCCTCTTTTGTGCATATATTGTAGCAGAGTTTCTCTGCAGGAAGATTGACAAAGCTTCTATGTGGTAGTAGCACCCCCAACACGTCCCTTTAATTGGAGGTCTTATGCCTTGAATACTAAGCATTGGATGAAAGGCTTCTTCCCTCCTTGTTAAAAGCCAGTAGGCGGGGGGAAGTGATAGCCTGTAATACTAATCCGATGCAAGGTCAGGGAGACAACATTCCCAAGAAAATGCAACCAAGCAGGGAGTGTCAGCCCAGAAAAATGACCCAAGGTAAACTGTTAGGACCTTCCATACTGGGGTTATCTTGATGTGGTTGGAAGGCTTTTCACTTTCATGCATAAAATTTAACTAAAGACCCCCATGTTTTTACTGTTTGCACTAGCATAGATATTATGATATATGGGGCCCAGGAATGTGCATTGATCACCTCTTTTGTTTGTTCTAGGATTCAATTTCTTTGCGTGCTCTAATTTGTGTTCGACTCAAATTGGTTGGCTGAATAAGTGAAGGGATTGAGGTTATCATCTTACACCCAGTATTTGAAAACGCCAAAGTGGTGGGATACTTAGATTTGGATTTAATAATTTTTGAGCCAAGATTACTACTTGTCATATTAATTTTATCATTATCACTTTCATCATGCTCCATATCTATATCATCCCTATGGGTCTCAATCTCATTGTGTAATTCCATAAGAGTACGAAGTGTGACATTATCCTCTCATGTTAATTTAGTATCGGTGTTTCTTACACCAAATTTCATTTTACACACTAGTTTACAACAGAAAAGTGCCAAGTCTTTCACCGTTTCAAAAACATTTAATTTATTTACAGGTAAGATAAACCATATTTGAGGACCATATTTGAGGACCTCCATGTGACTTTCATCCAGTAAATGTTTGCATATATTAATCACCTGTAATTGATCCTTTAATTCTTGGCCCTGTTTCTCCTCACTCAATATTCCCATTGAATGCGATTTCTTAGGCTTCTTCCCTCTCCTCCTCTGTGGTGGGGTTGGGGGTGTCTAAAAAATCAGCCGTATCCGATTCAGAATCAGTGGTCAGGATTGATGATGCATCTAATTTGTTTGATATAGGGCCCATGTTCGCTTTTTCCCCCCTGATGTTTTATGGTTGTAGGCGTAGTATGGGTCCATGTGTATGCATTACCCTGAGAAAATTTGCGTTTATTTCTTTTCATAAGTGATTTCTCAAATTGCTCTAGATCATTTTTTAATTTAGTTATTTTATTACTCAAATCATCACTTTGCTGATGCGGAGTTAGTACAGTTTGTAATATCTGGATTACACCACATTCAGTTCAGGGGGTTTCTTGTATTTTAATCAGCACTTCACAATGGGATCATGTTGTGGTATGCTGCTCGGCTTATTAGCGTAAACTGGAGGGTCCGCTTGGCCCAGCTTCCCCTTAGGGTGGCAGCAACCAGCACTCCTGTGGGAAAGTAACTTTTCTGAGTAAGGTGCTTAAATTTTAATTCATACTGCAGTCAGCCTTCTCTTAGCAATAGGGCCATAAGACTAGCCCCTCTGCTATCTTGGACTAGGAGGGCATGACTGCCTAGAACTCCTTTTGTTAGATGCAAAGGGCTATTTATTTTGGTGGAGAGACTGTTCCCACCCATTTGAGGGACAATAAGGCTATTTTCTCTATTGTGTTCCAATTTCCATGTTGCTGACTGCATTAGTGTATGATTTTAATGCATATTTAATAAAAGTTTTTTTGTAGTTTTCAAACATGTGAAAGGTCACAAGTTCAACACCGCTGCTCTATAGTATTAGGCTTTATTGCACGTGGACACAGATGTGGTTCAAGCTAAAAAAGCACAATTGTAAAAACTGAGACCCTATACAGGATCCAGATTAACATTCTAGGTTCATACAGCAAGTACCAGATTTACAGTTGATATGGGGTTAGGACTTGGGAGCACAGGCTACTGATTAATTTTATAGGTTAAGGTGGGATGGGTAAAGGAGCTAAAAGCTCCCCAGAGTATAAAATGAAATAGAGCCTTCTTTTAAAAGAAGTTACCTTAAAGCCTCATGTTTTGTTTTATAATAGAATTGCCCTAATAATCTAACATAAAAATATTTCTCACTCTCAAGTTACCTAGAAAAACAGACGGGACATGTAAGGTAGCTAATGCATGTGTCCAGGTGTAATACAGCCTAATGGTATAGAGCAGGGGCGTTGAACTTGGGACTTTTCACATGTTTGAAAACATGTCATTCTCATACAATAGTATTGATGAGAATGACAAACAGATTACCACATAGAGCAAATATAAATCTTTTTACTGGGTATCACTCTGTGGAAATCTCCACTATAATCAATTTTCTTCATAAATGGCCCATCTTGTTGAGGACACAGACCTAAGGAAAAGTTAAAAATGGCTTGGAGTTGCACTTATGAGTACCATGCTAATATATTTGATGGATTTAGGGTTTCATATAGTATCCCACTGTACCCAGACTCTTTCATGTCTCTCTGTGTTGCCTCTTAAATATGCCACAAATTTTTCCATAACCCTGATCTCCTTTATCATGGCAATAAGTTCTGGTAATGTGGGTGTCACCGAATGTTTCCAGTGTCTGGGTATGACACGTTAAGGTGTAGTGACAATATGTTTAAACAACTCCCGCTCTGTTCAATATTTTGCAAAAATATTTATATAAAAATGTATAGAATGCAAGTAATTTGTGATTTTTGTAAAAATATAACACACAAAAAGGGGAAACAAAGACACAATTGTGTTACCTTTGAAACACATGCTCATTCATAATTATTGAGTCTGCCACAGTTCTCACAATAAAGATGTTATACACCCATTTAAATAAATATGTAGATCAAAAGAATGCAATGTACTCTTTAATTACCTTAATATGTTTTTCTAACTATATTAGAATCAGATCTGTAGTTTGATGTGGTATTTTTACATTGCAAAACAAAATGTTTGACTCTAAAAGCTAACTTTTTATTTTGATAGCAGGTACTACTGTATTGGCAAGTGATCTGAGAAATGAATTGACAATATTTTCCTAACCTTGGCACCCAAGTCAGGCTACTATTGAAATTACCACAATGTCAAAAAAAATTGAAGGGCATTTCTCATTGAAAACTAATTTACATTACTGTTTTGAGCCTCCTGTGTAACTTGCATCAAAACTGTAATGGTTCAGAAAATCCTGTATGTGCGGGAGAGAGGGTAAGAAGTTAGGGTGCACAGAGGTCAAAAGGGCTGCTCGTAGTCCCCTGATTAAAGTCACCATATCCCAATAGACAGAGCACATTTTTTCATGTTTTAGGATGATTTATGAAATTAACCTTTGGGTACTAGGGGCAAGCTTCCATAAATCATCACTCTGGGTTTGCTGGGAGTCTAAGGGCTAGGCCACACTAGCGCGTTTTTCGTGCGTTTGCGCCCGCGTTTCGCGCTCGCGTTTGCGCCCGCGATTTTCGCTAAAATGGAAATCGCGGGAACACAAAAATTCCCGCGATTTCCGATGCGCATGCGATTGCGCATCCGTTCGCGTTATGGTAACGCATGCGTTCACCATTTTTGGTGCGTTAACGCATGCGTTTCCATAACGTGAAAAGGCGAAAACGCATGCGCAAAACGCGCAAGAATCGCGCACACAATCGCGTGCGATAACGCTCGCGATTTTGTGCGCGATTCCTGTGCGTTGCAGTGTGGCCTCACCCTTAGTGTACACTGTACTCTTCTGAATATGCTTTCTTGTGCAAAGCAAATCTAAACAAGGAAGCTGCAGCCTGTGCTGCCCTCTACATGTTCACAGCCAATCATTGTACAACACAGATCTCTTTCATCTACTAACACAATTTTGAAAAAGGAAAGGTTTGTATGGTACAAACACTTGTCTCTGTTAAGATCATGTTTACAGCTGCCTCTCTCAGGCATAGAACAGAGATTTTTCAAATGTACAACAGTCTATTTGCAATCTCCCCCCACAATTAAACATTTCTTTATATTACATTAAAAAAAGCTAAGTATTCTTTGAAGTTAATTTCCTGGGTGGCTGAAACAAAATTAAAAGTAAAGCAAAAAAGAAAAGCTGCAGTACTACAGTCACAATCTTCATATGTATAAAATAAAAATAACCTTTATTGTATCCATATTAAAATCTTATAAATTCAGATGGTATACAGCAATATCTGTGCCTCCAGATGATGTAAGCTACCACACATGTGTTAAGGGTATTATTGTAAGGATCCTGGTAACAGACAAAAAAAATCTTAATCCTTTGCATTGTTAGAAACTCACTAATTCCCAGCTCACGGCATGAAATCCTTTTAATGAGACAGAGAAAAAAGACTTCCCGAGCAATACAACATAGAGAAAGCAAAACAAAAAGCTAAATTGGCATCATGAAAAATAAATAATCATACAAAAATCTCCCAGGTTGCATAATATCACAGCATTTATTCACCATAACATACTCTGTATAATTCTGTCATTGTTGGTCCATTATTTGCACTAACTTATAAACTAGAGAATTTCCTCACTATAAAAAAACCTCTCTGGACAAACTATGAACTAGATGGATAAGTTATTGTGTATATATGAGATCCAGAATTAAATGACAAACAGGGCAATCTATGTACATATTTTATTCTAAAGAATGTAATTTATTGCAAGAACATGAATTTTTTATTAACTCTATAGTACACAAACATGATTCCAGGTTAGGTCTTTTTTTAAAGGAGCTGTAAAATGACCCATGAAATACACCCTTTCTCATCTCATACTGTACCCAGCAGTGAATGGGTATCTATGTTTCAAGAGATTCCACAACAGGAAAAAAGACCGACATTACTTACTCCTTTTGCCTCACTTCAACCATATTGCTTGGAGAGAAGCTATGAATTCAGTTTCATACCCCCAGCAGACAAACTCTGTGGTCAGCACAGTACACATACCAGAGCAGGCTATGTCAAGAATGCACAAATCTTATAGAAAAGACTGGATACTAGACTAATTATTCATCAAGGCTATAAAAGAAAACAATATGGTTAACCATTCATCAGTATTACACATTCCTTAAGCATTAGGCAGCAATGAGATAAACAATCCCTGAAAAAATAGTATTTGCAGCAGTACAATTTAAAGTAAGATTAACATAGTAAAGCCACTCAAAACCAATAGATAACTCCTCTTATATCTAATGCTGTCTCAATATTAGTTTGATTTAACATTAAACATCAAAATGATTATAATATCAAGCTGGCCAGTCACTTACTTGTTCGTGCAAAGTTTCTTGGCCTGTACAATTCAAAATAGTCGTTTAAAAATTCAGATCATAAAAATTTTATCTGACTGCGAGAAACGGCCGTATTGGATAATCGTGCCGCGTATGGGCACTTTCTCAGCCAAAATGGTCGCTCGTTCGAAGATCCACCTGGCCCTCCATAGAAAACTGCTGTAGAGTTCTTACTCTGCCTGAAAAGTTTTCTGTAGGGGGGGATCTGAAAGGCCCACATCACCTGCGAGTGGGCGGGGCCACGTCACCCATGGATGGGCGGAGCCACATCACCCATGAATGGGCGAGGCTAAGGCACCGGTGAAAGGGTGGGGCCACATGGGGCTGTGAAGGAAGGGGCCAAGAGAGGACTGCAAATGGAGGGGTCATGGGGTCCATGAGTGGGAGGGACCAGGGTGGCTTGCAAGAGGAGGGGGGCTGCAAAGGGGGGGGGGAAGAGACACAGAGCAGATTGACTGTCATCCACTGACATGGTTTCAGAGAAGGAAGCAGGAAGTGCAGGGGACCTGGTGATGCTGCTGCCATATCACACACAAAAATGTAAATATCTTCAAAACTATGCAAAATAAACAATGAAAACACATTGCTAAAATTCTCAGGAGAGCAATTCCTAGAGTCATTTTTGGACCACAGTTCCCCTTAAATAATTTTCACTTACTGGGTCTACGCATATTAGAATAAAAATTATATTTTTATATCTTTGGTTAACAAAGTATAATTTATCAAACAGAAAATAAATCTAAACACAATAAATGAAAATAAATAAAAGAATCAAAGTACTGTAAGAACAAAACTGTAATAAAGAGTAAAGAAGTCTGTACTTTCTATAATTGTCTGGTAAATTAACTCTGTAATAAGTCTAACACTCATAAAAAAGCAATGTACACTAAAGAATAGTTTTACAAGTTGAACAAGCTGTGGCATACATGTGATTAATTCTTCATAGTAATGTATCTACTTGTGTAAAAAGCATTGATGTTGAATTTGATACTACATTGAAAGACTACAATTTTTACATTTACTCCCATATTTATATGAAAGCTAATAAATTATTTCAGTATTGTGAATAGTCTTTTAATTGTTTTTAACTGGTATTTTCATTGTATTGGAAAAACAGAATATTTGTTAAAATATAACAAATGCAAGGAAAGGTTAAAGGGCATGGCCATCCCCAAATCTACATTTTCACCCACTACTGGCCCCAATGTGTTCGGGGGAAAGAGGCAAAGCAAGTTGTGATCGTCTAAGTTTTTTTTACAAAGTACTATAGTGGTTGGGGGTGGGTGAGGGAGCCCTACATTACACAAATTTTTAAAAAAAGGGGTGGACATGCCCTTTAAATTGAAGAGAACTAAAGTATTGCTGCACTACTCTGAAGGAACACTACCCAGACACATAAACTTGTGTTCCTAACCTTAAGTCATAATGCCAACTAGCTCATATGCACTTGCCTATTTGCTATTTGGATAATGTGACTTGCCAATTTCACTGCCTGGTCAGAACAACATAATTTTACTGCAGAAGATGGATTTGGTTCATACTTAAAGGGCATCTCCACCCTCAATACAAATTTTTTATATAATTTTGGCCATCCCTTCCCACCCCCAACTGCAGCGTTCTAATCTGGCTCCCTGCTTGCCAGAACTACAAGCAGGGGGCTAGACCGGCAGCTGTGATTGGCTAAGAGGCAGTCAATCACAGCGCGACTGCCAGGTATAGAGAACACCGCGGGAGCCAGGAGCTGAAAGTAGAGTTGTTATTCTTTTTTTTATACATCTAATATAGCGGTTGGGGTGGGATGGGCAACATTATTTCAAAAAGTTTTTAGGCTAGGAGAAGGGCAGCCAGGGAGGGATCAGGAGGGAGGAGGGAAAAGGACTCCCCTGCACTTGCCACAGTCCTTTCAGAGGACAGGGAGGAGGCTGAAATATTTCACACAGGAAGACAGCTCCTACTTTTCAGTTTCCTGTACTTTGGGCAGACACTGCAGGAGAACCATAAGAAATGTAAGGTTAGAATTTTTTAAAACTACACAGAGGGGACAGAAGAGGGTTAAATTTCAGTTTTTGGGGGTGGACATGCTCTTTAAAGGGCATGTCAACCCACCCTAAAAAAAGGAGGATCCAGCATGTAATCCCCCATACATAGGCTTCGCTAGGTTCCAAATCCAATCCTCAATATACTTACATTGAGGATCGGATTTGGAACCTAGTGAAATCTAATTTTTAACAGTTTGAAAATCTGCCTTCCCTGCTTGAAAGGCAGCAGGAGGGAGGGAGGGGGAAAACTCCACTGCACATGCCATACCTCTCAGAAGAACAGTTAGAAGTGGAAAAGAATTACACCAGGAAAAGGATCCTACTCTATAGTTTTCTGTACTGTATTTAAGCCATGCAGGACAACCATATGCAGCAGAAAAGAAAGGTAGAGTTAATTTAACATTACACAGTGTGCTCAGTATTGGAGCAAATTTTTTATGGGGTGGACATGCCCTTTAAAGGGCATGTCCACCCCCAAAACTTAATCCCCCCCACTAATGGCCCCACCATGTAGTGTAATAAAATCCTTACCTCACATCCCAGCTCCATAAGGTTCTCCTGTAGTCCCCCCCCCCCAAAGTCCCAAAACTGCCCACCAGGAGGATAGCAGAGTCCATATAGGACTCTGCCTCCTATCTCGCCTCCGGGAGAAGTTTGGCATGTGTATTGCAGCCCTTCTCCCCCTCCCTCCCGTTTTGCGATCCCTCCCGCTATCATAAAACCCCTTGCCCATATATTAGTATATCTTCCCCTAGCCCCAACCGCTAAAAAATAATTTTAAGAAAGACCTCCGAACTCTACTTACCTTCCCTCTCT
Source organism: Hymenochirus boettgeri (assembly GCA_019447015.1). Taxonomy (NCBI): domain Eukaryota; kingdom Metazoa; phylum Chordata; class Amphibia; order Anura; family Pipidae; genus Hymenochirus; species Hymenochirus boettgeri. Next base: position 63,465,882 of record CM033471.1, read on the forward strand.
TCCCCGGAGAAGCCAGCAGCCGCGTCCGTGATTGGATGCATCTTAGCCAATCACGGACGTGGCTGCCGGTCCCGTGCCATGCTTGCAGTCTTGCAAACAGAAGGCCGGGCGTCGGAGGAGAGAGGGAAGGTAAGTAAAGATCTGGTCACTTTCTTAAATTTATTTTATAGTGGTTGGGGCTGGGGGAAGGTATTCTATTATAGGCTAAAAGTTTATTATAAGGGTGGACATGCCCTTTAAAGCAGGAGCCACACTAGTCAACTAAAGTAATCCTAGTTTCAGAAGGTCAGAATTTGTATCCAATTGATGTGTAAACTGCTGATTTGGAGGCCTACACATGCAGATAACAACCAATTTATATTTCAGCCCACACATGCAGATGATAACCATTTTATGTTGCATGTTTATGACCAGCTTTAGGCATCCACTCACATTAAAGCACGCAAAAAGCTTTCACAATGGCTTAATTTCATTGTGCATTATGTAAATGTTGATAAGTATTTTCATAAAGCACACTAAAAAGTTTAGACTAGCTAGGTATATGTCTTTAACCTCCATTACCATGGGTGTTCGCACATAGGGGCAAGGTGGGGCTTTTGCCGCGTAAGTGTTGCCTAGTTTATTTGCAGGCAGCAGCACGAACGAGCGGCTCCACGATGCGGCTGTAGAACCCAGTGGATTGGGAATATTACCTGCCCAGCCCACTTTGTTTCTGATTGGTCCAATGCAATCAAATGCTGCTGCCTGCTATACTGAATTCGGAAATGTAAACTCTACGGGGCAGATTGAAAGCTCTACTGGGCAGGGACCTCATTACCTCTTGTGGCTAAGCCCTAGCACTTCTATTTATATAAGTTATATATTTATGTACTGAATATCAATGTATTTATCCCCCTTGTATGACTTTACTGTATTTTAATACAATAAATAAACATATACAATACAATACAAATGGCCCCATGTAGACTCAGCACGAAAACTGAGGAGCAGCCTAGTAGCAGGCCAGAAGTTGTGGGGGCTGTTGGTCAGGTAAGCTGCCAGCTTGGTTGGCTTTGGCTGCCTGTTTCTATCTAAATTTGCTGTTTTTTCACCATTAATTAAGCCCTAGGTGTGGGGGACCATGTAATAGTGTGTGTGGAGTCACTGGGGTGGGTTGGTGTTGGTGCTGCTGCCTGTTGGGCTTTTTTCCATTGCTTACCTTAAGCCCTCTCTCTTTTTGAGTGATAATATTGTGTGTGATGTTGGTGCTGTTCACTGTCCATATTCTTAGGCCCAGTGTCTGGGACAGTGTAAATGCGTGGGGTGGGCTGTTATTGATGCTGCCTGCAGTGCTGGTTTATTTATTTTTTCTTAAGCCAGGGACAGGCAACCCGGTAGATATTCAGATGTTTGAAAATTACAACTCCCAGCCAGGGGTGTCACTCTAATGAGGCAATATGAGCAAAATGCTCAGGGCGGCACCCCTGCTAAATATCAGAGAGGCGGCAGACAGAGCTCACTTTAATTTTTTTTTTTTTTTTTTTAGGAAAGTGGCAGGCAGAGCAGAAGGAAAATAAACATAGCCCTAATAGTACACAGGGCGGCATTCAAAAGTTTGGCTCAGGTGGCAAAAACCCTACAGACACCCCTGCTCCCAGCATTCAATAACTGAGCACTTGTAAAGGAATGCTGGGAGTTGTAATTTTTAAACATCTGGATCTACTGGTTGCCTATCCTATCTCAAGCCCTGTGCCTGTGTAAGAGTGTGGGGTGACTGGGGTGAGTTGTTGTGGATGCTGCCTGCTGTTCTTTTTTTTATTGCTTAAGTCCTGTAGGTGAGAGGGGAATTGAATGATATATATTAGGTTGGGTGTGATATGGGGGGCTGATTGGGGGTTGACTTTGTGGTGACCCTAAGTCTAAGATTCAAGCAACGACCCTTTACAGCAAGCCACTCCCACATGATTAGCCACACCCACTTGGCTGTAGCGGCACATTTCTTTTCCTATGCGCCCCCTGGAAAGCTTTCTGCGGACACCCATGTCCATTACTATGTAACTATGTAAAAATACCTTGCACCTAATGCACCTATATGCATTAGTTGAAAATGTTGAAGCATTTGTGCAAAGCATCCAAAACAAACTTCAAATAAATTTTACTACTGTCACACCTTACTTGCAGAACGACATATTTATTGCAAATTTGCATAGAGCACACAAAAACCTAAAAAAATATATTAAGCACAGGCACTCCTTAAACATGGTGCAAAGCATAATTACCCTCCATAGTCTGTCAAAAAGATGCTTGGGCAACAACTTTCCACAGCCTAAAGCACTCCATGCACTTATGTTATAGGAAGAATGTAAATTAAATTTGTTGCATCAAAGCTGTGAATGATTTTTGAAGGGTCTTCAAAAACTAAAATCTACTAAAAACTAAACTAAATTTACTAAAATCCAGAACAACCCTAATTAGTGTAATTCTTTTAAGCTCAAAAATGCTTATTAGGCACTACACTGAAATCAGCCCATCTCAGCTTTCAGAAAATTAAGTACCAGAAGAAGAAAAGGCTACAGGTCCAGTTTTGGAGTACTTTCATGTCATAAATGCAATACAATGTGACATTAAATGATTTTAATATATTAAAATATATGATTCTGCACTTTTTAAATTTAATTTCTAATTGATTGATTATTGACTGTACAATAAATTGTGTTGAACGTGAAGGCAATGAGCAGTTGATATTAATGGCTAGGCCACACTATTTTTATTAATATTTGCAGAAACTCCCCCGATCATTACTTACCTTACCTCTCTCCTCCGGGGTACTGTCACGGCCCTCTGCTTGCATGAAACTGCAAGCAGGGGGCCAGACCGGCAGCCGCATCCGTGATTGGCTGAGAGGCAGCCAATCACGGACGCGGCTTCCAGCTATCCAGAACGCCGGAGGAGAGAGGCAAGGTAGTAATGATCGGGGGAGTTTCTGCAAATATTAATATAGCGGTTGGGGCTGGGGGAGGGAGCCCTACAGTACACCAAAAGGGATTTATGCTAGGGGGAGGGAGAAGAAAACGGGTGGGAGAGGGGCTGCAGGGCGTATGGCAAAATTCTCCCGGAGGAGAGACAGGAGGCAGAGTCCTATATTGACTCTGCTAGGCTCCTGGTGGCCAGTTTTTGCAGCATAGCCTTACTGACACGCTGCTCTGGTAGGCTCTGCCCCCTCCTCTCCTTGCACGACGAGGCCAATAGGAAGGCATGCTCTGCAAAGTCGCCAACGGGGAGGAGGGGGCGGAGCCTACCGGAGCAGCATGTCAGTAAGGCTATGCTGCAAGTTACTGACCAAAGAAGAGGAGCGGAGGGAAGGTATAATTGTCCTTTAAACCACTCACTCACAACAAGGCAGTAAGTTATATAATTATAGATATAAACATATGCATATAAAAATGATTGTACATACATAAAAGTAAGTATTAAAGGACTTACTTTCGCTGCTCCACTACTCCAAATTCATGCACCTTATGTCTACCACTCCTCTTTATGTCAGTACTAATTCCCTGGGTCAGTGGCTCAAGCAACTGACAGGAAGAGAAGTGGTGGATAAATTAAATTAACACACATACAAACTTTTCTCTCTTTTTTCTTGTGCAATCTGTCTTCCCGTCTTCAATATGCAGATGGGGAAAGTGTAGATTGCCCCACTAAAACACAACACAAACGGGTGTGCTGTGCTACCGATTTGTACAATAGTTCTCAATCGTAATCGATTTGAATAATGTACTGGAGCACAACATACTGTAGCAACTGGGGCAGGCTTCAATTCCCACCGCTGGACCGGTGCACGCATCGCCTACACCTGGATAGCAAAACACGATCTGAATCATGGCAGTTTGACCTAGGCCTAAAGCTGAGGTCACACTGTACAGGACAATAATGTGGGTGAAAGCGCATGTGCATTAGCATGTGTTTTACCATCCGTTTGTGATGCAATTTGCACAATACTGCGAAATAGGCTGAGGCCACACCACATTGCACAAAAAAGAACTGTGGATTTCTGTGCACTTTTGCCATACGTTTGTGCTTTTGTGCTTGCTTTTCCCAGATGGTTATGTGTTAAAATGCACCTTTAAAAATAGCATGGCCTATTGCTTTGTGCCCACTTTTCTCATGCGTTTCTATAGACTTGTGTTATTTGGGAAACAGACGATAGACCTGTATTTTGACAGAAACAGACCAAAAATCAGTGGTTAGCACGGATGCCTAGAATGAGTTTGAATCTACCCTTGGACACATCTGCAAGGAGTTTGTATGTTGTCCCTGTGCTTGCGTAGGTTTCCCCCACAATCATAAAGACATACTGATTGGTTGTAAGTGTCCAACAAAGAGTTTAGATTAGATTAGAAACTCTTTGGAGCAGGGTTGTCGCGTAACTACTGCCCCCAACAACCCCGTAGCCGCAGGGGGACCAGGACGGTAGTAGGGCCTGCCACAAGCCCAGCACTTTGCTGCCAATTAGCTGTTTTTAGCAGCTTATCGCATGTATGAATGAAACATATGCATAATCAGCTATTTAAAAGACCGGACCCGAACTTCTTAAACCGAACTGGAAGTTCAGGTCCGGTCTTTTAAACATCTGATGAATGAAACATATGCATAATCAGCTGTTAAAAAACAGCTGATGGTTGGGGGTCAGGGGCCTGGCCTCCAATCTCGCAGGGGGTCGGTCCCTGCAGTTATGCCCCTGGAGCAGAACCTTTTGTGAATGTATACATGTAATTGTAAATCGCTATTGAAGATGTTGGTTGCTATACAAATACACAATAAAAATATAAAAACAACCTACCACCCCCTCCATATATTATGTACCATGTCTCAATCCATGTTCTAGTCTGTCCCCTACCTGTCTCTGGGATCTATCCAGCTGGTAGTTTTATTGGCGTGGTCAATGTAATAGACTTTTCCGTCCACATCTATGGCTTCTTCCCAGCCTTCTGGCAGAGGCAGCTCCTTCCTTATCATCTCCAGCAAGTATATTGTCCCCCATAAAGTTCCACCGTGCGTCAGTGACAATGATCTGCAGCTTGTGACGGTGAGAATGGCTCTGAGTACACAGCGATGTCCGCTACTATGGGGGAAAGGGAACAAATGGACCCGAGACGAACATCACAGACAGAGAAACTCCATTAAACCTATTACTGTTCTCTATGGGATCCCTCGCCTTCCATTCAGCAGAAACACACCGACCGGGGAACTCCGGTGTCCCCCCTGGAACTGCCCATTAGTAACAGGGGGAGCGGCGGTAAGGTCCACATCACTCTCCGGACACTGACAGCAGTAGAGATGGAGCAGCTGCACACACGTGGGTCTCGTCTGTTATTTCCTAATGGAATACCCCGCACACCGACTGGGACACTCGTTATTCGGGGTCTATAATAGACATTTCCCTTCACAAAATAGCCGAACGCGCTTTACGATAATCAGGCATCAAAAGTGTTCTCGTTACCCTGGTGACAATGTTTTTATACCCGGAACCGAACCCAGGAAGTAGGCGCCAGAGTGAGGGTCTCCTTTAAACGCGAGCGTCTAGCCTGTTGTTCTTCCTTGTTGCTGCCCGGGGCTCCTAGTTGGCTGCTTGATCTCTGATGCTCCCGAAACTACAGTAATAACGTCATCCAGGTGATTACTGTATTGCAGGTAATAGACGTGCACTACTGTACGCGCTACTGAGTTGTGGAGCACGTGACAGAAGAAATCCTGCCCTCCTCTTCCTATATTCTCTCTTTTTAATGCCGTGATGATCAAAATGTTGGGCAGTGTCAGTGTTTCTGTTAATGGAAAGGCAGCAGCTGCTGTATAAATGTATGAAGATAACAGAAGATGTAGCCTAGGACATGTGCATGACAAGGAGAGGTTTGATTGTCCTACCTAGGGCCCAGGAAACATAAACAGGGTTATGTATGGAGAGCTGCTACCGGCTGTTAACCGATGTAGCAACTACCAAGTCTCTATGGCAGTGCACAAACACTTTGTTACGCAACCAATGTACCAAGCCGATAGCGGATCTTTAGGACAAAATCTTTAACAGCAGCAAACAGCTGGCTTTTAGGCGGCCGAATGGTTTAAAAACATTCGTTATGAGCAGAGGGACCTTATTGGCTCTGTGTATTGCCTGGTAGGGAGCAATAGCGGCTCTCTGTGTTATGCCTGATAGGGAGTGATAGCGACTCTCGGTGCATTGCCTGATAGGGAGCGACAGGGGCTCTCGGTGCATTGCCTGGTAGGGAGCGATAGCGGCTCTCGGTGCATGCCCTGAGTAGGGAGCGATAGCGGCTTCTCAGTGCATTTCCTGGTAGGGACTGATAGCGGCTCTCGGTGCATTGCCTGATAGGGAGCGATAGCGGCTCTCAGTGCATTTCCTGGTAGGGACTGATAGCGGCTCTCTGTGCATTGCCTGATAGGGAGCGATAGCGGCTCTGTGTACATTGCCTGGTAGGGAGCGACATCGGCTCTCGGTGGATTGCCTGGTAGGGAGCGATAGCGGCTCTGTGGCATGCTGTATAGGGGCGATAGCGGCTCTCGGTGCATTGCCTGATAGGGTGCGATAGAGGCTCTTGGTGCATTGCCAGATAGGGAGCGTTAGCGGCTCTCGGTGCATTGCCTGATAGGGAGCGATAGTGGCTCTCGGTGCATCTCCTGATAAGGAGCGATAGCGGCTCTCGGTGCATTGCCTGATAGGGAGCGACAGCAGCTCTCGGTGCATTGCCTGATAGGGAGCAATAGTGGCTCTCGGTGCATTGTCTGAAATGGAGCGATAGCGGCTCTCAGTGCATAGTCTGATAGGGAGCGATAGGGGCTCTTGGTGCATTGCTCTATTTGAGTGCAGCTACAAATTAGTAACAGTATTAGGCTAGGTACACACGAGTAGATATTTCAGTCGGTCAGCCTCAAAAAATCGTATTTTATTTTTTGGCCACGGCTACTGATGTCAGTCGTTCTTTCATTCAAATCGAAAAAAAGGATGATAGGACAAGTCAGTAAGGGCACGGCCACACTGCAACGCAAACGCAATCGCACACGGAATCGCATGCGATTTCATGTGCGATTTCGTTGCGTTTGCGCATGCGTTTTTTCATTAAGTATTGGAAAACGCATGCGATTGCGATTTAAAATGCGGAACGCAAATCGCATCCGAAAACGCAAGTTTTCGGTGCGTTGCCGCGATTCCAATGATTTGAAAAAATGCAAGCGCAAACGCAGAAATATCGCAGCAGTGTGGCCCTAAATCAGGGCCGATCGCGCAGTCTCCTATGGACCACATGGCCAGTCACAGCAAAAACCACGATTGCAGCAAACAGTCAGCCAGGCCAAAAACTGGTGCCATGTGTACCAAGCCTTATACCTATAAAATTAAAATATTGTAAATAAGCAAGGCCCAAATCACTGCCCTGCATAGTGTCACACTTGATTACAACTGTCTTACAACTGTTCTTTTTTTTATAGCAATTGAGATTTTAGTCTGTATTTGCAAAATATCTTTTTGGGAGGATTGTGTCTGTGTATTAGGAATAACATGAATGTTGCCTGTTGTCTTTTTCTCAAACATTCTACTAACCATATGTTTAGATATGAAACATGTAATTTTTAAAGGCCATGAAATAAAATGTTAGAATTAGCACACACAAACACACACACCCTTAACCTAATTTTTGCTTTACTCAATGCCCCTGAAGAGACTTACCAGACCCAGTCCTTTGCCACACTTAATACTGCTGATTGTGCTAGAAACAAGCTTGCAACAGCAACTGGAGGTCGTACCCAGGCAGCGAGGGACCGGATCTGGTAAATTTCTTTTGGGGCATCTTTGTGGAAATTTAGTAAAATAAAAATTAGGTTTGGGCAATGCTGAACCTAAAGCTTTAAAGGGTATGTCCACCCTTTAAACTAACTTTTCCCATAATATAGATCATGGTCCCCCAGCCCCAACCGCATTACTATTAGAGCAAGTAAGTCCCCCAATCTTTACTTACCTTACCTCTCTCCACACAATCCCGGCCCTCTGCTTGCATAGAACTGCAAAGGCTGTAAGGCTATTAATATCAAACATGTGTCAAGTTTTCCCCCAACACTGACTTATCAAAAAAAAAAAATAAATAAAAATATGGAAATATAAATGTGTTTCACTTTTATTTTAGTAAATGTACTTACCTTTATACTTATACTCTGACCGTGCTTTTATAATATAAGGAGAAAGTATTCATCTCTTCCAAGGGGTTACTGGTGGTCTTAAGTGGGGAGGGGTACTCCTGTATGGGGCCTGGACTTGCCAGGGGTGCGGAGAGTGAGGGGATAAAAAAAATGTTCCCCCTGCAATCAGGGGCATCTCTGGGGTTTTTGCCACCTGAGCCAAACTTTTGAATTCCGCCCCTATGTACCACTAGGAGTCATGAAAAGCGCTACCGCAACCAGGGTTAGGTGTGCGTTGTCGACATTTTAAACTTCACATTACGGCGGTATTTAAACAGTTCATCAAAAAGACATTTTTCCACACCATTTTTCCAAATGATTTGTAAGCTTGCCACCACGTCAAGGTAGATTCTTTCAGCAAGGGCCCTAACTAACCTAACCAAGTTGCCCTCACGTCCAGCTCACACAGATAGGTACATATAAGATGCCCTAATGCCCAGATCACCCAAACTATGTTGAAAATAAGTTGTGCCCAGCTCTGCGAACTCACATAATTAACCCACTTACCCTATGATAATCTGAGCAGGGCATGTATGAAGGCGGCAGTTAATGCAGAGATAAGAGGGAAAAAGTTCCTGCTATTTTATTTTCCGTCTGCTCCACCTGACGCCTTTCTGATATTTAGTGGGTGTGCCGCCATGAGCATTATGCCCATATTGCCTCATTAGAGAGACACCCCTGCCTGCAATACAGCACCAGACCTACATTCCTAGAAGGAGAACTGGAAAAGAGAAAGGGGGCGTGTGCTTCCTGGATTTCCTTGTGTCTGCTGAATAGCTTAATGGCTTAGTCAGTAAGTGGCTTTACTGTCTATCTATGGGGCCAACTTATTTATACAGGTCGGTGGGTGCTGGACATGGCATTTCATATATACAAGTCAGTGTGTGCTGGACATGGCATTATATATATACAGGTCAGTGTGTGCTGGACATGGAATTTTATTTATACAGGTCAGTGTGTGCTTTACATGGCATTTTATATATACAGGTCAGTGTGTGCTGGACATGGAATTTTATTTATACAGGTCAGTGTCTGCTTTACATGGCGTTTTATATGTATAAAGGTCAGTGTATGCTGGACATGGCATTTCATAAATACAGGTCAGTGTGTGCTGGACATGGAATTTTATATATACAGGTCAGTGTGTGCTGGACATGGCATTTTATATATACAGGTCAGTGTGTGCTTTACATGGCATTTTATATATACAGCGTGTGTGCTGGACATGGAATTTTATTTATACAGGTCAGTGTCTGCTTTACATGGCGTTTTATAGTATAAAGGTCAGGACATGGCATTTCATAAATACAGGTCAGTGTGTGCTGGACATAGAATTTTATATATACAGGTTAGTGTGTGCTGGACATGGCATTTTATATATACAGGCCAGTTCCAAAACAATCACCAGAATCTGTGCCAATTTTTTTCCCCAAGTCTGAGTTCCAACTATTTAGTGTAATATATGTGTTATTGTATATGTTTGTGGGGGGGGGCAAAAGAAGTGAGGCACTTTCTGTGGGTTAAAGGCACTGCACCAGTAGATATCCCAAGGTTTTTAATTTAATTCTTCTATAATATACACAATAGCATCTCTTACATGTCATATGCATATGATTCCAGCACTGAGATTTGTATTTAGCAATAAATAAAACCTGTCTTATATTATGTAATGCTTCTTACCTCTTGCTTAATCATTTTGTAAAAAGAACCCTCCCCATCTGTTTGCCAATTTAAAATTACGTAATCTTCTTTAGAAGAAACACATCTTTATTACAGAAATAAAATGATAAAGACTTGTTTACAAACTTATATAATTTTACTTTATATTCTTTTCTTGGATTCATTTAAATAACATTTATAAGCAAATATATAGATTTGGGCTAATATAAAAAAATGAACAGAAAAATCTTGACATAGCTGAGGAAAGCACAGTGGTAACATTTAAAGGGGATGAAAAAACATTAAAATTGTATAAATGAGTCTGGGGATTTGAAACTATATCCTTGCAGATGCTGTTTTTTTCATATTTTGTATTTTTATAGTTTGCATTTAGCTCATGAAATGTTGTAAAAGCTTCTAAGATGATATAGCATTTACTTAAAGGAATACCATGGTACCATGACAACTACCCAGAAGTTTCTCTTCCCTATATTTATAATAGTAGGGCAATCAGGACTGGATTTACACCTTAGGAGCCTGTAGGCCCAAAGAGCTTGGTGCCCTTAGCCCCACCCCTAAACACAGACCACTCACCTAATCCACACCCACTTTCTCTTTTTGGGGGAAGAAAATTGACTATAAAGAGGTTGGATTGGTGGGGGGAGTTTGACAGCCACCCCTCCAACCTCAGGCGCCTACAGGCGCGTGCCTAATGGTAAATCCGGCCCTGAGGACAATGGTCCGTTAACCCACATGAGTTAACACAGGAAAACTAGGAGCAGCATAGGAAAAGCAAAAATGGTAGTAAAATAAGCCAATTATTTAATATTGTTCATGGTAGGCTGTCTGCAATGTCTTTCTGCCATTCATGTTGGCTGGTACAAAAACTACTAAGCTTTCATTACTACTTATTTTCAAAAATATTTGGAAATGATGTGGTCAGTAAGAAATTACTGCAAAACCCACGCTAACTCGATATTACATTAAATAGCCAATATAGCATCGGCCGAAAAGTGTGGTAATGGCAAGTTAATTGTATAGCTTTTAAAGTAGGATGGATATGTTTCTAAAACTTAAAAATATTGAAAATTACTGGTATTAATACATATAGTTCAGGTTTATCCAAGGATGCCATTTGGAGTTTGTTTCCACTTTTTAGCAGGTTTTTATATTTTTGCCCTCCTCTGTATTAACTGTTAAATAGGTTTAATGAGTAGGCTATAAAGGTTGGTCTAGATGGATGTTTATATTTATTGTATTATTTTATAACGTAATACCGGGATCAGGGGGCAAAGGCATTAGGTGGACATGCTCAAAAAACAGTTTGAAGACTACATAGGCTGTGAGATTCCTAATTACCGTATATACTCGAGTATAAACCGAGTTTTTCAGGCTGAAAAATCAGCCTGAAAACTTGGACTCAGTTTATACTCGAGCCAAGCCCGGCGCCGGGCAGTGACGTCAGCCGGCGCGCCAGTAAAGGAATGAGCGTGCGGCTGCCGGAATGCTACGGATACCGTACCTTCAATGCTGCCAGGAAGCCCTTGGATGGAGGAAGCCCTTGGATGGAGGAGAGCCCACAGGGAGAAGAGACCACAGGTACAAACTGAACTGGGTGGGAGGGTGAGGGGGGCATTCAAGATGTTTTGGGAACTACAAATCCCAGCATGCTTTATTAGCTGGGAGTTGTAGTTTCCAAACATCTTGAATGCCAAGTGAGGGTGGCATTCAAGGTGTTTGGAAACTACAACTCCCAGCTAATAAACCATGCTGGGAGTTGTAGTTTCCAAACATCTTGAATGCCACCCTCACTTGGCATTCAAGATGTTTGGAAACTACAAACTCCCAGCTAATAAAGCATGCTGGGAGTTGTAGTTTCCAAACATCTTGAATGCCAAGGGGGGTGGCATTCAAGAGTTGGAAACTACAACTCCCAGCATGCTATTAGCTGGGAGTTGTAGTTTCCAAACATCTGAATGCCAAGTTTCTACCCTCGGTTTATACTCGAGTCAACAACTTTTATTAGGATTTTTAGCTGATATTGGGTACCTCGGTTTATACTCGGGTCGGTTTATACTCAAGTATATATACGGTACAGAATTCACTTCTTACTTGAATACAAAAATAGTGGTATTTAAATTCTACTTTAAGGACATAGGGGGTTATTCAATAAAAGTTCTTATAGTTTAAAATGGTGCTAATTTTGCCCCAACCAATCAGATGTTAGCTTTCAAATATTACACAAGTTCTGATTGGTTGGGGCAAAATTAGCACCATTTTAAACGATAAGAATTTTATTGAATCTCCCTGATAATTTTTTAAAATATATACTATTTTATAAACGCAATGTATTAATAGGTTGACACTATAACGTGCACACTTGAACCTTTAAAGGACATGTCCACCCCTTCTGTAAAAATTTAATATCGTGCAGGACCCCCAAAACCCCATATCTGTTGCACTTCCGAATATGTCTGCAGGCTAAGGAATCCAACTTACAAAATCCCTGAGCCACTGCCGCGGGCTCCGTCTCCTTTGCTGCTGCAACATACCTTTATATTCCCAGGCAGCAGGAGTGGAAGTTCGATCGTAATGGCCTTCAGCCATTGGCCATGACGTCACTGTCAAGGCTGTGACTGACAGCCTTACCAGGAAGCAGAAGGGAGCCATGACGGTGGATCGTAGATCTTGTCAGTCGGATTCCTCAGCCTGCAAACATATTCGGACAGAGTAAGTGCAACGGATATGGGGTTTTGAGGGGTCTTGCCAATGATATATAATTTTTACAAAAGGGGTGGACATGCCCTTTCAGTTATGCAAATGTGCCTAAATAAAAAAGTACACTAGTTAAAGGTTTTCTATATTATTTGAATTATGTAATGTAAATTTATCCTAAATGCTGGACTTGTGTAATTACCCAGTAAATTGAAAAAGTTCCCAGAAATAGACTTACCCACCTTCGTTCCCTATGCCTCTATGCCTCTATTGCTACTTCTGGGAACCTAGTACCAATAGGGGCTGGACCAGCAGCCGCGCCTGTGATTGGCTGAGAGTCAGCCAATCACAGATGTGGCTGCCGGTTAGAGAGAGAGCCGAGGGAACGAGGTCCAGCAAGCCTATTTCTTTTTTAAACTTAAAACCCTAGCGTTTAGGGGGGAGGTATTTGTCAAGAATTAAAATGTTGCTTCTAGTATGATTTAAATATAGATATTCATAGCTTTTCTATAAATTGGAATGTTTTTTTTCTATCTATAGTAACCAAAGGGCCGACCAATCACTGTTTTTGCCATTTTAGTGATACAATTACAAACCAATCAGTGCACTGTAACTTAAAGTGATTAGCACATTGCAGGTCCTAGCAGGATAGAATCAATACTGTCACAAAAAGAGTAATTGACTTTGGGTTAAACACAAACATTTTTGTGGAAATCAAATTATGTTTTAGCGTAATAAATCCTGTCATAAATATTTAATGTACATAGCATGCATTAGTTATCTGAGCATTGACTAAATATTACTCACAACAAGAACTGGTAATATGATTAAAATACCATCCTCAGACATAATGCTAAATGCAAATTCATCATTATGACACAACAGATCATAAATTAATATCTGTATCATACTTGATTAAATTAGGAATCCTAAATGTCAAAAAAAAAATTTAGTATAATCAAGTTCATGAAAACCTTCCATTATTCAGAGCAAAACTTGCAGACTGAAATTAATAAAAATAGGGTATTGCCACCGAGATAAGGATCACTCTCATGTCACAGTGTGCCGTAGTGTTTTAAATGATCTGCCATTATCATTCATGTGGGTGATCTCTTCCATAATTTCTGTTACTGTCTTTATTGTGCAGTTGAAACCTCAATACACTTTAAATTCTGTTATATAGAGATCTACAGTATGTTAGTTCTCTAACGGACACATAGAAAAGTATCTAATGGTAACTTTTTGAAAGACATATTCTAAGGATTTTAAATTTAGGGGTTTTAATTACAGGAACAAATACACTTTGGCAGTAACTCTTATAGACTGAGTCCTTAATATTAAATAACAAGCTTTAAAGGGCATGTCCACCCCCAAAACTCAAATTTAACCCCATACTGGCCCCACTCTGTAGTGTACAAAAATCCTTACCTTACATCCCAGCTCCTTATGGTTGCCATGCTGTGCCCCTCCAAAGCCAGGAGAGTCCTCACCCCCCTCCCTCTCCCTCACGTTTTCTTCTCCCTCCCCCTAGTGTAAATTCCTCACTATATATTATATATATTGATCCCCCAGCCCCAACCGCAGTAACAGATTTCATAGAAAGTGACCCGATAGTTACTTACCTTCCCTCTATCCTCCGGCGTTCTGAGCAGCCGGCAGCCGCGTCCCTGATTGGCTGCTTTTCAGCCAATCAAGGACGCGGCTGCCGGTCCCGCCCCTGCTTGCATTTCCGTGCAAGCAGAGGGCCTGGAGACTGCCGCGGAGGATAGAGGGAAGGTAAGTACAAATCGGGGCACTTTCTAAGAATTTTATTACGGCGGTTGGGGCTGGGGGATCAATATGTATAACATATGAAAAGTTTAAAAAAGGGCTGGACATGCCCTTTAAGACGAAAAGTACGGCGGTTGCATTGGTGCACAAAAAGAGGGTTGCGCAACCACGGCAACCAATGCAACCAAGTCAAAAGTGTCTCTTTAAAGGGCATGTCCACAGCCAAAACTCAATTCTCCCCCACTACTGGCCCCACTGTGCAGTGTTTAAAAATCCTTACCTTACCTCTCTGCTCCAAATGCTTCTCCTGCAATGTCTGCCCAAAGACCTAGAAAGTGAAAAAGTATAGAGCAGGAGCCTGGCAGTGAGGGAAAACGTTCCCGCCTCTTACCTTTCCTCTGAGAGGTTTCTTGCTTGCTCACTGCAGCCCTTTACCCCCTCCCTCCCGATTATGTTCCCTGTGCCCTAGCATGAAATAGTTTTTCAGTAATGTAGTGGACCTTATCCCACCCCCAACTGCTATATTTGTTTAAAAAAAAAAAAATCCGAAAAGTACTTACAGAGCCCTGTTCCCCCAGGGTTCTGCACTGCGGACAGCCACATCCGTGATTGGCTGCCTCTCAGCCAATCACAGACGTGGCTGCCAGTCCGGCCCCCTGCTTGCAGTTTCATGCAGGCAGAGGGCCGAGTCTGAACGCCGGGGGAACAAAGCTCAGTAAGTACATTTCGGATTCTTTATTTTACAATCAAATTTGGGAATGGGATAGGGTCCCCTACACTACAGAGTTTTTTTTTATAAGAGGTGGAGATATTCTTTAAGACTAAATCTGAATTAAAGACTGAATTAAAGATTTAGAATGGGTTAACCCCATTTACAATGCATAGAGAGCCGCTATCGGCTCTGTGCATTGCCTTACAGCGGCAGTAGAGAGCACATCATGCCAATGATGGCAAATATACATGGACTTAAAGGATATGTACACTGGAAAAAATTTTTTTTAAATTTCTCATAACTGGAAATTATAATTCTTCATACTATCACTGCACCATTTTTTTTGGTGAACTGTCCTCTATTTCTTTACATATCCAGTCTAAAACATTTTCAATGTCAGCTGTCAATCAAGTGCCTTAGTATCATAAACTCTTCTGTATAGATTTGCTGTAGGTGGAATGGTGACAGTTGGTATGTGAACTGCATGGTGGGAAATTACCTCTTCCAGTGCTGCATCATAGTGATTACTGAGCATCCTTTACCCTCTCACAGAGAGTCAGATAGTCTGGATAGGGGACTGAGGAACTGAATCTGAGCAACACAACTACTGGATTGAATTCCAAATGGTAGATATGGAGGAACCAAATACAGGCACGGGCTAAGCTGTGTATACACAACTGTGTCTATTTAAACAAATGCATACTTCACACAACATGTTTCGGGCAACAAGTGGCCTTTATCAATTGCCATAGTAATTGGATTCTGAATATTTTAATGGCTCATGTATCGTATATACTCGAGTATAAGTCAAGGTTTTCAGGCTGTAAAAACAGCCTGAAAACTGAACCTCGACTTATACTCGGGTCAGTCACTAACTTGTAAGAAGAATCTGGCCGCCGCATCCCCCGATCGTCGCATCCACTGACGTCACTACTCCCCGCCTGTCTCACTTCCCGGCGCCGAGTAGTGACGTCAGTGGATGCGACGATCGGGATGAGGAGTTAGTGAAAAGTTAGGGAAAATTGTCAAATGCTGCCAGGAGCAGTATTTCAGCTCTTATTTCAGCAGTTATTCAGCTCTTCAGTAACTAATTTGTGGCTCTCGTTGTGCTTATTTTTACTGGCAGGGAGGGAGGGGAAGGTTGGGTAGGTGGGGTTTGTAGTTCCATTGCAGATGTTTGTAAACTACAACTCCCAGCAACTAAAGCATGCTGGAAGTTGTAGTTTTCAAACACCTGACGTGCCAAATAATTGGGTATAACTCTTAATGTAAAGGGCAACTAATGCCTGAAAAAAATACAGAATCAGGAGGATGGTATCTATTGTTAAATAGATTGCCTTCTGATTCTGACAGCAGAATTCCCATCCAGTAGTCCCATACAGTAATAGCCATACTGGATTTGGCTATTACTGTATGGGACTACTGTATGGGAATTCTGCTGTCCATTTAAAGGGCAACTAAAGCCTCAAATCAATACAGAATCAGAAGGCAGTAGTGGTCATAATTTCTACCCTCAACTTATATTCGAGTCACTCAGTTTTTATTTGTTTTTAGGTAAAAATAGGTACCTCGACTTATACTCGGATCGACTTATATTTGAGTACATACGGGTAAATAGTTTTATCTTTAATTATTGGAATGTAGCTCCCTGATCTGTTTTATATATTACATGTGACAGGACTAACAAAGTGAAATAAATGGCAACCCATACCCCAAAATTTGCATTTGATGAATTAAAAGTACCCTAAAAAGCCAGGAATGTTGGATTAAATAAAGCTCACAAAGCAATGTTCAATATAAAATACAATTTAAAAGAATGTATTAATATGAATATAGCTCGCTATTATTACCTGGTAGTTTTAGTCACTGAAAGAGTTTTTCTTTCCCTGAACTACTGACAGTGAAAATACAGTTAGTAAAAAAGGATTTTTTCGAGGGACAGGTACTGAATAACTGTTTAGAGATTGTAGCATCTTCAAAAAAAAAAAAAAAAAATTATATATATATATATATATAATTATATATAATATTATATATATATACATACATTGGCTGATAAGGTCCATGTTGTAGGACCGAAACGTTGCCGTTGTTGCACTATGTTTGAATAAATTCCTAAAAAAAAGTCCTTTGTGTGTACCGTATTCTCTGTATGCAACTTATTAAGAAGATTCGGCGGTAGCACCAAGGCACTATAATCTACTGAAGAGCGGAGTTCCTGTTTATAAATAAATATATATATATATATTATATATATATATATATATATAACAAGTCCGTGGAGTGCGCCTGATTAACTACTATGTTAGATATCCTGCTGGCAGCACCCAGGCAATTTACGTGAAACGGAGTGCACCAGATCCTAACCTTATATATATATATATATATATATATTATAATAAACTTTAGGTAGGACTGTGCTTCCAATGATTTTTTTTTTATATTCTTCAAAAGTTAAAATTGCAGAGAATGTAACAGTGACCAAATGTGTTTTAGCGCTAAAACAAAAATCATGAGAATACAAATTTCTGTAATATCTAAAAGCTTTTGAAAATTATGATGTTAAAGGGTATGCCCAGCAAAAATGTAAGTTTGTTTCTAATTTACTGAAGAACAGGAGCTACCGTAAATGCACTATCTCTTACCTCCCGTTCTTCAGTAAATCTTACAAGGAGAGGAGAATACACTTACCCACGGACCTGCTCCAGCGCCAACTTCACTGACAGTCTCCAACGCGTCCTCGCTCCTCGCATGTGCGCACAGTGCAAAGGACTGGAGATGCGTCAGAGGTGTCGGGGATTTCGCTGCTGGAGCGGGTCCGTGGGTAAGTGTCTCCTCCTCTCCTGTAATATTAACCGAAGAACGGGAGGTAAGAGATAGTGCATTTACCTCCTGTTCTTCAGTAAATCAGTTAGAAACAAACTTTTTTGCTGGACATACCCTTTAAAAGGCACACAGGGAGATAGATCGACTTTCACCAAATTGGCTGCTTTAATGCAATTTCAACATAACAACTGCTAGTGAAACATTAGTACTGTATTATTCCTGCCTAGTGGGAAAAATACTTTAAATTACTGTATACAGTACGTATCTTCAGAGAACGAACAACAGTATTGCAGCAAAATTAGGGTATATTTTAAAGTGCCAATTTTTTCCCACTTTTTATTTAGGTAGATTTTTCATATATTGCTGTTTTTGTTTCTATACAGTACATCCAAATCAAAGAACTATCTTTAAAGGATACTAACAGGCTCATGCAGAAAAAAAAGGACGTCTTACCTGACTGTGATTGAGTGATGCTTTGAACTCTACAAAACATTGCATAAATCTTAAGCTAGCCTTTTCTACATAGGCTACGCCGGACTGTTTCCAAAAGGTTTTGGAAATGGCGTGACTAGCTCTAAATTAGTGAAAAATATAGTACATCAAGTAGTGTGGGTTTTACACTAATTCAGACCAAAAATGGTCGGTAATGCATCACCCCCTAACTGTAAGTGCAGTTTGTTTTTGATGCATACATATGTTACACACACAAGTTTTATTAAAATTATGGTTTGTCATATATATATATATATATATATATATATATATATATATATATATATAATTATTATTATTTATTCATGACGTAGCCATTTGTGCTCAGGCTTATATATATATAAATATATAACGTATTTCAGAGCCACTCTAGCACACTGATCTTGGCTGTTTGCCAGACACTGGGTAGGTGTAATCTTCCAACCCTCTACTCAAAGGGCCAAGGTAATCCAAGCAAATCCTGTTCTATGGTTAGCTTACATAAATATATACAGTATATTGGAATGCACCCAGGCTGTGTTGTAAGGTTATGAGAAAATAAATTGCACTCAAGAGTTTATATCAATTTTAAGTGTAAGCTGCATATTTTGTTTTAGAGTCTTTTCTTTGGAAAGTACCTATTGTTCTTTTGTGTTATTCCAAGTTAAAAGAATGTCACATTATCTGCTGCACCAGTGTTCAGAATAAGAATTATATCTTATACAGTGGTCCATTGAATATAGCTGAAGTCAGTTACCGGACAAACTGGATGAACAAGGTCATGCTGACAAAAGTTATTCAGTAAGTTCCAGGGATTCTTTGGCAAGGGTATTTTCCCCATCTATGATGGTATAGATGTGTTTCTGCCTGTATACTATTAAGGTTCATTAAGTGTTAGAAAATACAAAGAAAAGGCTGATCTGTCTTTTTTGGAATCTCTTGAAATGTCTTTTATCTAGCTATAGAAAAGTTTAGATATTTTTAGAGAGAGCATTCAGTGAGCAATTGGCTAAATTCCACATAAAATGTACTGCAAATCAAAATGTGATATTCCTCGCATTATGCTGAATATTAGACCCAGACTGTTGTCATACTTTATTAGCAATATAATAAAATAGAAAGGATTATCTATTTAAGATAGTTACAGGGTTATTCAGTAAAAGTTCTTATCGTTAAAAATGGTGCTACTTTTGTCCCAACCAGTCAGATCTTATTTAACATTTGAAATCTAACATTGTGGCTGGGGCAAAATTAGCACCATTTTTATCGATAAGAACTTTTATTGAATCTCCCTGCTATTGTTTTAACCACTACACTGTAGTGCACATTCATGTAACAATAAAAGGTCTGTGCAGAATTCTTTGCATAATCTATATATTTTTTAAATGTCTTCATAGCATTGTGCTCCATTACCCAAATATGCAAATAAAGAAAAGTAATCACATTCACTCAACGTACAGTTATCAGTTTAATAGAAGGGGGCACACTTCCGCTGCCAGGGGGCGCAAACACAGCGATAAGCTCAGCTGTTTCAGCACTGTGGGTTGCCTCAAAATCTGTACCGGGGCCACTTCTATTTAATCTGTTTATAAATGACTTAGAAGTGGGTATTGAGAGCAAGATCTCCGTGTTTACTCATGAGTCAAAACTATGCAGAGCTTTAGAAAACCTCATTTGGAATATGTTTTATAATTCTGTATAAAAGGGTAATTTCCAAAATGGAAAAAGTTCAGAGAAGGGCAAGCCTATTCTAACTCATTAGTTCTGCTGTTGTGAAGTGTTAATCTTTTGCCCACTTTCCTTGCACAATGGTGGCAAACTGCAGTGAACCTTCTCTATCTTAAAGGACAACAATATAAAAAAAAAAAATCACCCCTGTTACATGTCCACACTTCCAGCAGCTGAAATCACTTACATTTACAACCGTGCTGCCCTCCCTTAGATATCACACAGCAAAGATGAGTGATAAAAGCCCGCCTCCTAGATGGCCCAGGGCCATGGTTAACATAACACTTGTCATTGGCTGGTGGGAATCTCTGTTACAACCTCTCTTCTCCTCCTCTGACAGTTAAACAAACATGAAATGTCCTGTTGCTAGGATACAGCCTACATAATCAAGCTGATCAAGGTTAGATGGAGGAGTGTTTTCTCGCATTCTAGCTTTGAATGACAGAGGCAGACGGAATGTTTATGCCCCCTTCACAGCATGGCTAATTGAAGGCAGAGAAAGGCTCAAAATCAGGAAAAAAATGTATGAGGAGGGCTGCAAACCTTTACTCTTCTTAAAGCAATTACAAAAATGCATTGAGGCAATACAGTCATCCTTTAATCTTAATGATTCTGCTGCTGTGAAGCGTTACACTTTTGCCCATATATTATGCAAACAGTGGGGGTAAAGAAGCCAATGTGGTATGGGGTATGGCCAGAGGGGGCAGGTCTGCTTGGCTTCTCAACAATGGTTACCAACTGGAGTGAGCCTACTCAATAGTTCTGCTGTTGTGAATTTTTAACCTTTTGCCCACTTTCCTTGCACAATGCTTTATCTGAGGGAGAGAAGCCAATGTGGAGAGGGGTTTGTCCAGTGGGGACAAGCCTGCCTGCCTGCCTCAACAATGGTGGAAAACTGTAGTGAGCATTCTCTAACTCTATGTTGCTGATGATATAAAGTGTTACGCTTTCATCGATATGATGCAAATTGCAAAAATAAAGATTAAAGGGGAAGTTTAGTGCAAATAAATATATTTTTAAGAAATTCTTATGACCTTAACCTGCATATTCAATATTTTGTCTGTGTATAAATAAATGCTTCAGAAACACTGACTTCTTGTTTGTTAGGCCCCTATAAAGACCGTCATGGTCTTGCCCTTGACCCAGCGCCTGGGTTGATTCAGTTTCTCAGTAGAGATCTGAGCATGTTTGACCCATCCAACAGCCAATCAGGTGACATTTCTGGGAAGATAAAGGACCATTACAGAATCTGAAATGTCATCTCTCTAATGTCAACAGCTGGTAACAGCAAGGCGTATAAACTCAACTGATTTTTCAAAATGAAAGAGAATATTTAGAATAACTTGGTTTGCATAATATAAACTAACAATTTTAAAAGTAATGATAATTTCCACTGAACTTTTAAAGACAGATTTTCTTTTTACATTTTTTACCCCTTTTTGTTGAGGTATGCAACAAAGAAGCATTGCCACTCCATTCTGGGCATGATTCCTCTTGTCTAATAATGAGGACCCCCTTTAAAAGGTGAACTAAACCTCAGCATGGACGACTCCACTCAGGGGCCTTTCCTTTTCCTGTGTTAGCTCATTTTCAGTTCTCTTTGTTCCCCAAATCTGAATTTTCCCTTGCCTGTTAGTACTTTTGCCTTCATTACATTTTCTGCACCTGTGTGATTTCCCCTCCCACCTTTTAACCCCTATGATGTAGGAATAAATTATATCATCAATATTTAAATTGCAGAAGTGTCTGGGTGGTGCAGAGAGATTCACTGATTAACACTTTCCTAGTAGCAGTGTTGTAGTGTGATGTATAAAGGTCTAGTCTAGTGTGTCTGGATCAGATAAAGTATGCCTTAACAACAGCTTCCAATCTACCAAATCCAAGCATAAATATATATATTGCAGGTGAAACATACAAAGACACAGGTATAGGGTTGCCACCTTTGTCTACAAGGCAAATGGCTGGTTATAATTTCTATAAGAAGCATGCAGGCTACATTGATTTCAGCATTTAAAGCAATGGCACTTAGTACAGTAGTATGTAGATTTCATACGTGTTCGGGTCTGAAACACTACATGCTGCAGTGCCATTGCTTTAAATACATGCTGTATGGCTACACTGAAATCAATATAGCCATGCTTCTTGTAGAAATTTGAAATCATCATGCTTCTTGTAGAAATTTGTCTTGTAGATTTCATACCTGTTTGGGTCTTAAAGGCTAATGTGGCCTTTGTCTTTACACTACTTCCACCAACATTCCCCTTTAAAATTCATTGCACAGAGCTGTGCCAAGATCAGGTTCCCCTTAATATGCTGAAGCTCTGCCCTCTTTTTGTTTTTATGAGGGTTACGCTACACTAATGCGCTTTTAAGCGTTATCCAATTGATGTGGCAACACTAGTGCACTACTGTGCGTGCAATCCAAATTTCTGGAGCGCTTGGATATGCTTTTTTTATTTAGAAAGGGTTATTTTGGGGTTTAGTGTCCCTTCTAAGATTAGAAGAAAAAAAGTTTTTTCTTCAGGTTAGGAAAGGTTTCTTAAAATAGTAAACTTTGTAACTGTCTTCCAGCAGATGTAGTAATGACAACTTCTTTGAATGATATTAAAACATATACAGGGTAGTAAATAAAAGTTCTTATCGTTTAAAATGGTGCTAATTTTGCTCCAACCAATCAGATCTTATTTAAGGCTGGATACACACGAAGGGACTATTTGTCCCGACCGAGCGCTCGCTACTGCTCCGCGCACCTGCAAGGAGACACAGCACCAGCCACCTTGGGAAGAGGCCAGGAGCCACGGCGCGCACACCGGTGAAGCAACACAGACGCTCTCACACACGGACCCCCGACCATGACGCGCATGTCCATGTGTGAACGCGTTGTGCGCAACAAAGCCAGTGATTGTGCGGCCATAACATTGCCCTCCCCCAAACGGGCAACCTCTGGGTGCCCTTAGACCTGGGGTTTTCTGGGTGCTTAGAGTAAAAGGTTCCCAAGAATTCTCTTCAGGACCCAAACCCCTCCATTTAACCAGGTATCTCAATTTCCCTGCCAAGACCTTTGCATCCAAAATGGTTTCTACTTCATATTCTTCACCATCTTCCATGATCACAGGAGGAGGAGGTAGGGGGCCAGCCAAGGAAGAGGAAGAACCCTTTGAAACTCTTTTAAAATGGGACACATGAAATACTGGATGAATCTTTAAGGACTTAAGAGGAAGATCCAATACAAAATCTACTGAGTTAATACATTTCTTGATCCGAAATGGTCCAATGAAACGAGGGCCTAACTTGGCCTAAGGCACTTTGAGCTTCAGATTTCGCGTAGACAGCCAGACCAGATCACCAACTAAAAAATTAGGAGAACTCTTCCTTGACTTATTGGCTGACCTACTGGCTTGTTCTTGACTGTGTAATAAAGGTTTTGAGCTCGGTGGTCTTTTATTTACGTGATTTTAACTGCGTCTGGAGATTTGGGATGGTGATTGTTGAGGGAATATCAGTAAGAAATGTTGGATTATACCTATAATTAGCATAGAATGGAGAGCATTTGATTGAAGAATGGATGGCATTATTATAGGAAAATTTGGCTAACGGTGACAGGGATATCCAATTGTCTTGTGAAGTAGAGGAAAAACATTGGAGATATTGTTCGAGTGTTTGATTAGTTCTTTCAGTCTGTCCATTAGACTGTGGATGGTAACCAGAAGAAAAGGAATTATGAATCTGTAATGCTTTACACAGCTCTCTCAAGAACTTGAGGTAAATTGAACACCTCTATCCGAAACAGTTCCCACAGAAACTCCATGCAGCCGCACAATGTCTCTGATGAACACTTCAGCCATTACTGCTGCCGATGGGATTCCCTTAAGTGGGATAAAATGAGCAATTTTGGTAAGTCTATCGGCCACCACAAAGATAGTATTAAATCCTTTGGACTTGGATAGTTCCAGGATAAAATCCATGCTAATTATTCCCCAGGAACAATTAGGAACAGGTAAAGGACATTATAGGCCGTATGGTCTCTGGACGTCTTATTCCTAGCACAAGCTCCACAAGACCAGATGAATCTTTTACAATCTTTAGTCATGGTAGGCCAGTAAATCATTCTACTAAGTAAATCAAGAGTCTTGTAAGCTCCGAAATGACCAGCCAAAAAATGACTATGGCAACATTGCAGCACTGAAGATCTAGCAGACTCAGGAACAAATATTTTGTCGTTGGCATAAATAAAACCATCAGAGGAAGGAGGAGAAAAGAGGAGTCATTTGTTGAGGCTTCCTTGATGACTTTAGCTAAATCTGTATGTAGCAACAGGAAATTCTGACTAGAAAGAATTGTATCGGGTGGATCAGAGGTAGTATCTTCAGAGATCTGCCTGGAAAGAGCGTCCCGGGGAGGAAAGTGATCTGGAAATTAGATCTAGTAAAGAAAAGTGCTCATCTGGCTTGGCGGGGTCTTAATCTTTTGGCTGTTTGTAGATATTTTAATCGATAAAGATAATAATTGGGTGACTGGCCCCCTACAGCGAATATCGCCATTCTTCTAAAGGAATAGAACTTTTTTCAAATTCACACTTCTCCATAAATCCTGAAACGAGAAAATGCTTTTTTAACTTAAATACGATGCTCTTTTAATTGGAAGAGAAGATTAGTATATCATCAAGATACACGGCTAAGAAATCATCTACAAAGTCACAAAAAATGTAATTCACAAAGTGTTGTAATGTTGTAGGAGCATTATATAGACCGAAAGGCATAACCAAATATTCAAAGTGCCCATATCTAGAACGAAAAGCCATCTTCCATTCATCTCCTTCTTTTATCCTTATTAAGTTGTAGACCCCTCTGAGGTCCAGTTTGCTAAAGATCTTTGCCAACCTCAATCTCTGAAACAATTTTGGAAAAAGACGAAGAGGTTACCTGTTTTTAACTGTAACATTATTAAGGACTCTATAGTCAATACAAGGGCGAAGCATTCCATCCTTCTTTTCCATAAAAAATATGCCGGCCCCTGCCAGGGAAGTAGAATGTCGAATGAAGCCTTTTTGTAAATTTTCTTCAATATAATCCTTGAGCACCTTTTGTTTTGGTTCAGAAAAGGGATAAATTCTGCCAAAAGGATTCTCTGTCCTGGTAATAACTCGACAGGGCAACCGTAGATGCGATGAGGAGGTAGTACATTAGCTGCCCTTTTATTGAAAACGTCAGAAAATTCTGCGTAAGCAAGCGGCAGAAGGACTTCAGGAGATTCATCTCTAATCGCCATCACAGAAGGGACAAGACAGTATTGTTGACAAAACTGAGAAGGAAACGATACTTCCCCTGAAAACCAATTTATTAATATGTATATGTATTTAGTTATATGCAAGGGTTTTGTGTTTTATGTGTGCCTTTATATTTTACATTACTCTGTTTCTACTTACACTTTCAATAGTACTAAAATATAATATACAGCAATTACAACATTAATGCATAATGTTCTAGTAACTAAATTCTTGGAAATAAAGTAGACATCTGGTAAGCAAAGGAAACACTTCCTTTTGGCAGAGATATCTAATTAAAATCTGAATCAGAATAAAAAGCAGTTAGAGTTGGTTCTAGAGCCAAAAAATATATTCAGAAATAGTTTTTACAGAGATGAACCTGTGCTTGGGTTTATTTGAAGAATATTACATCAAGTCATGTTAAATGTAAAGAATCTTGATCTAATATATCATAAACCAATAATAGCTATAACCAAGTTCTTGACAGAATGGAAAATGTTTCATTCACTTTATCCTCCCCGTGTTTGGTGATGTATTTTTATTTATTGAATAATTTAAAATCTTTTAAGATATTCCATATAGGTTTAATGGACGTATTACCTTTAAAAAGGGGAGGAAGAACAGGTTAGAGTTATGCTCTTGACAAAGTTCATTAGTCATTAGTATTATTGATTATTTTGCTGCACCTCTTATATTTTCAATAATTTTATTGAGCCCTAATATCTGAAGGTCATTTATAGAACCTTGATAGTCAAGAAAGTGAAGCCTCAGATGTCAGTGTCCTATTTTTATTCTTGTATATTTTTACTAATCGAGGGCATAGCTAGGATTTGAAAAAATCTGGGGTACTCCCGGGCAGCACATGTGCTTCACAAAATTATTAACCCACATCCCTTTCCCCTCACTAATTAAGCCACACCCATTAGGCACTTGACAAATACATAAAGAGAAAGAAAAGAAATATAAAGGGAAACAGATATATACATACTACATAATAATAAAAAAAAACAGACAGATAGAAAGGTCGATAGATATATATGCCCACACAGAATGGTAAATACAAGTGCCCCAAACACAGACTGTTAAATATAATTGCCTGGAATACAGACTTGAAATTTTACCGGTTTTAACTAAATTGAATTATGCTGCGATGCTCAGAATAAGCAGTGTTTCTTGGCTATAAGTCAGCGTAAGATGTTTTTTTTAGGGTGGAGTTCTCTATAAAAGTGGCATCACTTTAAATTAAGGTAACAGGCCATGCAAAATGTAATTGTGTGTACAGCATAAGGGTGCAACTGAGACACCTTATTTTTGGAGCAAAGTTCATGCAATTTTTATTAATTAGTCAAAGTCAAAGAAAATGTTACAGACTATAAAGGCTATATTACAACTTTCACATAAAAGATATTCATGCAATGGCTTTATACAGACAAAGTGTATCCGTCTCACAGTGTAGATTTGTGTTTTCAGTGGTGGCGATATGTTAAAACATTTACAGGGAGATTCAATAAAAGTTCTTGGTGCTAATTTTGCCTCAACCAATCAGATCTTATTTAACATTTGAAAGATAACATCTGATTGGTTGGGGCAAAATTAGCACCATTTTTAACGATAAGAGCTTTTATTGAATCTCCCTGTTAAAGTCACGTGCTCTGGATCTCTGGCAAAGTGCCCAGAATGTTTAGCTGCACACTTACTAAACTAAAGGGGGATGAAATATCGCCCACAAGCATCCGAAAATGAGTTGAACCAACACTTCTGGATGTAATATCAGGTTTTACTTTGTGGGGCCTGCACTGTTTTATATTATTATGACAAAGGCATACGATGCAAAACCTCCAACGTTCATTTTTGCGATACTTTGTAGCAGTACCTTCCGGTATTTTCCGCTAATTGCTGCATTGCAAGAAAACGCATGAAAGAGGAGCGCGGGGCATTAGTTTACATCTTCCTATAAGTGCTTCAAACAGATCTGGTCCATCATTTTAATCACTGGCACTATTGCACTGTGACGCACTTGTCACACCATGCGTAGCACACTTTCTCCCCTCCTGGCTTGGCCTTCTTCACTCCCATAATAGGTTTCTGCTAAGTCTTCTGTCAGTGGGAACAAGATCTGCAATCAGAGGAAGGGTGGTTGTCGGACTTTTAAAGAATGGGCACTATGGCCACCTGTGACAGTGGCCAGTTGAAGTAACATTTGTTGCCATTTAAAGTGATCTGTAATGTTCTAGTAATGATATGACCAAACCATGCCTTTGCCTACCCTGCTCTTGTAACTAAGACTGCACTTTGTATAGGTAATTTGCCTAATCAGTGTGTATGATTGCCACCTATAGTCTAATTATCTAAAAAGTGCAGAGTGCAGTCTACTTAATTTAGCAGGGTACAACAGGGAGCATTTGGTCATGTACAATCCCTCTGTTTATTAATATTCCCAGTTTGATGTTCCAATATAATTGATTTCTCAGTCTTCTACAATATTCCCATGGCATTCCCTGTTTGCTATCCCAGTCTCATGACATTTCCCTTTTGTTGTACCAAGTCTCATGAAATTCCCAGTTTGCTGTGTCAGTCTCATGACATTCCACTTTTGCTGTACCAGTCCCAAGGAATTCCCAGTTTGCTATGTCAGTCACATGACATTCCTCTTTTGCTGTACCAGTCCCACAAAATTCTCAGTTTGCTGTCTCATGACGTTGCCAGCTCATAAATCAAAAAAGAGAAATGTGATCTCTCTCAATAATAATAACCAATTGTAAGAAGAGTCTTATTGGTTATCACATCTTACGTAATATAAATTTTAATTATATACATTAAAAAAAGACACACATAATAGAAATAGTAAAACTCGCAAAATCATAATCTGCTGTACAGGGAAAATAAAGTGTCAACTTGTACCAGTCAAACAGCTTTTCTCTATCCATTTATCAGTCCCTGTGGGCACACACTGTCAGATCCTTCCTACTGACTGACCATTCGGCACTTTAGACAGGTCGTCCAAGAGGAAGGAATTTCGGGCGTGGTAAAAGTAGCCATGGCTGACAGGTTTTTCAGACATGTCTGATTGTGAGTTCGTCCAATTCTGACAAATGAATGGTCAGTTGTGTATGAAAAACCGTGGCATTATTTCTGCAAACTATCAGTCGATCAGGCCAAAATATTGCATGGTGTGTTCCCAGCTTAAGTCTCTTTCTCTGTGCACTCCTTTTTGTCTGCCTCTCTCTTCCCTATCTCTATATCAGTCTTTCAGTCTATATCATCCCTTTCTCTATGTCTCTCTTAACCTCTATCTATCCATCTATCACTATCTGTGTGTCCCGCTCTGTGTGTCTGTCTCTTTATATATATGTTTTTATGCCTATCAATCTTTATTTCTGTATGTATGTCTCTATTTCTTTATAACTTTTGTCTCTATAGCTCTCTATCTGTGTGTGTCTCATCTGTCTATCCATCTTTATGTATCTAATGGGTGGGCTTAATGGGCTTAATTGGTGTTGGGAAAGGAACGTGGGCAAAATTTTCCATGCTGTGAATAGCGCACCACATTTATAGGGCAAGTATGGAGAGCTGTTATCGGCTTTTTCCATCTTAAAGTCAAGTTAACCCATGTACCATGGGTTAACGTGACTTTAAGACATAACTTTTGGCAGTTGTAGTGGTACGCAAAAAGTGTGTCTCGCAACCGCTGCAAGCAATCTATATCTACCGAGCCAATAACAGCTCTAACTTTTATGCCAGCAGATAGCGGGTGTTAAAGTTTTGGAATGGGAAAACCCCATTGGCTATGCCCCCGAAAGCCGTTATCGGCTCAGTGCATTGCCTAGAGGAGACAATATAGAGCGATACTGTACATAACCCTATTCCTTAGGTTCCTTAGGATCCTTTCAGACCCTTGAAATAACCTTGCTTGTTCATCCGTAATTCTACACTGTTTAAACACACGGAGACATATGCATGATATTCCTGTCAACAGACCTGACGATCGATTGACTGGTTGGTAGTTTGTTGGATGGGAATTAAAGTGCCCATAATGGTATTTAGTTTAATTAACGGACTGTTTTTTGCTAAAAAAGTTGTGATCGGCTATGAAATTAGATTTAACATTTAAGCCTGGTCAATCAAAATATTTAAAACAATTAAACTTTAAAAAATAATTGTTTCTTTTATTAAAATAGTACTTTCCCTATGTTTTTATTGTCCTTGCTGTCTTTTTTTACTTTGCAAAAGAACACCTGCTTAGCTGCAATTCCTAGACATGAGTGCCATCTTGTGGATAATATTGCAACTGTAACTGTACATAAATAAATTGAGAACTGCATATAATTAATCAAATCTACTTTCCTTGATAATGAGCTTGTATAGGGAACAGATCTCATTAAAGTTAGTTGAATTAATAATCATAAAAACTTTTTTAACATATACTAAGTCCAAAAAATTATAGAGTAATAAAACAATAAACAAACACATAATATATGAAGATGAAAGGATTTTTGTGGGAGGGGGTAGACTGATTTCATGTGGTCAGAGGCTGTGATCCATTTACCTTATCCAAACAGTTGAAACTAATGAGTATAATATTATGGAAAAGGCTAAACCATGTTTTAGGGGATTAATTGTTAAAAAACATTGACTGGAATCATCCACCTGAATTACCAAGGAGATTCCATCATTCTCTAGTATTAAAGGACATTTCAGTGGCACAATAGCAATACATTAATAAATAGACATATTTTTAGAGGTAAAATCAAATTCTATCAGCAAGGAAAAGCTTTTATTTTGCTGGGTAGTTGTTCCACTTATTGTATTTATTAACCTCTAAAATATGCAGGAAATAACCAAAGCTTATAGTTTTTGCTTGCCACTCATTTGACCTACCTCTTTTCAAACACTCAGCTCTCTTCTTTCCATTTTAGGCAGCCCAAAATGATTGTGCCTACTAGCTTAGCTACAAATCTTAGGACCCAGATGTGGAATTTGGACCTGCACCCCCTACCCTCCACTTTGTGAGCTAAAATACCAAAAAATAGTGAGGGGGAATGAGCCCCCTCTCCCCTTTTTTTAAATGTAATTTCCATTGGCTTCCTTGTATCTGTGGGAAAGTTTGGTATAAAAATTCAACACCACCCCCCCCCCCCCCCCCCGAATCTAGATACTAGATTACACCTGAAACTTGTTCTTCTGTAGCCCCAACTCATTTTATCTGCCAATGGACAATGGACTTTTTCCAAGCTTCATTTTTAATTATACCAATCTCACAATAGTCACATTACATCACTGGTAAAACCATAAAGTTCCAATTATTCACATTAAATTACAGATTTTTGCAGGATGTCACAATTATGCTTTGATCTAAGGACATTGGCAGTACTGTTTAAACTGTTTCATATAAGCTTGACTTTGTTTCTATTTTGTTGGAAAAGCAATATGTTCCTTCTAATGATGCTAGCAGGCAATATAAAAAGTGATATTTTTGTCACATTATACATAACAGTTATGTATTTTTCACACATTGTATAGCAAAATCTGTTATCATTATCTCACCTTTGCATCACATTTTTATGTTGTTAATCCTGTAGTGACATTTTGCATGCCACGTTTGATTCAGGATTTGCCTAAGTCAGTACCACTTCTCTTGCACGTAAAGTATGGAACTTGGAAAACTGTCATATGCAGCTTTGAAGGATCTGCCTTATCATGAAATTTAATATTAGATTTGGAATGTTTAAAACACTTTGAGGTTTAAAAATTTATAGTCCACTGGTTTCTTTTTTATGACGCGTAATTATAGTATATCATGTTAAAGAAAAGCTTTATAATGCTTTATATTTGGGATTGTTTTGTTTTTTTAAACACACAATAGCAAAAATAAATAAATAAATAGGGAGCAACTGTAACTATCATGTACATGATCACATATAGTAAGGGCCTGATTTGGCTGAGAGTAACCTTGAGCAAGTTGGCCCAGTTGCTTTGCAGATTTATTGGCATGTTTGAAAAGCTCTTTTGGGTGAACAATTCATTTCTTTTGACCTTTTTTTACTAGGGTGTTATTTTTTTCTTTGCTTGGATCCACAACATAGGGGATTTTGGCTGATTGCAAGGCTGTAGATAGGACAGTTTTATTGATTAATATTGTTTTATGCTTGGGTGATTGGAGCAGTTATCAGAGCCTTGCTGACCTGTGCTGGATCTTCATTTGAATCTTAGCCATGTCCCATAGGTCTTTAAGTTTTATATAATGTGTCATTATTTATTTAAATATATGGGTAAATATTGCAAACCATAATCTGCAAAGCTGTAATACTCTATATGTTAATCCACAGAATACATATTTA
Source organism: Hymenochirus boettgeri (assembly GCA_019447015.1). Lineage (NCBI taxonomy): Eukaryota > Metazoa > Chordata > Amphibia > Anura > Pipidae > Hymenochirus > Hymenochirus boettgeri. The sequence goes on from CM033471.1 coordinate 63,497,587, forward strand.
AAGGGTATGTCCACCCTTAAAAATTGTTTTAATATAGTATTCCCCCTGTCCCCCCAGCCCCCACCGCTATGTTTTTATTCTTAGAAAGTGCCCCAAACTCTACTTACCTCCCCTCTTTCCCTCGCCGCGCTGCCGGGTGAGCGGCAGCCAATCACGGGCGCGGCTGCCAGTCATTCAGTGCAGTGGAGGAAAGAGGGGAGGTAAGTAATGTTCGGGGCACTTTCTAAAAATAAAAATGTACCGGTTGGGGCTGGGGTGACAGGGGGAATACTAAATCTAAAGGGATTTATGCTAGGGGGAGGGAATCCTGAGAGGGAGGGAGGGGGACGGAGGGGGAGAAGGGCTGCAGTACGCATGCCAAACTTCTCCCGTGGAGACAGGTAGGAGGAAGAGTCCTATATGGACTCTGCTATTCTCAGTGGTGGGCAGTTTTTGGGACTTTGGTGGGGGGGACTACAGGAGAACCATATGGAACTGGGATGTGAGGTAAGGATTAAACTACACTACATTATGGGGTCAGTAGTTGGGGGGGATTATAGTTTTGGGGGTGGACATTCCCTTTAAAATACATTTGAAAACATATATTCATGTTTGGATAGTGTTGTTGGATGAGAGAAATAATTTAAACAGGTTTCTCATTAAGTTGAAAGATTTTGAGTTTTTCATGTAAAAGCTTGTCCCACTGAAAAATATTTTTGATCCTTTACATTACTCACCTTTAACTCGGTGAATTGATGAGATTCTAACTACTTAGTTAATTATCATTGTACGTGAACAGCCAGTGTCCACTTCTCCTAAGTAGGAGTCTATACATTAAAACAGATTGAGCATTACTGTATTGAATCTGTTTGCATGAACCTCAAAGTCAGCAAATATAAACTATGTAATATTTGGGGGAAGTCCCATTCCAGTGGCAGACTGTGTCTTTACAGTGTTGGAGCAAAACTTTGTGAGTCTGCTCCAAAGCACCAGGCCACCAAGCCTAAATTATCCTGTATGGGCTTGTGTGTTTTTTTTTTCTCGGGTAGAGGGCTATTATTTTTAAAAGTTTAATGTAAACTGGAAAAAAAAAATCATAGAGCATTCTGACTGAGAGACAAGTTATACTGAAGAAAATACATGAAAGCATCTTTTTTATGGCCTTACTGACATTAATGAATAATGCTTTTGATATAGGGAATGTGTAGATGTTCTGTATTTTATGCAATACCTGATCACTCTGCACTGGCACAACTACAGTAAAGTTTCAAAAATATCGTATGATGTTTTCTTCATATTTTAAGTTAATATTAATAGTGTGCATATGGTGTAAGAAGAGTATATGGGTAACAAGCCAAGAAGACTTTGATGTCAAGACTGAACTTTGTTTTAAACTCTTGCCATCAACACTAAAATCAATATCCGCTTTCAAGTTGACTTCAAAGTCCAGCTGTGTTGTTGCGCATACTTTCAAATGCCTTGGTCCAATGATATATTATCCTATTTCTTGACACCAAAGTAGTACAGAGCATTCTCAGTAACACTTTCAATTTATTTTAATCTAATGCTTTCATTTTTTCTTAAAGTAAATTTCCCAATTAAAGGAGAACTATGGTCTTAAAACAAGTTAAGTTAAAACAGAAGATGCTGCCTTTACCTTCAAAATGAGTCCTTTGTCAGCCTACTGTATTACAAAATATGGTGGTTAAACTAACAAGAAAGAAATAAGAGCCTATTAGCCCTTTATTAAATGCTAATTAAATCTAAGAATTATAACTTAAATGAAAATGGTCTGGTCACTTATCATTGTGTGTCATCCTCAGGCTAGATACAATACAGTACAAGTTTACGCCTCAGACACTGAAGCACAGATGCCATTGGCTGTTCCTCCTGTTGTAATTTTCCCTGCCATAACACATTAAGTATATATGCCTAAAAAATGAATAATAGCCCCTTCACATATACACATACTTATACCTAGCTATACCTACAGTAGAAGCAGCACATTAATTTTTTTAAAGGGCAGTTCCACCTCCAAAACTATAATCCCCCTAACTACTGCCCCACCATGTAGTGTATTATCCTTACCTAACATCCCAGCTCCATAGGGCTTCCTGTAGTCCCCCCCAAAGTCCCAAAAACTGCCCACCAGGAGGCTACAGAGTCCATAAGGACTCTGCCTCCTACCTGGCCTCCGGGAAAGTTTGGCATGCGTACTGCAGCCCTTCTCCCCCTCCCATCCCCTCCCTCTCCCTCCCTCTCCATTCCCTCCCCCTACGTTAATCCCATTTAATATAGCCTTCCTCCTGGTCCCCCAGCCCCAACCGCATAATTTTTATTTAAGAGCTCCCCAAACTCTTACTTACCTCTCCTCTTTCCTCCGCCGAAGTGAGCTGCCGGCAGCCGCGTCCGTGATTGGCTGCCGCTCAGCCAATCACAGACGCGGCTGCCGGTCCCGCCCCTCTGCTTGCATTTCTCGCAAGCAGAGGGCCGAGCGCGGCGGAGGAAAAGAGGAGGTAAGTAAGAGTTTGGGGAGCTTTCTTAAAAATAAAATTATGCGGTTGGCTGGGGGGACCAGGAGGAAGGCTATATTAAAAATGTGATTTTAGGGTGGACATAACCTTTAACTCACAAGAGAAAATAGGTTTTAAAATCGCAAACCATCAGCAAGGACACTATTGATGTTATTACATGTCTATGACACATTTTAGCATGGACCACTTATAGGCCTATATTGGGATACTGAGCACAATACGTTTATTAATCACAAGGCTGCACTCTAATTTACCAGAGAATATTGGCCCTTTTGGCCTGACCTATTGTTACGCATATTAAAAACACAATTGTCTTTGACTTTACAGAAGGAAACTCCTATTTTTTGAGTTTGACATTCTGTAGAATGTAAATACTGAATTTTAACATGGAACTACTGAGATTATGTCTGTTGAAATTTGGTTTTGACGTCGAGCTTCTTTCAAAACGTTTGGACGTTGAAATTCTGAATCAAAATGATGTCCTATTCAGTGCACCAGCTGGCAGAACAAACCCGCCAGGTTTGTTCATCTCTATTTACCAGCTTGTCTGATCATTCTGAATCGCCACTTTGAGGGAAAATCAGTGAAGAATAATTAGTCAGCTGGTAAAACTATTTTGTAATGAAAGCTCGAGTCCAGTAGGCCTTACATTTTTTGCTTTCTTTTGTTGTAAAATTGTTACATAGTTACATAGTAATTGAGGTTGAATAAAGACATACGTCAAAGAAAGGCTGATCTGTCTTTTTTGAATCTCTTGAAATGTCTTTTATCTAGCTATAGAAAAGTTTAGATATTTTTAGAGAGAGCATTCAGTGAGCAATGGGCTAAATTCCACTAAAATGTACTGCAAATCAAAATGTGATATTTTCTCTCGCATTATGCTGAATATTACCCGACTGTTGTCATACTTTATTAGCATTAATAAAATAGAAAGGATTATCTATTTAGATAGTTACAGGGTTATTCAGTAGTGCTTATCGTTAAAATGGTGCTACTTTTGTCCCAACCAGTCAGTATCTTATTTAACATTTGAAATCTAACATGTGGCTGGGGCAAAATTAGCACCTTTTATCGATAAGAACTTTTTTGAATCTCCCTGCATTTGTTTTAACCACTCACTGTGGTGCACATTCATGTAACAATAAAAGGTCTGTGCAGAATTCTTGCATAATCTTATATTTTTTAAATGTCTTCATAGCATTGTGCTCCATTACCCAAATATGCCAAATAAAGAAAAGTAATCACATTCACTCAACGTACAGTTATCAGTTAATAGAAGGGGCACACTTCCGCTGCCAGGGGGCGCAAACACAGCGATAAGCTCAGCTGTTTCAGCACTGTGGGTTGCCTCAAAATCTGTACCGGGGCCACTTCTATTTAATCTGTTTATAAATGACTTAGAAGTGGGTATGAGAGCAAGATCTCCGGTTTACTCATGAGTCACACTATGCAGAGCTTTAGAAAACTCATTTGGAATGATGTTTTATAATTCTGTATAAAGGGTAATTTCCAAAATGGAAAAAGTTCAGAGAAGGGCAAGCCTATTCTAACTCATTAGTTCTGCTGTTGTGAAGTGTTTAATCTTTGCCCACTTTCCTTGCACAATGGTGGCAAACTGCAGTGAACCTTCTCTATCTTAAAGGACAACAATATAAAAAAAAAAAATCACCCTGTTACATGTCACACTTCCAGCACTGAAATCACTTACATTTACAACCGTGCTGCCCTCCCTTAGATATCACACAGCAAAGATGAGTGATAAAAGCCCGCCTCCTATATGGCCCAGGGCCATGGTTACATAACACTTGTCATGGCTGGGGGAATCTCTGTTACAACCTCTCTTCTCCTCCTCTGACAGTTAAACAAACATGAAATGTCCTGTTGCTAGGATACAGCCTACATAATCAAGCTGATCAAGGTTAGATGGAGGAGTGTTTTCTCGCATTCTAGCTTTGAATGACAGAGGCAGACGGAATGTTTATGCCCCCTTCACAGCATGGCTAATTGAAGGCAGAGAAAGGCTCAAAATCAGGAAAAAAATGTATGAGGAGGGCTGCAAACCTTTACTCTTCTTAAAGCAATTACAAAAATGCATTGAGGCAATACAGTCATCCTTTAATCTTAATGATTCTGCTGCTGAAGCGTTACACTTTTGCCCATATATTATGCAAACAGTGGGGGTAAAGAAGCCAAGTGGTATGGGGTATGGCCAGAGGGGCAGGTCTGCTTGGCTTCTCACAATGGTTACCAACTGGAGTGAGCCTACTCAAAGTTCTGCTGTGTGAATTTTTAACCTTTTGCCCACTTTCCTTGCACAATGCTTTATCTGAGGAGAGAAGCCAATGTGGAGGAGGTTTGTCCAGTGGGGACAAGCCTGCCTGCCTGCCTCAACAATGGTGGAAAACTGTAGTGAGCATTCTCTAACTCTAGTTGCTGATGATATAAAGTGTTACGCTTTCATCGATATGATGCAAATTGCAAAAATAAAGATTAAAGGGGAAGTTTAGTGCAAATATATATTTTTAAGAAATTCTTATGACCTTAACCGCATATTCAATATTTTGTCTGTGTATAAATAAATGCTTCAGAAAACACTGACTTCTTGTTTGTAGGCCCCTTAAAACCGTCATGGTCTTGCCCTTGACCCAGCGCCTGGGTTGATTCAGTTCTCAGTAGAGATCTGAGCATGTTTGACCCATCCAACAGCCAATCAGGTGACATTTCTGGAAATAAAGGACCATTACAGAATCTGAAATGTCATCTCTCTAATGTCAACAGCTGTACACAGCAAGGCGTATAAACTCAACTGATTTTTCAAAATGAAAGAGAATATTTGGAATAACTTGGTTTGCATAATTAAAACTACAATTTTAAAAGTAATGATAATTTCCACTGAACTTTTAAAGACAGATTTTCTTTTTACATTTTTATACCCCTTTTTGTGAGGTATGCAACAAAGAGCATTGCCACTCCATTCTGGGCATGATTCCCTTGTCTAATAATGAGGACCCCCTTTAAAAGGTGAACTAAACCCTGCACATGGACGACTCCACTCAGGGCCTTTCCTTTTCCTGTGTTAGCTATTTTCAGTTCTCTTTGTTCCCCAAATCTGAATTTTCCCTTGCCTGTTAGTACTTTGCCTTCATTACATTTTCTGCACCTGTTGATTTCCCCTCCCACCTTTTAACCCCTATGATGTAGGAATAAATATATCATCAATATTAAATTGCAGAAGTGTCTGGGTGGTGCAGAGATTCACTGATTAACACTTTCCAGTAGCAGTGTTGTAGTGTGATGTTAAAGGTCTAGTCTAGTGGTGTCTGGATCAGATAAAGTATGCCTTAACAACAGCTTCCAATCTACCAATCCAAGCATAAATATATATATGCAGGTGAAACATACAAGACACAGGTATAGGGTTGCCACCTTTGTCTACAAGGCAAATGGCTGGTTATAATTTCTATAAGAAGCATGCAGGCTACATTGATTTCAGCATTTAAGCAATGGCACTTAGTTACAGTAGTATGTAGATTTCATACGTGTTCGGGTCTGAAACACTACATGCTGCAGTGCCATTGCTTTAAATACATGCTGTATGGCTACACTGAAATCAATATAGCCATGCTTCTTGTAGAAATTTGAAATCATCATGCTTCTTGTAGAAATTTGTCTTGTAGATTTCATACCTGTTTGGGTCTTAAAGCAATGTGGCCTTTGTTCTTTACACTACTTCCACCAACATTCCCCCTTTAAATTCATTGCACAGAGCTGTGCCAAGATCAGGTTCCCCTTAATATGCTGAGCTCTGCCCTCTTTTTGTTTTTATGAGGGTTACGCTACACTAATGCGCTTTTAAGCGTTTCCAATTGATGTGGCAACACTAGTCACTACTGTGCGTGCAATCCAAATTTTCTGGAGCGCTTGGATATGCTTTTTTTTTAGAAAGGGTTATTTTGGGTTTTAGTGTCCCTTCTAAGATTAGAAGAAAAAAGTTTTTTCTTCAGGTTAGGAAAGGTTTCTTAAAATATAAGTAACTTTGTAACTGTCTTCCAGCAGATGTAGTAATGACAACTTCTTTGAATGATATTAAAACATATACAGGGTAGTAAATAAAAGTTCTTATCGTTTAAAATGGTGCTATTTTGCTCCAACCAATCAGATCTTATTTAAGGCTGGATACACACGAAGGGACTATTTGTCCCGACCGAGCGCTCGCTACTGCTCCGCGCACTGCAAGGAGACACAGCACCAGCCACCTTGGGAAGAGGCCAGGAGCCACGGCGCCACACCGGTTGAAGCAACACAGACGCTCTCACACAACGACCCCCGACCATGACGCTCATGCTCAGGTGTGAACGCGTTGTGCGCAACAAAGCCAGTGATTGTGCGGCCATAACATTGCCCTCCCCCAAACGGGCAACCTCTGGGTGCCCTTAGACCTGGGGTTTCTGGGTGCTTAAGTAAAAGGTTCCCAAGAATTCTCTTCAGGACCCAAACCCCTCCATTTAACCAGGTATCTCAATTTCCCTGCCAAGACCTTTGCATCCAAAATGGTTTCTACTTCATATTCTTCACATCTTCCATGATCACAGGAGGAGGAGGTAGGGGGCCAGCCAAGGAAGAGGAAAACCCTTTGAAACTCTTTTAAAATGGGACACATGAAATACTGGATGAATCTTTAAGGACTTAAGAGGAAGATCCAATACAAAATCTACTGAGTTAATACATTTCTTGATCCGAAATGGTCCATGAAACGAGCCTAACTTGGCCTAAGGCACTTTGAGCTTCAGATTTCGCTAGACAGCCAGACCAGATCACCAACTAAAAATTGAGAGAACTCTTCCTTGACTTATTGGCGACCTACTGGCTTGTTCTTGACTGTGTAATAAAGGTTTTGAGCTCGGTGGTCTTTTATTTACGTGATTTTAACTGCGTCTGGAGATTTGGGATGGTGATTGTTGAGGGAATATCAGTAAGAAATGTTGGATATACCTATAATTAGCATAGAATGGAGAGCATTTGATTGAAGAATGGATGGCATTATTATAGGAAAATTTGGCTAAACGGTGACAGGGATATCCAATTGTCTTGTGAAGTAGAGGAAAAACATTGGAGATATGTTCGAGTGTTTGATTAGTTCTTTCAGTCTGTCCATTAGACTGTGGATGGTAACCAGAAAGAAGGAATTATGAATCTGTAATGCTTTACACAGCTCTCTCAAGAACTTGAGGTAAATTGAACACCTCTATCCGAAACAGTTCCCACAGAAACTCCATGCAGCCGCACTGTCTCTGATGAACACTTCAGCCATTACTGCTGCCGATGGGATTCCCTTAATGGGATAAATGAGCAATTGGTAAGTCTATCGGCCACCACAAAGATAGTATTAAATCCTTTGGACTTGGATAGTTCCAGGATAAAATCCATGCTAATTATTCCCCAGGAACAATTAGGAACAGGTAAAGGACATTATAGGCCGTATGGTCTCTGGACGTCTTATTCCTAGCACAAGCTCCACAAGACCAGATGAATCTTTTACAATCTTTAGTCATGGTAGGCCAGTAAATCATTCTACTAAGTAAATCAAGAGTCTTGTAAGCTCCGAAATGACCAGCCAAAAAATGACTATGGCAACATTGCAGCACTGAAGATCTAGCAGACTCAGAACAAATATTTTGTCGTTGGCATAAATAAAACCATCAGAGGAAGGAGGAGAAAAGAGGGTCATTTGTGGAGGCTTCCTTGATGACTTTAGCTAAATCTGTAGTAGCAACAGGAAATTCTGACTAGAAAGAATTGTATCGGGTGGATCAGAGGTAGTATCTTCAGAGATCTGCCTGGAAAGAGCGTCCCGGGGAGGAAAGTGATCTGGAAATTAGATCTAGTAAAGAAAGTGCTCATCTGGCTTGGCGGGGTCTTAATCTTTTGGCTGTTTGTAGATATTTTAATCGATAAAGATAATAATTGGGTGACTGGCCCCCTACACGAATATCGCCATTCTTCTAAAGGAATAGAACTTTTTTCAAATTCACACTTCTCCATAAATCCTGAAACGGAAAATGCTTTTTTTAACTTAAATACGATCTCTTTTAATTGGAAGAAGAGAATTAGTTATATCATCAAGATACACGGCTAAGAAATCTTCTACAAAGTCACAAAAAATGTAATTCACAAAGTGTTGTAATGTTGTAGGAGCATTATATAGACCGAAAGGCATAACCAAATATTCAAAGTGCCCATATCTAGAACGAAAAGCCATCTTCCATTCACTCCTCTTTTTATCCTTATTAAGTTGTAGACCCCTCTGAGGTCCAGTTTGCTAAAGATCTTTGCCACCTCAATCTCTGAAACAATTTGGAAAAAACGAAAGAGGTTACCTGTTTTTAACTGTAACATTATTAAGGACTCTATAGTCAATACAAGGGCGAAGCATTCCATCCTCTTTTCCATAAAAAATATGCCGGCCCCTGCCAGGGAAGTAGAATGTCGAATGAAGCCTTTTTGTAAATTTTCTTCAATATAATCCTTGAGCACCTTTTGTTTTGGTTCAGAAAAGGGATAAATTCTGCCAAAAGGATTCTCTGTCCTGGTAATAACTCGACAGGGCACCGTAGATGCGATGAGGAGGTAGTAACTTAGCTGCCCTTTTATTGAAACGTCAGAAAATTCTGCGTAAGCAAGCGGCAGAAGGACTTCGGAGATTCATCTCTAATCGCCATCACAGAAGGGACAAGACAGTATTGTTGACAAAACTGAGAAGGAAACGATACTTCCCCTAAAAAACCAATTATTATATGTATATGTATTTAGTTTATGCAAGGGTTTTGTGTTTTATGTGTGCCTTTATATTTTACATTACTCTGTTTCTACTTACACTTTCAATAGTACTAAATATAATATACAGCAATTACAACATTAATGCATAATGTTCTAGTAACTAAATTCTTGGAAATAAAGTAGACATCTGGTACAAGGAAACACTTCCTTTTGGCAGAGATATCTAATTAAAATCTGAATCAGAATAAAAGCAGTTAGGTTGGTTCTAGAGCCAAAAAATATATTCAGAAATAGTTTTTACAGAGATGAACCTGTGCTTGGGTTTATTTGAAGAATATACATCAAGTCATGTTAAATGTAAAGAATCTTGATCTAATATATCATAAACCAATAATAGCTATAACCAAGTTCTTGACAGAATGGAAAATGTTTCATTCACTTTATCCTCCCCGTGTTTGGTGATGTATTTTTATTTATTGAATAATTTAAATCTTTTAAGATATTCCAATAGGTTTAATGGACGTATTACCTTTAAAAAGGGGAGGAAAACAGGTTAGAGTTATGCCTTGACAAAGTTCATAGTCATTAGTATTATTGATTATTTTGCTGCACCTCTTATATTTTCAATAATTTTATTGAGCCCTAATATCTGAAGGTCATTTATAGAACCTTGATAGTCAAGAAAGTGAAGCCCAGATGTCAGTGTCCTATTTTTATTCTTGTATATTTTTACTAATCGAGGGCATAGCTAGGATTTGAAAAAATCTGGGGTACCTCCCGGGCAGCACATGTGCTTCACAAAATTTTAACCCACATCCCTTTCCCTCACTAATTAAGCCACACCCATTAGGCACTTGACAAATACATAAAGAGAGAAAAAGAAATATAAAGGAAACAGATATATACATACTACATAATAATAAAAAAAACAGACAGATAGAAAGGTCGATAGATATATATGCCCACACAGAATGGTAAATCAAGTGCCCCAAACACAGACTGTTAAATATAATTGCCTGGAATACAGACTTGAAATTTTACCGGTTTTAACTAAATTAATTATGCTGCGATGCTCAGAATACAGTGTTTCTTGGCTATAAGTCAGCTAAGATGTTTTTTTTAGGGTGGAGTTCTCTATAAAAGTGGCATCACTTTAAATTAAGGTAACAGGCCATGCAAATGTATTGTGTGTACAGCATAAGGGTGCAACTGAACACCTTATTTTTGGAGCAAAGTTCATGCAATTTTTATTATTAGTCAAAGTCAAAGAAAATGTTACAGACTATAAAGGCTATATTACAACTTTCACATAAAAGATATCATGCAATGGCTTTATACAGACAAAGTGTATCCGTCTCACAGTGTAGATTTGTGTTTTCAGTGGTGGCGTATGTTAAAACATTTACAGGGAGATTCAATAAAAGTTCTTGGTGCTAATTTTGCCTCAACCAATCAGATCTTATTTAACATTTGAAAGATAACATCTGATTGGTTGGGCAAAATTAGCACCATTTTTAACGATAAGAGCTTTTATTGAATCTCCCTGTTAAAGTCACGTGCTCTGGATCTCTGGCAAAGTGCCCAGAATGTTTAGCTGCACACTTACTAAACTAAAGGGGGATGAAATATCGCCCACAAGCATCCGAAAATGAGTTGAACCAACACTTCTGGATGTAATATCAGGTTTTACTTTGTGGGGCCTGCACTGTTTTATATTATTATGACAAAGGCATAGATGCAAAACCTCCAACGTTCATTTTTGCGATCTTGTAGCAGTACCTTCCGGTATTTTCCGCTAATTGCTGCATTGCAAGAAAACGCATGAAAGAGGAGCGCGGGGCATTAGTTTACATCTTCCTATAATGCTTCAAACAGATCTGGTCCATCATTTAATCACTGGCACTATTGCACTGTGACGCACTTGTCACACCATGCTAGCACACTTCTCCCCTCCTGGTTGGCCTTCTTCTCCCATAATAGGTTTCTGCTAAGTCTTCTGTCAGTGGGAACAAGATCTGCAATCAGAGGAAGGGTGGTTGTCGGACTTTTAAAGAATGGGCACTATGGCCACCTGTGACAGTGGCCAGTTGAAGTAACATTGTTGCCATTTAAAGTGATCTGTAATGTTCTAGTAATGATATGACCAAACCATGCCTTTGCCTACCCTGCTCTGTAACTAAGACTGCACTTTGTATAGGTATTTCCTAATCAGTGTGTATGATTGCCACCTATAGTCTAATTATCTAAAAAGTGCAGAGTGCAGTCTACTTAATTTAGCAGGGTACAACAGGGAGCATTTGGTCATGTACAATCCCTCTGTTTATAATATTCCCAGTTTGAGTTCCAATATAATTGATTTCTCAGTCTTCTACAATATTCCCATGGCATTCCCTGTTTGCTATCCCAGTCTCATGACATTTCCCTTTGTTGTACCAAGTCTCATGAAATTCCCAGTTTGCTGTGTCAGTCTCATGACATTCCACTTTTGCTGTACCAGTCCCAAGGAATTCCCAGTTTGCTATGTCAGTCACATGACATTCCTCTTTGCTGTACCAGTCCCACAAAATTCTCAGTTTGCTGTCTCATGACGTTGCCAGCTCTAAATCAAAAAAGAGAAATGTGATCTCTCTCAATAATAATAACCAATTGTAAGAAGATCTTATTGGTTATCACATCTTACGTAATATAAATTTTTATATATACACTTAAAAAAGACACACATAATAGAAATAGTAAAACTCGCAAAATCATAATCTGCTGTACAGGGAAAATAAGTGTCAACTTGTACCAGTCAAACAGCTTTTCTCTATCCATTTATCAGTCCCTGTGGGCACACACTGTCAGATCCTTCCTACTGACTGACCATTCGGCACTTTAGACAGGTCGTCCAAGAGGAAGGAATTTCGGGCGTGGTAAAAGTAGCCATGGCTGACAGGTTTTTCAGCATGTCTGATTGTGAGTTCGTCCAATTCTGACAAATGAATGGTCAGTTGTGTATGAAAAACCGTGGCATTATTTCTCGCAAACTATCAGTCGATCAGGCCAAAATATTGCATGGTGTGTTCCCAGCTTAAGTCTCTTTCTCTGTGCACTCCTTTTTGTCTGCCTCTCTCTTCCCTATCTCTATATCAGTCTTTCAGTCTATATCATCCCTTTCTCTAGTCTCTCTTAACCTCTATCTATCCATCTATCACTATCTGTGTGTCCCGCTCTGTGGGTCTGTCTCTTTAATAATGTTTTTATGCTATCAATCTTTATTTCTGTATGTATGTCTCTATTTCTTTATAACTTTTGTCTCTATAGCTCTCTATCTGTGTGTGTCTCATCTGTCTATCATCTTTATGTATCTAATGGGTGGGCTTAATGGGCTTAATTGTGTTGGAAAAGACGTGGGCAAAATTTTCCATGCTGTGAATAGCGCACCACATTTATAGGGCAAGTATGGAGAGCTGTTATCGGCTTTTTCCATCTTAAAGTCAAGTTAACCCTGTACCATGGGTTAACGTGACTTTAAGACACTAACTTTTGGCAGTTGTAGTGGTACGCAAAAAGTGTGTCTCGCAACCGCTGCAAGCAATCTATATCTACGAGCCAATAACAGCTCTAACTTTTATGCCAGCAGATAGCGGGTGTTAAATTTTGGAATGGGAAAACCATTGGCTATGCCCCCGAAAGCCGTTATCGGCTCAGTGCATTGCCTAGAGGAGACAATATAGAGCGATACTGTACATAACCCTATTCCTTAGGTTCCTTAGGATCCTTTCAGACCTTGAAATAACCTTGCTTGTTCATCCGTAATTCTACACTGTTTAAACACGGAGACATATGCATGATATCCTGTCAACAGACCTGACGATCGATTGACTGGTTGGTAGTTTGTTGGATGGGAATTAAAGTGCCATAATGGTATTTAGTTTAATTAACGACTGTTTTTTGCTAAAAAAGTTGTGATCGGCTATGAAATAGATTTAACATTTAAGCCTGGTCAATCAAAATATTTAAAACAATTAAACTTTAAAAAATAATTGTTTCTTTTATTAATAGTACTTTCCCTATGTTTTTATTGTCCTTGCTGTCTTTTTTTACTTGCAAAAGAACACCTGCTTGCTGCAATTCCTAGACATGAGTGCCATCTTGTGGATAATATTGCAACTGTAACTGCATAATAAATTAGAACTGCATATAATTAATCAATCTACTTTCCTTGATAATGAGCTTGTATAGGGAACAGATCTCATTAAAGTTAGTTGAATTATAATCATAAAAACTTTTTAACATATACTAAGTCCAAAAAATTATAGAGATAAAACATAAACAAACCCATAATATATGAAGATGAAAGGATTTTTGTGGGGAGGGGTAGACTGATTTCATGTGTCAGAGGCTGTGATCCATTACCTTATCCAAACAGTTGAAACTAATGAGTATAATATTATGGAAAAGGCTAAACCATGTTTTAGGGGATTAATTGTTAAAAACACTTGACTGGAATCATCCACCTGAATTACCAAGATTCCATCATTCTCTAGTATTAAGACTTCAGTGGCACAATAGCAATACATAATAAAAGACATATTTTTAGAGGTAAAATCAAATTCTATCAGCAAGGAAAAGCTTTTATTTTGCTGGGTAGTTGTTCCACTTATTATTTATTAACCTCTAAAATATGCAGGAAATAACCAAAGCTATAGTTTTTGCTTGCCACTCATTTGACCTACCTCTTTTCAAACACTCAGCTCTCTTCTTTCCATTTTAGGCAGCCCAAAATGATTGTGCCTACTAGCTTAGCTACAAATCTTAGGACCCAGATGTGGAATTTGGACCTGCACCCCCTACCCTCCACTTTGTGAGCTAAAATACCAAAAAATAGTGAGGGGGAATGAGCCCCCTCTCCCTTTTTTTAAATGTAATTTCCATTGGCTTCCTTGTATCTGTGGGAAAGTTGGTATAAAATTCAACACCACCCACCCCCCCCCCCCCCCCGAATCTAGTACTAGATTACACTGTAACTTGTTCTTCTGTAGCCCCAACTCATTTTATCTGCCAATGGACAATGGACTTTTTCCAAGCTTCATTTAATTATACCAATCTCACATAGTCACATTACATCACTGGTAAAACCATAAAGTTCCAATTATTCACATTAAATTACAGATTTTTGCAGATGTCACAATATGCTTTGATCTAAGGACATTGGCAGTACTGTTTAAACTGTTTCATATAAGCTTGACTTTGTTTCTATTTTGTTGGAAAAGCAATATGTTCCTTCTAATGATGCTAGCAGGCAATATAAAAAGTGATATTTTTGTCACATTATACATAACAGTTATGTATTTTCACACATTGTATAGCAAAATCTGTTATCATTCTCACCTTTGCATCACATTTTATGTTGTTAATCGGTAGTGACATTTTGCATGCCACTTTTGATTCAGGATTTGCCTAAGTCAGTACCACTTCTCTTGCACGTAAAGTATGGAACTTGGAAAACTGTCATATGCACTTTGAAGGATCTGCCTTATCATGAAATTTAATATTGATTTGGAATGTTTAAAACACTTTGAGGTTTAAAAATTTATAGTCCACTGGTTTCTTTTTTATGACGCGTAATTATAGTATATCATGTTAAAGAAAAGCTTTATAATGCTTATATTTGGGATTTTTTTTGTTTTTTAAACACACAATACAAAAATAAATAAATAAATAGGGAGCAACTGTAACTATCATGTACATGATCACATATAGTAAGGGCCTGATTTGCTGAGAGTAACCTTGAGCAAGTTGGCCCAGTTGCTTTGCAGATTTATTGGCATGTTTGAAAAGCTCTTTGGGTGAACAATTCATTTCTTTTGACCTTTTTTTTACTAGGGTGTTATTTTTTTCTTTGCTTGGATCCACAACATAGGGGATTTTGGCTGATTGCAAGGCTGTAGATAGGACAGTTTTATTGATTAATATTGTTTTATGCTGGGTGATTGGAGCAGTTATCAGAGCCTTGCTGACCTGTGCTGGATCTTCATTTGAATCTTAGCCATGTCCCTAGGTCTTTAAGTTTTATATAATGTGTCATTATTTATTTAAATATATGGGTAAATATTGCAAACCATAATCTGCAAAGCTGTAATACTCTATATGTTATCCACAGAACATATTTAAAGGGTATTCCACCCTTAAAAATTGTTTTAATATAGTATTCCCCCTGTCCCCCCAGCCCCCACCGCTATGTTTTTATTCTTAGAAAGTGCCCCAAACTCTACTACCCCCCTCTTTCCCTCGCCGCGCTGCCGGGTGAGCGGCAGCCAATCACGGGCGCGGCTGCCAGTCATTCAGTGCAGTGGAGGAAAGAGGGGAGGTAAGTAATGTTCGGGGCACTTTCTAAAATAAAAATGTACCGTTTGGGGCTGGGGTGACAGGGGGAATACTAAATCTAAAGGGATTTATTGCTAGGGGAGGGAATCCTGAGAGGGAGGGAGGGGGACGGAGGGGAAAGGCTGCAGTACGCATGCCAAACTTCTCCCGGAGGCCAGGTAGGAGGCAGATTCCTATATGGCTCTGCTATCCTCCTGGTGGGCAGTTTTGGGACTTTGTGGGGGGGGCTACAGGAGAACCATATGGAACTGGGATGGTGAGTAAGGATTAAACTACACTACATTATGGGGTCAGTAGTTGGGGGGATTATAGTTTTGGGGGTGGACATTCCCTTTAAAATACATTTGAAACATATATTCATGTTTGGATAGTGTTGTTGGATGAGAGAAATAATTTAAACAGGTTTCTCATTAAGTTGAAAGATTTTGAGTTTTTCATGTAAAGCTTGTCCCACTGAAAAATATTTTTGATCCTTACATTACTCACCTTTAACTCGGTGAATTGATGAGATTCTAACTACTTAGTTATTACATTGTACGTGAACAGCCAGTGTCCACTTCTCCTAAGTAGGAGTCTATACATTAAACAGATTGAGCATTACTGTATTGAATCTGTTTGCATGAACCTCAAAGTCAGCAAATATAAACTATGTAATATTTGGGGGAAGTCCCATTCCAGTGGCAGACTGTGTCTTTACAGTGTTGGAGACAAACTTTGTGAGTCTGCCTCCAAAGCCCGCCACCAAGCCTAAATTATCCTGTATGGGCTTGTGTGTTTTTTTCCTCGGGTAGAGGGCTATTATTTTTAAAAGTTTAATGTAAACTGGAAAAAAAAAATCATAGAGCATTCTGACTGAGAGACAAGTTATACTGAAGAAAATACATGAAGCATCTTTTTTATGGCCTTACTGACATAATGAATAATGCTTTTGATATAGGGAATGTGTAGATGTTCTGTATTTTATGCATACCTGATCACTCTGCACTGGCACAACTACAGTAAAGTTTCAAAAATATCGTATGATGTTTTCTTCATATTTTAAGTTAATATTAATAGTGTGCATATGGTGGTAAGAAGAGTTATGGGTACAAGCCAAGAAGACTTTGATGTCAAGACTGAACTTTGTTTTAAACTCTTGCCATCAACACTAAAATCAATATCCGCTTTCAAGTTGACTTCAAAGTCCAGCTGTGTTGTCGCATACTTTCAAATGCCTTGGTCCAATGATATATTATCCTATTTCTTGACACCAAAGTAGTACAGAGCATTCTCAGTAACACTTTCAATTTATTTTAATCTAATGCTTTCATTTTTTCTTAAAGTAAATTTCCCAATTAAGGAGAACTATGGTCTTAAAACAAGTTAAGTTAAAACAGAAGATGCTGCCTTTACCTCAAAATGAGTCCTTTGTCAGCCTACTGTATTACAAAATATGGTGGTTAACTAACAAGAAAGAAATAAGAGCCTATTAGCCTTTATTAAATGCTAATTAAATCTAAGAATTATAACTTAATGAAAATGGTCTGGTCACTTATCATTTTGTGTACATCCTCAGGCTAGATACAATACAGTACAAGTTTACGCCTCAGACACTGAAGCACAGATGCCATTGGCTGTTCCTCCTGTTGTAATTTTCCCTGCCCATAACACATTAAGTATATATGCCTAAAAAATGAATAATAGCCCCTTCACATATACACATAAACTTATACCTAGCTATACCTACAGTAGAAGCAGCACATTAATTTTTTTAAAGGGCATGTCCACCTCCAAAACTATAATCCCCCTAATACTACTGGCCCCACCATGTAGTGTAGTTTAATCCTTACCTAACATCCCAGCTCCATAGGGTTCTCCTGTAGTCCCCCCCCAAGTCCCAAAACTGCCCACCAGGAGGCTAGCAGAGTCCATATAGGACTCTGCCTCCTACCTGGCCTCCGGGAGAAGTTTGCATGCGTACTGCAGCCCTTCTCCCCCTCCCATCCCCTCCCTCTCCCTCCCTCTCCGATTCCCTCCCCCTAGCGTTATCCCATTTAATATAGCCTTCCTCCTGGTCCCCCAGCCCCAACCGCATAATTTTTATTTAAGAAAGCTCCCCAAACTCTTACTACCTCTCCTCTTTCCTCCGCGAAGTGAGCTGCCGGCAGCCGCGTCCGTGATTGGCTGCCGCTCACAATCACGACGCGGGCTGCCGGTCCCCGCCCTCTGCTTGCATTTCTCGCAAGCAGGGGCCAGGAGCGCGGCGGAGGAAAGAGGGGAGTAAGTAAGAGTTTGGGGAGCTTTCTTAAAAAAAAATTATGCGGTTGGGGCTGGGGGACCAGGAGGAAGGCTATATTAAAATGTGATTTAGGTGGACATAACCTTTAACTCACAAGAGAAAATAGGTTTTAAAATCGCAAACCATCAGCAAGGACACTATTGAAATGTTATTACATGCTATGACACATTTTGAGCATGGACCACTTATAGGCCTATATTGGATGACTGAGCATACGTTATATTACACAAGGCTGCACTCTAATTTACCAGAGAATATTGGCCCTTTTGGCCTGACCTATTGTTACGCATATTAAAAACACAATTGTCTTGACTTACAGAAGGAAACTCCTATTTTTGAGTTTGACATTCTGTAGAATGTAAATACTGAATTTTAACATGGAACTACTGAGATTATGTCTGTTGAAATTTGGTTTTGACGTCGAGCTTCTTTCAAAACGTTTGGACGTTGAAATTTGAATCAAAATGATGTCCTATTCAGTGCACCAGCTGGCAGAACAAACCCGCCAGGTTTGTTCATCTCTATTTACCAGCTTGTCTGATCATTCTGAATCGCCACTTTGAGGGAAAATCAGTGAAGAATAATTAGTCAGTGGTAAAACTATTTGTAATGAAAGCTCGAGTCCAGTAGGCCTTACATTTTTTGCTTTCTTTGTTGTAAAATTGTTACATAGTACATAGTAATTGAGGTTGAATAAAGACATACGTCCAACAGTTAGGCAGGAAATTAGATATTGCTAGATGGGTTGGACTGGAATGATATATCTTTATTTTACCTCAATACTATACTATACTAAGTCCAACTTATTCACTTTTTTTTTTAACCCTTCCTCACAGTTGATTAGGAGGAAGGCAAAATAAAAAACAGCAAAAAAAAAAGAGAGGGGGGGGAATTTTCCTGACTCAAACGGCATCGGAATATATTTCTCTGTCTTCTGGTCTATCTAATATCGTATTGTGGCTGTGTATATATCTTTCTGTTTGTCTATGTTTGTCTCTTTGGCTATCTGTTGCAGCTGGAATACACATGGCAGGGCTTTGAAAGGATGAGCAAAATAGATCTTTCATTCTCCAAAGATCAGGATAATAAACACCCACCCCTGAGAAATGTTCTCTATGCACAGGCACGAGCAAGGGAAATTTTGATCTTTCCGGAACGACCCTGAGGCCGACACAAATGTTGGCGGCCGAATGCTCGTTTGGGAAGATGCTATACACACTGCCGATTAAACCCCGATACCATCGGGCTTTATTGACTAGTGTGTTGTAACTAGCTTACTGTATTAAAGACCAGAGTGGTGTGGCTTAATTGGGCATGGATGGGCGATGGTCTAAGATTGTTGCCTTGCTATGTGCGCCCACATCGCCATTACCAAAGGGAGAGACCCTAAGATCCCCCTGACCCCACCCAAGCTGGTTTCATAAAGAAAAAGGTCTGATTACTGGAAAACATGATCTATTGCTTGTCTAGTTTGGTATAGATTAAATTGTCTTTTCCACCCTGTAACCTCTTACCTCTGTGTTTCAAAATGTTATTTAATAAAAGGCTTTTTATCTATAGAGATGGGAACACTATCTCTCACTCTTGCCAATCAATCTTCCAGTCCAGAGCCCCTTCAAAAAGAAATGACCACACAGTCTTTTTGTAAAAAGCATTATTGCTAGAAAACCAGTGGTGGGCAAAACTTGTAGCATGCGGGCCAGAGGTGGCACTCAATGCCGCTCTTGTGGGCAACATGAACAGCAGAGTGTCACCAGAAGCGAGAGAAAGACAGACTGGTTTGCTACCCTACTGCCAATCCAGAGCTTGAGAACGTGTGTGGGCTCTTTGTAGCAAGAGAGAACATCAGGAACATCGGTCTTCTTTCTCTCTTTTCGAGTCCGCTCTCGGCACCATCCAGCCACATAAGGAAGGGGAGTGCAGTAAGTGAGAAGAAACTGATGCAACATTGGCTTGCTTGTCTCTATTCTCTCGCATAGTTTTGCAGGGTAATATAAATGCCTTTATAATAACTACTGGCTGCCATCCACAAGTAACAAACCTCAGTATCCAGATTAAAGGGTATCTATAGTGAAAAAAAAAACACCACATTGCCCCTTTTGCACAAGTTAAATTCCAGTGTCCTCTGTGCATGCCATAATCCTTTCATCTGCAGTGGACTTTGTTAAACATGTGTCAGATCTGTGCAAGCATCCCCCCTTCACCCTACCGTTACCTTCGCCATGTCTCAACTCGGATAACGACAAGCAGCGTTAAAAGTTCAACATCAGAAAAACACTAATCCATCGGCCACTAGAAAGCAAAGCTGTCTGGAGACCGGAAGAAGGAAGGTGAACAGTACAGTTACATCTCTCCACTTGTGACCCATCATCAATCAGTAAGTGAAAGCATTAAGAAGGGCGGGTTCAATGCAGCTTATATCTACCATCAAGCACTCTCTCCCCCTGTTAATGCTCTTATCGTCTATGTTTATTACAGAGCAGGGAGGGGGGATCAGTCACAGGAAATTTTGGATTGACAGCCAAGGAGGAGTAAACAGAAGTGCAAATCACGTATTACTTTTAACTGGTGTTATCTCAGGACAGAGAGGGATCTGAAAAAGTGAAGACACTCTGAGGGTTGTGGGGAATTATGAACACATGAGAAAGAAAAGCAAAAAAAAAGTTATTTTCCCACTAGAGATGCACTTTTAATTAAACTTTTGGCACTATGCAATAAGTAAGTGGGTTTGGGTTGCAGTTTGGACACTTGGTCTCTAATGTGTACCTAAATCGAGAGATAGAGTGGATGTTAGAACATGGTTTTAGCCAGATGGCTCTTCTGGCCACAGGAAAAACTAGAAGTGGCTCTGGCTGACATATTTCAATTGGCCCCTAAGGCAAGTATGCAAAGATGCAACAATTTTCCACACTTCTATATTTTGGTGAAAGTCTTAGTCTTAGTATAGTTCGTTGTAGCCCCTACTTCACATGTCTCTAGTGTACGCAGATTAAAAACAAGGAAGCTGCCAGCCTGTCCCGTAGGATAGAAGCTGGACAATCATATAACAGAAAGGAAGACTCCAGATCTGCTACAGCAGATTAGGCCTCCAGAAATAGGAAGAGGTTTATAGGTGTTCACCCTTGTCGAGGGCATTAGCGCCATTCTGGGATTTGAACCATGTAAACCCCATGTGCTTTGTGTGTTTACTTAAAAGTTATAAAAGAGTGTGGCTGAGATACCAGAGACAAATAATGGGGGAAAAGTAACATTAGAAACTTTCAGGGTTATTCAAAATAAAAGTACTTATCATTAAAAATTTGCTAATTTTGCCCCAATCATGTTAGCTTTTCAATGTTAAATAGATCCGATATTGGGTTGGGCAAAAATTAGGACGGTAAGAAAATGTATAATGTATCCCAAACTGTCAACTGTACCATTTTGTTGTTTGATGCCCCCTAATTTCATTAGATATCCTATCTGAAACATCGTACATTTAGCATTCTGTAGCAGTTTACTGTAGCGGGAATGGTTGGTATGCTGTTGCTGTATGCAGTTTTGACAGTTGATATGTGGGAAAAAAGTCAAGTCCAATGGTCAGAGCAAACACACACCTCAGAGTAAGTGCATCTTACATGTATTTATTTAAAGACAAAAGGGCAGTCCACTATTTTAAAAACTTTTTACATATGCAGGACCCATCCCAACCGCTATAATTCATATTTAATATCGCTTCCAATCTCTACTTATTACCTCTTGTTCACAGGGCCTGTTAGCTGGGTCCCCTGCTCGCCCAGAAAATACAAGCAGGAGGACGAAACCAGCAGCTGCGGGTGTGATTGGCTGAGAGGCAGCCAATCACAGCCGAGCTGCCATCAGTGGAATGATGGTTTGGTAGTGTAAGTAGAGATTGGAAGCGCTTTACAGATGAATATAGCGACTGGGGTAGGGTGGGGATATGCCATGAAGGATATAGAAAAGGGGGGCTTTTTTATAGATGGAGGAAGCTCAGCACGGATGGATCAGAGCGGGGGGGGGGGGGGGAGAAGGGACTCCACTGTGCATGCTCGACCTTGCTATGAGGTTTAGCAGAAGAAACAGCACTGATGATTACTTGACAGCTTCTACATCTCAGTTCCATGAAAGGCATAACAAGAGAAACACAAGGAGCGGGAAAGGCTTTTTTTTATTGTACAGTATTGGTTTTAAAAATTTAGTTTGGGGGGTGGACATGCCCGTTAAGAGACGCCAAAGTACATTTTATTCGTATTAACATACACTTTACAACAGATAATTATTGCGAGTATTGCTCAGGTAGCTTTCTGCCAATGTCATTGGCTGGAAATACTGCAGGGGGAACAATCAGCTTTACAAAGTGTGTATCAGTGAGTTCCACATAAATTTGTGAATGAGGACAGTAAAAAGTGGGCGGTCAGGGAGGATTGGCATAACAGACAGTCCCCAAGTTAATACACCTACTCACAAACGGAGAAAAAAATAGAGGGGGCATAGGGCAAATTGACTGTACATCAGGGTCTGCAAGGAACGTACAGCCAGATGGTCTACCGGTGGTTGACTACTCACCACTGTTTTTAACGGGCCCAAAACTCTCCCTTACCCACCTTGTGCAGTACCAGAAGCAGGCACGTCTAAGAAAGCTGATACAAAGCTGGCCAGCGACACAAAAGCCTTTTTGAAAATGCTGCAAGATGGGCACTTCAAGGCAGCATTTGTGGAGACTCCTCTACTCGCTCCAGGAATAAGCAAAAACTAGCTTTTTCACCTTTGTCACACATGGCATCCCACTCTTTCATTGCGCGTATTGGGGCAATGGACTGTATATGGAGAGCTTATTTAATACAAACAACTACAACGGTATGTAGCATTATGAGCGAATCAAGATGTTTCAGTGACAGAAAAAGTAACTGCAGCTCGTCGTGAATTAGCCTAATTTAACTTTGTACGCTGATGTGTTCGACTTAAAATGTGTCTTTTGGAAATTAGGGCGCTAGTGCGTGTTTCATGAAAAGTAACACTATACAAGGTATGTGCATCCCTTTAGCATCAACAATTATGGCTAGTTGCCAGGTAATTCTGATCTCAGTAGGGGAGGACACTTTAAAGAGGGCATGTCACCACCAAAACTATAATCTCCCCCACTATGGCACCACTCTGTAGGTAGTAAAAATCCTACTTACATCCCATCTCCAAATGCTTCTCTGTGTCCACCAGTAGAATGCATCCATGTATATAGGACTACTGCCTCCTGTATCTCACTCTGGGAGAAGTTGGCATGCAACTGCAGCCCTTCTCCCCCTCCTCTCGCACTGCGTCTCCCTCCCACTGCGTAGATACTTTTCTGTATATTATAGGCCGTTCCCCCAGCCCAACCGATCATACTTACTTACCTCTTCCTTCGCATTCTGAGCAGCCGGAGCCGGTCCAACATTGGCTGCTCTCAGCCATCACCGACGTGGCTGCCGGTCCCGCCCGATTGACAGTTTCGGCAAGCAGAGGGCCGGGACTGGATGGTGGAGGTGAGAGGTGTAAGTGAGTAAAGAAGGGGGACTTGTCTATATAATTATATATGATATATTATATAAGATAATCATAGCGGTTTGGGCATGGGGGAACATGACTATAATATACAGAAAAGTTTGTATAAAGGGTTCAATATATGTGAAATTCCATTGCTCACCATCTCGTCTTATCACAACGTACCCAGGTGGTGAAGGACTAAGAGTTGGTTTGGGTGGAACCTAACCCAGTGAGAATTTTCAATGTCAATTTATTGATTTTCTCCTACTCAGCAGGTTCATAAAACCTCTGCCACTCCCATAAAAAGGCCTTTCGAAGATTCCATAAAATGAACCTTGCAGAGGCTAAATAATCAAGCTTGTAAATAGTTTGGCTCAGTCTTAGAGATGATCATTTTTAAGGGTTTCAATTATTTAAGGAAAACGATTTTGTGTATAAAGTTTATTTAAAAAAAAAAAACAGTAAACTGAAAAGTACTGGGAAAGGGTATATGAACTGTAATTCCTACTGCCATATTGTTTCTGTGAGAAGCCCAGCCCAATGAAAACTGATTCTGCCAGTTCTTCCTCCTGGCGTCAGCACTACTTTGAATACAAGAATTAGTCCAGGAATTACATGACAAATGAAAACGTTGGTGCTGCAAGCTCAATACAACAAAATGATATTGTGAGGTAGGAATATCATCCGATCTCCCATGACCCAGGTTACTTTCCATTTTTAAACATTTACAGGGTATGTCAATTAAAGTTCTGATCGTTGAAAATGGTTGCAATTTTGCTTAACCAATCAAGATCTATTTAATTTTTAAAGCTGTACATCTGATTCAGCGGGGCAAAATTAGCACCATTTTAAACATAAGAACTTTATTGAATAACCATGTAATTTTAGGAATATAGTATCTTTAATATTATATAAACTCAAAATTGTTATATTTATTTGAGATTTGACATCATATTTAGAAAGGAAACACTATTAGCTCTCTCAGGACACAACCAGTATGCCCACATACCCTTTTGAGAAAAGCCCAGCAGCATTCATGCTAAATTGGAAATTTCTATTAAAAAAAAAAAAACAGGCAATCAGTAGAAACGCGGTTCCATTGTTTAAGGGGAAGTGTGGCAAGCTTGGAAGGACAATTGAAACATGAAATGGACGCTCACGGTTATGACCACAGCAAATAGCCGTAAGTTTGATGAAATGAAACTGAATTTTCAAAAAATGAGACCAATATGATGAATACCTATGCATATTTGAACACTAAAACTTCCCGTTTAAGCATCCTACCCATGAATTGCAAAGAGGTAACAAAATACTTCTCCTACTTTCCCTGGTGTAGCACAATTCACCACTGTAACAGTAAAGATCACTGTGAACGCAGATTGTTGACAACAGACCCTGATACAACACACAGGAAGGTAGGAATTACTATTCTACCTCCCTGTAAATTATAGTCAACAGGCAGTACTGTATTCTGAATTACTAAATTTTCCTTTAAAGGAACACAAACCCATAAAAACAACAACATGTGCATCAGTTTACTATTATTCACAGGGAGGTTGAGAACGGCTTATCTCACCTCCTGTGAATCAATAGGGACCCGCCGGGTGGACCTGGAACTTTACCTTTGCCCGCTCCTCTCGCGCCGCTTCTTCACTGAACAGCTGTTCTCTCCCGATCTTTGTATTGGCGTTGCATGCGCCTAAGATAGGGCGCGCGAGTGGTCGGGACAGAGGGCTTTCAGTGTAGGAGTGACTGCGAGCGGAGCGGGGGGATATATAACAATTACAGCACTTGCCATCATTATTGTTCTGGTCACAATGCAATGCTACCTTGTATGTATGTATGTATGTATGTATTTTGATTTCTTACTATAGCGCTACAATTCCGCAGCACTTACATTATTTACCAATTCACATAAGGCCCTGCCCCGAAGAGCTTACAATCTAATCACTTTAGGAAATACAAATCTAATCCTTTTTACACATACAAAACTACAATAAGTCTTTAGATTGTGGGGGAAAACCGGAGTTCCCGGAGGGAACGAAACCCAACGCAAGAAGAGGGGAGAGAAATACAACTCCTTAATATACATCCCATTAGCAAGTCAGATCACTTTGCCTACTTTTTTGAACTTCTTTATCACTAATTCTACTAAATAGATTCTTTTTATTTAAGGCTGATATAGTACAAACTTATGGCCAGAAACCAACATATGGCAAAAAGGGATTTGGAAGAAACGATCCTATTGTTTAGTGATGGTTACATTGAAACAGGAAAAAACTACAGACAAGGTTCTTTTTATCTGATATTTACTATATATATTTATTTATTTATTTATTTTTTGCATTAAATAAAATTAATTCTGAAAATATGTTAAATGTAATAGCTCCTACAACAAAAGTCCACGGAATCTGATTAGCACCAGCTAAACAGCTGCTAAATGACATAATTGCCTGTCCTCACCATCCACTCAAACGTTTAATGCTAATTGTTCGCAGTTGTGCAGCTATCAGTAGTACACACCCCAAACAAGAAATACTAAGCAAATTAGGCCGTTGTATTTATTTATAATTATGTCCTTGAAAGTTGTTCAATAGCAGAGTCCAATTTTTATGGCTGAAAAATTAGACTAATTATTAATGAGTAAATGTCTCTAAGAGTGTGTTCTGGTGATGGAGACAATGTAGGTGGGTTACATCAAACAATAAACAACATTAGTTTAGATGCATAAAGCCATTAGAATTTAAACGGAAAAAACGATTTCTCAATAAAACATAAATGGGCCATAAAAATAAACTGTATATCGTATGGTGTGTTTTATCAGATGACACTATTGTGAGTTAAATATGTAATTCCTGCCCATAAAGATTCAATATAAAGGGTGGGATGACAATTTTCCAGTACAAAAACATGAATGTAGAAAAGGTTATGCTGATAATGTGAGGTCCATTCCGTATACAGCTATTGAATCATATATTGTGCTAATGTACAGGAGTGTAGGACTCCAATTTGGGTTTGGAAGGTGGGGGAAGGCAGTAAAAGGGTTGCAAAGATATGTAAAATGAAAAGATTTAGGATAGAAAATAAGTTCCAAACTACTGCTACTCCTTTAGCTAATCACTTGCTGGTAGGAAGAGAGGCTAACTACTTGATCTTATAATCTAGTCTCTGGGAAGGTGCAGTTAAATTGGATAAAGCAAGACTAAACATTTATATTAAAAGGAGAACTAAAGTCTCCAGACAAACATGTGTACAATTAGACAGAGCACATTCACAAACATACAACAAGGTGGCCATTGGGTGTGATGAAAACAAACCTGTGAGTACTAGGGGTCAGCTCCCCACAAACCACTTAGCTGGGTAAACCCCCAGCTAAGTGTCTGCGTACAGGCACATGCTCTGTAGTGCTCAACAGATCAAAAACAGGAAGTTGCAGCCTGTCACTGGAAGAAGCTGACAGCAATCACATTACAGCAAGAGATCCTCCCTCTCCCTGACACAGAGATTTCCGTTTTTTGTTTCAAACCACATTCAATGTTCCTGTCCGATATAATCCTTTACTTTTCATTAAAAAAAAAAAGTAACTTTGCAGAGTTGTTATAGATAGCATGGGATGTAAGAACGGAATACTAACATTTCAGCAAAAATAAAAAAATAAAAGTAAGTCTGGGGGAATAGAACCTGCAACCTTGTACATTATCTGTCTTGCTAAAAACAGAAGCTCTTACCTCTAGGGAACAGGTACAAACAGGGAGATTCAATAAAGTTCTTACGTTAAAATGGTGCTAATTTGGACACAACCAATCAGATGTTAGCTTTCAAATGTTAAATAAGATCTGATTGGTTGGTGACAAAATTAGCACCATTTTAAACGATAAGAAACCTTTTATTGAATAACTATGATTTATAGAACACTGGTACATGTAGATCTTTACTACATAATGGAAACAAAAAATAAAGGTAAATAGGTGGATTTGAACTTGCAACCTTCTGAAACGTTATGTTTCTATAACTGGCACATTCTACAAGGTGAGCCACAATGAGTAAGCTGAACACTTAGGTACATTAGGATCTTCATCTTTGATTGGGACATAATAGAAACAAAAAAAAAAGAGAAGACGGGGGTATTAGACTCGTGAATGTGTAATTTTAAACATGGTGCCTTACCCAATGCCGCCACCACTGAACAAGCTGAGTAATCACAAACATTGGAAGCTTTATTTTTTGCTAAACGAATCCTTTAAAAAAGTGGAATATGGAAGTCCGTAGTAAGATTTTAAAGTTGCTTGTTACCCTGCAGTTTATTTTCAGCAACTCACTACTGAATGGTTTATAAATTATGGTAACAATCAGCTTTCAAAGTCTTTCAGAGACTTCCAAATTGGTTGTATAGAAACACTGTGTGCATAGAGACAGTGAATACTGGGGTCAAGGGGCGTTCGGTTCTTTGAAGACTACATGGGCTGTGGGTTGTACTGGCAAGCAACGTGGAAGCCTTCTTATTTACGAAATGTATTCTTACATGTTATTAAATGCAACTTGCTAGAGAAGAATCTTACAATGAATAGGTGTTCTGGGAGAAAAGAAAAAAGTTCACTGAGTGAATGTGAACCCTCTACACTTAGGGAATCACAATAGAACGATGTAGGTACACTTTCCTGGTATCCTTGGTCAGGTTCAGTAATACGGATCAATGGAGGTATACGTGTAGCTTACAGATGGCACAGACTCCAAGTGTGAAACAAGATTATCTTTATTAGAACAAAACAGTGTGCTACATGTTCGGACCAATCCTTTCTCAAGCACACCACATGTAAAACACAGACTGCCTAATATAGGTAGTCATGAAGGAACAAACCACCTAAGCCCATCCCACACCTAATTGTTCAGCAAATCCCCATTGTGTACTTCAAAAAGTCCGCCCCAAAGTTCTTCATCACTCTTCAAGTGTATAGCTTGTTTCTTAGTGCCAAACATTACAAATGTGAACCAATCCGGCTACACCCATAAACTTGTGTATAGTCGAAACATCATAGTTCGAGTACATTGTGGGTTATACATAGTACTAACCAATGGAGTCCAAGGTTAGTGAAATAATGTTGAACAGTAAATTCCGAACGACCAAGTACCATGAGGGGAAGCAAACAGCAAGACTTCAAAGAATAAAGGGAATTGAGTATCAACCAAATAACTGGCAAGCCACTAAAATTGCAAGGGGTGGATTACAGTCTTCCATACTGGTATCCTTGCAAATATACCTAAAAACAGAAATAACTAAACTTACATTTCTGAGCTTTATCGATAATGCACACTAATAGTAACAATTATAGTTAGTGTAAATATAAGCAATAGCTAAATAGTAGCGACAATATATTAGCAACAACTAATGAATGCAGTAAAATGAGAATAATCCCACATCGTAATGTATACAGTACTGCCACAAAGTGGCCTGTTGTAGTAGATCCACTATGTAACACCTGCAGGCTATAGTACAATCCTGTAGTTTTCTATACTGAGGTGTCTAATTATATCTGCGGGAAAAATACAAACACAAGCTGGAAAACCATGCACAGATATATGTGTCACAGTAATACCTGAGTTATCACAAAAAAGCATTTTATGTACATTGTTATTCAACCAGTTGGGAAAATTGTATAAGTTCCATGATCCATTTGTATTCTTTCTGGAGCAGGGTGTTTTTAAAAATCTCCCCACGGTATGTCTTCCACTTCTCTAATACCTGCCATTAAGTGCATTGATTGTGGCTCATGTTATTAAAGTGGCGGGAGACTGGTATCTGTATATGTGTTGGACTTTTTCTTATATTCACTCTGTGTTCCTTAATTCTTTCTTATAGTTTGTCCAACATATCACGATCCGCAGGGGCATTTTAATAGGTAGATGACCCCTTTCGTGTTGCGTTAGATTGATGATATATATCGATTTTATTACCCGTAGTGGGATGGTAGTACAATATCCCCTTGATGATAGAAGAATACAGCAGATACATTCTAAACAAGGGAAAGTACCTCTTTTGTTAGGCCTGGGTTCCGCTGTAAGTGTAGATATAGCTTTTTCAGCAGGCACAGGATTTGTCTTTATAGTTCTACCTCTTTTGTAGCTAAAAATCGGTTTGGAAAGTAATTACCAATCTCGTTGTTGTTTGCAGAATGGGCCAGTATTATTGATAATCTTATGGACCTGTTTGCTGAAGCCGAATACGTGGACACAAATGTAATATTGTCCTCATAGATTTAACTGGATACCTTTAAGTAAAGTTTCTCTCAGGATTTCTGCAATCTCTCTGGCTACATTCTTAATGGTATGCTTATTATAACCCCTGGCTAAGAACTTGGCATCAAGATTCTTTAGCTATCTGGTATTTTTATCTGTAGAGCAGATTCTTTGCCCTATGTATTGCCCTTCGGAATGGCTTTTAATGCTGAGAGAAATGAAAGCTGGGGGTAGTAGTATGTTGTCTGTCAGTGGGTTTGTATACAGGCTGGTGTGTATGCGTCTGCCTATAATGGAAAGGATCAACACTAAATAGTGAAGATGTCTGTAGCTATTTCCCAGGTGAACTTAATGGTTTGGTGTTTCGGTTTGCCTCGTTAACCATATCCTGAAATTCAATGATGCTGCCTTTCCATATTATCAGGATATTGTCCACATATCGCCAATAACTATAATATTTTCCTGTATCTGTGGGCGAGAAAGTATTCTTTTTCTAGCTTATTAACAAAGATATAGCAAAGGACGGGACATTGCTGCGCCCATAGAGGTGCCTTGAAGCTGTAGGTAATAATTCTTCTCGAATCTAAAGTAGTTTTTTGTTAGTACAGGTGTAAGCAATCGAGGAGGAAATTATAGTGCTGTGGGTCAGATTCTGTATCTATTAATGCCTCCTCTATAGTATCTATGCCTTCCTGTTTGGGATCGATGCATACAGACTCTCTAGTGTCTATACTGCAAAGGTGTATGTCAGTGCAAGTAGTCTAGGTTACAAGTTGATTCAATAGGGAATGGTATCTTTAAGACAGGTAGGTATTTGCTTACAATAGGTTGCAGGTATGGTCAATGTATTTAGCTAATGGTTCGTAATAGGAACCTATGCCTGACATATGTGTTCGTCCAGCAGGGTCTGTAGTGTTTTATGTACCATAGGAGGTGACATTACTGGTTGTGCCTGGGTGATCAGTGGTTAGAAATCCTGGGTGTGCTGTCAATAATCTGGTTTTGAAAAGCTTCTGATATCAATGCGTCAATGCACTTCTATAGTCAAATCGGGTCATGTTGTAAGTGGGAGGTAATGTTAGGAACTGATAGTTGCCTATATATTTCGTTCTGGTACATTACGGTATTCATCCAATACTGCCCCTCCCGATTAATGGTGTGTGTATTCTGACTCAAGAATTTTCAGTGCCTTTTTTTCATTGTTGTAAGGTTACATTCATATTACATTCCCTTTTCCACTTCTTTAACAACACCAGTGTCTTTAAACAAAGTTAGGATGGCATTATTAACCTCCGGTATAAATTTAGGGGTTTCTTACAGATAGTCCCCCCTTTTATAATGCCCTCCCCAAAGAACATTCTTAATTGTAATTTCCTGACAAACTTTTCAAAATCAATGTGCCAGGATAAAAGTGTTGGTCATATGTGTGTTACGAAGCCCAACCTTTGTCAAGACATTGCAATCAAAGTATATTCAATACATAGTCTGAAATGTTAATTATTTGATTGGTACCTCTTGGATGGTTGCCTGTCTCTCAAGCTGTATTGGGTCCTGGCTGGATATGGAAGAGTAGTCTCTATTTCTCACTGGTCCCGGTTCCCTGTCTAAAAAGAGGGCCCAAGGGGCTCTTGGGGATCCAGGTCTGAGTTTTCTACTGTGGTCTTTGTAGAACAGCTACTGTGTTCCCACCCATGTAGGAGAGGTTGGTTTGTGCTGGGCCTGTTTAACCTCTGGCTTGCTGCTTGGAGGTGTGGGATGTGTCTCCGGACATCTCCAGTGCCTGTGGGGTACTCCAAAGCTTGGACCCTGGTGCGGCACGTGAAGACTTTGGAGGCGGGACTTTTTGAAGTACACAATGGTGATTTGCTGATCAATTAGGTGTGGGATGGCTTAGGTGGTTTGTTCCTTCATGACTACCATATTAGCAGTCTGTGTTTTACAGTGGTGTGCTGAGAAAGGACGTTGGTCCGAAACTGTCGACACACATGTTTTGTTCTATAAAGAATCTTGTTTCACAGCTTGGAGTCTGTGCCATCTGTAAGCTACACGTATAACTCCATTGATCCAATGTGGATGCAACGTATACCAATTAGGGGGCATATTTATAAAGCGTTGTTAAGTTTTCGCGGCCGTTCCCTGACATTTCGCATTAACTCCGTTTAACACGATTTATTAATGTCCGAAACGGCAGCAAAAAAAGTTAACGAGTTAACGTTAAACCCTTCGCGCGAAGAACTTACCTGTTACCGCCGTTCTATTTATAAAGCGGCGGAAACTGTTTCGGCAGGGTGCCAGTATGTCCCCCCTTAGCGCGGGAAGGGATTTTAAGTCCCTTGCGGGCGATATTGTACTTAGCGCATTGGCTAAGTGCAGTATCGCCACAAAGGGACTTAAAATTACCACAGGACATCGCGGCGCCGATGCGCAGCAGGTAATTTTTTGCGCTAATAAAGTTTTTTTATAAGTATGCCCATAGGTAGATTAAAAAATTTAAGTTTAGTTCTGCTTTAACCTTTTTCCAGCCTGACCTAGTGATCTCTAAACATCAGGGGATCCATTTTTTAAAGTATTAAAGTAACAAAATAGTATGAGATGTACTTTGTGTTTTGACCACAGTCTCTATAAGTTCCTTTTAAGATTTAAATATAAATATTACTATGGAGTTAGGGCAATAATTAATTGGGATTGATAATATTTTCAATTTTCCTTGGCTAGGAGGGCCCAGAGGGCATTCTTGCCAAGGATCCACTGTGTATGGGCGTTCAGTCAGTGGCTATTCGCTATTTATCCATCCTGGCGTTATAAACAAATGATTAGATCGTCAATGAGGCTGGCCAGCACCCACGATCACGCGTGTTGGTATAAGACTTATGCATACAGAAGGGCAAACAGGGAAATTTACCAAACCATCAAACACACCAAAAATAAACATTACATATTATTGCATGATCGTTGTAAGCCCCAATTAATTAATTTTAATTCCGTGATTAATTATGTTTATTCAGATAATCGTGTAATAGTTTAAATTTATGCCTAGATGTGTTCATTTTTGAGGTTTCATGCAGTGTGTTAAGTGCTTATCAAATTGTACAGTGTTTATTTCTTCTTTTGATACTGGTGCAAATATTTAATAACTATGACTTTTATTTGCATTGTTCTCAGACCTGTATTAATTACATTGGAAATCAGAAAGTGTGATGAAAGATATATAATGATTATTAGAAGGATTTCAGTAAAAAAAAAAAATGTTTTCATGTGGTTGAGGCTGATGAATTGCTTTTTTTAACCAAAGTGAAATATGTAATTATATTAGTATGTAATATATTTAGTCAGTTAAGCCACCTCACAATGTCCTACAACTAAAAGGCAAAAGCTGATAATGCTGGAAATTTACATTGGCTGGTCCTCTATCGAGAGGGTAAAAGTGCAACATATTTACAGATGTGTACTTGTCCGTTACTGCTCAAAAAGAAAAGTCACCAGGTGCATAACTACCAGGGGAGCAAAGCCTCCATTGCAGGGGGGCCTGGGAGCCAGAGTGCGCCATCTTCTTATTTTTCCTATGACAATACAGTCTCCTCCAAGAAAACCATATATTATAAGTAGGGATAGGGTCCCATCATAGTTTTGACTGGGGGGGCCAGTGATTCCATAGACGCCACTGGAAATCACTTATTGTGTTTCGTGTAGTGATGAACACATTTCATAGCTTCTGTTTCAGTCACCTTAGCAATCTTCATTGTTAAAATTTCCTCTTACTCACAAGGAAGCCCTGTCAATCATAAAAATTGGACTAACACGTGCCTAAAAGTGGATCAAACTTTAATTTTGAAAATGACTGTAACGTTGTCAAAAAATTTAATTGTGCCCTAGCATAGATCCAAATCCAATCTGCCCTTACATTTCTTCTGTATAATATTTTTATGTCAAAGTGCTTATGATTTAAAATTAATTAACATGATACTTCTTTTAGGCTAACTGTGGTCTCCATTCATACAATAGCTTTTTTTGATGCTGTTGTTCCTATTAAACATTAATATTTGCAGAATAATTAACAGTCTAAAGCTGCACACATAGCCAACAATAAACAAGCCCTGTTGTATAGGTTGACATGCTGGGTTGTTGGGCTCAGCATTGGTTGGTTGGCTCGCTTTCTCAAAGGGTGTGCAAGGGCACAATAGTGTGCTCCAGAGAGTGTCTTCAGACAGCCAGAGATGTGGCTCAAATTTTGATAGTGGAAATATTTCCCACTAGTATAAACAATTTTGTATGTTGTCCTTCAAAAATATACCAGCTAATGTAGTGTAATGTACTATTGAACTTCATTACAATATACTGTACACGTAAAGTGAATTAAATGAGTATACACAATAAATCCATCATTAAGAACACAGATGCCATAAAAGAATGGATTGCCATGTGTGCCACAGTCTGAAAAGGTTCAGAACTACTTTTACTGTATAGGAATTAGTAGTGACTGCTGCCGTGTGGCCACTGAGTATATGTATTCCCTGATTGGCACAGACCACTGACAGGTTCCAATTAAAACCTGCAGTGTAATCTGCAACAAATTGTCAGTGTGTTGTGACACATGTAAGTATCCTTTACAAAATGCACATTTCTTTAGTCACCATATTAATTGTGAAATTCTGTATGTCTTGATGTAGTAATAGACAAACATGGTTTAGGGAGACAACATAAACTCCAGATTTTACATTTAAACAACAAATTTCAGCGGTAAGAGATCATACTATGTACAATCAAATATAAAAAAAACAATAAACAAACTTTCAATTTAACGCTCAGCCTAAAGCTGGCAACACTCTTCTAATGCTCTGATAATCCCCGAGTATCCAAAAGATACCTCAATCTCCACCATTAGTCAATCCCCCATTGCCAGGATGCGGGCGTGGTTTCCTCTAGGACACAGAGCACAAGATATCTGTGCTGAGGCCAAAGATGCTTAAAGGGAATGTCCACCCCCCAAACCAAATGTGTATTGGCCATTATTCTAGTTTAAATCTTTATATGAATATTATGGCTATAAATAAAGGCTATAAGAGTGATACTTTTTTATTTCCTTCTAACTGTCTGGACTTAAAGACAAAGAGAAAGACACACACAATAGCAGTTTGAATTAATATTTACAAAAGAGGATTAATTGTCTTTTTGACAAAAACGGTTCCAAGGTTTGTTTAAAAGAGTTATTGCTTACTGTCATCCTTTTTGTGCTCTCACTACAAAGGACCTCAATTGTGAACTCAGATCGAAAGAAGGTTACATGTTCCCTCCTAATGTTCCTGCACTATGTTATTCCATCTTGAGACAAGCCTCATAATGAATTGTGCATGCTTTCACTGAAAATACAATTCACTAATTAGGATTCATGATTAATTTTTCCAAGACCTGCTGAGTCCACAAAGGATTCATTGAAATCATCTTAAAATCAGGCAAAGTACAGACAAACCTGATGACATAGAGATGTGTGCAAACTATCCGAAACATTTATAATTTATGGTTTGATATATTATTCCTCGCACAAGTTTTGTGGAATACTTTATTAAAAAACGTCTTTTAAAAACACAGTGAAATAAAAAATAACCGAAGTGAACTCAAGTTACAAACAGATAACAGCACTAATAATCCTGAAAATGACAGCTACAAAACACAGCACCGGTATATATTTTAAAATACACTGAAGTAACATCAGCAGTATATGGTGAGTAATAAAGTGTGTACTGCTTATAGAAGCATCCGGCAGAAGAACAATCTCTATGTGTCCAGCATCCATTTTTATATACTATTTTCC
This sequence comes from Hymenochirus boettgeri, assembly GCA_019447015.1. Taxonomy (NCBI): domain Eukaryota; kingdom Metazoa; phylum Chordata; class Amphibia; order Anura; family Pipidae; genus Hymenochirus; species Hymenochirus boettgeri. The sequence continues at coordinate 63,533,084 of CM033471.1, forward strand.
CCCAGAAAATATTTCTATTCTTCAAATTCATTGCCAATCTATTTTAATCAGGGATATGTGTGTTAATATGCTTTATTATTCCTAAAGAAATGGTGGTTTTCTTTACAAATATAGGTTTATACCTATTTCAGACCTTTTGGAATCTTTTTGTCCTTTTTATTTTAATTATAGCCTACTACACTTTGTAATCAATTTGAAATTAATATTCACATACACGTTTAGGTTCTAAGCTATGCTTATAACACATCTCTGCTTTTGGTACACCAATGTTATGCTTTTGCTTGAGTGATGTTTTCGAAAGTTAAAGGGTGTGTAAACTGAAAGAAAAAAAAAACTTTCATACTCAGTAATAACTATGAGGCAGCACTGGATGAGAGAATTCCCCACAATGCATTAACACATAACAATTACTTGATTAACATCCGAATTTTAGATACTTCACACTGAATTTCAAAAGAAACGGAAGACAGACCAATAAAAATAAACTTACTAACAGTAATGGGGAAAATTATAGTTTTTAGTAATGGGCAATTTAATTTTTTTCAGTTTTAGAACATTTTGAACCGTGGAACTTTCTCCAGCAAGTGTTAATATGCTTTAAAAGTGGGCTGAATACATTTCTAATATTCAGAAATATTGACAATGACTGGTATTATACATGTTAAGTGCCAATGTAAAAGTTCTTCAGGGATATTTTATAAAAGTTCTTATCGTTAAGAATGGTGATAAAATGCATTGATCAGAGGTTCACACACATATATAGCATTGAGAAGACCCGTGAGTGCCCTGCTATTGTATGTTTTTGTCTATAACGAAAGACGGTCCAACGCCACACTCAGGACTTATTCTTCCAAAGCTTATTAATACATCAAAGTGCAGGCAAAGTTTCGGTACCTTCTAGGGTTGCTGAATAATAAAGCCAGAGATTGCACTGATCTACACAACAGTGCCTTGGGCATTGGTCTATAGAAGGGAGAGTGTGGAGAAAAGCTTGAATATATATATTGCCCCTCCTATAGACAAATTATCTCATGTCATTAAAGGGCAAGTTAACATCCTTTATATTTTTTCTCCAATATTTGGAGAGGATAATCTTTATCCGTTGCCTCAAAGGGGAAACTGTCTATCTTAAACACCCATTTTGGGACATCTTCATGCTGCTGAGAGTCTATGGATCCAGTAATTTAAGATAAAGCCCTCATAAGTTGCTGTTTTAATGTTTGTTCTTTATAGCCCCGTTCTAGGAAACAGCAAGTCATTTCCTGTAACTGAATTTCAGCCCTATCTGGGGTCAGTATTATTTCTTGGGACCCTCAAAACTGAGCGCATGGAATTGCTCTAATGAGGGTTATCTGTGTGGTCCCTGTGGATTAGAGTCTGTGTGAGAGTGAGAGTAGTTGCCATGGTTTGGATCCCGTTTCCAATATGGATTCCAAACTACTGATGCTTTCCCTCTGGTGTTATGGGCCATGGAGGTAAGCTCTGACACGCTGGAGTATATACCTGGAATAGGAGTACATTAGAAGCTGAGCTAGAATGATTACTTAGGCAATTGGGTGGTCAGCTCATCAGCCTAGCTTTTCATTATCCAACTTGGACCCATGGAGGTGGGTTGGCTACTTGGGTAGAGATTAAGCTTATTTTATTCAAGATGTTGTATTTAATGCATGAGGTGTGATCCGTAACTGTTTATTAAAGGGGATGGGAACACTGTTTTAGTACCCAAATAAGGGGCAAGAGGGGAGGATGAACCTGTAGTCTATATAAGATTGGTTCTTTGGTAGACCAGAGTAGATTCTGTAAACTAAGAAGGCTTCCATGTTATTTCTCACAGCCCAGCAGTCTTCAAAGCGTCTTGTAAGCATGTGTGTCTATTGGAGTCTATTGTCAAATCCATAACTGACTAACTGGAGAAACAGGAATCAGAAACAGGGGCAACAGGACATGTGCAGGATTTCAGTTAGACTTATATATTTCAGATTTCAAACTATACCGTTTAATGTTTTGTAGTAAGTTTTCATTTTAGGGCTGGACTTGCCCTTTAAAAACTGCCTGTTCATTTAGTGTACAGTATCTGAGAACAGACATTTGTAATAAAAAGCACTTTCATATAAATATAATGGACAAATATACCCCAACCCCCTTAAGAAGAACTACCGTACTTCCTATTGGATAGAGGTGTAGGGCTATTAATAACTAGTGCTTTAGGTTCAAACCCTGATAGTCTAAATTGGAGGATGGGCTGGGGTAATGTTGTCCTTTAACAGTACACTAAGAACTAATTTAAAAAAATAAACTACTCAAAAAATTAGATTTTTTTTTCTCCTCTGGGTTTAATTAATACATTCTTTATACGTGTTCTTGTATTAAAGGCCCATAAATCAGTCATTAGAGCTGCATATCCATTGGCTATTGTGGACACTGAAATGAAAGTCCTTTAATGTTTAACATCTTGGTGTTAACACAAAAAACATCAGAAAGATTATGCTGGGTTTATGATTAACAGATCATTAATTTAGATAGAAGCAAAACTAACTTTAATAGGCTATATTATTATCTACATCCATCCTAAAACTATGAGCCATGATAATTCAACAAAAGTAACACTCAAAAGTTCTTTAGATTTGATCACCAATCATTCTCCAAGACAAGCTTGTAAGTATTTTAAATTCTATTTAAATCTTTTTTGCCATCCAGCTTCTAAAGGAACGTGGTGTAGCATGATAAATATGAGCAATGGAAGAACACTTTACATGCTCATCAAGGGTGATGTCATTCTGTCTCAGAAAGTGTATTTCATATTCATAATCCTGTTAATACATCCAAATCTAAAAGGAAAATTTAACAAATCTCAATCTGCCACCACAGTTTTTGTAAGTACAGTATTAGCCAGAAGCAAAATATATGAATCGCATGGTGTAAATTGAATGTCAACTTTGTGTATTGTCAGTCTCCTAAAAAATGGTCTATACATACCCCTTCCCAAGGATGCACAGAGGACTGGTCAGATTATCACACAACATAATATCACTGTGCGCCCTTCGTAACAGCTGTTCTTAAACATTCAGTTCTTTTTTCAGCAGATGGTGTTTTCTATTGGAAGTGGGAGTAAATTGGACATCATTAAAATATATGTTTTTTTTTAAAGATAACAGTTTCAAAGCTTTTTATTGACAGAGATTTTGTGCTGATGTTCTCATGAAAATGAAATCGTTCTGTGTGACCTGGATAGCTGTGTTGTAAAGTGTGAGATTTAAATCACAATTTTTTGACAATATTTTTTTAAGGTTATTTTTTGGAAAATAGTGAATATAAAACTATGTAGAAATCAAAGAATATCAGAATATCTTTAAATGCCTACTTTGCAATTTGTATCTCACGTAATATATCAGTCATCCTAATGTGAAAACGTAAGATGTGGTAAATTGTAAAAAACTATTTTACCATATTTACACTCCCGGTGGATTTTTTTTATACAAATTGACTTCAGTGTCACGGTCAGGTCCCAGTACACCCCTGGCATACTCTAATATATTTCTCAGCAGTACTTAAAAGGAGACCTCATCTTTCTAGATCGCCATAGGTCAGCAATCCAGATTGCCAGGCAGCTGGGCTCAATGTAAATGTTGTTAAGTGTCCTGCTGCTTAACTTGCTCTTCCGTCTATAGTTTGGCCTTGATGTAACAGAATTAGTTTCTAATATTGGTTTCTAGGTATTGTCCATATACACCATTTACCCATTTGCAGCTTTTATCTCACAGGTGGGAGCTGCTTCAAAAAAGGATCACACAAGCAGCAACAATCACCTGTTTGTTTGTAGAAAAAAGCTATTAACAGCTCCATAAAGCTGGTCCCCCTACAATCAGGATGAGCTTCACATAGCTTATTTTAACACACAGAAAATTCCATGATCGTACTTTGTTCTGGTATACCAGTTTTCTTCAACTAATCATCTCTAGTCTTGACAGATGGTGTTATCTTAATTGGGAGTGGGAGTGGGAGAAGGTTGGAAATCATTAAGACATGTTCTTTCTATTTTTTTTCCATTTTCTTGTAGACTTACTCCTTTCCAACATTATCTTTATCTTCCAACTGAAAACTATTTGTTCCAGAAAAAAGTTGCCCTTACATAACCAGGTAATAAATAGGCAAATGTAAACAAGATTATACAATTTATATTAAAGACATGCATCATCTTAATTTAAAATGTACATGTATATGTAATGTAAATGTATATGTATTCCCCAAGGTTAAAGGATGTCCACCCCAAAACTATAATCCCCCCTACTACTGGCCCCATCATGTAGTGTAGTTTAATCCTTACCTCACATCCCAGTCCATATGGTTCTCCTGTAGTCCCCCCCCAAAGTCCCAAAAACTGCCCACCAGGAGGATAGCAGAGTCCATAGGACTTGCCTCCTACCTGGCCTGGGAGAAGTTTGGCATGCGTACTGAGCCCTTCTCCCCCTCCCTCCTCCCGATTTGGATTCCCACCCCTAGTGTAAATTCCTTTCCAGCAAAGATTCCCCCTGTCCCCCAGCCCCAACCGCTCCATTTTTATTCTTAGAAAGTGCCCCAAACTTTACTTACCATCCCTCTTTCCCCCCGCCGCAATGAACTCCCGGCAGCTGCGTCCGTGATGGCTGCCGCTCAGCCAATCACAGACGCGACTGGCAGTCCCGCCCCTCTGCTTGCATTTTCTCGCAAGCAGAGGGCCGGCAGCGCGGCGGGGGAAAGAGGGGAGGTAAGTAAAGTTTGGGGAACTTTCTAGAGTAAAAATAGAGCGGTTGGGGCTGGGGGGACAGGGGGAATCATATATTAAAAAATGGTTTTCAGGGTGGACATACCCTTTAAATTAGTACAACAATCCTAGTCCTTACAGCAGGGATTGTAATAATTGCAGGTGAGAAATGAGGAGTATTCACATTGGCTGAGGAGGATATGGTACGGAAACAATTAGACAAAGTAAATATCAATAAAGCCCAGGACCAGATGGATTGCATCCCCGGATTTTAAAAAGCTTAGTTCAGTTCTATCTAGATCACTGTTTCTCATCTTTTCAGTATTCTTTGGTCGGGGGATATGCCGCTGGATTGGAAAAAAGCCCAATGTATACCAATATTCAAAAAAGGTAGTCATTCACAGCCTGGTAACTATAGACCTGTAAGCCTAAAATCAGTGGTAGGGAGGTGCTGGAAACGTTGTTACAGGATCATATCCGACATATCATATCCTCTCCAGAACTGACTTATTAGTAGTAGTCAGCATGGATTTATGAGAAATAGATCATGCCACACAATTTAATTGTTTTTATGAGGAAGTGAGTAAGAATTTAGATTCAGGCACAGCAGTGGAGTGGTATACTTGGATTTTGCGAAGCTTTTGATACTGTGCCACATAGGCGACTAATGTATAAAATGAGGACTGTTAGCCTAGAAGAAAACATTTGTTCATAGTAGGGAATTGGTTATTGGATCACAAACAGGGAGTGGTGGTAAATGGAGCTACAATTATGTAGGCTAAAGTTCTAAGCGGAGTGCCTCAGGGTTCTGTACTTGGGCAGCTTCTTTTTAATCTGTTTATAAATGACTTAGAACGGGGCATTGAGAGCAAGTTCTCTGTGTTGTTTTGATGACACTAAACTATGCAGAGTTTGGAAACTGGGCAGCAAATGGCAGACGAGATTCAATGTTGTATAACAAGGTGATGCATTTGGGATTTAATAATCCCTGTGCCACCTAACCATAAATAACTCTGTGATAAGTGAATCTGTAATGGAAAAAGATTGGGGGTTCTGGTAGATAACAGACTTAGCTATAGCAAACAATACCAGACAGCCACGGCTAGAGCTAGCAAGATATTCAGGGAGATTCAAAAAAAGTTCTTATTGGTTAAAATGGTGCTAATTGCCCTAACCAATCAGATGTTAGCTTTCAATGTTAAACAAAATCTGATTGGTTTGGGCAAAATAGCACCATTTTAAACGATAAGAACTTTTATTGAATAACCCTGATTGTCTGTATAAAGAGAGGAATAGATTCAAGAGAGAAAAATATTATTCTCCCTCTCTTACAAGGCACTGGTAAGTCCCATTTGGAATATGCAGTGCAGTTTTGGAATCCCATATACAAAAGGGACATCTTGGAAATAGAAGCAGTTCAGAGAAGGGCAACTAAAATAACAAAGGGGATGGAGTTAGGACTGTTTACATTGGAGACACGACGTTTGCATGTGGATATGATAACCTTATACAAATATATTAATGGGCCATAACCTCTGGTGCATTGTTCATGAATAGGTCATATCAAAGGATTTGTGGACATCCTTTAAGGTTGGAAGAAAAGAAGTTTCATCTTCAGGTTAGGAAAGGTTTTCTGTGGAACTGTCTTACAGCAGATGTGGTAATGGCAAGTTCATTGAATAGCTTTAAAAATGGCCTGAATAAGTTTCTAAAACTAAAAGTATTGAGAACTACTGTTATTAATACATTTACTGTAGATCTGGTTGATCCAGGGATACCCAACAGTTAGGCAGGAAATTAGGATATTGCTAGATGGGTTGGACTGGAATGATATATATCTTTATTTTACCTCAAATACTATACTATACTAAGTCCAACTTATTCACTTTTTTTTTTAACCCTTCCTCACAGTTGATTAGGAGGAAGGCAAAATAAAAAACAGCAAAAAAAAAGAGAGGGGGGGGGAATTTTCCTGACTCCAAACGGCAATCGGAAAGTATCCCTGGATCAACCAGATCTACAGTAAATGTATTAATAACAGTAGTTCTCAATACTTTTTAGTTTTAGAAACTTATTCCGGCCATTTTTAAAGCTATTCAATGAACTTGCCATTACCACATCTGCTGTAAGACAGTTCCACAGAAAACCTTTCCTAACCTGAAGATGAAACTTCTTTTCTTCCAACCTTAAAGGATGTCCACAAATCCTTTGATATGATATTCATGAACAATGCACCAGAGAGTTATGGCCCATTAATATATTTGTATAAGGTTATCATAACCACATGCAAACGTCGTGTCTCCAATGTAAACAGTCCTAACTCCATTCCCCTTGTTATTTTAGTTGCCCTTCTTGAATGCTTCTATTTCCAAGAGTCCCTTTGATATGGGATTCCAAAACTGCACTGCATATTCCAAATGAGACTTACCAGTGCCTTGTAAAGAGGAGAATAATATTTTTCTTCTGAATCTATTCCTCTCTTTATACAAGACAATCAGGGTATTCAAAAAAGTTCTTATCGTTTAAAATGGTGCTAATTTTGCCCAAACCAATCAGATTTTGTTTAAATTTGAAAGCTACATCTGATTGGTTAGGGCAAAATTAGCACCATTTTAAACAATAAGAACTTTTTTTGAATCTCCCTGAATATCTTGCTAGCTTAGCCGTGGTGTCTGGTATTGTTTGCTATAGCTAAGTCTGTTATCTACCAGACAACCCCAAATCTTTTTCCATTACAGATTCACTTATCACAGAGTTATTTATGGTGTAGGGGGCACAGGGATTATTAAATCCCAAATGATACACTTGTTATCAACATTGAATCTCGTCTGCCATTCTGCTGCCAGTTTCCAAAGCTCTGCATAGTTTAGTGTCATCAACAAACACAGAGAACTTGCTCTCAATGCCCCGTTCTAGTCATTTATAAACAGATTAAAAAGAAGTGCCCAAGTACAGAACCCTGAGGCACTCCGCTTAGAACTTTAGCCTACATAGATGTAGCTCCATTTACCACCACTCCCTGTTTGTGATCCAATAACCAATTCTCTATTATGAACAAATGTTTTCTTCTAGGCAACAGTCCTCAGTTATACATTAGTCGCATGTGGCACAGTATCAAAAGCTTTCGCAAAATCCAAGTATACCACATCCACTGCGTGCCTGAATCTAAATTCTACTCACTTCCTCATAAAAACAATAAATTTGTTTGGCATGATTATTTCTCATAAATCCATGCTGACTACTACTAATAAGGTCAGTTCTGGGAGGATATGATATGTCAAGGATATGATCCTGTAACAACGTTTCCAGCACCTTCCCACCACTGATGTTAGGCTTACAGGTCTATAGTTACCAGGCTGTGAATGACTACCTTTTTTGAATATTGGTATTACATTGGCTTTTTTCCAATCCAGCGGCATATCCCCCGACCAAAGATAATCTGAAAAGATGAGAAACAGTGATCTGATAGAACTGAAACTAAGCTTTTAAAATCCGGGGATGCAATCCATCTGGTCCTGGGGCTTTATTGTATTACTTTGTCTAATTGTTTCCGTACCATATCCTCCGTCAGCCAATGTGAATACTCTCATTCTTCTCACCTGCATATTATTACAATCCCTGTGTAAGGACTAGGATTGTGTACTAATTTAAAGGTATGTCCACCCCCGAACCATTTTTTAATATATGATTCCCCCTGTCCCCCCCCAACCGTCTATTTTTACTCTTAGAAGTTCCCCAAACTTTACCTTCCCCTCTTTCCCCCGCTTCGCCCGCCGCGCCTCGCCGCTGCTTGCGAGAAAATGAACAGAGGGGCGGGACTGGCAGTCGCGTCTGTGATTGGCTGAGCGGCAGCCAATCACGGACCAGCTGCCGGGAGTCATTGCGGCGGGGGGAAAGAGGGATGGTAAGTAAAGTTTGGGGCACTTTAAGAATAAAAATGGAGCGGTTGGGGCTGGGGGGAGGGGGAATCTTTGCTGGAAAGGAATTACACTAGGGGGTGGGAATCCAAATCGGGAGGGAGAGGGAGGGGGAGAAGGGCTGCAGTACGCATGCCAAACTTCTCCGGAGGCCAGGTAGGAGGCAGAGTCCTATATGGACTCTGCTATCCTCCTGGTGGGCAGTTTTTGGGACTTGGGGGGGGACTACAGGAGAACCATATGGAGCTGGGATGTGAGGTAAGGATTAAACTACACTACATGATGGGGCCAGTAGTAGGGGGGATTATAGTTTTGGGGGTGGACATGCCCTTTAACCTTGGGGAATACATATACATTTACATTACATATACATGTACATTTTAATTAAGATGATTGCATGTCTTTAATATAAATTGTATAATCTTGTTTACATTTGCCTATTTTTACCTGGTTATGGAAGGGCAACTTTTTTCTGGAAACAAATAGTTTTTCAGTTGGAAGATAAAAGATAATGTTGGAAAGGAGTAAGTCTACAGAAAATGGAAAAAATAGAAAGAAAAACAGTCTTAATGATGTCCAACTTCTCCCACTCCCACTCCCAATTAAGATAACACCATCTGTCAAGACTAGAGATGATTAGTTGAAGAAAAGCTGGTATACCAGAACAAAGTACGATCAATGGAGATTTTCTGTGTGTTAAAATAAGCTATGTGAAGCTCATCCTGATTGTAGGGGGACCAGCTTATGGAGCTGTTAATAGCTTTTTTCTACAAACAAAAAGGTGATTGTTGCTGTTTGTGTGATCCTTTTTGAAGCAGCTCCCACCTGTGAAGATAAAGCTGCAAATGGGTAAATGGTGTATATGGACATACCTAGAAACCAATATTAGAAACTAATTCTGTTACATCAAGGCCAGACTATAGACGGAAGAGCAAGTTAGCAGAGGACCATTAACAGACATTTACATTGAGCCCAGCTGCCTGGCAATCTGGATTGCTGACCTATGGCGATCTAGAAAGATGAGGTCTCCTTTTAAGTACTGCTGAGAAAGTATTTAGAGTATGCCAGGGGTGTACTGGGACCTGACCGTGACACTGAAGCAATTTGTATAAAAAAAATCCACCGGGAGTGTAAATATGGTAAATAGTTTTTACAATTTACCACATCTTACGTTTTCACATTAGGATGACTGATATATTTACGTGGAGAACAAATTGCAAAGTAGGCATTTAAAGATATTCTGATATTCTTTGATTTCTACATAGTTTTATATTCACTTTTTTCCAAAAAATAACCTAAAAAAATATTGTCAAAAAAATTGGATTTAAATCTCACACTTACAACACAAGCTATCCAGGTCACACAGAACGATTTCATTTTCAGTGAGAACATCAGCACAAAATCTTGTCAATAAAAAGCTTTGAAACTGTTATCTTTAAAAAAAAACATATTTTAATGATGTCCAATTTACTCCCACTTCCAATTAAGAAAAACCCATCTGCTGAAAAAAGAACTGAATGTTTAAGAACAAGCTGTTACAGAAGGGCGCACAGTGATATTATGTGTGTGATAATCTGACCAGTCCTCTGTGCATCCTTGGGAAGGGGTATGTATAGACCATTTTTTAGGAGACTGACAATACAACAAAGTTGACATTCAATTTACACCATGCGATTCATATATTTTGCTTCTGGCTAATACTGTACTTACAAAAACTGTGGTGGCAGATTGAGATTTGTTAAATTTTCCTTTTAGATTTGGGATTGTATTTAACAGGGATTATGAATATGAAATACACTTTCTGAGACAGAATGACATCACCCTTGAAGAGCATGTAAAGTGTTCTTCCATGCTCATATTTATCATGCTACACCACGTTCCTTTAGAAGCTGGATGGCAAAAAAGATTTAAATAGAATTTAAAATAAACTTACAAGCTTGTCTTGGAGAATGATTGGTGATCAAATCTAAAGAACTTTTGAGGTGTTACTTTTGTTGAAATTATCAGTGCTCATAGTTTTAGGATGGATGTAGATAATAATATAGCCTATTAAAGTTAGTTTTGCTTCTATGCTAAATTAATGATCTGTTAATCATAACCCGGCATAATCTTTCTGATGTTTTTTGTGTTAACACCAAGATGTTAAACATTAAGGACTTATATTCTAGTGTCCAGCAATAGCCAATGGATATGCAGCTCTAATGAATGATTTATGGGCCTTTAATACAAGACAACTGTATAAAGAATGTATTAATTAAAGCCCAGAGGAGAAAAAAAAATCTAATTTTTTGAGTAGTTTATTTTTTTAAATTATAGTTCTTAGTGTACTGTTAAAGGACAATATTACCCCAAGCCCATCCCTCCAATTTAGACTATTCAGGGTTGAACCTAAAGCAATGTATTAATAGCCCTACACTCTATCCAATAGGAAGTACGGTAGTTCTTCTTAGGGGGGTTGGGGTATATTTGTCCATTATATTTATATGAAAGTGCTTTTTATTACAAATGGTCTGTTTCTCAGATACATGTACACTAAATGAACAGGCAGATTTTTAAAGGGCAAGTCCAGCCCTAAAATGAAAACTTACATACAAAACATTAAACGGTAATAGTTTGAAATCGAAATATATAAGTCTAACCTGAAATCCTGCACAATGTCCTGTTGCCCCTGTTTCTGATTCTGGTTCTTCCAGTTAGTCAGTTATGGATTTGACAATAGACTCAATAGACACAATGCTTACAAGACGTTTGAAGCTGCATGGGCTGTGAGAAATAACATGGAAGCCTTCTTAGTTACAGAATCTACTCTGGGTCTTACCAAAGAACCAATCTTATATTAGAACTACAGGTTTCTATCTCCACTCTTGCCCCTTATTTGGGTATACTAAAACAGTGTTCCCATCCCCTTTAATAAACAGTTACGGATCACACCTCATGCATTAAATACAACATCTTGAATAAAATAAGCTTAATCTCTACCCAAGTAGCCAACCCACCTCCATGGGTCCAAGTGGATAATGGAACAAGCTATGCTGATGAGTGACCACTCCAATGTCTAAGTAATCATTTCTGCTCAGCTTCTAATGTACTCCTATTCCAGGTATATACTCCAGCGTGTCAGAGCTTACCTCATGGCCCATACACCAGAGGGAAAAAGCATAGTAGTATTGGAATCCATATTGGAAACGGGATCCAAAACCATGGCAACTACTCATCACTTCAGCACAGACTCTAATCCACAGGGACCACACAGATAACCCTCATTAGGCCATTCATGCGCTCAGTATTTGAGGGTCCCAAGAAATAATACTGACCCAGATGGGCTGAAATTCAGTTACAGGAAATGACTTGCTGTTTCCTAGAACGGGGCTATAAAGAACAAACATTAAAACAGCAACTTAGAGGGCTTTATCTTAAATTACTGGATCCATAGACTCTCAGCAGCATGAAGATGTCCCAAAATGGTGTTAAGGATACAGGTCCTTTGAGGCAACGGATAAAGATATCCTCTCCAAATATTGGAGAAAAATATTAAAGGATGTTAACTGCCCTTTAATTGACATGAGATACAATTTGTCTATAGGAGGGGCAATATAATATTCAAGCTTTTCTCCACACTCTCCTTTATAGACAATGCCCAAGGCACTGTTGTGTGATCAGTGCAATTCTCGGCTTTATTATTCAGCAACCCCTAGAAAGGTACCGAAACTTTGCCTGCACTTGTATCCCTGGATCAACCAGATCTACAGTAAATGTATTAATAACAGTAGTTCTCAATACTTTTTAGTTTTAGAAACTTATTCAGGCCATTTTTAAAGCTATTCAATGAACTTGCCATTACCACATCTGCTGTAAGACAGTTCCACAGAAAACCTTTCCTAACCTGAAGATGAAACTTCTTTTCTTCCAACCTTAAAGGATGTCCACAAATCCTTTGATATGACCTATTCATGAACAATGCACCAGAGAGTTATGGCCCATTAATATATTTGTATAAGGTTATCATATCCACATGCAAACGTCGTGTCTCCAATGTAAACAGTCCTAACTCCATTCCCTTTGTTATTTTAGTTGCCCTTCTCTGAACTGCTTCTATTTCCAAGATGTCCCTTTTGTATATGGGATTCCAAAACTGCACTGCATATTCCAAATGAGGACTTACCAGTGCCTTGTAAAGAGGGAGAATAATATTTTTCTCTCTTGAATCTATTCCTCTCTTTATACAAGACAATCAGGGTTATTCAATAAAAGTTCTTATCGTTTAAAATGGTGCTAATTTTGCCCAAACCAATCAGATTTTGTTTAACATTTGAAAGCTAACATCTGATTGGTTAGGGCAAAATTAGCACCATTTTAAACAATAAGAACTTTTTTTGAATCTCCCTGAATATCTTGCTAGCTCTAGCCGTGGCTGTCTGGTATTGTTTGCTATAGCTAAGTCTGTTATCTACCAGAACCCCCAAATCTTTTTCCATTACAGATTCACTTATCACAGAGTTATTTATGGTGTAGGTGGCACAGGGATTATTAAATCCCAAATGCATCACCTTGTTATCAACATTGAATCTCGTCTGCCATTCTGCTGCCCAGTTTCCAAAGCTCTGCATAGTTTAGTGTCATCAACAAACACAGAGAACTTGCTCTCAATGCCCCGTTCTAAGTCATTTATAAACAGATTAAAAAGAAGCTGCCCAAGTACAGAACCCTGAGGCACTCCGCTTAGAACTTTAGCCTACATAGATGTAGCTCCATTTACCACCACTCCCTGTTTGTGATCCAATAACCAATTCTCTATCTATGAACAAATGTTTTCTTCTAGGCTAACAGTCCTCAGTTTATACATTAGTCGCCTATGTGGCACAGTATCAAAAGCTTTCGCAAAATCCAAGTATACCACATCCACTGCTGTGCCTGAATCTAAATTCTTACTCACTTCCTCATAAAAACAATTAAATTTGTTTGGCATGATCTATTTCTCATAAATCCATGCTGACTACTACTAATAAGGTCAGTTCTGGAGAGGCATATGATATGTCAAGGATATGATCCTGTAACAACGTTTCCAGCACCTTCCCTACCACTGATGTTAGGCTTACAGGTCTATAGTTACCAGGCTGTGAATGACTACCTTTTTTGAATATTGGTATTACATTGGCTTTTTTCCAATCCAGCGGCATACCCCCGACCAAAGATAATCTGAAAAAATGAGAAACAGTGATCTAGATAGAACTGAACTAAGCTTTTTTTTAAATCCGGGATGCAATCCATCTGGTCCTGGGGCTTTATTGATATTTACTTTGTCAAGTGTTCCGTACCATATCCTCCGTCAGCCAATGTGAATACCCTATTTCTCACCGCATATTATTACAATCCCTGCTGTAAGGACTAGGTTGGTGTACTAATTTAAAGGGTATGTCCACCCTGAAAACCATTTTAATATATGATTCCCCCTGTCCCCCAGCCCCACCCAACGCTCTATTTTTACTCTTAGAAAGTTCCCCAAACTTTACATTACCCCCCTCTTTCCCCCGCGCGCTGCCGGCCCTCTGCTTGCGAGAAAATGCAAGCAGAGGGGCGGGACTGGCAGTCGCGTCTGTGATTGGCTGAGCGGCAGCCAATCACGGACGCAGCTGCCGGGAGTTCATTGCGGCGGGGGGAAAGAGGGATGGTAAGTAAAGTTTGGGCACTTTCTAAGAATAAAAATGAGCGGTTGGGGCTGGGGGACAGGGGAATCTTTGCTGGAAGGAATTTACACTAGGGGGGTGGGAATCCAAATCGGGAGGGAGAGGGAGGGGGAGAAGGGCTGCAGTACGCATGCCAAACTTCTCCCGGAGGCCAGGTAGGAGGCAGAGTCCTATATGGACTCTGCTATCCTCCTGGTGGGCAGTTTTTGGGACTTTGGGGGGGGACTACAGGAGAACCATATGGAGCTGGGATGTGAGGTAAGGATTAAACTACACTACATGATGGGGCCAGTAGTAGGGGGGATTATAGTTTTGGGGGTGGACATGCCCTTTAACCTTGGGGAATACATATACATTTACATTACATATACATGTACATTTTAAATTAAGATGATTGCATGTCTTTAATATAAATTGTATAATCTTGTTTACATTTGCCTATTTTATTACCTGGTTATGTAAGGGCAACTTTTTTCTGGAAACAAATAGTTTTTCAGTTGGAAGATAAAAGATAATGTTGGAAAGGATGTAAGTCTACAAGAAAATGGAAAAAAATAGAAAGAAAAACATGTCTTAATGATGTCCAACCTTCTCCCACTCCCACTCCCAATTAAGATAACACCATCTGTCAAGACTAGAGATGATTAGTTGAAGAAAAGCTGGTATACCAGAACAAAGTACGATCAATGGAGATTTTCTGTGTGTTAAAATAAGCTATGTGAAGCTCATCCTGATTGTAGGGGGACCAGCTTTATGGAGCTGTTAATAGCTTTTTTCTACAAACAAACAGGTGATTGTTGCTGCTTTGTGTGATCCTTTTTTGAAGCAGCTCCCACCTGTGAAGATAAAAGCTGCAAATGGGTAAATGGTGTATATGGACAATACCTAGAAACCAATATTAGAAACTAATTCTGTTACATCAAGGCCAGAACTATAGACGGAAGAGCAAGTTAAGCAGCAGGACACTTAACAGACATTTACATTGAGCCCAGCTGCCTGGCAATCTGGATTGCTGACCTATGGCGATCTAGAAAGATGAGGTCTCCTTTTAAGTACTGCTGAGAAAGTATTTAGAGTATGCCAGGGGTGTACTGGGACCTGACCGTGACACTGAAGTCAATTTGTATAAAAAAAAATCCACCGGGAGTGTAAATATGGTAAAATAGTTTTTACAATTTACCACATCTTACGTTTTCACATTAGGATGACTGATATATTTACGTGGAGATACAAATTGCAAAGTAGGCATTTAAAGATATTCTGATATTCTTTGATTTCTACATAGTTTTATATTCACTATTTTTCCAAAAAATAACCTTAAAAAAATATTGTCAAAAAAATTGTGATTTAAATCTCACACTTTACAACACAGCTATCCAGGTCACACAGAACGATTTCATTTTCAGTGAGAACATCAGCACAAAATCTCTGTCAATAAAAAGCTTTGAAACTGTTATCTTTAAAAAAAACATATATTTTAATGATGTCCAATTTACTCCCACTTCCAATTAAGAAAACACCATCTGCTGAAAAAAGAACTGAATGTTTAAGAACAAGCTGTTACAGAAGGGCGCACAGTGATATTATGTGTGTGATAATCTGACCAGTCCTCTGTGCATCCTTGGGAAGGGGTATGTATAGACCATTTTTTAGGAGACTGACAATACAACAAAGTTGACATTCAATTTACACCATGCGATTCATATATTTTGCTTCTGGCTAATACTGTACTTACAAAAACTGTGGTGGCAGATTGAGATTTGTTAAATTTTCCTTTTAGATTTGGGATTGTATTTAACAGGGATTATGAATATGAAATACACTTTCTGAGACAGAATGACATCACCCTTGATGAGCATGTAAAGTGTTCTTCCATTGCTCATATTTATCATGCTACACCAGTTCCTTTAGAAGCTGGATGGCAAAAAAGATTTAAATAGAATTTAAAATAACTTACAAGCTTGTCTTGGAGAATGATTGGTGATCAAATCTAAAGAACTTTTGAGTGTTACTTTTGTTGAAATTATCATGGCTCATAAGTTTTAGGATGGATGTAGATAATAATATAGCCTATTAAAGTTAGTTTTGCTTCTATGCTAAATTAATGATCTGTTAATCATAAACCCAGGCATAATCTTTCTGATGTTTTTTGTGTTAACACCAAGATGTTAAACATTAAAGGACTTTCATTTCTAGTGTCCAGCAATAGCCAATGGATATGCAGCTCTAATGACTGATTTATGGGCCTTTAATACAAGACACTGTATAAAGAATGTATTAATTAAAGCCCAGAGGAGAAAAAAAAATCTAATTTTTTGAGTAGTTTATTTTTTTAAATTATAGTTCTTAGTGTACTGTTAAAGGACAACTATTACCCCAAGCCCATCCCTCCAATTTAGACTATTCAGGGTTTGAACCTAAAGCACTAGTTATTAATAGCCCTACACTCTATCCAATAGGAAGTACGGTAGTTCTTCTTAAGGGGGGTTGGGGTATATTTGTCCATTATATTTATATGAAAGTGCTTTTTATTACAAATGTCTGTTTCTCAGATACTGTACACTAAATGAACAGGCAGATTTTTAAAGGGCAAGTCCAGCCCTAAAATGAAAACTTACATACAAAACATTAAACGGTAATAGTTTGAAATCTGAAATATATAAGTCTAACCTGAAATCCTGCACAATGTCCTGTTGCCCCTGTTTCTGATTCCTGGTTCTTCCAGTTAGTCAGTTATGGATTTGACAATAGACTCCAATAGACACACATGCTTACAAGACGCTTTGAAGACTGCATGGGCTGTGAGAAATAACATGGAAGCCTTCTTAGTTACAGAATCTACTCTGGGTCTTTACCAAAGAACCAATCTTATATTAGACCTACAGGTTTCATCCTCCACTCTTGCCCCTTATTTGGGTACTAAAAACAGTGTTCCCATCCCCTTTAATAAACAGTTACGGATCACACCTCATGCATTAAATACAACATCTTGAATAAAATAAGCTTAATCTCTACCCAAGTAGCCAACCCACCTCCATGGGTCCAAGTTGGATAATGGAACAAGCTATGCTGATGAGCTGACCACTCCAATTGCCTAAGTAATCATTTCTGCTCAGCTTCTAATGTACTCCTATTCCAGGTATATACTCCAGCGTGTCAGAGCTTACCTCCATGGCCCATAACACCAGAGGGAAAAAGCATCAGTAGTATTGGAATCCATATTGGAAACGGGATCCAAAACCATGGCAACTACTCATCACTCTCAGCACAGACTCTAATCCACAGGGACCACACAGATAACCCTCATTAGAGCAATTCCATGCGCTCAGTATTTGAGGGTCCCAAGAAATAATACTGACCCAGATAGGGCTGAAATTCAGTTACAGGAAATGACTTGCTGTTTCCTAGAACGGGGCTATAAAGAACAAACATTAAAACAGCAACTTATGAGGGCTTTATCTTAAATTACTGGATCCATAGACTCTCAGCAGCATGAAGATGTCCCAAAATTGGTGTTAAGGATAGACAGTTCCCCTTTGAGGCAACGGATAAAGATTATCCTCTCCAAATATTGGAGAAAAATATAAAAGGATGTTAACTTGCCCTTTAATTGACATGAGATACAATTTGTCTATAGGAGGGGCAATATATATATTCAAGCTTTTCTCCACACTCTCCCTTCTATAGACCAATGCCCAAGGCACTGTTGTGTAGATCAGTGCAATCTCTGGCTTTTATTATTCAGCAACCCCTAGAAAGGTACCGAAACTTTGCCTGCACTTTGATGTATTAATAAGCATTTGGAAGAATAAGTCCTGAGTGTGCGTTGGACCGTCTTTCGTTATAGACAAAAAACATACAATAGCAGGGCACTCACGGGTCTTCTCAATGCTATATAGTGTGTGAACCTCTGATCAATGCATTTTATCACCATTCTTAACGATAAGAACTTTATTAAATATCCCTGAAGAACTTTTATTACATTGCACTTAACATGTATTAATACCAGTCATTGTCAATATTTCTGAATATTAGAAATGTATTCAGCCCACTGTTAAAGCTATTTAACTTGCTGGAAGACAGTTCCACGGTTCAAAATGTATCTAAACTGGAAAAAAATTAAATTGCCCATTACTAAAAACTATAATTTTCCCCATTACTGTATGTAAAGTTTATTTTTATTGGTCTGTCTTCCGTTTCTTTTGAAATTCAGTGTGAAGTATCTAAAATTTCGGATGTTAATCAAGTAATTGTTATGTGTTAAATGCATTGTGGGGAATTCTCTCATCCAGTGCTGCCTCATAGTTATTACTGAGTATGGAAAGTTTTTTTTTTTCTTTCAGTTTACACACCCTTTAACTTTCGAAAACATCACTCAAGCAAAAGCATAACATTGGTGTACCAAAAGGCAGAGATTGTGTTATAAGCATAGCTTAGAACCTAAAACGTGTATGTGAAGTATTAATTTCAAAATTGTAATTACAGTGTAGTAGGCTATAATTAAAATAAAAAGGACAAAAAGATTCCAAAAGGTCTGAGAATAGGTAATAAACCTATATTTTGTAAAGAAAACCACCATTTCTTTAGGAATAATAAAAAGCATATTAACACACATATACCCTGAATTAAAATAGATTGGCAATGAATTTGAAGAATAGAAATATTTTCTGGGTGAAAATAGTATAATAAAAATGGATGCTGGACACATAGAGATTGTTCTTCTGCCCGGATGCTTCTATAAGCAGTAACACTTTATTAACTCACCATATACTGCTGATGTTACTTCAGTGTTATTTTAAAATATATATCCTGTGCTGTGTTTTGTAGCTGTCATTTTCAGGATTATTAGTGCTGTTAATCTTGTTTGTACAATTGAGTTCACTTTCGGTTATTTTTTATTTCACTGTGTTTTAAAAGACGTTTTTTAATAAAGTATTCCACAAAACTTGTGCTTGAGGAATAATATATCAAACCATAAATTATAAATGTTTCGGATAGTTTGCACAATCTCTATTGCATCAGGTTTGTCTGTACTTTGCCTGATATTTTAAGATGATTTCAAATGAATCCTTTGTGGACTCAGCAGGTCTTGGAAAAATTAATCAATGAATCCTAATTAGTGAATTGTATTTCAGTGAAAGCATGCACAATTCATGTATGAGGCTTGTCTCAAGATGGAATAACATAGTGCAGGAACATTAGGAGGGAACATGTAACCTTCTTTCGATCTGAGTTCACAATTGAGGGTCCTTTGTAGTGAGAGCACAAAAAGGATGACAGTAAGCAATAACTCTTTTAAACAAACCTTGGAACCGTTTTTGTCAAAAAGACAATTAATCCTCTTTTGTAAATATTAATTCAAACTGCTATTGTGTGTCTTCTGTTCTTTAAGTCCAGAACAGTTAGAAGGAAATAAAAAAGTATCACTCTTATAGACTTTATTTATAGCCATAATATTCATATAAAGATTTAAAGCTAGAATAATGGCCAATAACAAATTTGGTTTGGGGGGTGGACATTCCCTTTAAGCATCTTTGGCCTCAGCACAGATATCTTGTGCTCTGTGTCCTAGAGGAAACCACGCCCGGCATCCTGGCAAATGGGGGATTGACTAATGGTGGAGATTGAGGTATCTTTTGATACTCGGGGATTATCAGAGCATTACAGAGTGTTGCCAGCTTTAGGCTGAGCGTTAAATTGAAAGTTTGTTATTGTTTTTTTATATTTGATATGTACATAGTGATGATCTCTTACAATGCTGAAATTTGTGTTTAAATGTAAAATCTGGAGTTTATGTTGTCTCCCTAAACCCATGTTTGTCTATTACTACAATCAAGACATACAGGATTTCACAATTAATATGGTGACTAAAGGAGAATGTGCATTTGTAAAAGGATACTTAACATTGCTACACACTGACAATTTGTTGCAGATTACACTGCAGGTTTTAATTGGAACCTGTCAGTGGTCTGTGCCAATCAGGGAATACATATACTCAGTGGCCACACAGGCAGCAGTCACTAGCTAATTCCTATACAGTAAAAGTAGTTCTGAAACCTTTTCAGACTGTGGCACACATGGCAATTCATTCTTTTATGGCATCTGTGTTCTTAATGATGGATTTTATTGTGTAATTACTCATTTAATTCACTTTACAGTGTACAGTATATTGTAATGAAGTTCAATAGTAACATTACACTACATTAGCTGGATATATTTTTGAAGGACAACATAACAAAATTGTTTATACTAGTGGAAATATTTCCACTATCAAAATTTTGAGCCACATCTCTGGCTGTCTGAAGACACTCTGGAGGCACACTATTGTGCCCTTGCACACACTTTGAGAAAGCGAGCCAACCAACCAATGCTGAGTCCAACAACCCAGCATTGTCAACCCTATACAACAGGGCTTGTTTATTGTTGGCTATGTGTGCAGCTTTAGACTGTTAATTATTCTGCAAAATATTAATGTTATATAAGGAACAACAGCATCAAAAAAAGCTATTGTATGAATGGAGACCACAGTTAGCCTTAAAAGAAGTATCATGTTAAATTAATTTTAATCATAAGCACTTTGACATAAAAATATTATACAGAAGAAATGTAAGGGCAGATTGATTTGGAATACTATGCTAGGGCACAATTAAATCTTTTTGACAACGTTACAGTCATTTCAAAATTAAAGTTTGATCCACTTTTAGGCACGTGTGAGTCCAATTTTTATGATTGACAGGGCTTCCTTGTGAGTAAGAGGAAATTTTAACAATGAAGATTGCTAAGGTGACTGAAACAGAAGCTATGAAATGTGTTCATCACTACACAGGAAAACACAATAAGTGATTTCCAGTGGCGTAACTAGGAATCACTGGCCCCCCCAGCAAAACTATGATGGGACCCCTATCCCTACTTATAATATATGGTTTTCTTGGAGGAGACTGTATGTGTCATAGGAAAAATAAGAAGATGGCGCACTCTGGCTCCCAGGCCCCCCTGCAATTGGAGGCTTTGCTCCCCTGGTAGTTATGCACCTGGTGACTTTCTTTTGAGCAGTAACGGACAAGTACAACATCTGTAAATATTTGCACTTTTTACCTGCTCGATAGAGGACCAGCCAGATGTAAAATTTCAGCATTATCAGCTTTTGCCTTTTAGTTGTAGGACATTTGTGAGGTGGCTTAACTGACTAAAATATTACATACTAATATAATTACATAGTTCACTTTTGGTTAAAAAAAAGCAATTCATCAAGCTCAACCACATGAAAACAGTTTTTTTTTTACTGAAATCCTTCTAATTAATCATTATATATCTTTCATCACACGTTTCTGAGTTTCCAATGTAATTAATACAGGTCTGAGAACAATGCAAATAAAAGTCATAGTTAATTAAAATAGTTGCACACAGTATAAAAGAAGAAATAAAACACTGTACAATTGATAAGCACTTAACACACTGCATGAAACCTCAAAAATGAACACATCTAGGCATAAATTTAAACTATTAACAGCTATTATCTGAATAAACATAATTAATCACGGAATTAAAATTAATTAATTAGGGGCATTACAACGATCATGCAATAATATGTAAATGTTTATTTTGGTGTGTTTGATGGTTTTGGTAAATTTCCCTGTTTGCCCTTCTGTATGCATAAGTCTTATACACACGCGTGATCGTGGGTGCTGGCCAGCCTCATTGACAGATCTATCATTTGTTTATCCGCCAGGATGGATAAATAGCGAATAGCCACTGACTGAACGCCCATACACAGTGGATCCTTGGCAAGAATGCCCTCTGGGCCCTCTAGCCAAGGAAAATTGAAAATATTAATCAATCCCAATTAATATATTGCCCTAACATCCATAGTAATATTTATATTTAAATCTTTAAAAGGAACTTATAGAGACTGTGGTCAAAACACAAAGTACATCTATACTATTTTGTTACTTTAATACTTTAAAAAAATGATCCCCTGATGTTTAGAGATCACTAGGTCAGGGCTGGAAAAAGGTTAAAGCAGAACTAAACTTAAATTTTTTAAATCCTAGGGGCATACTTATAAAAAAACTTTATTAGCGCAAAAAAATTACCGCTGCGCATCGCGGCCGCGATGTCCTGTGGTAATTTTAAGTCCCTTTGTGGCGATACTGCACTTAGCGCAATGCGCTAAGTACAATATCGCCGCAAAGGGACTTAAAATCCCTTCCCGGCGCTAAGGGGGGGACATACGTGCACCCTGCCGAAACAGTTTCCGCCGCTTTATAAATAGAAGCGGCGGTAACAGGTAAGTATCTGCGCGAAGGGTTAACGTTAACTCGTTAACTTTTTGCTGCCGTTTCGGACATTAATAAATCGTGTTAAACGCGAGTTATGCGGAAATGTCAGGGAAACGGCCGCGAAAACTTAACAAAGCTTTATAAATATGCCCCCTAATGTGGTATACGTTGCATCCACATGTGGATCAATGGAGGTATACGTGTAGCTTACAGATGGCACAGACTCCAAGCTGTGAAACAAGATATCTTTATTAGAACAAAACATGTGTGCTACATGTTTCGGACCAACGTCCTTTCTCAAGCACACCACATGTAAAACACAGACTGCCTAATATAGGTAGTCATGAAGGAACAAACCACCTAAGCCCATCCCACACCTAATTGATCAGCAAATCACCATTGTGTACTTCAAAAAGTCCCGCCTCCAAAGTCTTCACGTGGCCGCACCAGGGTCCAAGCTTTGGAGTACCCCACAAGGCACTGGAGATGTCCGGAGACACAGTCCACACCTCCAAGCAGCAGCCAGAGGTTAAACAGGCCCAGCACAAACCAACCCTCTCCTACATGGGGGGACACAGAGGATCTGTTCTACAAAGACCACAGAGAAGACTCAGACCTGGATTCCCCAAGAGCCCCTTGGGCCTCTTTTTTAGACAGGGACTCGGGACCAGGAGAAATAGAGACTACTCGTCCATATCCAGCCAGGACCCAATACAGCTTGAGAGACAGGCAACATCCAAAGAGGTACCAGATCAAATAATTAACATTTCAGACTATGTATTGAATAACTTTGATTGCAATGTCTTGAACAAAGGGTTGGGCTTCGTACACACATATGACCACGACTTTATATCCTGGCACATTGATTTTGAAAAGTTTGTCAGGAAATTACAATTAAGAATGTTCTTTGGGGAGGGCATTACTAAAAAAGGTGGGACTATCTGTAAGAAACCTTCTAAATTTATACCGGAGGTTAATAATGCCTCCCTAACTGTGTTTAAAGAACTGGTGTTGAAAGAAGTGGGAAAAGGGGAAATGTAATATGAAATGTAACCTTACTAACAATGAAAAAAAGGCACTGAAAATTCTTGAGTCAGAATACACACATCACGATTAAATCAGGGGAGGGGCAGTAGTTGGGATGAATACCGTAATGTACCAGAACGAAATATATAGGCAACTATCAGTTCCTGAACATTACCTCCCACTTACACATGACCCGATTTGACTATAAGAAGTGCATTGACGCATTGATATCAGAAGCTTTTCAAAACCAGATTATTGACAGCAACACCCAGGATTTTCTAACCACTGATCACCCAGGCACACCAGTAATGTACACACTCCCTATGGTACATAAAACACTACAGAACCCTGCTGGACGAACAATAGTGTCAGGCATAGGTTCTATTACAGAACCATTAGCTAAATACATTGACCAATACCTGCAACCTATTGTAAGCAAAATACCTACCTGTCTTAAAGATACCAATTCCCTATTGAATCAACTTGTAGACCTAGAACTACCTTGCACTGACATACACCTTTGCAGTATAGACATAGAGAGTCTCTATGCATCGATCCCACAACAGGAAGGCATAGATACTATAGAGGAGGCATTAATAGATACGAATCTGACCCACAGCACTATATATTTCCTCCTCGATTGCTTACACATTGTACTAACAAAAAACTACTTTAGATTCGAGAAGAATTATTACCTACAGCTTCAAGGCACCTCTATGGGCGCAGCAATGGCACCGTCCTTTGCTAATATCTTTGTTAATAAGCTAGAAAAAGAATACTTTCTCGCCCACAGATACAAGGAAAATATTATCAGTTATTGGCGATATGTGGACAATATCCTGATAATATGGAAAGGCAGCATCATTGAATTTCAGGATATGGTTAACGAGGCAAACCAGAAACACCAAACCATTAAGTTCACCTGGGAAATAGCTACAGAACATCTTCACTATTTAGATGTTGATCTTTCCATTATAGGCAGACGCATACACACCAGCCTGTATACAAAACCCACTGACAGGAACAACATACTACTACCCAGCAGCTTTCATTTCTCAGGCATCATAAAAGCCATTCCGAAAGGGCAATACATAAGGGCAAAGAGAATCTGCTCTACAGATGAAAAATACCAGATAGCTAAAGAAAATCTTGATGCCAAGTTCTTAGCCAGGGGTTATAATAAGCATACCATTAAGAATGTAGCCAGAGAGATTGCAGAAATCCTGAGAGAAACTTTACTTAAAGGTAATCCAGTTAAATCTAGGAAGGACAATATTACATTTGTGTCCACGTATTCCGGCTTCAGCAAACAGGTCCATAAGATTATCAATAAATACTGGCCCATTCTTAGCAACAACAACGAGATTGGTAAATTACTTTCCAAAGACCGATTTTTAGCTACAAAAGAGGTAGAACTATGAAAGACATCCTGTGCCCTGCTGAAAAAGCTATATCTACACTTACAGCGGAACCCAGGCCTAACAAAAGAGGTACTTTCCCTTGTTTAGAATGTATCTGCTGTAGTTCTATCATCAAAGGGGATATTGTATACCATCCCACTACGGGTAATAAAATCGAGATATATCATCAATCTAACTGCAACACGAAAGGGGTCATCTACCTATTAAAATGCCCCTGCGGATCGTGATATGTTGGACAAACTATAAGAAAGAATTAAGGAACACAGAGTGAATATAAGAAAAAAGTCAAACACATATACAGATACCCCAGTCTCCCGCCACTTTAATAACATGAGCCACAATCAGATGCAACTTAAGTGGCAGGTATTAGAGAAAGTGGAAAGACATAACCGTGGGGGAGATTTTAAAAACACCCTGCTCCAGAAAGAATACAAATGGATCATGGAACTTAATACAATTTTCCCAACTGGTATGAATAAACAATGTAACATAAAATGCTTTTTGTGATAACTCAGGTATTACATGTGACACATATATCTGTGCATGGTTTTCCAGCTTGTTTTTGTATTTTCCCGCAGATATAATTAGAACACCTGCATATAGAAAACTACAGATTAGTAAGTATAGCCTGCAGGTGTTACATAGTGGATCTACTACAACAGGCCACTTTGTGGCAGTACTGTATACATTACGATGTGATTATTCTCATTTTACTGCATTCATTAGTTGTTGCTAATATATTGTCGCTACTATTTAGCTATTGCTTATATTTAACACTAACTATTAATTGTTACTATTAGTGTGCATTATCGATAAAGCTCAGAAATGTAAGTTTAGTTATTTCTGTTTTAGGTATATTTGCAAGGATACCAGTATGGAAGACTGTAATCACCCCTTGCAATTTTAGTGGCTTGCCAGTTTATTTGTTTGATACTCCATTCACTTTATTCTTGAATCTTGCTGGTTTGCTTCCACCTCATGGTACTTGGTCGTTCGGAATTTACTGTTCAACATTATTTCACTAACCTTGGACTCCATTGGTTAGTACTATGTATACCCACAATGTACTCGAACTATGATGTTTCGACTATACACAAGTTTATGGATGTATGCCGGATTGGTTCACATTTGTAATGTTTGCACTAAGAAACAAGCTATACACTTGAAGAGGATGAAGACTTTGGAGGCGGGACTTTTTGAAGTACACAATGGTGATTTGCTGAACAATTAGGTGTGGGATGGGCTTAGGTGGTTTGTTCCTTCATGACTACCTATATTAGGCAGTCTGTGTTTTACATGTGGTGTGCTTGAGAAAGGACGTTGGTCCGAAACATGTAGCACACATGTTTTGTTCTAATAAAGATATCTTGTTTCACAGCTTGGAGTCTGTGCCATCTGTAAGCTACACGTATACCTCCATTGATCCGTATTACTGAACCTGGACCAGAGATACCAGGAAGTGTAACCTACAGCTTCTATGTGATTCCTAAGTGTAGAGGGTCCACATTCACTCAGTGAACATTTTTCTCCCCAGAACACCTATTCATTGTAAGATTCTTCTCTAGCAAGTTGCATTTAATACATGTAAGAAATAGATTTCGTAAATAAGAAGGCTTCCACGTTGCTGCCAGTACAACCCACAGCCCATGTAGTCTTCAAAGAACCACGCCCCTTGACCCCAGTATTCACTGTCTCTATGCACAGAGTGTTTTCTATACACCAATTTGGAAGTCTCTGAAAAGACTTTGAAAGCTGATTGTTACCATAATTTATAAACCATTCAGTGTGAGTTGCTGGAAAATAAACTGCAGGGTAACAAGCAGCTTTAAAAGTCTTATCACGGACTTCCATATTCCACTTTTTTAAAGGATTCGTTTAGCAAAAAATAAAGCTTCCAAATGTTTGTGAGTACTCAGCTTGTTCAGTGGTGGCGCATTGGGTAAGGCACCATGTTTAAAATTACACAATTCACGAGTCTAATACCCCGTCTTCTCTTTTTTTTTTGTTTCTATTATGTCCCAATCAAAAGATGAAGATCCTAAATGTACCTAAGTGTTCAGCTTACTCATTGGTGGCTCACCTTGTAAGATGCCAGTTATAGAAACATACAGTTCAGAAGGTTGCAAGTTCAAATCCACAGAGTTACCTTTATTTTTTGTTTCCATTATGTAGTAAAAGATTCTACATGTACCAGTGTTCTATATAATCAGAGTTATTCAATAAAAGTTCTTATCGTTTAAAATGGTGCTAATTTTGCACCAACCAATCAGATCTTATTTAACATTTGAAAGCTAACATCTGATTGGTTGTGTCAAAATTAGCACCATTTTAAACGATAAGAACTTTTATTGAATCTCCCTGATTGTACCTGTTAGCCTAGAGGTAAGAGCTCTGTTTTTAGCAAGACAGAGTAAATGTACAAGTTGCAGGTTCTATTCCCCAGACTTACTTTTATTTTTTTATTTTTGCTGAAATGTTAGTATTCCGTTTCTTACATCCATGCTATCTATGAAATACTCTGCAAAGATTACTTTTTTTTTAATGAAAAGTAAAGGATTATATCGGACAGGAACATTGAATGTGTTTGAAAACAAAAAAACTGAAATCTCTGTGTCAGGGAGAGGGAGGATCTCTGTGCTGTAATGTGATTGGCTGTCAGCTTCCAGGAAGCAAGGCTGCAACTTCCTTGTTTTGATCTGTTGAGCACTACAGAGCATGTGCCTGTACGCAGACACTTAGCTGGGGGTTTACCCAGCTAAGGTGGTTTGTGGGAGCTGACCCCTAGTACTCACAGGTTGTTTTCATAAATCACCCAATGGCCACCTTGTTGTATGTTTGTGAATGTGCTCTGTCTATTGGGACAATGTTGTCTGGAGACTTTAGTTCTCCTTTTAATATAAATGTTTAGTACTTGCTTTATCCAATTTAACTGCACCTTTCCCAGAGACTAGATAATAATGATCAAGTAAGTAAGCCTCTCTTCCTACCAGCAAGTGATTAGCTAAAGGAGTAGCAGTAGTTTGGAACTTTAGTTTCTATCTAAATCTTTTCATTTTACATATCTTTGCAACCCTTGTACTGCCTTCCCCCACCTTCCAAACCAAAATTGGAGTCCTACACTCCTGTACATTAGCACAATATATGATTCAATAGCTGATATACTGTAATGGACCTCAACAGTATCAGCATTAACCTTTTCTACATTCATGTTTGTACTGGAATGTCATCCACCCTTTTATATTGAAATCTTTATGGGGCAGGAATTACATATTTAACTCACAATAGTGTACATCTGAATAAAAACACACATACGATATACAGTTTATTTTTATGGCCCATTTATGTATTTATTGAGAAATCGTTTTTCCGTTTTAAATTCTAATGGCTTTATGCATATAAACATAATGGTTGTTTATTGTTTGATGTAACCCACCTACAGTGCTCCATCACCAGGAACACACTCTTTAGACATTTACTCATTAATAATTAGTCTAATTTTTCAGCCATAAAAAATTGGACTCTGCTATTGAACAACTTTCAAGGACATAATTATAAATAAATAAACAGGCCTAATTTGCTTAGTATTTCTTGTTTGGGGTGTGTACTACTGATTAGCTGCAAACTGCGAACAATTAGCATTAACGTTTGAGTGGATGGTGAGGACAGGCAATTATGTCATTTAGCAGCTGTTAGCTGGTGCTAATCAGATTCCGTGGACCGTTGTTGTAGGAGCTATTACATTTAAAATATTTTCAGAATTAATTTTATTTATGCAAAAAATAAATAAATAAATAAATATATATAGTTAAATATCAGATAAAAAGAAACCTTGTCTGTAGTTTTCCTGTTTCTAATGCATCAATAGAAACAATAGGGATCGTTCTTCCAAATCTCCTTTTTTGCCATAGTTGGTTCTGCCATAGTTGGTACTATCATCAGCTAAATAAAAAGATCTATTTGTAGAATTATGATTAAAGGGAAGTTCAAAAAAGTAGCAAAAAGTGGATTGACTTGCATAATGGGGAATGTATATTAAGGAGTTTGTATGTTCTCCCCGTGCTTGCGTGGGTTTCCTCCGGGAACTCCGGTTTCCCCCACAATCATAAAGACATATTGATAGTTTGTATGTGTACATAAAGTGATTAGATTGTATGTGTACATAAAGTGATTAGATTGTAAGCTCTTCGGGGCAGGGCCTGATGTGAATTGAGTAAAATAATTGTAAAGTGCTGCGGAATATGTAGCGCTATATAAGAAATAAAATACATACATACATACATACATACAAGGTGACATTGATTGTGACAGGAAAATAATGATGGAAAGTGCTGTATTGTTATATATGCCCCCCGCTCCGCTCGCAGTCACTCCTACACTGAAAGCCGCTCTGTCCCGACCGCGCGCCCTATCTTAGGCGCATGCACGCCAATACAAAAGATCGGGA
Organism: Hymenochirus boettgeri; assembly: GCA_019447015.1. Taxonomy (NCBI): domain Eukaryota; kingdom Metazoa; phylum Chordata; class Amphibia; order Anura; family Pipidae; genus Hymenochirus; species Hymenochirus boettgeri. Next base: position 63,562,596 of record CM033471.1, read on the forward strand.
GAGAACAGCTGTTCAGTGAAGAAGCGGCTGCGAGAGGAGCGGGGCAAAGGTAAGTTCCAGGTCCCCCGAGCGTCCTATTATTCACAGGGAGGTGAGAATAAGCGTTCTCACCTCCCTGTGAATAATAGAAACGGATGGCACATAGTTGTTTTTATGGGTTTAGTGTTCCTTTAAAGGAAAATTTAGTAAATCAGAATACAGTACTGCCTGTTGACTATAATTTACAGGGAGGTAGAATTGAGTATTCCTACCTTCCTGTGTGTGTATCAGGGTCTGTTGGCAGGACAATCTGCGTTCACAGTGATCTTTACTGTTTCAGTGGTGGAATTGTGCTACACGCAGGGAAGTAGGGAAAGTATTTTTTTACCTCTTTGCAATTCAATGGGTAGGATGCTTTAAACGGGGAAGTTTAGTGTTAAATATGCATAGGTATTCATCATATTGGCTACATTTTTGAAAATTCAGTTCATTTCATACACTTTGCTATTTGCTGTGGTCAGACGTGAGCTGCCATTTCATGTTTCAATTGTCCTTCCAAGGATGCACACTTCCTTAAAAAATGGAACCGTCGTTTCTACTGATTGCCTGTTTTTTTTTTTTAATAGAATTTCCAATTTAGCATGATGCTGGCTTTCTCAAAAGGTGTGATTGGGCATACTGGTGTGTCTTGAGAGAGCTAATAGTGTTTCTTTAAATAATGATGTCAAATCTCAAAAAAATATAGACAATTTTGAGTTACTTAATATTAAAGGATATCTATATTCTAAAAATTAACAGGGTTATTCAATAAAAGTTCTTATTGTTTAAAATGGTGCTAATTTTGCCCCGACTAATCAGATGTAAGCTTTAAAAAGTTAAATAAGATCTGATTGGTTAGAGCAAAATTGCACCATTTTAAACGATAAGAACTTTAATTGAATAACCCTGTAACTGTTTAAAAATGGAAAGTACCTGGGTCAGGGAGGTCGGATTGATTATTCCTACCTCACAATATCATTTTGTGATTGAGCTGCAGCACCAACAGTTTTCATTTGCCAGGTAATTCCTGGACTATTCTTGTATTAAAGATAGTGCTGAAGCCAGGAGGAAGACTGGCAGAATCAGTTTTCATTGGGCTGGGGCTTCTCACAGAAACAATATTGGGCAGTAGGAATTACCAGTCCTATATCCCTGTCCCAAGTACTTTTCAGTTTAACTGTTTTTTTTTTTTTAAATAAACTTTATACACACAATAGTTTTCCTTTAAAATATTGAAAACCCTTATAAAATATCATCTCTAAGACTGAGCCAAAACTATTTACAAGCTTGATTATTTAGCCTCTGCAAGGTTCATTTTATGGATCTTCGAAAAAGCCTTTTTATGGGAGTGGCAGAGGTTCTTATACCTGCTGAGTAGGAGAAAATCAATAAATTGAACATTGAAAATTCTCAACTGGGTTAGTTTCCAACCCAAAACCCAACTCTAGTCTTCACCCTGGGTACTTGTGATAAGACGAGATGGGGAGCATGGAATTCACATATAATTGAACCCTTTATACAAACTTTCTGTATATTATAGTCCATGTTCCCCCAGCCCAAACCGCTATGATTATATTATATAATATATCATTATATAATATATATCAGAAAGTCCCCCGATCTTTACTCACCTTACCTCTCACCTCCACCACAGTCCCCGGCCCTCTGCTTGCACGAAACTGCAATCGGGGCGGGACCGGCAGCCACGTCTGTGATTGGCTGAGAGGCAGCCAATGTTGGACGCGGCTCCCGGCTGCTCAGAATGGCGAAGGAGAGAGGTAAGGTAAGTAATGATCGGTTGGGGCTGGGGGAACATGGACTATAATATACAGAAAAGGATCTACGCTAGGGGGAGGGAGACCAAGGCGAGAGGGAGGGGGAGAAGGGCTGCAGTGTGCATGCCAAACTTCTCCCAGAGGAGAGACAGGAGGCAGAGTCCTATATGGATGCTATTCTACTGGTGGACACAGGAGAAGCATTTGGAGATGGGATGTAAGGTAAGGATTTTACTACACTACAGAGTGGGGCCAGTAGTGGGGGAGATTATAGTTTTGGTGGTGGACATGCCCTTTAAGTGTCTCCCTACTAGATCAGATTACCTGGCAACCTAGCCATAATGTGATGCTAAAGGGATGCAAATACCTTGTATGTGTTACTTTTCAGAAACACGCACTAGCCCCTCAATTTCCAAAAGACACATTTTAAGTACACATGCAGCGTACAAAGTTAGAATTAAGGCTAATTTCACACGAGCTGCATTTACGTTTTTCTGTCACTGAACATCTTGATTCGCTCATAATTGCTACAATACCGTTGTAGTTGTTGTATTAAAATAGCTCCATATACAGTCAATTTGCCCAATGACGCGCAATGAAAGAGTGGTGATGCATGTGTGACAAAGGTGAAAAAAGCTAGTTTTTGCTTTGAATTCCTGGAGCGAGTAGAGGAGTCTCCACAAATGCTGCTTGAGAGTGCCCATCTTGCAGCATTTTTAAAAAAGGCTTTGTGTCGCTGGCCAGCTTTGTGATCAGCTGTTCTTAACTGCTGCTTCTGGTACTGCACAAGGTGGGTAAAGGGAGAGGTTTTGGGGCCAGTTAAACAGTGGTGAGTAGTCAACCACCGGTAGACCATCTGGCTGTACGTTCCTGCAGACCCCATGATGTACAGTAATTGCCCATATGCCCCTCTATTTTCTCCGTTTGTGAGTAGGATGTATGTAACTTGGGGACTGTCTGTATATGCCATGCCTCCCTGACCCCACTTTTTACTGTCTCTATTCACAAATTTATGTGGAACTCCTTGATAACACTTTGAAAGCTGATTGTTACCCTGCAGTATATTCCAGCCAATGTACATTGCAGAAAGCCTACCTGGAGCAATACAGAATAATTATCTGGTTTTAAAGTGTATGTATACTGAAAAAATGACTTTGCGTCATCTTAAAGGGCATGTCCACCCCCCAAACTAAAATTTTACCAACTACTGTACAATAAAAAAAGCCTTTCCCGCTCCTTGTGGTTCTCTTGTTATGCCTCTTCAGGAAACTGAGATGTAGAAGCTGTCAGTAATTCATCCAGTGCCTGTTTCTTTGCTAACCTCAGCAAGGTCTGAGGCATGCACAGTGGAGTCCTTCTCCCCCCCCCCCCCCCCTCCTGATCCATCCGTGGCTGGCAGTCTTCCATCTATAAAAGCTTTCTATATCTTGCAGGGCATACCCTCCCACCCCCAGTCGCTATATTCATACTTGTAAAATCGCTTCCAATCTCTACTTACACTACCTCATTCCACTGATGGCAGCTACGGCTGTGATTGGCTGCCTCTCAGCCAATCACAGCCGCAGCTGCTGGTTCGGCCTCCTGCTTGTAGTTCTGGCGAGCAGGGGACCCAGACTAGAACAGCCCTGGAACAAGGAGGTATAAGTAGAGATTGGAAGCGATATTACAAGTATGAATATAGCGGTTGGGGATGGGTCCTGCAATATGTAAAAAGTTTTTAAAAAGAGTGGACATGCCTTTTGATCTTTAAATAAATACATGTAAGATGCACTTACTCTGAGGTGTGTGTGTTGCTCTGACCATTGACTTGACTTTTTTCCCACATATCAACTGTCAAAACTGCATACAGCATACAGCATACCAACCATTCCAGCTACAGTAAAACTGCTTACAGAAATGCTAAAATGTAAGATGTTTCAGATAGGATATCTAATGAAATAGGGGGCAGATCAACAACAAAAATGGTACAGTGACAGTTGGGATAAATTATAATTTTCTTATCGTACTAATTTTGCCCCAACCATTCAGATCTTATTTAACATTTGAAAGCTAACATCTGATTGGGGCAAAATTAGCAAATTTTTTAATGATAAGTACTTTTATTGAATAACCCTGAAAGTTTCTAAATGTACTTTTCCCCATTATATTGTCTCTGGTATCTCAGCACACTCATTTTATACTTTAAGAAACACACAGCACATGGGGTTACAGGTTCAAATCCCCAGAATTGGGAATGCTCAAAGACAAGGGTACACTATTAAACCTCTATCCTATGTCTGAGAGGCTGAATCTGCTGTAGCATGATCTGTGGGAGTCTCCTTTCTGTTATATGATTGTCAGCTTCTACGGGACAAGGCTGCAGCTTCCTTGTTTTAATCTGCTGTACACTAGAGAGCATGTGAAGTAGGGCTACAACTAGACTAGACTAGACTAGACTTTCACCAAAATAAAGAGGTGGAAAATTGTTGCATCTTTGCATAATTGCTTAGCCAATTGGAAATATGTAGCCAGAGCCACTTCTAGTTTTTCCTGTGGCCAGAAGAGCCATCTGGCTAAAACCATGTTCTACCGCATTGATGGTGAACATTTAGAGACCAAGTGTCCAAACTGCAACCCAAAACCCACTTACTTATTGCATAGTGCCAAAAGGATAATTTAAAGGGCATCTATAGTGGGAAAATGAACTTTTTTTTCTTTCTTTCCATGTGTTCTATAATTCCCCACAACCCTCAGAGTGTCTTCACTTTTTTCAGATTCCCTCTCTGTCCTGAGATACACCAGTTAAAAGAATACGTGATTGCATTCTTTTACTCCTCCTTGGACTGTCAATCAAATTCCTGTGACTGATCCCCCCTCCCTGCTCTGTAATAAACATAGAGATAAGAGCATTAACAGGGGGAGAGAGGTAGCTTTGATGGTAGATATAAGGCTGCATTTGACCCCCTTCTTAATAGCTTTCACTGATTGATGATGGGTCACAAAGTGAGAGATCGTAAACTGTACTGTTCACCTTCTTCTTCCGTGTCTCCAGGACAGCTTGCTTTCTATTGGCCGTGGGTGTGTTTTTCTGGATGTTGAACTTTTAACTCTGCTTGTCGGTTAGCCGGAGTTGAGACATGGAGGAGGTAACGGTAGGGGGAAGGGGGGAGTGCTGCACAGAGATCTGACACCATGGTTAAACAAAGTCACTGACAGAGATAGGATTATGGCAGCACAGAGTACATGAATTTAACTTTGCAAAGGGGCAATGTGTTTTTTTCACTATAGATACCCTTTAATCTGAATACTGAGGTTTTACTTAGTGGATGGCAGCAGTAGTTTATAAAGGCAATTTATATTACACTTCAAACTATGCAGAGCAGATAGAGACAGCAAGCCAATGTGCATCAGTTTCTCACTTACTGCACTCCCCTTCCTTATGTGCTGGAAGGTGCAGAGAGAGAGACTGAAAAGAGAGAAAGAGACCGATGTTCATGATGTTCTCTCTGCTACAAAGAGCCGCCACACTTTCTCAAGCTCTGGATTGCAGTAAGGGTAGCAAACCAGGCTGTCTTTCTCTCGCTTTCTGGTGAACTCTGCTGTTCATGTGTGCCCACAGAGAGGGCATTGAGTGCCACCTCTGGCACGCATGCTACAAGTTTGCCACCACTGTTCTAGCAATAATGCTTTTACAAAAAGACTGTGTGGCATTTCTTTTGAAGGGGGCTCTGGACTGGAAGATGTGATTGGCAAGAAAGGTGAGAATAGTGTTCCCTCTCTAGATCAGGATAAAAAGCCTTTTTAAAATAACATTTTGAAACCAGAGGTAGAGGTTACAGGGTGGAAAAGACAATTTTAATCTATACCAAGACTAGACAAGCCAGAATAGATCATGTTTCCAGTATCAGACCATTTTCTTTATGAAACCAGGCTTGGGGGGGTCAGGGGGATCTGTAGGGTCTCCCTTTGGTATGCGATGTGGCGCACATAGCAAGGCAAAAAAATTTAGACCATGCCCCATCCATGCCCAATTAAGCCACACTCACTAGGTCTTTAATACAGTAAAGCTAGTTACACACACTAGCAATAAAGCCCCGATGGTATCGGGGGTTTATCGGCAGTGTGTATAGCATCTTTCCCAAACGAGCATGCGGCCGCCAAACATTTGTGTCGGCCTCAGGGTCGTTCCGGAAAGATCTAAAATTTCCCTTGCTCGTGGCTGTGCATAGAGAGAATTTTCAGGGGGGGGTGTTTATCCTGATCTTTGAGAAATGAAAGATCTATTTGTCATCTTTCAAAGGCCTGCCATGTGTATTCCCAGCTGCAGACAGATAGCCAAAGAGACAAACATAGACAAACAGAAAGATATATACACAGCCAGAAAGCGATATTAGATAGACAGAAAGACAGAGAAATAGACGGAGATAAAAGGTATACAGAGATTCTGCAGAGCCTAGGGATTATGATAAACTGAGAGATATCATCCAATAGAGGACCATACGATCGGCCATGGTTTTCCGACATGTCCTATTGTGCGTTTGTCCGATTTAGACGAACAGACGGTGGCAGTCGGTTGCGGCCACCACAAGGAACATACAATAATTCAGCACTGAAATGTTGATCGTCGGGCCGAATTATTGTATGGTGTGTACCTTAAGACTCACTCCATAAAGCAGCGTCTTCCTGTTGGGCTGTCAGAACGGGATTTTCCAGTGCAAATTTTTCAGACCTTTGTGAGGCATTACTAGTGTATAATTCTGCATGAAAGGGGAGCAGAATTATTAGCTTTTTTGCTTGGTATTATTTTTTCCTTTACTACTAAAGATTTACAATAAAGCTAAATCTGTCTAGAGGCTTACAAATATTATGGTCATTGATACCTTTGGGGTTCAAGGAAAAGGAATTCCGGAAAGAATAAATCCACCCTTTTTTGGTGCTACAAACCCTTTAGAAATAATAGCTACTGAGTGGTGTAAGTGTTAAAATTTCAGATGCAGTCAATCTGCAATCAGAGCAGCCCTTGACAATGCAGCTAATTATGTCACTTGATAAAATTGACCTGAGGATTTTCTACAGCCACTGCTGTTTAGGTTGTAGTAAATAAGTGTTACAAGGGAAAATATTTGCTCCCTAAAGGATAGCAGTGTAGGGAAGACATTTGCAGTTTAAGGTATTTGATTTATTCCTCAAAAACAACACATTGAATTTGTTAAAATTACCTCAAGACTGGAAAGCAACTAACAAATATGTGTCTAACTTTAAATTTGAATGTACTTGTTTTTGCGCTTTGCAGTCCAAAACAACCTTTCATTTTATATGTAAATCATGGAAAGGCCCCACTGTGTGCAATCCGTTGCAATCGAATGTGATCAACATTTTTGTTCTCTCTCTGTGTTAGGACTAGGCCACAGTACTGTGCTTTTAATCGCGATCCGATTGCACTCTTAAAAGTTCACAATAGTATTGGGGGATGAGGGTGGCCACACCATCTCCGTTGATGTCCACTGCACTGTGATACGTTTATCAGAGCGCATGCGATCACCATTTTGGTGTGATTCACATGTGCTCTGATAAAGCATTGTAGTGTGTTCTCAGCCTTACTGTTTTAGGCCAAAGCCACACTACAACGCACAAAATCACATTATCGCACAGGATTGCATGCACGATTTCTGCACGTTGTTGCAATTTACAAAGAGAAAGCGCATGCGATTGCCCAAAAAAATGGTTGAACGCAAAATGTGAACGAACTGGCGATCGCATGAATTTTCGCATTCCCACGATTTCCGTTTTAGTTAAACGCGCTAGTGTGGCCCAGACCTTTGTGCTGCCAAATGTTTCCACTGCTAGTAAAAACGCTGCACGAACTGTGAAGTGTAAATTCATTTCTTTTCTATCAACTCCCTGATACTCTCCCGTAGCATTGTTGGTGTCAACTAACATATATTAATTACATAGTAACAGTACTGAATGTGAAATAGACATAAGTCCATCTAGTCCAACCTTTTAGCCTACTTATCAGCCCTACCTAATAGTTGATCCAGAGTAAGGCTGAGGCCACACTGCAATGCACAGGAATTGCGCACAAAATTGCGAGCGTTATTGCATGCGATTGTGTGCGCTTTTCTTGTGCGTTCGTGTTTTGCGCACGCGTTTTCGTCATTTTGCGTTATGGAAACGCTGCGTTAACGCACCAAAAATGGTGAACGCATGCGTTACCAAAGCGCGAACGGGCGCGCAATCGCATGCGCATCGGAAATCGCGGGAATTTTTGCGTTCCCGCAATTTCCATTTTAGCGTGTGCGCAAACGTGCGAAAAACGCGCTAGTGTGGCCTAGCCCTAAGGCAAAAAAAAGTTCAGCGAGAAAGGGAGAAAAATGTTGCTTTCTGACGCCAATATTTTTAAATTTTAGAAGCTGTTTCACTGTTCTCACGAAAAAAACACCCATCATAACCTGAAAGGTATTCAAAGGAGTTTGGAACAATGCAACAAAGTTTTTTTTTATGGCCAACAGACTAAATAAGTCACCTGCGTGGCACAGTATCAAGAACTTTAGCAAAATCTAAAGGTGGCCATACACTACACAAGACAGATGTCCAATCTCTCATAAGATAAATGTCCAATTTATCTAGAACTGCCAAGCCCATCCTTTCATACGATTAATTAGAGATCACAAAATGAATGGGTCAGATAGGAACATCTCAAGATAAAAAACCCTGCTTGTAAAATGTGGTCTTTAGACATTAGACAGATATCTGAAATCCATCTTATGTCTGCCTAGTATATGGCCAGCTTAAGTGTACAGCATCCACTGCTATGCCAGAATCTAAATTTCTTATCAAATCATTATAAAAAAAAACAAGAAAGTTAGTTTGACAAGATCTATTTCTAATAAATCCATGCTAATTACTACTTATAAGATCTTGAGACAAATTAAAGAATATACAGTAGTAACATAGTAATTCAGGTTGAATAAAAACATACGTCTATCTAGTCCAACCTTTATACCCTCCTCTTTTACCCTACATAACAGGAATGGTATAGATCGGAAAAAAATTAAATGTCGGTCGATCGGACCGAATTATTGTATCGTGTGTACTCTTAAGATCTGAGGATGTATTTCATGCGGCCCTGGGACTTTATTGATATTAACTTTGTCTAATTGTTTCAAACATAGAAAAGATAATCAATGTACATTCCTAGGCCCCATACATTACTGGGGTTACCTTGATGTGGTTGGAAGGCTTTTCATTCATGTGATCACAGTAATGTATACTAAAAACCCCTTTGTTTATAAAGTAAAACAGTGTGCAGATAATATTATATGCACATTCCTAGGCCCCATACAGTATAGTAAAGCTATATTGTATGGGGCCTAGGAATGTGCATTGATTATCTTTTCTATGTTTATATAAATGTTTGACCAGATCAGTAGCACTTCCGGTGAATGTAGTTGTAAATTAGCCTAATTGGAGTACTTCCACAATCCCTGTATTGTCTAATTGTTTCCGTACCATATCCTCTGTCAGCCAGAGTGAACATTCCTTGTTTATACCCTTCATATTATTACAGTCCCTGCTATAAGGACTAGGATTATTTATAGTGAATATGATCCTGTAACAAAGTATCTATAGTTATCAGACTGGGAATGACTACCCTATTTGAATATTGTAATTACGCAACAGAGTCACCTTTAATGCTGTTTTAGTGCCTGTAGTGATAAATCTTTTAGCTTTTCCAAACTTTCCTATTTCTACCAGCCAGCAAAATCAACTTTATCTTTAATTGTTCCTTCCTTTCCATTTTGCCGATCCTACACATTACACAAAACATGGCAATGCTAGGATTAAAAGCCATGCTGAATCTGTTCAGATAGCAGCAATTAAAGGGTATCTAAACTGGTAAAAAAAAATATATATATATTTGGTATTCAGTTTTAATGAAGAATGGGAGGTAAAGGAGCTGTCTCTTACCTCCTGTTCTTCAATAAAACGTTCAGAACCTGGGAATGGCATGTGCATAGAGTACTACTTCCGTTGTGACCTGTCGAAGTACGCGGTACCTTACCTTTGTTCCCTGGCTCCTGAACGTTTTATTGAATGGGAGGTAAGACATGGCTCCTTTACCTCATGTTCTTCAATAAAACTGAATACCAATTTTTTTTTTAACAGTAGAGATACCCTTTAAGCATGTTTTCTTTTTCTGGGGGTGTAATGCATTAAATATAACCATTACTGTGTGTACCAAATGTTAGTTAATACTTCAAACCATATAGAAATGTATACAATGAGTTTATACCTGAAAGGTTTTGTCTACACAGTAAGGGTAGTTTGTTTAAGCACATACTGTTGGTGCAGATGTGCACATGGATCTGCTAAAATGTTGTTTGCTTAGTATTGAGGTTGAATAAAGATATACGTCCATCCAGTCCAAACTACTCAGCAATACCCACATTTTCTGCCTAACTGTTGATCCAGGGGAAGGCAAAAAAGACCCTCCAGAATTATGAAGGGGAAAAAAATTCCTTCTTGACTCCAAGTGGCAATTGGAAATATCCCTGGATCAACTCTGCTTTTTGTATCTATACCAGTAACCTGCAACATTCCTTGTTTTCAGAAAGTCATCCAGCTTTCTTTTGAAACTACCCAATGAACTTGCCATCACAACTTCCAATGGAAGCTTTATCGAAGCCATAGCGTTACCATTCTCACAGTGAAAAACCCTTTCTGAACTTGAAGACTAAATTTCTTTTCTTCAAGTCCTAAGGGATGTCCGCGTGTCCTCTGACATGTTCTTTTGGTGAACAATGCCCCAAATAGTTTATTGTATGGTCCGTTAATGTATTTATACAAAGTAATTATATCCCCACGCAAGCGCCTTTTCTCCAGCATACATTATTGTAACTTATCCAATCTGTCTTCATATTCAAGCTCCCCCAATCCCCTTATTAATTTAGTTGCCCTTCACTGAACCCTCTTCATTTCCAAGATGTCCTTTTTGTACACAGGATTCCAAAATTGCACTGCATATTCCAAATGAGGCCTTACCAATGCTTTGTAAAGAGGGAGAATAACATTTTCCTCCCTTGAATCCATACCTCTCTTTTATACATGACAATACCATGCTGGCTCTGGCTGTTGCTGCCTGGCACTGCTTGCCACCTTTAAAGGGCAAGTCCAGCCCTGAAATGAAAACTTACATACAGGTAAATCACCCCCCAAAACCATAAACGGTAATAGTTTGAAATGTGAAACATATAAGTCTAACCTGAAATCCTGCACAATGTCCTGTTTCCCCTGTTTCTGCTTCCTGGTTCTTCCAGTTAGTAACCTTCAGTTATGGATTTGACAGTTGACATCACAGCCAATATCTGAATGTTAATCCCCTGTCTACCTCTTCTGAGCATGCCCAGGCTCAGTAAATGCTCAGTACAGGTTTCTAAATTGCTCAGTTTCCATGAGGTATCCAGAAGCATAGCAGGCATACAGTAATGAATTCATAGGACAAACTATGATATATCAACATATTGTAAAGATGCCGTTCTTTCTAAAAGATTTTCTTATGAGGGTGGAGTTGTCCTTTAAGTTTGTTATCCACCAAAACCCCAAGATCCTTTTCCAAATGGAGTTCACCTAACATAGAGACATTTATAGTATAAGTAGCACAAGTTTTTTTTTTTATTAATCCAGAGTCACACTTCCAGACATGAGGGAATCTGCAAAATTAAGAAACAATAGCCTAGATAAAACTGAACTTAGCTCCCTAAGGGCCCAAGAATGTATTTTATCTGGTCCAGGGGATTTATTAATATTAATCTTGTTTAGTTGTTTTTGCACCATAACCTCGGTTAACCAAAATGAGAGTGAAGAGGGGTCAAGGTTGTGCAAGTCTGTGTGTCTGTGTGTGTATGTAGGAGTTGGGGTAGTGGCTGGGATGGATGAAATAAGATTATATTTGAGAAAGTTGTGATCAGATAGCGGAAAGGGAGCGTTAGAAAAGTTAGATAAGCAACTTAGATGAGTGAAGACTAAAGTGTACAAACAAGCGTTTTGGCCGATAATCGGCTCGTGTGTAGGAGCTTTATCGGACAAAACGGTTGTTCGTTCGGGGATCGTTGAATAACCAACTTGCTCATTATCGACTGATAAAGCTGATTATCGGGGCTGATTATTGGTCAAAACGGGCGGGACCCGCGATTGCACATGCGTATGAGCCTTAGGTCAAGTGTGTATCCTTTACGGTGAGCCTCTGTGGACGACAACTGAGCGAGGTTAAGGGAGAAGGTAAGCTAGAAAAGTTTAGAGATAGCAGAATTGTTGATGTTAATGGGGATGTTGAAATCCCCGTAAATTACAGTGGAGATGAAAGGAAGGAGGCTGATAAAAGCCAGAAGGCCGATAAATAACAGCAATCTGTAGGTGTGTGGAAGAAAAAAATATGAAATTTGAGTGAGACTCAAAAGAAGGCTGGGACAGAGCAGGTAAAGGAGTAATGAGTTTGAAACTCATGTGTGCCAACTCCACAACCATGTTTGATTCCAGGCTGTGGAGTGTGGCTGAAGTCTAGGCCTCCATACGAGATTGCAGCAGGTGAGACCGTATCAGACAACCATGTTTCAGTGAGGCCTAGGAAGGTAAAGGAGTTAGAAATGAAAAGGTATTGTATGTGTGGGAGTTTATTGCAAACAGATCTTGCGTTCCATAGTGCCTCAGGTAAGGGAGCTGGAGAAAGTGGCGGAAGTGGGATATTAATAATATTACCTGTTTTATTATTATTACTGTATTAGAGGATGAGGAAGTGTAACGTGGGTTAGGAGACAGGGTGGGGATGTGCTGATCGTACTTGGGCAGTGAGGATAAGGGCCAGGATTTGGGGAAATATCCCCAGCAGCAAACAGGAGGAGGGAGAGTGACAGTAGGTGAGAGTGCTATTTTAGTTGGGAGTGTGATCGCCTGGTAATTAGTGAGGAAATGGAGGATTTATGATGCCAAGCAGTTCATAATGAGATAGAAAGCAAGAGGATAAAATGGAGGGTGCAATGTAAATGGTCATACCAACAATAGGTTGTTTTAGTGTGGAAAACTATTTGATTGTATTTGCGTTCCTGCAAACCATATTACAGCTCTTATAACTCAATTACACAGTTATTTTTTGGTTGGGAAAAAAAAGGACATAGTAACATAGTAACTGAGGTTGAATAAAGACATACATCTATCCAGTTCAACCTTTATACCCTACAATTGATCAAGAGGAAGGCAAAAAAAAAAAAACAGCTAAAAAGGGGCTCCAAATTGAAAGCATTACTGGACTAACCAGAACTACAATATATGTATCAATTTTTTAAGTATTGCTATGGCAATGTTCAACGCAAATGTATTCTCTTTTTGCCGCAATACTGTACCTAAGGCAATGAATATAGAGTACAGTATCTTGGCAAACAGAGAAAATGGCGCTGTGAGTGGTAGGTTATGAGGGGCTGCTGGGAATGAAATGTGATGTGTGGGGGGGTTGTTGGCATCATGGGGGATGCTGCTGGATGGTGTGTCCCACTAGTGCCATCCCCATGGAGGAGTGCATGCTAGCAGGGGCCCCCTTCCAAATGCAGGGACCCCATACGCCACCAGGGGCCCTTATAAGAGCCTTTTGAGACTTAATGGGGCCTGCAGCTCAAAACTTGGACCCCCTTTCCCAGCATGGACCTTGTCTTCTATGCGCATGTGCGATCTATGCGCATAGAAGACATGGTTCGTCGGGACCAACACACCTTTTAGAAATATGCCTCTAAATCATAGTTCAATGGACTTCTGTTGGGGGGCGATGAGCTGGGTGCAGCTGTGTAGATCCATTAAACAAGTAAAAATAGCTGTTCGGTTGCTATGAATATTAAGCACAGGCACATTTTATATTAGCCATCTTTTTATAAATATAGGAATATGAATGGTTAATTGCATAAATCTTTCATCATTGCTGGGAGCTGTATTATTGGAGATGTACCTACTGAATCAAGGAATATTTTTTTAAACTATTGCTGGTGCTTGGTATTTTAGACAGAAAAAGGTCAAACAAATTGAATGCCTCTAGTAACATTTTATAGGTCATTGTGGACTGTTTTTCAGCTTTACCTTTTATCTAAAAAGATATTGTTTCTTATTCAGTAGAATGAGTATATATTTATCAATGCCCACAGTAACTTGGAGCTATTTTTCTACCTGATAGAATATGTTATATAATGCAAAATTCAATATTTTGCCAACTTCATTGTTGTTCAGTGAATTATACCTGGCAGAGATATTAGGGAATGATCAGTACAGGAACAACCATTTGGCTGCCAGGTTGTTAGTGACAGCAGATAACAACTATGTCTAGACTAATAAATCTTGGTGTAGAAATGCCTGAAAAAAACACATGTAGCCTTGGGTAACAAAGACTAAATATAGTTCAATTTTATTTCCTATTGTAAAGAAAAACGTACCTGCTCGGTGATCCCGAGGTCACGTCCTCCATGTCCGAGTGTCTTCGGCTTTCTCTGGTGCTCCTCAGTCTTCGGCGGCATTCACGCTTCGTTCACGACTTCCGATTTGGCGATCCTCGCATGCGCGGAAGTGCCTTCTTATAATCTGCGAAAGTGACAGTTAGCTTTATTATTCAAAATCTTCCTATTATCCAATCTTCTCTCTTCTTCTTGGCTGTCCTCCTATTGGTCCCTTTAGCCTTTTTAAACCCCTTATCCCATTGGTACTTGCCCGATATAGTGGTTAGTTTATCTATTTTACTGGTGGTGTGCTTTTCTTCATATATTCTCTGTTATTGACCCTTGCCTGTTTTTTTACCTCAATTCGTATCTGCTTGCCTTGACCTCGTTTCTTGATTACGCTTCTTGCTCAACCCTCTGTACCGTGCCTGGTGGCCTGATTCCTGTTTTTGACCTCTTGCTCTGTTTTTGACTCTGCTCTTGCCTGCTCCTAGTCTGTACCTCGGATTTTGGTCTCTGGCCTTTGTCTCTCTTCCTTGTGCCTTGCCTGTCTGTTTTACTTCGAACTGAGGCCGGGAATACTGGAGAAGTCCGAATACCTTGCACTCTAAGTCCAAGGTTTGGTGAGGCGCATCTAGCCTCCCGGCAAATGGGGGCTTCTCTATTGGTGAAGATGGTGGTTGTAGATTGGGGTATTCGGACTGAAGGAATACTTGGGGAATCCGGAGCGTTACACCTATTTGTTCACACTTACTCACCGCACATACTACCAATGACCTTTACCCCTTAATCACATGAAAAAGAATGGAAATTTAAATTAAAACCAACTTAACATGGATGAGGGAACAATACTTCCAAATGTTAAAACAAACTGCTGTATAGGTACAGTACAAAGTGGGAATTCCAAGGCTACCTCCAAAGAATCCTGTTAAGATGAAGAAATAAACCTTCCCCATCCCAAAACACTGACATTGCAATGTTTACCTCTCTATTGACAAATGTCTAATCTAATGTCTAAAGACCACATTTTACAAGCAGCGGTTCTTTTTATGAACACAAGTTGATTGCAAAAAAGAACGCCAGCCCCAAAAATCTGCAGTGTTTTGCTGGACGACAACGACCAATCTCAGATGACCATTTGTCTGGATTGGACGATCGGATATGTAGGAAAGTCTTGGCCTGATATGTGATCAGTGATCCATCCCGGCAGTTATACAACAGTTAATGTATAAATGTAGGAGATTCATACTACTGCTAGAGACTGTTACAGTGCTAGCTTAATGACTGGAGCAGTGCAAGACAAAACACATAGCAAACTATTAAGAGGAAGCACAGAGGTTCACAGTTGACTTGACTACTTGTCAAGACAATGACAGCTGGTTCTTTGAAGGCCCCTAGGAAAAAAGAGGAAGGAATCAATACTTTTTCAAGGAATTAACGTTTTTAAATTTCTTGTAATAACAATAATAATGTTAATCCATTCAGCCCTTCAGTTTTTAACAAAAAGATTAAAATATACAGTTAATTATGTAATTTAATGTATTTTTAAAGAAATCTTGGAACAATTTTACGTCTGATTATTTAAGCTTGTGTATTGGTGTTTGAGTAGTAATGTAAGTGTGTGTGTAGCAGAATATGTGTGGGAAGCAAACCCGGGTGTCCAAACCACTGTCACTCATGTAGCCATCTCTAGATCTCTTTGTTGCTGATGCAATAAAAGGGGGAAAAGTTTACCATACTAACAATTTTTAGTAATCAATCAGATGTTAGCTTTTTACTGGGTTAATGTAGTTAGATGACATCTGATTGGCTACGGAAAACAGCACGGTCAAAGACCTATTGTACATGGAATGTACAATTGTGTAAATGGAAAAGTTTTGGGAAGATATTAGTTATTCTCAGCTCCTATTCACTATATAAATGTGTCTAGCAGATGGGCTTGGAGTATGAAGAGTTTTTAGTGAGACTTTTGCTGATGCAGTTTGTTTTGTATTCATTTACGCTGCAGGCTTTCCTTCTGAGCCTGTAGCTAGTTGGTGTCCTATGGACAAATACAGAGCCGCACAGCAGGAATATCACAGCAGTTATCATTTCATGGGGTTGTGGCATTTACTCCCAACACTTTTGAACTGTATATCCAATTATTCTTTAATGGGATTTTGATTGTTACTGTTGGTCTTTTGTCATTGTCTTTGCTAGAAAAAACGTGTTAACCGTATCATCCTTTAGATAAGTAATTGGCACAAAACAGAACAAAAACCAGCATTTTAACAGTGCAGAGGAAGAATATATACAGTGTGATGGAGATGGTTTAAATAAAATACTGATCGCCACGTTACAACATACAGTAGAATTGGCTGGGACTTAGTAACTTAAAAACTATTAATAGTTGAGCATCAATTTGATCTGTTAGCTTTAAAACTTATCTCCCCAGAGATTCTTCCCTAGTAAGTTGCAGTTAGTACATGTAAGTAATAGATTCTGTAACTAACTGTCATCCTTGTTGCCAGTACAACTCACAGGATCAAAGAGTCATACCCTCTGACTGCAGTATTTACTGTCTCTATGCATCGAGTGGAAGCACAACCTATAAATGCTGTTTTTAGAAACATGCAGCCCAAGAAGTAACAGGTTCATATTCCATGGATTACTTATGAAACAACCCAAATTAGTCTCCTGTCTGAGTTTATTGCTTTTTTGGTTGTTTCCATCAAGTTCCTGAAAAAATATAAAGTTTCTATATATGGACAAATTTTATATATAGCAGCTGTTTTTTTTTTTACCAACCAATTGAATTACTGACAGCCTTCCACCGCAATACAAATTAGTCAACTGATTGTACTGACATTTCTTCCTAGGAAAAGATACATTTTTAAAATGTACCTACATCTTCTGCATGTGCAGTGGTGGCTCACTGCTAAAGTTCTGGTTTTAGAAACATACAAACCATTGGGTCACAGGTCCAAATCCCCAGGCTTACTTTTTTTGGGTTTCCATTCCACCTAGTGGAATGGAATATTGTGGGATATTGTTAGAAAGATTTATTTTTAGCATGACACAGTACATGAGGTTGCAGGTTATATTCCCAGACTTACTTTTATTTTTTACTAAAATAATAATAATCTGTTTTTTACATTCATACTAGTTAAGAAATAAACTGAAAAGATTTATTTTTTGTATGAAAAGCAAAGAAATGTATTATTTTTAGGGACAGGAGCATTTGTAATGTGTTTACATGAAACTCCACTGCAATCTGTGGTCTGTCAGCTTCCAGGAAGCAAGACTGCAGCTTCCTGTAAAGCGTAACATGTACACTTAGCTGGATATACCCAACCAAGGTGGATTATGGGAGCTGACCCTACCCACAGATTAATTTCATTAATCACCCAGCAGCTACAGAGCAAAGGTGGAGTACACAGCATTTGATTTATTTGTGAATTTCTCTTTATTTGTTTTTTGGCAATGTTGTCTGGAGAATTTAGTTCTCCTTTATTGTAAGGACAATTGTCAGCATTTTTAGAAAGCTAAGCAAGTAGCATTTACTTGGTGCAATTAAGAGCGCTTTTTAAGTACATTTTGCTCAAAGCAATGCAGTGTTAATAGCGCCTCATAGTGCATATTACCTGTATATCGATTTTCTGCTATCATTTAAAAAGTAATGCAAATCATATCTTATTCCTGTCATAACAAATCCCTGCTCTTATCATATGCAGTGCAATACCGACCTTTAGATGTGCAAGTGTTACAAAAAAAGGGCCACAGTATTACGATATATTAAAAGGAGATTTTCTGTTTTTAAGGGGTTTGTTAAGGGGTGCATTAAGAAATAAAAGTGTTTAGAACAAAAAAGGGTTTAAGAACAAGAGTAGGTCCACTCCTGCATGGCTTAATGCTCAGGTAAAAAGGGAAAGGCTCAGGTAAAAAGAAAAAGGCTTTTAAAATTTTGAAATCAGTGGGAACAGAACAGGGAGTATAAAAGCTGTAATAAAGAGTGCAAGAAAGCAATTAAACTAGCTAAAATAGAAAATTAAATACGGATAGCCAAACAAAGCAAGTCCAACCCCAAAATGTTTTTTAAGTATATAAATGGTAAAAAGCTGAGGACTGATAATGTGGGACCATTAAACAATGGGGCTGAGATGGTTGTAGAGGATGCTGAAATTGCTTATAAGCTAAACCGTCTTTTACATCGGTTTTCACTATAGAGAATCCTAGTCCTTACATCTGGGATTGTAATAATATGCAGGGGAGAAATGAGGAGAATTCACATTGGCTGACGGAGGATATGGTACGGAAACAATTAGGCAAAGTAAATATCAATAAAGCCCTAGGACCAGATGGATTGCATCCCCGGATTTTAAAAGAGCTTAGTGCAGTTCTATCTAGACCACTGTTTCTCATCTTTGGTCTGGGGATGTGCATCTGGATTGGAAAAACAGTCAATGTAATACCAATATTCAAAAAAGGTAGTCGTTCACAGCCTGTTAACTATAGACCTGTAAGCCTAACATCAGTGGTAGGGAAGGTGCTGGAAACTTTGTTACGGGATCATATCCTTGACTTTGTCTCCAGAACTGATCTTATTAGTAGTAGTCAGCATGGATTTATGAGAAATAGAATATGCCAGACAAATTTAATTGGTTTTTATGAATTCATGCACAGCAGTGGATGTGGTATACTTGGATTTTGCGAAAGCTTTTGATACTTGGCCACATGGGCGACTACTGTATAAACTGAGGACTGTTGGCTTAGAAGAAAATATTTGTTCATTGGATCATAAACAGAGAGTGGTGGTAAATGGAGCTACATCTATGTGGGCTAAAATTCTAAGCGGAGTGCCTCAGGGTTCTGTACTGGGGCCACTTCTTTTTAGTCTGTTTATAAATGAATTGATTCATTTGGGATTTAATAATCCCTGTGCCACCTACACCATAAATAACTCTGTGTTAAGTGCATCTGTAATGGAAAAAGATTTGGGGGTTCTGGTAGATAACAGACTTAGCTATAGCAAACTATGCCAGACAGCCACGGCTAAAGCTAGCAAGATATTGACTTGTATAAAGAGAGGAATAGATTCAAGAGAGAAAAATATTATTCCCCTCTTTACAAAGCACTGGTAAGGCCTCATTTGGAAAATGCGGTGCAGTTTTGGAATCCCATATACAAAAGGGACATCTTGGAAATAGAAACAGTTCAGAGAAGGGCAACTAAAATAATAAAGGGAATGGAGGGGCTTGACTATGCAGGCATTTTAGACAAGTTAGGGCTGTTTATATTGGAGAAGCAACGTTTGCGTGGGGATATATGATAACCTTATACAAATATATTAATGATCCATACAATAAACTCTCTGGTGCATTGTTCAATATTGAGAACAACTGGTATTAATAAATTTACTGTAGATCTGGTTGATCCAGGGATACTTTCCGATTGCCATTTGGAGTCAGGAAGAAATCTTCCCACTCTTTTTTTAGCTGTTTTTTTTTTTTCCCCTCTGGATCAACTGTTTGGAAGGTTTTTAAAAAAAAAGTGAATAGGTTGGACTTGATGGACGTATGTCTTTATTCAGCTATCTCCGTCCCTTACTCTTGGGAACCTAGGAGTAAGAAATTACATCTTGTTTCTTAGATTTTGTGGGCAATGCTATTCATATAGCATGAGACTGCAAGATGCCTTCTGTTATAAGAAGGTGTTTCTCCATTTTTATTCAACCTTAATAACTATGTAAGATTTCTGTAGGTTGTTGTGTATATCTGCTTCTGTGTTGTGTATTGATGTCTCTGTTGTTGTGTATTGCTGTCTCTGTTGTGTATTGTTGTTGCTGTGTATTGCTGTTTTAGTACGGAAAGTTTTGTTGGGGCCATGCAATATGCTCCAAGGGACCTGTGTATGTGTCAGATGTGAGTGGGTTGCCCATTTGGAATCTTAAGTGCAGAACCTAAAGGGGAAATTTGCAGCATTGCAGGGCTTGGCAAATCTGGGGGAAATGCAGGTACTGGTAGGGGTCAGTACACCGGAGGGTGGAAATGGGGCAGATAATGTGGTAAAGGAAGATAGATTTGTAAGGGTCACCAGGGGAAGTAAGGGGATGGAAGGATAGTGTCGCTTCTTCCGAGCTGGTCGATCCCAACAGATTTACCATGTTAAGTGAAGATGTGGAGGACGATGGCTCCGAAGTGGCATGTATAGAGCGGACCATTCCTTTGAGCACCCAGGGGAAGACCATCTCTAATACAAGGGAGGGGTTTTGGTGGCTAGGAAGGATAGGCAGGTGGTTGTTATATGGGACTCTTATTAGAAGGGTAGATAGGGTAATCTGCTGCCAAGGCCCTACATGCCAAACAGTGTGCCTGGTGCTTGGGTTTGACATGTGGTGGATTGTGTAGACAGATTATTGGGTGGGCCTGGGAGTGACCGGGCAGTCTTGGTTCATGTTGGTGCCAATAAGAAAGTTAGAGGTGGAAGTGAGGTCCTAAAAATGATTTCAAAGAGTTAGGGGCCAAGTTAAAAGTTAGGACCTCAAGAGTAGTGTTTTTAGAAATACTACCATAGCCATGTGCTACGCTAGGGAGGCAACGGGAGCTTAGGAGTATACATTCATGGCTAAGAGTGTGGTATAAGGAGATGAGGTTTGGATTTTTAGAGAACTAAGCTGACTTCACTGTTGGCTCTTTAGTAGAAATGGACTGCACGTCAATGATGGCACAGCTGTTTTAGGGGAGAAGATGGCTAGAGAGTTGAAGAAGTTTTTAAACTAGGTATGGGGAGACATTGGACTGCACAGAGGTAGATAGAGGGATTAGGGATCAGGGGGCTAATAAGATAATGGAGGATAGAAATGGGGTAGGGGAGAGCATAGAGTATAAGGAGGCATGTACATCCCAGTTTGGAAGTAAATTGACTGATAATCTAAAATGTATGTTTACAAATGCAAAAAGTCTGTCTGGAAAAACTGGAGAACTAGAACTAATAGCTTTAAAGGAAAAGTATGATGTGATCGGTATAGCTGAAACATGGCTTAATGATTCACATGACTGGACAGTAAATATTGAAGGATACCCCTTATTTAGACATGACAGAGTAAATAAGAAAGGAGGGGGGGTATGTATGTATGTTAAACAAGAATTGAAGCCAAATTTACAAGAGATAGATTTGGGTATAGATGATAAGGCAGAAACAATTTGGGTGGAGCTGTGTACAGGAAGCAAGAAGCTGGGTAAATTAATTGTTAGAGTATGTTATAAGCCGCCAAATGCCAGTGAGGATGTAGAAATGAATCTCCATATGTAGTTGGCGAAGGCTGCTGGTATGGGGCATGTTCTGTTTTTGGGGGATTTCAATTACCCTGACATAGATTGGAGTAAGGGATCTGCCAGCACCTCAAAAGGTATCAAGTTCTTAAATCTTCTTTATGAGTATTTTCTTTCACAGATGGTAGAAGTTACTACAAGGCAGAATGCGTTGTTGGATCTAACAACCCTGAGCTTATTTTAGAGATGAAGGTAATAGGAAGCTTAAGTGATCACGATATAGTGGCATTTAATATAGGTTGCAAAAAACAAAAGTGCACTGAGTTTACAAAATCTTTTAACTTTAGGAGAGTTAATTTTATGTTGGTAAAAGAGTCACTCCTGCTCATCAGGGATATTTAACTATTCCATTTCTAAATACATACACTTGTAAGTAAATGAGGTCTTCTCCTGCCTGCCTTATGCCCAGGTAAGAAGGGAAAAAGAAAGAAAGAACATTTTTGAAATTGGAGGAAACAGAACAGGCTTACGGGTAGTATAAGGGCTGTAATAAGGAGTGCAAGAGAGCAATTAAACTAGCTAAAATAGAAAATGAAATACTGATAGCAGAGCAAAGCAAGTTTAACCCCAAAATGTTTTTTAAATATATCAATAGTAAAAAGATGAGGACAGAGAATGGGAACCATTAAATAGTGGGGCTGAGGTGGTTATAGAGAATGCCGAAAAGGCTAATGTGCTAAACTATTTTTCTCCACTATAGGGAATCCTAGTCTTTATAGCAGGGACTGTAATAATATGAAGGGTATAAATGAGGAATATTCACTCTGGCTGACAGATGATATGGTACGGAAATAATTAGACAAAGTTAATATCAATAAAGCTCCAGGACAGGATGGACTACATCCTCGGATTTTAAGAGTTTTATCTAGACCACTGTTTCTTATTTTTTCAGATTCACTTTTGTCTGGTGATGTGCTGCTGTATTGGAAAAAGAGCCAATGTAATACCAATAATCAAAAAAGGTAGCCATTCCCAACCTGGTAACTATAGACCTGTAAGCCTAAGATCAGTGGTAGGGAAGGTGCTAGAAACTTTGTTACGGGATCATATCCTTGACTTTGTTTCCAGAACCGATCTTATTAGTATAAGTCAGCATGGATTTATGAGAAATAGATAGTGCCAGACAAATTTACTTGGTTTTTATGAAGAAGTAAGAATTTAGATTCTGGCATAGCAGTAGATGTGGTACATAGGTGATCACATAGGTGATACATCACATATGTGATTTATAAACTGAGGACTGTTGGCCTAGAAAAACATTTGTACATGGATAGAAAATTGGTTACTGCATCGCAAACAGAGAGTGTTTTTCAATGGGGCTACATCTATGTGGGCTTAAGTTATAAGTGGAGTGCCTCAGGGTTCCGTACTGGGGCCACTTCTTTTTAATCTGTTTATAAATGACTTAGAAGGGGGAATTGAGAGCAAGGTCTCAGTGTTTGCTAATGACACTAAACTATGCTGAGCTTTGTAAAGCTAGGTACACACATTACAGATTTCTGAAAGATGACAGACAGGATCTGCAAGATCCTGTCTGCCATCTTTCAAAGGTCTGCATACACACAGTCCCGAGCGTTCTCCCTATGAATATCACAGGGAGAACGCTCGGGACTGTGTGTTTCCATCGATGGAAATTTTCGGCCTTTCCCAAACAAGCGTTCGGCCGACCCGATCGTTTGGCGGCCGCGCACTCGTTCGGGGAACGAACATACACACATAACGATTAAGCCCCGATACCGTCGGATCCGACGGTATCGGGGCTTAATCGTTAATGTGTGTACCCAGCTTAAATGTGAAATGATGTGCAATTGCTGCAAGCTAACCTAGATGGATTATCAAAATGGGCAGCAGAATGGCAGATGAGATTTAATGTTGATAAATGTAAGGTAATGCATTTGGGGTTTAACAATACTTGTGGCACCTACACCAGAATAACTCTGTGTTAAGTGAATCTCAACTGGATAAAGATTTGGAGGATCTGGTAGATAACAGACTTAGCTGTAGCAAACAATGCCAGGTAGCAATGGCTAGAGCTAGCAAGATATTGTCTTGTATAAAGAAGGGAACTATGATGGGGCCCATATCCCTGCTTCATCTACAGTGTTTTCCTGGGAGGAGGCTATATCTTTAATTGGAAAAATAAGAAGATGACCCAAACCTCCACCCCCCTAATAGTAGCAGGGCTTGTATCCCTGATAGTTACTCTACGCCCCTGTTATTAACACGGATTTCCCTGCATGTATCTTCTGAACTAAATCACATAGAGAGGTGGGGTTGGGCTTGTTTTAATCAGATCTTTGATGTGACTTGTGTTTTTTTTCCTAATAGAGTATGGAGTTCCTAACTAAAATAACCCAAATTATTTTTCTCATAAAGCCTGCAAAGGATTTACCCAGCAACTGGCTTTGTGCCCAGATTTGTATTGTAGTGTTGAACAGTCGCATTTCTTTGTATTGTTTTTATATAGTGGTACTAAGATGAAAGCATTTGTGTATATGGAAATATTTCAAAAGATGCATCATTCTCTGCATTTGTATGATTAGGGGTTACATTCAAAGCAATATATGCCATGTTGCTAAGTTACACTGCTGCTCGGGAACCTAAGGTACAGTACCAGTGTATGACTATCTGTTACTTTACTCCCACTGTCCCATTTACGTCTGTGGCTTAGAATAAACAGCAAGTTGGGGAACATAATTATTGTATTCAGCGATATACATCCTTTCATTTGCTGCTTCTGTCTTCAGTCTTATTTTTCTTTTTTTCTATGGCAGCTGGACTTCAGTAGGTATCCCGCTGGTTCACCAGCATATGAATCATATTTTCCTCCATCTGTTGTTAAATGTACATTTTCACTTGCATTATAAACACTCTTCAGCCTTTTTGAAAAGGCACAGTTTAACATAGTTTAATAGCTGATAATGCAATTAGCTGGTAATTAAAGTTGGTTCTTGTTGTAGTCAGGGATAAGTAATACATAAATATAAAACATACGATTGCCTTTTTTATCTGCGTATTTCCCAGCAATTGCAATTATTAGTGTACCATGAATAAATATGTTGTTGCCTTATGGTATCATAAATTAATTATCAGCTCTGAACACTGAAAAACTAAAACCAAAAGGCCTTTTTAATTGTAAGAAATAAACAACAACTTTCTTTTATTTTAAAAAGCTTAAAAGGCTTAAAGGCAGACACAAATGCCATTCGTAATTGTAAATACTTCCTTTTATTGTTCCATTTCTCTTTATATAAGGGAAGCTGCTTATAAAGCCATGTTGGGCTCTTTTGTGTAAATAACAAAATAACCCTGTCCTTAATGCTTCTGCAGTTTATTTATACAAATGGCGATGTTCCAAACAAATAATCTAGTCACCGCTCGGGTGCTGCTTGCCCCAAACCCCTTGCTAGGTTCCAAATATGTACAACACATTCCACAATCCACACCATTCAACACAGTAAGTATCCACCTAAAAAAATTTTTATTGGGATAACATTGTTACAAACCAAGATGCCTGTCACGTTTCAGACAGTACTTCCTCCTTAATCAAAGGCCTGCAAATCTGCAGCATGTCACACAGGTGCAGCTCCCTTCCCCTTCAGCTTGCTTCCGTGCACGGAAAAGAAGTAAGCAGAAGGCAGCCGAAGGAACAAGGGCTGGAAAGTATGGTTTGTGTTATGGCTTCAGTCCTGCCTTTATCATTCTCCCTATATAAAGCATAGGTAGAACATTCTTGACTACCGACTCCCTATACTTTATTGTAGGGGGGCGACCACATGCAAGGGAGATTTTCCAGTCAGAATGACCTTTTCTGATGCTGATGTTGAACGTTCATTCGCATCGGGAATGGTGCTTTCGGACGTACACACATTAGCGATAAAAGTCTAATCCCATCGGTACTGATGGGATCGACCCTATATTGCTAATGTGTGTACCAAGATTCACTTTCATTTGTGATGGTAATCTAAATGTCCAGACATTGAATGGACTTACCTCCAAAATGATGGGTAAATTGGAGATTATGAGGGTTAGATCCAAAAAGGATTAGTTTTAGATCCAAAATGGATGCCTCTGTTCCACGCCATACCCTCAGCAGATCATCTATATAGCATCTCTATTGTACCACCTGCTGATATACCCCATGAATAAATTAGCATAAATTTAGCCCCCATGTTATTATAATAGCATTGCCCTAATAATGTAACATATAAACACATATTTCTCACTTCAAAAGAAATGGGTGGGGGAATGCAAAGTATCTCATTTATTGCATGTAGCTAAGGGAATGTGTCTAGATGTAATTCATCATAATGGTATAGAGCAGGGGTGTTGAACCTGTGACCGTTCACATGCTTCAAAACTACAAATCCCAGCATTTTCTGTTTGTAGTAAGTTTTTTTCTTAATGTCCTTTAAGTAAGGCATGTATTGAGATGTAATACATCCTAATGGTATAGAGCAGGGGTTTTGAACTTGGGAACTTTCAAATGCTTAAAAATTACAATTCCCAGCATGAATGTATTAGGATGCAATACAGTGTAATGATATAGATGGGTGTTGATCTTTTTACATGTCTAAAAACTACAACTCCCAGCATTCCCTGGCTGCACAGAATGCTAGAAAATGTATTTTTCATACATCCTGGAATAAAGCCATTTTACCAACTTACAGACATTGAAAGCCCATGCTTTAGCGATTCCTACCAAAGGGTTTGAATATGCACATGTTTGAAAACTACAACTCCCAGCATTCTCTGTTAGCTGTAAGCTTCTTCATGTCCATTTGCTAATGAATGTATTTAAATCCATTTCCCAGGCTCTGGGACCTGGGAAATGGTCTGGGGAACAGATAATCTGATTCTTTCAAATCAGAATTGGTTACAATCAGATTCTTTCAGAAAGAAACTGATTGTAACCAATTCTAATTGGAAAAGAATCGGATTGGTATACTAACCAAATCTAGATACAATTACACCCTTTCCAGATATCTAGAAAAGGGTGTGATTGCATCTAGTTTAAAGAAGGCTTTGATTGTTAGGGATCCTAGGACCCCCCCACTTTATATACCTTGCCAAAAGTTCATAAAAGTTGATGCATACTATTTGCAGCTCAGAGGAACCGTGATGGGGTCCAATGTCGCTCCCTCCTACGCCAACGCCTTTATGGCCTTGCTGGAGGAAGAATACATTTATCATAGTGATCTCTACCGGACACATTGTGCGGCCTGGTGGAGATTCATTGATGATGTGTTCGTCCTCTGGAGGGGTGACGTTGGTTCTTTATCTCGGTTCCACCTGAAGCTTAATGGTATGCATCCAGCGATAAAATACATAATGGAATATAATAATGAATCTGTCAATTTTTTAGACATAACTGTTTATAAGGATCAGGGGCTCCAAACCAAACTATTCACTAAGCCAACAGTGAAGGTGAAAAGCAAGACAGGAGAAAGAACATGGTCATCCCATATGTAGCAGGGTCTCCAAGAAATTAAGAAGAATTTTAAAAAAACACCGTATCCCTGTCTGCTTTAAACCGAACAACACACTGAGGCAGCAATTGGTACAAAGACCCAATACCCAAACACAAGAAAAGCAACATCATATACGCAGTGCAGTGCAGTGAAGAATGCTCTGATTTGTATGTGGGGGATACCAAACAACAACTGCATCAACGTATGGTCCAGCACAGAAGAGCCAATCCCTCGGGTCAGGGCTCAGCCGTATACCTGCATCTTAAGGATAAAAGGACATACCTTTAAAGATTGTAATGTTAACATATTGGCAAAGGAACGTGACTGGTTCAAGAGAGGTGTTAAGGAGACCATTTATGTGAAAATAAAGAAACCAAGCCTAAATAGAGGTGGGGGGATTTGACACCAACTGTCTGCCATGTACAATGCTGTTTTGACACCTTACTCTGGGTGTTCCTATAACACATCTTAGCCACTATCCAATCACGCCCTTAACACTTGGCTGTGATATGCTAATTGGGATTTTCCAGGGTACATAATTGCCACAGAAGTCATTCTGAATTGAGAAAGCCAGTCGGATGACTAGCGAAACGTCTTCAAGAACTAAACTTCAAGTCCAGTTGATCTAATTGAATACAACAGATACGTTGGCCAATTGTTTGATTTATTCTCAAGCCTGATGAAGGGTGATATGGACCTGAAACGTTGCTGAAACATTATGAATGAGAATATTGGATTATATGAAATATAATGTGCCTTGACATATTAGAAAAGTGATCCCTTACAATCTAAGGGGGAGGGACAACATAAAGATACAAGTAAAGGGAGGGATAAAGTGCTCAGACAGTTAACAATCATTAACCCTGCTGGTTTTCAAAAAGGTAGGATAACAGTTTAGATTTAAAAGAAATAGTGGATGTCACCTGGCGAAGTGAGAGAGTTTCAAAAGTAGGGGGCAGCAAGAGAGAATGGTTTAAGACAGGAGTAAGCAGTGTTGATTGAGGGTTTGTTGAGAAGATTTCCTTGCGAGGAACAGAGGGCACGTCCAGGAACATAAGGGACCAAGAAGATAAGTAGCGAGGTGCAGTAGAGTGAAGGGTTAAAGGTTAAAAAGAAGGTTTGTGAATATGATTCTTTGTTTGATGGGAAGCCACCCTATGGACTGCAGTATCAGGGTTGAAGGTTCTCTTTTGGAGGAGAGATGATCCAAGCTGAGGAGTTTGGAACGTTGGAACATTCAAAATTATCGAAAGTCTGGAAAATTTTAAAAATCCGGGTCCAGGAAAGTTCCAGAAGTCCGAGTCCGTTTGAACTCGAATAGTTTGGCTCAAACTCGAGTTCTAGTCCATCTCTACCTTTGACATTGTCGATGATTTGGTATTTGAAGGAAAATATGAAAAGAATCTTCCAGTTTGATAAACTGCTGTGTCCAGGTATATGCATTTTGATAAAAAAAATCAAACTACTTCTAAAAAGCATGAATTTTCTAAAATTGTCGTTTGTGGGGATATTTTAGTTACTTTGGTAGTGAACATACAATGACTGTTAGAGGGGCTTTTACATTTCAAACTGGCTGGCACTGAAATGGTTAAGGATACCCATGTCTGGTGGGATACAATAACACTGAAAAAGTATGTGGAACACAGTGGGATCCCAAGGGGTTTAAGAATGCAGAAATTTCCTGCTTCCTTCATAGAGAAAAATAGTCAATTTACGCTACAATGAAATTGTTCTTTTAATGTAATGGACATGATTCTCACTTACAAGAGACAGGAATTAGCTGAAATTAAAGGAGTGATTTGTATTCAGGAGCAGCGGTGTACCATAAGGGGCTGCAGCGCCTGGGACTGCAGGAGGCCCGGGAGTTAAGAGGGCCTGCAATCATTTCCCCAGACCTCCACGGTCAGCTGTTTTTAAACAGCTGATTGCACAAATGAAGTAAACATACACGCAACGGTCTTTTAAACAGCTGATCACACATATCTTTACTTCATAAGCGCATAACTGCAGGCAGTTACGCCCTTGCTAGAGGGAGAAAGTAGAGGTGGTTAAAGATAACACTAAATATGATCAGCTGAAATATAGAATGCATGATAACTTAAACAAAATAGAGAGATAAATAATGGACATTAAGGCAGGAAATATAGCCGGGACACTTAAGATTATAAAAATAATTCAGTATACACCCCAACGGAAAATATATGATTACCCTAATCAATATGACTGACCCACCAAGTCAATTCTAAAAAAAACATACAGAAACAAAAGAGTGCCCTTTTGAGTGGTAAATATAATAATTCTATAATTATAATAATCATACTACAGATGTTTTTTCTCCTTTTTCATCTGTGTTTTCCAGTATATCAGAGAGATTCCCAGGAGCTAACAGCATGACCCCCAGACGTTCACCATTTAGCTCCAGGGAAGAGCATACCCCATAAAAAGGGGTATATGCACAAAGTCGATCAACAAGGTATACTTATTCACAGTAAGAGAATGGAATTCAATCCCCCTAGTAGGCTACTGAGAATCCCTTTAGACGTGGACAAGGGTGATACAAGGGAACTAGAGGACACAATAATGGGGCACAGATTGAGGAAATGTAATCCCCAGAAAAAAGTAATGTATTAAACATTCAATAAACCATTATCAACTGAAGAACTTACCGTAGTTGAGGATTATATTTTTGTCCCACAGAGACTTTTAACTTACTTGAAACAATAATGGACATTGACAGATTTATTAGAAAATTGACTTGGGGGTTGGAGGAGATTTTAAACTAGGTTTGGGGGGGAGGGTATTAGCAGTCTCACTGGGATAGATAGCCAAGGAGGAAAGCAGGGTGTAGATAGGGCAGTGGTGGGTGGAAAAGGGGGTGGGGCTAGCATAGGGGGTAGGGAGGTATGTGTATTTAAAATGTATGTTTGCAAATGTGAGAAGCCTGGCTGACAAAATGGGTGTATTGGAGGTAATGGCGTTGAATGAAAACTATGATGTAATAGGTATAGCAGAAAGGTGGTTGAACAGTTCTCACGACTGGGCTGTAAATTTCGAAGGATACGCCTTGTTTAGGCAGGACAGAGAAAAAAGGAAAGGGGGAGGAGTGTTTATGTTAAAAAAGTATTGAAGCCAAATTTAAAAGAAGAGATAACTTGCGATATGGAGGTTAAAGCAGAGGCAATATGGGTGGAATTAGGCAACAGGAAAGGGAGTAATGTCATTATTGGTGTCTGCTATAAGCCGCCAAATGCTAGCAGGGAGGAAGTGAGTCAGCTTCATATGCAGGTGGCAAGGGCTGCAAGTTTGGGGAGTGTGCTCATTATGGGGACTTTAATTACCCTGACATTGATTGGTGTAGTGGAACTGCCAACACAGAAAAAGGCGACGAGTTCCTGGATTTGCTGCAGAATAATTTTCTCTCACAGGTGGTTGAAGTTCCTACTAGAAAAGGAGCTCTGTTGGATCTGGTAATATCTAACATTGTGGAGCATATTATAGATATAAAGGTAACTGGAGGCTTAGGGAATAGTCGTTTGAAGTATGTTATTGAAAGGAAAAGTGCGCTGGGTTAACAAAGACTTTTATTTTGGGAAAGCAAATTTTTACCAGGTTAAATGTAGCTTTTCAGAATGT
Source organism: Hymenochirus boettgeri (assembly GCA_019447015.1). Taxonomy (NCBI): domain Eukaryota; kingdom Metazoa; phylum Chordata; class Amphibia; order Anura; family Pipidae; genus Hymenochirus; species Hymenochirus boettgeri. The sequence goes on from CM033471.1 coordinate 63,593,252, forward strand.
CAACTGGGATAAGGTATTATCAGGTAAAGGTACTGAACAGAAGTGGACTGAGTTTAAGGGGATTTTAAGCCATTTCACATCCAAATGTATACCCTTGGGAAATAAATGTAAAAAAAATAAATCCGCACCCATGCGGCTGAATTCTGATGTAAAGAGGCAAATGGAAAGGAAGAAAAAGGCTTAAATGCCTTTAACCTTTAAGTCAGAGGGAACGGAAAGGGCTTTTAGGGATTATAAAAACTAACAAGGAGTGTAAGAAAGCAATCAAACTAGCTAAAATTAATAATGAAGTTAGGATAGCTGAACAAAACATCACTAAGCCTAAATTTTTAAGTATATTAATATTAAGAAGATGAGGACTGAGAATGTGGCACCATTAATTAATGGGTATAAGTTAGATACGGAGGATGGCAATAAAGCAAATGTCTTGAATATTTTCCCCCCTCTGTATATACAATTGAAGATTGTGTATACAGATATCATAGAGTATAGTAGCAATAATGGTATAATAGATTGAAGTGCACTTTGGGTAACCGAGGATATGGTACCGAAAGAACTAAATAAAGTTAATATTAATTAATCTCCTGAACCGGATAAAATATATCCTCGGGTACTTAGGGAGCTAAGTTCAGTTTCATCTAGGCCATTGTTTCTTATTTTTGCAGATTCCTTCATGTCCGGATGTGTGCCTCTGGATTGGAAAAAGGCTGATGTTATTCCAATATTCAAAAAGGGTAGTCTTTCACAGCCTTGTAATTACAGGCCTGTAAGTTTAACTTCAGTGGTGGGGAAGATACTGGAAAGTTTTATAAGGGAACATATCCTATAGTATGTTTCAAGGACTGAAACATACCGTATATACTCGAGTATAAACCGAGTTTTTCAGGCTGTAAAATCAGCCTGAAAATTTGAACTCGGTTTATACTCGAGTCACTACTTCCTTTACCTCTCCGGCAGCCGCACGATCATTCTCTGTACTGGCGCGCCGGCCGACGTCACTGCCCGGTGCCAATTGGTGACGTCAGCCGGCACGCCAGTACAGGGAATGAGCGCGTGGCTGCCCGAAAGCTTACCTGATCGCGGAATGCTGACCTTCAATGCTGTGGCGTTCAATTTCAAATGCTTACCTGATCGTGGATGCTGACTTCAATGTGTGGCTGTCAATTCAATGGTGACACATTACTGGATGCACAGGTACAAACTGAACTCGGTGGGAGCGTGAGGGTGGCATTCAAGGTGTTTGGAAACTACAACTCCCAGCATGCTTTATTAGCTGGGAGTTGTAGTTTCCAAACATCTTGAATGCCAAGTTTCTACCCTCGGTTTATACTCGAGTCAACCACTTTTATTCGATTTTAGGTGAAATTGGGTACATCGGTTTATACTCAGGTCGGTTTATACTCGAGTATATACGGTACTATAGGATTTTTAAAAAAGCTGGATGAGTTTCTGCAAATAAGGAATGTTGCAAGTTACTGGTGAGTTGATCCAGGGAAATTTCCGATTGCCACTTGGAGTCAGGAAGGAATTTTTTCCCCCTTCATAAATTTGGTGGATTTTTTTTTGCCTTTCTCTGAATGAACAGTTAGGCAGGACATGAGGATATTGCTAGATGGGTTGGACTGGATGGACTTATGTATTCGACCTCAAATACTATACTATACTATACTATACTATACTATAAATGGTTTATGTCTAATGATAAAACAGGAGCAGGGGTAACAATGTCAGTAATGGCGATGATTTAGCCCTGGATAACTTACAGTATTTGTGGAAAAAGTCACATCAGGATTAACAATGTAGGGGTGGATCCCATATACTGTGAGGAGAGGTTTAAACCTAAATCTTTTTATCCCAAGAATGTATGTAGTCCTGAAGTGGATTAATTCCAACAAATCATGGAAAGTAAACTTAAGTTCACCTATAGGCAACACATCCAGGGGAGTTCCTAGAACTTTTGTCACCTGAAACAAATATTCAAAGCTGCCTCTGATTCTTTAAACGGCAAGCAAAGTGAAAAGGCGAGCGTGGCTTGTGGTAGTGATTGTGGTGGTGAACTGGAGGGCTGACTTAACAAGTGCATATTACCCCCTACTGGTTAATATAAGTACCCACAGCACAGACTGCTACATATAAGATGCCCTCATGCACAGCCCCAGTTGGTAAAATATAAGACACGGCCCATGCCCAGCACATACAGAATGGTAAATTCTATGGTAAGATGCCCAATTGCCTAGCATACACAGGATGTAATTTTTTTACTAACTGCCCTCTTTCTAGTGGACCGTGGGGGGCGCCATGAGCAAATGTTTGTTTGCTTTATGGTAGGAGCAATGAACACGTGCAAACCAAATCAGTGCTAATTACCTGTGTCTTGATTGTATCCGCTGTAAGCAGACCAAATCGACGCTGATTACCTGTCTCTTGATTGCAGCAGCTGTGAACAGATCTAATCAGCACTGATTACTGGGTTTAAACATGTGTGCGGTGGAGCGTGGTTACATTTTGTCAACTTTTAAAATCTTTTCATATATATATTGTGTTTATGTTGTAGTCCAATTAATGGATTTGACCCTGACACATAAATATCTTTTGCTTTAATAAATCTCTTAATTTGTTAAAATTATACCTGTTTGAACAAAACCTAATTTTATTTACTAGGAAAGCAAAGTCAAACCAAAGTTTATTTTTAATTCTTTGTATTTATTTGTAGCAAATACAGTACAGAGTCCAATAAGAAGAAGATGGTGGTTCAGGTATATGTTGGAATTGCATTTCTTAGTGCATTAGGCATTGCTTTACAATTTACGTTATCTCATACACAGTTTATCATTATGTCTTTATGATCCTGAGGGAAACCGGAGGAAACCCACGTAATATATTCAAATTAGGACCTGGACCAAAGAGCTTATAATCTAATTATTTTATCTTATATACAGTTTATCATTATGTCTTTATGATTGTGGGAGAAACCGGAGTAGCCAGAGAAAATCCACATAAGCACAGGAAGAACACACAAACTGCTTTGGACTTACAGGTGGCCGATTAGAGTCTGAAAGTTGGTTGCCCAAGGCTGTCCAGGAAGATAGTCCAGTGCCTAGCAGTTTTTGTTCCAAGGTGGATGGATGAATTATGCTTTGTTGATCAATGGGGGCCTGAGCTTTGATTGCATCAGTTCATCCCAATTAATTGCCTAAACAATAAAAAATACAAAGAAAATAATTAGGTTTTGCTTTTTCTATGGATCACAATCAAACACAAACTCTAATGCCTGACTGGCTGATCCTCAGAAATCTTTCCTTACCTTACATCCCTGCTCCAAATGGCTGCCCTGCTATGCCCCTCCAAAGTCCAGAAAACTGTCCACCAGGAGCCTAGCAGAGTCCATATAGGACTCTGCCTCCTGTCTCTCCTCTGGGACAATTTTGTCATGCGCACTTCAACCCTCTCTCTCCCTCCCCCTCCCTCTCCCTTCCATTTTGCTCTCCCTCCCCCTCCCATTTTGCTCTCCCTCCCCCTAGTGTAAAACCCTTTTGATATATAGTAGTGCTTCCTCCCCCAGCCCCAACCGCTATAATACTTTTGTCAGAAATTCCCCCGAACTCTACTTACCTTACCTTTCTGCCCCGGCGTTCTCCACTGATGGCAGCCTCCACTGATGGCTGCCGGCAGTGGAGAACGCCGGTCCAGCCCCCTGCTTGCAGTTTCATGCAAGCAGAGGGCCGAGACAGTATGCCGGAGGAAAGAGGTAAGGTAAGTACAGTTCAGGGGAGTTTCTGACAAAAGTATTATAGCGGTTGGGGCTGGGGTTGGAAGCACATAGAAAGGGTGGACGTGCCCTTTAAAGAATTGATGCCTTATTATTTCTTAGGCTCCAAATCGAAACATTCCATTTTTCCCCAACATCTACATAGACAAAATAATTCTACCCCAAAATTTTATTTATGCCCTGAAAAGGTTTTACGGTTAAACGGCATGTCCACCCCCAAAACAAAAATTTAACCCACTACTGGCCCCACTGTGTAGTGTAAAAAAAACCTTACTATACATCTCTGCTCATTATGGTTCTCCTGCAGTGCTTGTCCAAAGTCCAGGAAACTGCAAAAAGGTTTCTGCCTCCTCCTCATCCCCCTGTGACATGCACAGGGGAGCCCTTCCCCCCTTCAGATCCCTCCATGGCTGCCTCACCAACCCCATGTCAGATTAGTAAAATAAAGCCGTGCCAGATCAGATCGTGGCAGAGGGGGTTCTCTCTGTTAACTTACTCTTAGTACAAGGATTTTGGCGACAGGGTTCGTTTCATTTGGAAATTTTGGCTTTACTTTGATGATAAGATTTTTCATCTCTTCATTTTCAACGTGTGTTGGGAAATCGATCTATTATAATTTCCAAGAAATGTAACAATCTAATGTCAGTTGGATTTATTAGAAATGTTTCCTACTTACATAGTCGGCCAACATTTTGTAAATGATGATACCCACAGCCCACCAGTCCACAGATCTGGTGTAGGGTTCTTCTTTCCAAATCTCAGGAGGTTGGTTAAAGATTTTTAAGTACTTTTTGATCTCCTAAACCAGAAACAAGACATTTGCTGTTAACTCAAGATGTCTTTTCTATATCATCAGTTTTATTTGTGGGTTTTATATTAAATCTGTTTATTCACATTCAACTTACCTATTATTTATAAAGTTTTATGTAGTGTTGGTATGTTATTTTTTACCTGGATAATGCGGTCATTTTGTGCATGTTTTAGATTTTAATTAAATGGAACATTAAACCATAAATTGATCTATTACGTAACATAGAACTGTACCAGGAATCCTACCTTCTTCACAGTGCATGAAATTACTTTCAGGTAGCCTGAGGGGTCCAGAAGAATGTTTTCTGATATCAGATCTCTGGAGATTACAAAATAATATGTGGTACATAATAAATTGTTTATATTTCGCCTTTACATAATATGATAACAATAACAGAATCCCAGCCATCATAAACATATCTTGGGGACTAGATAAAAACCGGAACAGTCACCGGAACGGAGCAGAAAAAATAACAGCGCCATCTATTGAAACATTGCAAAACTACACAACTTTTAAAATTTGCTTAAGACTAACTGAAATTAATGTCTACCCCTTGGAAAGTCTGTTCTGGCAGCCGGAACGGGGGTTTTCACCCTGGGAAGTCTGTTCTGGTGGTCGGAACAGGGGTCTGCACCCTGGGAACTCTGTTCTGGCGGCTGGAACAGGGGTCTGCAACCTGGGAACTCTGTTCTGGTGGCCAGAACAGGGGTCTGCACCCTGGGAACAGCCAGAACATAATTTCCCGGGGACAACACCCATTCTGGCTGCGGAAACAGGTGTTTGGGAGTGTAATGTGTGTGCATATTTATATGTATGTGTGTATAGGTTGCAAATGTATGTATAAGTGTAGGAAAGGTTTCAGATTGTCTGTAGCAGTGTATTTGTGTGACAGAATGAGCATGTGTCTAGTTATGTATGTGTGTATACAAAGTGTGTGTAAGAAAAATTTCTGAGTGTGTATTATTGCATGTGTTTATATATGTGTTTGGTGTCTTTTTGGGATCATGTAACAATGTAAATGTGTTTGTGTGAGTGTATAAAGTAGAGTGTGAACATTTGTCTGTGTTTACAAAGTGTAGAAAAGTATGTATGCATGTGTATATATATGTTTTAACTAGAATGTGCATATGTGTGAAGCAGACTAACTTTATTTGTATAATGGTTTATTTAGCAACATGTTTTATGTGTGTGAATATTATGTGTGTACCAGAGTGAGCATGTCTGTTTAGCTATGTGTTTACTAGTTTGTCTAGCAATGTGTTTGTTAGTTTGTAGCTAAGTGTGTGCATTAGTATAGTATAGTATTTGAGGGTGAATAAAGACATATGTCCATCCAGTCCAACATACTCAGCAATACCCACATTTCCTGCCTAACTGTTGATCCAGAGGAAGGCAAAGAAAAAAACCCATCAGAATTATGAAGGGAAAAAAATTTCCTTTGCTTGAATATAGGTGAGGAGGTAACAAATTAGGCACAGGCAGAATAACTGCAAACAGCTGTTTATTGAAACTGCCAATAAACAGCCGTTTGCAGTTAGTATAGTATAGTATAGTATAGTATAGTATTGAGTATCCAGTCCAACCCATCTAGCAATATCCTCATTTCCTGCCTAACTGTTAATCCAGAGGAAGAAAAAAAATTCCTTCCTGGCATTTTGGCAATTGAAAAATTCCCTGGATCAACTCTACTTTATGTATCAATACCAGTAACTTGCAACATTCCTTGTTTGCAAAAACTCATCCAGCTTTTTTTTTAAACTGACAATGAACCTGCCATAACAATGTCCACTGGAAGACATAGCTTTACCGTTCTCACAGTGAAAAAACATTTCCGAACTTGAAGCCTAAACCTTTTTTCTTAAGGGATGGCCATGTGTCCACTGACATGCTCTATTGGTGAACAATGCCCCAGATAGTTTATTGTATGGCCCGTTAATGTATTTATACACACTAATATCCCCACGCAAGTGCCTTTTCTCCAGCGTACATAATTGTAACTTTTCCAGTCTCCCCCAATCCCCTTATTAATTTAGTTGCCCTTCTCTGAACCCTTTCCATTTCAAAGATGTCCTTTGTGTACTCAGGATTCCAAAATTGCACTGCATATTCTAAATGAGGCTTTACCAATGCTTTGTAAAGAGGGAGAATAACATTTTCCTCCCTTGAATCCATACCTCTCTTTGGTTAACTATCATTTATGATTATTCATTGTGTAAGCATTAATACAAACAGGTGTGTACAGTATAAAGTAACTAGCAATTCATCCGGTTTACTAATTATCTAATGATACCTCTCTGAAGGTCACCAACAGAATGCTCACACTGTGGTTTTTAGTAGAATTGGACCAGAGGATCATATTCTAAGGCCAAGCACTCTAAAAAAACAAAATAAACAACAAATCATAAGTAAAAAAGGTACAATAAAATGTATAATCCAGAACAGACATTAAAATAAATGTATGTTAAAAAGAATAAACATATTAAAAAACAATGGATATTAAATTTAAAAAATAATAATTTCCCTGAACAACATTGCCACTTTTTAAATAATACTTAGTCCATTAGAATTTTATTATTACTGACCATTTCCTTTTATATTTATCCTTGAGGGTCTCCAGGTTTGTGATTTTCACCACAACCTTTCCTCTTCCTTGTAATTCTGCCAAACAAATCTGGAAGAGAATATTTTATGACATCCCATGAACAAGTTAACAACGAAGGATCATCCTATTGATTGAATAACTCACCTTCCCAAATGTAACTTCACGCAGACACTTGCCGATAACAAAATCCTCAGATTTCAAAGGATTCTGTTCAGCACTGAAAGGGAAGAATTAAAAACTGAACATGGCTGGATCTTAATTAACCAATAGGTTCAATCTTAGACTGCCCCCAGGGATCATAACTCAATGACATGTTTGTGCATGAGGCTGGCATTAGGTGGCTTTAAGCTCTGGAAATAAAAATGCTTTAGTCTTATAGTAACAAATATAGTAGAATTTAAAAAAACACCATTCAATTAAAGTCTCCTCATGGGCTACAGATTCTATTAAACTTACATCAATTCACAGGAGTTCTGTTGTGGGCGTCCATGTACGTTATTTGGTACATTTGATACAATCTCCTTGTGTAGTGTACAAGAAGTTTTGTCAGGCGGAATATGAAATTAAAACATCATTTAATGGAAAGTTCAATGATTAAACAATGATATGGTGTTTCACCGCAAAGCTGGTTTATGCGAGATTCATACATTTGTTTAGTACAATTATACCCTGCACAATGATTAGAATCCGAACAGCAGAGCTGAGAAATCATGTCTGTTTTATTCTGTGCCAGCCTCTAATTATAAAAATCACTGTTCGCACTAGCAGCAGCCATTTTTTTCTGTGTTGGCGATAGGGAGATATGAAAGTTGGCATAGTGAGACACAGACTGTGCTGTATATTCTGAGTGTGGACTCCAATTTCAATATATTTTGATGAATACAGATAGATTTTCTATATATTTATCAATGTTCTCTATAAATTATGTGTTTGGTGTATTAATGTCTGAGAGATAAATAAAAATAAGCAATGTTTTTTATGTTATGATTCCCACCCTGCAGTGGGTGCATTTTTAAAAATAGATATATACAGTGTATATATATATATATATATATATATATATATATATATATATATATAGATACTTTATATTTGTATAAATTATATATTTTGATGATTTAATGACTGAGAAAGAAAAAGAATAATATATTATCATAATTTTATGTAGGGGTTCCCCAAGATACAAAAAAGTTTCAAGGGGTCCCCACAGATAAAAAGGTTGAGAAACACTGCATTAAGGGGATCTCAACATTTCATTCTTTATCCGTACATTAGTGTTGTTGTGGACAATGATTATTTGTCTGTGATAAACCGGGGTAATGGACTTACCATTTGATTTGTTTTCTTTTTCTTCTTTTCTGAGTTTCCCATTCAGGAGGTAGTGCTAATGAGTCGTCTACTGCAAAAACAAACCATACTGTATATTGTGGGTTAACTATACACATTGTTCTCATATCACCTGTAATATGGTTAAAGTTCTATAGCTGGTCAATATTATTATACACTAGAGGTTTCCATTAAAAGCTCTACACAAAAAAAGGTTATAAAGATTATAAAATTGTATAAACACATGGAATTGGATTTTTCTATTTTTGTATAGAATTAACATATTTAGCAATTTAGTAAATAACAAGTATAAGGCAGTGTTTGGGTATATAAAGGACAAACAAAGATTTGTAGGAAGGATAAATAAATCCCTCCTGCAGTATTGAGATGTACATTGTACTGGGACACTATTAGGATGAAAGTAGAACATAGACAACCAATCCCCCTCATTATTGTACCTGGTTCTCCTGCTTCCCGCTCTGGGTTCACAGTCTTCACAGGTGTTACATTGACTGTTGCAATATCAGAAACAATGACACAGGAGAAATTTAATAAATTGAAACCAGAAAATGTAATTTTTAATAATTATTGTAAATATTTGTTATGACTAAATACGGTATAACGTCTTATCACAACTTTTACTGTTATACAATGTGTAATATTAATGAATGATATATTTAATATACAAACCATATTACAATAATATGTTCATTCCCATGTCAAATACTTGGATTAAGGAGGGTTTATTACTTCATGCCACATATAATGTGTGTGTGTAAAGGGTTCAGAGAAGGGCAACTTAATTACTAAGGGGATTGGGGGAGCTTGAATATGAAGAGAGACTGTAAAAGTTACAATTATGTACGCTGGAGAAAAGGCGCTTGCGTGGGGATATGATTACTGTGTATAAATACATTAACGGGCCATACAATAAACTATCTGGGGCATTGTTCACCAATAGAACATGTCAGAGGACACGTGGACATCCCTTAAGTCTTGAAGAAAAAAGGTTTAGGCTTCAAGTTCGGAAAGGGTTTTCCACTGTGAGAACGGTAAAGCTATGGAACTGTCTTCCAGTGGACGTTGTTATGGCAGGTTCATTGGTCAGTTTCAAAAAAAAGCTGGATGAGTTTCTGCAAACAAGGAATGTTGCAAGTTACTGGTATCGATACATAAATCCAGGGAAATTTCCGATTGCCACTTTGGAGTCAGGAAGGAATTTTTCCCCCCTTCTTAAATTTGTTGTTTTTTTTTTTTGCTTCCTCTGGATCAACAGTTAGGCAGAAAATGAGGATATTGCTAGATGGGTTGGACTGGATGGACATATGTCTTTATTCAACCTCAAATACTATACTATAATGGATTTATAGGAAAAAATATTATAACACATATTAGCCCATATGACAGAGGTTAACATATTGTTTTGACATTAGGTGCTACCCGACTCTTGTAATTTGTATATTTTGTGAACTTACCATGTATATTATGGGTTGTACCTCTTGTGCCATTTTTCTATTGCTATCTTCGCTTTGGGGAAGGTATTGTAGGTTGCACCGACCTGCAAAACAAACATTAAATGATAGTCTAACTACGCACATTGTTATCATTATCGTTATTGTACCACTATATTATTGGTAGATCTTTATGTTACCCCTGTACTGAACCTTGAGATAGAGAAGGACAAGGGTCCTCTGACTTTTGTTCCATATTCCCACTGGTGCAGGATCAGGGACAATGACTTCGAGACCCTGAAAATTTTGTATAGTTTGACACAATAAATAAACAATAATTATTGTACATCATGTTGTGTTGTGTAAAGGCTATAATGCTCTGCGTCTTATCTTGTGTGTCATTGTTAATCAACTTACAATATAAATTTCCTTTGTGATGTACAGTTGTAATATACTTACTATTCCAAGGTCAATTACTTCTGCAACATTACAGACACCAACAATGGGATCCGGAAAATGTTCATAAATTAAAAGAAGAAAATACGTTTTTTGGAAGTTATTTGATTATAATGTATTACTGTTATAATTTGAAATTCTTAATGTTACACATATATTTTATTTATATTATATATTACAATAATAACTTTCCATGTCACATACTTGGGTAGGGATTAATATTAATGATATTTATGTACCGAGAGTTGCTATCGCTCTCTATTGACCCCTTTAGGCAATGCACCGAGCTGGTAGTGGCTCTCAGTGCATTGTGACTGGAGTTTGCCTTTTGCAAATCTTTAACGCTAGCTATCTGCTGGCATTAGAGATTACTTCTTAAAGAGCCGTTAACAGCTCAGTACATTGGTTGCGGAACTTGCTTGACATAAATTTTGCGTAACGTCGCAACTGCCGTTAGTTGTGTCTTAAAGCCATGTTAACGCTTGGTGGTTAACCTGACTTTAAGACACAAATAGCTGATAACAGCTCTCGGTACATAGCCCTGAATGTGTATTAAAGCATAAAAGCCCTTATTGTGGGTTAAACAAAATGTTTTGACCATTGACAGAACCTTTCAAAGTATTGTGTAGCCAGTTCTATTAAGAACAAGAGAAATGGGGCATGTCATGGAGCTCCACCAAGATGGCCGCGTAACTCCGCAGCTCTGGCATCCACCTTCCACCAAAAGCATTCCAGCAAACCCACAGCTCCTCTGAAAGCTACCCCAACAATGCACATAAGCCTAGAAGCCACGGAGAGATGCCTATATATATATATATAATTTTAATTTTTTTCTGCTTGCAAATTTGAAATTTGCAAGTTGAAATGTGAAGTTCAGTCAAAAAAAAAAGAGTCGACCTATGTAGATTCAATACTCAACTTTTTTTTGTGAAAAAATGGCTCAGAAAAGACCCTTATTTGTCGTTTAAAGACAGCAGCAGAACGTGGATCACTCTGCAGCTCAACAACAAACAAAATGATTTAAACTCCCCAGTGATGCTGTATCATAAGTTTTATGTCATCACACTTTATGATATCACAAAAAACTTTGCATATAAGATTTTTTTTTTACTGTAAACCATGTTACCATGGCAACTTCAAAAGGACACCACTTACATACTTGGTATATTGGACAGTATTTCTGTGGTATTTGGATGTACAGTAACCACAACTGATGTTGTGTCATTATACAGTACCGGCCCGATTGGCAAATCTTTATTATGGAAGTCCTACACTACCTTGTGAATAACTTTTTTTTTTAAATTCGATAATACATTTTATGTTCAGAAATGAGGGTCAGCCATGGAGGCTAAATTTGCCCCCGCTTATGTTAATTTATTCATGGGGTGAGGAAGGAGTCTTTCCATTTTCATCACCCCATGTTACAGGAATCCCATGATACTATATAGATGACCTGCTGTGGGTATGGCAAGGTACAGAGACATCCTTTTTAGATCTAATGGGTATCATTAATAATTTTAGGAAACCTGAAGCCAGTAATATGATTGTGAGAGTGGATTCCAGCCACCCACCACATTGTGTTGATGCAATTCCTTATGGTCAGTATTTAAGATTAAGACATAACTGCTCCTCAGAGGTTTCGTTTGATCAAGTAGCCAAAGAAACAAGTTTTGAGTTTTAAGTAAATGTACTCTCACCAAATTATTAGGGAAGGCCAAATAACAGAAGAAGCATGCTCTTATACAATGACAGAATAGGAAATGTAGAAGAAACACAGAGATGAAAATGTGTATATTCCTCTACTCATTATAGTCCTCAATACAATAATTCAAAAATACCTACCTATTTTGGAACAACACCAGGACTTTTGACAATTGATTAAACAAGGATGCAAATTTGTTCCAAAAAAGTCAAGGTCCATTAGAGTGATTCTGACCCCTAGCCTTATAGAGTCAAACAAATTAAAAGAAGCCAAACATGTATAAGTACTTTAATGGGGAAAAAGATTATTTGAAACGGTATATAAATTGCAGCACTGAATATGTAGTATATGTTTTGATGTGCACAAATTGACAAAAGTAATATGTGAGTTGTACCACCAGATCATTGAAATCCCAGAGCATGAGCGGTACATCCAGAACCCCAACATTAAAGGCCCAGTGGCAGGACATTTTCATATGTGCAATGGAGGGTCCGGTATATATATATATAGTGTAGTATAGTATTTGAGGTTCAATAAAGACATACATCCACCAGTCCAATCGATTTAGCAATATCCTGCCTAACGGCTGATCCAGAGGAAGGCAAAAAAAACCCCACCAAATTTATGAAGGGGAAAAAAATCCTTCCTGACAATTGGAAATATCCCTGGATCAACTCTACTTTATGTATCACTACCAATAACTTGCATCATTCCTTGTTTGCAGAAACTCATCCAGCTTTTTTTTTAAACTGACCAATGAACCTGCCATAACAACGTCCACTGGAAGACTGTTCCATAGCTTTACCGTTCTCACAGTGAAAAACCCTTTCCGAGCTTGAAGCCTAAACTTTTATTCTTCAAGTCTTAAGGGATGTCCACTTGTCCTCTGACATGCTCTATTGGTGAACAATGCCCCAGATAGTTTATTGTATGTCCGTCAATGTATATATACACAGTAATCATATCCCCACGCAAGCGCTTTTTCTCCAGCGTACATAATTGTAACTTTTTCAGTCTCTCTTCATATTCAAACTCCCCTAATCCCCTTATTAATTTAGTTACCATTCTCTGAACCCTTTCCATTTCAAAGATGTCCTTTTTGTACACAGGATTCCAAAATGGCACTGTACATTTCAAATAAGGTATAAGACCTTATTTGGAATATACAGTGCAATGCTTTGTAAAGAGGGAGAATAACATTTTCCTCCCTTGAATCCATACCTCTCTTTATACAAGACAATACCATGCTGGCTCTGGTTGTTGCCGCCTGGCACAGCTTGCTACCTTTAAGTTTGTTATTCACCAAAACACCAAGATCCCTTTCCAACAGGGATTCATTTAACACAGAGCCATTTATAGTATCATCTCATTTGCCGCTTAGCAGTCCAATGTTACAATCTATCTAGATCCCCCTGCAATGATTGTACATCCATTGTAAAGTTTTGTGTCATCAGCAAACACAGAAACCTTGCTGACAATACCCACTTCATTAATAAATAGATTAAATAGAAGCGGCCCCAACGCAGAACCTTGTGGCACCCCACTTTAGTCCATAATGATGAAGCCCCATTAACAACTACTCTTTGCATTTTATTTATTAACCAATGTCTATCCATGTACAAATGTGACTCCCCAGACCAACAGACCTTAGCTTATACATTAGTTGCCTATGGGGGACTGTATCAAAAGCCTTTACAAAATCCAAGTATACTACATCTACTGCTATGCCAGAGTCTAAATTTCCACATAAAAGCCAAGCCAATTAGTTTGACAAGATCTATTCCTCCTAAATCCATGTTGGTTACTACTTATAATGTTAGTCCTTGAAACATACAATTTCATACAACATACACACGAGGAAGGGGGTTGGACCCCCGAAACGTTGTGTGTATTTGGCATTTGTTGTTTTCAGCACTTGAATAAATGAGTATTGTTTGAATACCATATTGAGTGTGCCTACCTACAAACTATATATGTCCTTGAAACATACTCTAGAATATGTTCCCTTATTAAACTTTCCAGTTTCTTCCCCACCACTGAAGTTAAACTTACAGGCCTGTAATTACCCAGCTCTGAACGACTAGCCTTTTTGAATATTGGAATAACATCAGCCTTTTTCCAATCCAGAGGCACACCTCCGGACATAAGGGAATCAGCAAAAATAAGAAACAATGGCCTAGATAAAACTGAACTTAGCTCCCTAAGGGCCCGAGGATGTATTTTATCTGGTCCAGGAGATTTATTAATATTAACCTTATTTAGTTGTTTCTGTGCCATATCCTCATTTAACCAAAGTGCACTTGCATCTTTTATACCATTATTGCTACTGTACTCTATGATATCTGTACTTGGATCATCTATAGTGTTTACAGAGGAAAAAAAAACATTTAAGACATTTGCTTTATCGCCATCCTCCGTAACTAACTTATCCCCATTAATTAATGGTGCCACATTTTCAGTCCTCATCTTCTTACTATTAATATACTTAAAAAATATGATGGTGCTGAGAGTGCAAAAGGTGAAATCAGACAAACCCCCCAAAAAGCATGCCTCTGCAAAGTAAAGTCCAAATGGATATTCAATTTAGGGACGTGGATCCCACAATGGTTAAATCTAATATATGATGTAATGTGCTACTAAGGTTAATGTTAATGTATTTATTTATCCTATTTAAATTCTTCCTCCTTCCTTTTTAACATTTCAAGCATTTCTAAGTATTTCTAACTACATGAATTCTATTTGTAGCTACTTAGATCCATTAATTAGTTTTTTGTTCATATCAATTGTATTTATAATCAACTTGCATATAATTGATATTGAATTTCCTATAAACAGGCATGTTTCTTTTGTTTTGAATTCATCAATAGGTGTGCCTCCGAAAGGGGTGTGCCGAAGGGTGGGCTTAATATTTTGCGTAACCACTTATAAGGAACTCTGTGTGGCAGATTTACTCAAGGGTACTTAAGGGTACTTAAATGGCAACTCCACCCTCATAAGAACATCTTTTAGAAAGAATGGCCTCTTTAAAATATGTTGATATATCATACTTTGTCCTATGAATTCATTACTGTATGCCTGCTATGCTTCTGGATGCCTCATGGAAACTGAGCTATTTAGAAACCTGTAATGAGCCTTTACTGAGCCTGGGCATGCTCAGAAGAGGCAGACAGGGGATTAACATTCAGTCATTGGCTGTGATGTCAACTGTCAAATCCATAACTGACAGTTACTAACTGGAAGAACCAGGAAGCAGAAACAGGGAAACAAGACATTGTGCAGGATTTCAGGTTAGACTTATATATTTCACATTTCAAACTATTACCGTTTAGGGTTTTTGGAGGTGATTTACCTGTATGTAAGTTTTCATTTTAGGGCTGGACTTGTCCTTTTAGAGAACTGTCCAGAGAATGTCAGGTATGAAACCTGACATGTGGTGCATTGGTTTGTAACAATGTTATCCCAATAAATATATTTTTGGATCAATAACTACTGTCTTAACTGCCGTGGAGTGTGCTTGGCGAATTCTTGCTGAATGAAGTTGTACACTCTTTTGTATATATCCTCACCTGTAGTAATTGTAGGTTCCCTGATTAATATACACAGTTTGCATCCGCACTCACCTAACCTGTCTCCTTTCAGTGTAAATTTATATATTCACCACAGCTACACCTAATTTTCTATAGATGACCCGCATGTGATCCTTTGTCATACCAACAAGATGAAATGCACAGCACTTCCTTTTTGCTCATTCATGCAGTCCTACCTTGGGTTATCTCTCATTTTCATGATATTTTGCAATATACTATACAGGTGCTTTCATTACTTAAGAGTAATGAAAAGGTTCTTTATCCTATAACCATACCTGCTTGCTGCTACAAGATTTAATACATGGAATTTAAATTATGGTAATGAATGACCATGTCCAAACTGCTCTGTCACAGGATTATTCTAGTCCTTATTTGTTATATCAGATTTATGCTCATCCAAACCCATTTTCAATTTGCTTGATGTTTGGCCTACGTGTAATTTCCCACATGGACTTTTAGCTTCATATACTAAAAGTGATGTTCACATATTGGGAAAAGGCCAATGTAATACCAATATTTCAAAAATATAGTTGTTCACAGCCTGTTAACTATAGACCTGTAACTCTAACATCAGTGATAGAGAAGGTACTGGAAACTTTGCTCCGGGATCATATCCTGGATTTTGACCCCAGAACTGATCTTATGAGTAGTAGTCAGTATTGATTTATGCGAAATACAAATTTACTTGGTTTTTATGAAGAGAATTTAGATTTGGGCATAGCAGTGGATTTAGTATACTTGGTGCTTTTGATACTGTGGTCAATGGAGCAACATCTATGTGGTCTAAAGTTCTAAGTGGAGTGCCTCAGGATTCTTTATTTAGGTCTGTTTATAAATGACTTATAATTAGATATTGAGAGCAACTTCAAATGATGTGCAATTGCCGCAAGCAGACCATGATACTGCAGATTATCAAAATGGACAGCGAAGTGGCAGATGAAAATTAATGTTGATAAATGTAAGGTGATGCATTTGTGGGTAAACAATCCTAGTGCCACCTACTCCATTTATCAATGGGCCATACAATAAACTCTCTGGTGCATTGTTCACTAATAGGTCATATCAGAGGACACATGGACATCCATTAAGAGTATAAGAAAAAAAGTTTCATCTTCAGGCTAGGAAAATGCTTCTGTACAGTAAGAATGGTGAATCTGTGTTTTTTTATGCTTTTAAGCTGTTTTTTTGCCTTCCTCTGGATCAACTGTTAGTTAGATTTAAAGGTTATATGGACAAATGCTATTCATGTAGCATGAGTCTGCAAGGTACCTTCTGTTTTAAGAAGGCTCTATTTCATTTTATGCTCTCTGGAAGGCTTTTTGCTCCTTTAAGCCCAATACTGCCTGGTATTTTGTGCTCCCAATTGTTATCCCACTGAGCCATAATTCTGTATCTTGCACTGATGAGATCTAACACAGTCAAAATATGTCATGTCTGCAAGTCGGATGGGTGGCTCTATACCATCAGGCTGTATTGCATATAAATAAGCCAGAGGTTCTGGACACATGCATTAGCCACAGGACATAAAGGAGAAACTGCATGTTTCTTAACTTAGGTGAGCAATGCTATTTAAATAGCATGAGGCTGTATTTCATTTTATGCTCTGTGGAGGTTTTTTTCTACTTTACTCCCATCTCACATTAAGCTATATAGCTGCCTGATGCTATAAACAGGAAGTGAAAGGTTACAATGTTACAAGAGATAACTTTTGTTCTTCCAGAAGCTTGACTGACCTCACCAGCATTCTCTGCACTTCCCCTCATGGCAATATTGGTAAGCTTGTATATTACAGATGTACTGTACTGCTGGAACTGACCAAAATCCCTGCTTGTTTAATAGTACCCTACATTACCCCTTACTGTTCATATTGTTTGTAAAGAAATCTTGAAATAGCAAATCTGCCTGCCTGTCTGATACATACAAAGGAAAAGGCATTTTAAATAGAGACCCTGGAAAATGGAGGTTATCCAGTCATTTTTTTTTTAATGCATGATTTTCAGTAAAAATAGATGGTTAGTTATAAGGAGAGGCTTATTGTGCAAATATTTGCCTGTGCTTCTAATTTGCAGCAAACAATACATGCCAATATGGTGCCACTACACACTCACTAAGAAAAGGTAAGATCCCATATATGTGGCACTCCCAGTCAATCCTGGTTTCTACTATTATAGTAGACAAAGCCCCATGAAGTCTGTCCCTCCACTGTTTTACTACCAGGACATGCTCTGTGAGCTTCATCTATAGAGAATGAGCAGGAAAGAGTTTGAGCTGTTAAACTCTCTTTAATCTCTTTAATGCTGTATCATTTTTAAAGCAAGTAAAGTTTCAACTTGCTCACACACTTACCAAGTCCTGTCAGGTTTAACTCAAAAACTTCTCTCACATTCATCCCTTCCTTTTACACAATGCTATCAACATGCTAGTTAATGCCCTAAACATACCTGCTTGACTACTGTAACACCCTCCTGTATGATTTACCAAGAAACTGCCTTAAACTCTGCTGCCCGGCGCATTCATTTCTCTTCTTAGTTCTCAAATGCTGCTCCTCTCTCCTCTCTGTCAGTCTCTCCACTGGCTATCTATCACACAAAGGATCCAGTTCAAGCCACCCTTGTCAACTCTTTTAACGCCCATTGTCAGGATTTTGCTTGTACCTCCTCTTTGTTCTGGAACTCATGTGTTGCTTCATATGTCATGCAACATCCTTTAATATCTTCAAATGCAACCTCAAAACATATAACCTGGGTTAAGATACTACCCTCCAAATGACCCTATGTGATCCTACCACCTAATTAAACTCCATTGCCAATCTACTTACATATTCACATCATCTTATTTGTCTAGCCCATTTCCTCTAGACTTCAAGCATACTTGACAGGGCTCCTTTCCTCTAGTATTCATGTAAATGAATTCATTGCCCTTATGTAATATGTATTACTTTGGTTTATATGTACTACACTTGTATGTAAGATGTATTACATGTTTTGCGTTCTGTTAGCATGTGAGAAATGCATGTCAATGTGGGTGGATTGCATTCCTTTTTTCGGGCGCAATTTTTACACAAGTTACAGTCGGGTTCAGTATGGCCTCAGTCTCATAGAAAATATGCTGCTCATTTACCCAGGGCCACAATGCTAATTCTAGGTGTCTCAAGTTGTGCTTAATGATTCTATATTAAGCAAGGAAAGGATCCTGCACACTCCCAATATAACACAATTCAATGCTGGGTGCTCCAGCGTAGTGGCAAACTCACATATGTAGAGAAGAAATGCTGTGCACACCAGTCTTTATTCGCAGTAGGTGTTTATTACATCAGTATAACACCATGTAACGTTTCGGCGAAATTGCTTCCGCCTTCATCAGACACATACAATACATATGTGTCTGATGAAGGCGGAAGCAATTTCGCCGAAACGTTACATGGTGTTATACTGATGTAATAAACACCTACTGCGAATAAAGACTGGTGTGCACAGCATTTCTTCTCTACATATAATGATTCTATATTGGTTAGCACATCTTTTAAAAATGTCCACCCTCCCAAAAAAATTTGCCATTAAACTAACAACCCTCCTCCCCCCAAAAAAAACTTATTTCAGCCATTCAGCCAATTTCATTGAAATCAAGGCTCATTCATACATCAATATGTATATTTGTGCTATAAATGTACACATTCTTTTCAAGTTTCTATGCCACTAACAAAATTGTCTGGCTGGCCACATTTATTTGGTATTAGCTTATACGGTTTGACATCACCAGATGGGTGCAGTAAGGAATATTTTGGTAGAACCTACCAGGGTCGACTGAAATTTCCAGACTTAACCTATGGTTCCTGACAAGTTTTAAGGCAAAATAAATAGGTCCAGATAATAGGATATGTTGGTAAATTTCAGTTGCTCATGTGTGTTGCACGATCAGTTTAAGTTAAAATATTGTCCAGTACATTTTTACAAACGATATATTGGTTTATACATTTGGTCAATTGTAATAAGCTGAAATCTGCACGTGTACCAGGTTCTCAGAAACAGGATAAGAACCTACAATGTTAATGACACATTATTTCATTTACATTCTTTGAAAACAACACAAACTACAACAGTTTAGGTCGCCATCAATATTGTACATCATTGAAAATTTACCCAAAATGGTTTTCCATTATCCTACATCAATAAAAATGGCAATAACCATTAATACAAGATTACAGTCCTGTGATGGCTTATAAATACTGCTCCGACTCTTAGAGAAATTGCCATTTTTCTCCTTTTACTTTGACATATTCGCTATTACATGTGTGGTAATCACAAGTCATTGTTTTAGAAAAGGCAGCCACTGCTACACTACAAGCTAATATAGCACTAATGTAGAGTTTGGAAGGTCTATGAGTATAATTAACTATTATTACATTGTACAGGTTCTAAACCTGCAGGAATGATTTGATTTTTATGACTTAATTCTGTTTGAGAGAGGGCAGAAAATCCAATACCATGAGATTAATAATACAAGGGATAATGTACCCCTTACTGGCTAATAAAGGTATATTAGAATTCATAGAGTTGTTCAACGGACATATAAAAGCACATGGCTGGAAGCTGAGTGCTTTTATAAAGGTCAAGGTGACCACTTATCTTTATAATACTCACTATGTAAACAAGGGGTATATTATATATTTTTTAGATTTTTTTGACACAATGTGTTGAATTTTTGGGACTCATCAGCATGCATCAAACATTAAGTAGAATGTAAGTCTTAAATATCTTTAAAAGTAAGATATTTTTTAGAAATTACATACATACAAGTTAGAAGTAAGGTATTTTTTAGAAACTTCATACCTACAATTTTTCAATACATCATTTAAAACAGCAATAACCATCAACGTAAGATAAGTCTTGATGGCTTATAAATAATACTTCAACTGCATTTTCTCCTTTTACTGTACATATTTGCTATTACATGTGTGGTAATGTTATTGTTTTAGAAAAGGCAGCACTATGAGACAAGCTAACATAGCATTGCAGAACTTAATCAAACCAAATTGAAATCAAGGGGAGCAATAGTTTAAATTGTTGATACTTTATTTCAAATGGAAATTAGATTTTTTTAACACTACATGTAGAAATTTCAAAATTGCATTTCAATCAAATTTTGCAAAGTTCTGCCCTTCAAAATTCCATAACTTTGACTGAATCGGCAAACAAATAATCTGTGGCTCACTATTCAGCATAGCTATTCAGCACTATTTTGAATTTTTGTAAAAGATAAGGGATACCTCTGGGCATTGTATGCTCTGCACAGCATAGGCAATTTTAGGCTATGCCCTTTCTCCACCCAAATTAAGCCATGTCCATTAGGTACAGCTAACTGGGAATTCCATGATACTGGTACAGCAAACTAGGATTTTTGTTATTGCTACAGTATAGTGGTAAATCAAAGACACGGGTAAAGCAAAATGTCAATATACAGCAAACTGGCAGATGAATATCCCCACACTGATATAAACTTAAAATACTTCTGGCCCATGTGTTGCCACATGTGCACACAACTCCCCATCTCTTTACTCACATACTCTTTTCTCCTGATTCTAACTTTGCAACTGGGAGGTGCACACTTGTTTTCCATTTCAATTATGTGGCACTTGTATACTAAAAGGAAGTTGCAGCCTTTTCCCCTAGAAGCAGACAGCATATTACAGCACAGAGTCTGTCTCTGTTAGGCACAGATCATGTTACAATAGATCCCGCCTCTCAGAGATTTTACGGTGTACAATTTTTTAAAAAAACACCCCCCCCACAAATTCCTTTGCAGGAAAGTCTGGGGATTTAAACCTCTCACCTATTGGGTTGTGCACTTCTAAACAGAGAGCATTAGTCCACCAAAGCTAATACGATGGAAACAGGTAGATTTAGAAAATATCTTTTGCTAGGAACAGAATATAAGCAAAAAGACAAACAAAAACACAGTAAAATCAGTGAACTATTTTGTATTGCTCCTGGTGGGCTTTCTGCAATTCATGCTGGCTGAAAAATTTACCGTTGGGTTACAAAGTTTTATCAGGGACTTCCATATGTGGAGGTATATAGAAAATATGTGCAAAAAGACAGTGAATAATGAGGTCAGGGGGAGTGGCCAATGGGTGCACCGCAATGCTCTTTGAAGACTACATGGGCTGTGTGTTGTACAGTCCATGTGAGGTGTTTTGGGGAGAAAAGCTTTCACATTAGGATAAAAAACAAACAAATTTAGAAAGGGTTTTATTTAAGTAGACTAACCAGAACCAATACTGATTGCTGCCAGCACTGCTGATTCTATACATCACACAACCTTTCTAGCAATGGAAAGGTCTCACAAATAGCAAAAAATTCTCACTCCAGATGACCTAAAAAAGTTATTTAAATATATATGGAAATAGTTTTAAATTTGTGGACTCCAGTGACCCAACTTTTATTTTTAAATGGGGAAAACATGGAACATTAGTATTTCTGCCCAGCAGTTGCTGGTTTTGTAAGATGCCTTCAAAAATGCATTGAAAATTTGTCTGAAAAAACAGAGTTTGCAGGAATCTATGATCTGCAAACTACATTTGTCCAAGGGAATAAGGCAGCCACCTAGCAACAGCTGCCTCCCGAATCGCTGCTACCAAGATGAACAGTCACGGCTTCCTGGGCCGTGACATCATTGAGGTTGCCGAGATCTCGTAGCAATTTAGATTTTTAGGGATTTAGGGAAGTGGATGGCTGCCTTATAGCCTAGGACAAATTTACCCTTATTTTATGTAGATATATATATATTGAAAACAGAGATTGAGTAACTTGGAAATAAGTTTATTAATGAACTTTTTTTTTTGAACAATGTTCGCTTCATTCTTGCATTCTTTATGAGGAAATAGGTAACAGTATATTACAGATATTGTTAAACTCGAACAATAACATTAACAAATGCAGAAGTGGACAGGTTGAGGGCCTCTTCAGATCAGAGTTGAGAGAAGAAACAATTACTTAGTCTCTGGCTGTTTCTTTCGCACCTCCTATGAACATTTTTTAACTGAGTTAGTGTTAAGAAACAGGAAACATTAGAATTAAGTAGCAGCACTAGGGCAGAAATTATTTTTAGGTTGGGAGGGTCGGGCACTGTTGCTAGGTGGATGTCTTATTCCCTAGGACAAATGTAGTTTGCAGATCATAGATTCCTACAAACTCTGTTTTGTCTCACGGAAGGCAGCCACCTAGCAACAGGTGGTGGGTAGAGTAGCACACACCTTGTGTGGTTGCTCTGGAGAATTCAATTCTTTCTGTTTCTGAAGGATGCCAGTTGTGTTTGAGGAATCAGAAGACCATTTGGCTGATTATAAGATTACTGCTGAGGCTACTCCCTTGGAAGCCTTCGTACACGCAGTACTCCTCAGGGAATGGGGCTTAAATTGAGAAGTATCAACTCCTGGTGATGTCATAGCTTGTAATATCCATCCCCTTATAGTTTTGGATGAAAATGGGAGTCTAGATGTTATAAACAGTTGCATGATGTCCCCTCTACATTCAGAGGAGGGTTGTAAATACCATTTTAAATGTGACAGAGAAGGATCTATTTTGTAAATCAAGCTCTACTAGTTTGGGGGCAATGTGTGTAGTTTTCGTTCTACCTTTAAGTACTATGTGAATGCCCTCTGGGGTAAAGGACATCCATGATTCTGATATGTGAAGATCTGGCTGCAAGGGCTAAAGCTACTAAGCATGCCAGTTTTAACCCTGTATCGCGTAGAGATAAGGAATTAATATCCCATTTGAGAAATTTAACAGTAAGTGAATATCCCAAGTTGATTTGTACCTGGGTACTGGAGGGCAAGACCTAACTGCTCCTCTAATTATTCTGATGTATAAGAAGTGAATTGTTAAATCTGGGATCAACAGGTTTAATGCAGAACCATATGATTTTAAAGCGGAGGTGGCTATCCCTGAATGGAATTTTAAAGTGATAAATTCCAATGCTCCCCATAAAGCTCTAGGCTGCTCAAATTGTATTTCTTTGTCCTTAAACCAATGTAAGAATTTAGCTATTAGGTTTTTATAACGAGTGATAGTTTTGGGGCATAGTGAACAGTCTATATGGGTGTTGGCTGCAAGGGAGAGCTGTTGGAAGCAGAACAAACTATTTGAGCTGCAATCCACATTAACTGTGGGAGTTTGAATAGCAGGCCCCTTGACCCTTGGAAACATTCCACTGTTAGCCCTAGAGGCAATTTCTGTCCCACTATATGTTGGTGAATCGTAGGGAACCACAGTTTGGACGGCCTATTTGTCTCTTGCCAAACTTCTGTTCTATTTGAGCAAAGAAGAGAGGTTTGAGACATAGAATTGACAGTGATAGAGTGTGTCTTGACAGGGTATCTGCTAATTGGTTTGTTGATCATGCTGTCAGACGATTCTGGAGAGAGAGAATCCTGTTCCATATTTCTAGTCTTTCTAGGCACAGTTGAGCGGATTTTGTGCCCCTATTTTTTGATATAGGACACCACTGTTCTGTTGTCTGATTGTACTAATATGTGTTTGCCGGAGAGACCTCTGTCACTAGTATCTGTAATGCTAATTTTATCGCTCTCAGCTCCAAAAGGTTTATATGGAGTTTTCCCTCTTGATGAGACCATTGACCTCTGATGGCTTTCTGAGGGGTGAAAGCTCCCCAGCCCTTTCAAGAGGCATCGGTCTTGATAACTAGATCTGGGGGAACCGGTCTGAATCATCAAGGACGAAGATGTCGTATTGATATAATCTGTAGGAGTTCCTTTGTGGTAGTGAGCAGTACAATTCAAATGCGGAGCCCCACATCAACCGGATACACAGGGAAGAGAAGACTGGACTGTATATGGTGAAAAAACAGTTTTTATGCCATCTCGCCTGGCACGTTTTGGACAATGCTGCCCTTAATCAATGCTTATGATTAGGTGACAGGTCCAGGGTCTTGCACACCCGGACCACTACTTATGCTAAGTAAGTAAGATTTTGACCCCCTTGTATGACTTTTTGTATTCTATGTTGTACAGAGCTGTGTCCCCTAGAGGCGCTATATAAATAAACATATACATACATACAAATATCTGTGACATTCTGCAATATAGGAGAGCCTCCTCTAAACCTGGAGAAAAGGCCGTTATCTTTCCTATGATTTTTCCAACATCCGTAAGGACACGGATTGGTGTGCTAGGGTGGATTGTGTAAGGATTTGTAAGGATACCAATTTCGTCTGGGGAATCTGTAGGGTAAATTAATGTGTATCTATGAAGAACCCCAGAAATATCAATGATCTTGTAGGCTGTAGGATTAATTTTTCTGTGTTTATTGTGAAACCTAGTTTCATGATGACTGAAGTGACGAGGTCTCTTTGATTGGCAAGTGTGTTCTTTTGTGGGTGAAACATGAGTAAGTTGTCCAGGTAAATCAGACAAAATATTGCTCTTTGTCTAAAATGTTGGACAACTGGTTTCAGAAGCCTGGAAAAAGTGTAAGGTGCGTTTGATAGGCCAAACACCATGACGGTCCATTGATAAATCTGACCTTTCCATTTGAATTGTAGAAACCTTTTGTGGTTTGGAGCATGGTAAATTGTGTGAAAAGCATCTTACAAATCTATCTTTATCATAAAGTAATCTCTGTCTCGCCAGTAGGTTAAGTCTGACAGATTTTCCAGTCTGAATGTTTTTGATTTTATGTAGCCATTCAGGTTCTGTATGTTTAGGACAGGTCTTAGGGAACCGTCCTGTTTGGGCACTGAGAATAAGTGGCTGACCCAACCCTTTTTTGTTGGGCAAGATAGCTCTATCTTTCGTTGTGATACGGCTTGAAACAAAATTGAATCTAGGCTCATGAAAGTGGATGCTCTTGGAGGTTTGAATTAGTAAGGGTTAACCTTATTAGTGGTAGGGATAAGCCTTGTCTTATCACCCTTAAAACCCATCGGTCTGAACAAATCTCGATCCATGCTGGGTACAATTGAGCTGACGGCAGTGGGAGGGAGGAAGAAAGTCTTGCGGAGGTTGAAGGAGCTGATCCTTGAACTCTAGGGTTGTATCTCCTTGGTTGGCCCTGAGAACGCCCTCTGGGTCCTGGAAAGGTGTCCCTACTGTCGAAAGGGCTTTTTGAAAGCAGGAGTAGACCCCTTCATCTCTTTAGTAAAATCTGTTCCAAAAAGCAGAATGGATTCTAGGTTGGGGTATTCGTGTGATTTGGGGGCTAAGTCTGACATTTTTGCACCTGTTAGCCAGCGAGCCTTCTTATATTGGATACGTAATTAAATGACTGACCAATAATAAGATCTGCCCTGCTTGTTGCCTTCAGTAATGCTGTCTGAGAATAGCAACGATTCAATGGATTGGTCTATGGCGGTATTGCCCTCTTGTTCTGCTTTTGACAACATGAACAAGAGTGGACCAGCTGCATCAACTATTTTAAATTGCATATTATGCAGTGTGTTGTCAAACGAGTTAACTGATCTGTGGCATTCTCCTGAGATAGAGAGGAGGCCTGGGTCTATGTCAGGCGCTATTAATAGCTGCACGTCAGGGATACCAATGTGGTTCCTGAGAACTACCTCATCTTCCTTAACTTGTGTGGAGCGCAAAGGTAGCTGAGCAAAATGGAAAACCTCAGAGGAATCTGATAAAGGTCAGCGCTGAGAGAAAAGTTTGTATGGCGGTGATTTTTCAAGCTAAATCTACATAGGCCATCTGCAATTCGCTCAATTGACGTGCGTGATATATTTTTACAGTCCCAATCCACTTGACGGTGTAGTGGAGAAACATCAAACGATGTTGAACTATGTGAGGCAAACGCCTCTTTCCCTCCATGCCATTTTGTGCTCAAATGAGCTTTAGAGGGTAAAACATTTTTGCTAGCAGGTTAATGAATTTGGTGAAAAACTCCACCTTTCTTACTAATGTGCCTGTCCCCTTTATCAGCAGGTCTAACAGGGCTGAAATTTTCCCCAGAGCTGTTACTGGTTTGTAAGGGAACTTTGTGGGAGAAGACTTTCCTTCCCCTTTTGAATATGGGCTCTTCCTCTGAGGAGGAGGAGTATACATTTCTTATTACACTATTAATAGTGTCTTGAGTGTCTGAGGTGAAAAAATCTCTGAACCAGTGGGCATGACACTAACTGTGTCCTTCTCCATCTAAAAAATCTAAATTGCTGCTAGATCTCAGCAACCGCGATGACGTCACGGCCCAGGAAGCCGTAACTGTTCATCTTGCTAGCTGTGATTCGAGGAGGCAGCCACCTAACCCACCAGCTGTTGCTAGGTGGCGGCCTCCCGTGGGACAAAAATACATAAGAATACAGAGGAACATGTAAGAAGCTGCAAGCCTCTCTCAGCTGAGTTAATGTTAATTTTTACAATTCCACTATCGGGTGTCCCAAAAATTTGGAGCAGCTGACTGACTGGGATGATATTTCCATTGGATCAGACAGGCATCAACATGACTGATCCCTTTGGGACAATTTGTTTAGAACATACCTCTCAATCATGTAGGCAGTAATGTTGCTCAAAATATCAGCCCTGGCACTTTAATTCAGAAAGATTATTGGTATATATCTGTCAGCAGTAATATTGGGCTGAAGTCCTTTGTATACTAGGCCTTAGAAAGACACCGGTGGAAAATGGTATCCATTGGAGTGTGGCAACAGGGGTATCTCTTGGGTCTCACACCCCCTTTCCTGACCTCAGTTGAACCACACCCATTAAATACTTGAAAGAGTCATATATAGATGAAAAAATAGAAATTGAGAGTGTGTGAGATTGAAAATGTACTAACTGCCAAGTCTGGGGAAATGGAGGTCATTATGCCTGACCTGTGCCCGCCCTGTTCTAGTAAGTGGACTACGCTTTGTATAGGTAATTGAGTTTAATATCAATGGTTATTGTGGCACAAAGACAAAACAGAAGCACAGATGGACAGACAGATACAGACACTGGTGGTTGCTGGCAGTTGTAATCTGATATTCAACTTTTCCCACCTTTACAAATAAAAACAAGTCTGCACAAAGCTATAGTTAAAGTAGAAAAAGTTAAACATTAAACACTCCCAGCAACCACCTGTGTGTGTTTAGTGTGTATGCCACATTCCCATTGAAATTAGCTTCAGTTATTTAAGTGCCGTCCACAGGTATTGCCCAAAATTTAGTAATGGGCAATACCTGTTTATTAATATTGAAGTCTTAAATTTTAACAAACCAAGAGTGCACGTACGTTATCAAATGCTGCCTGTGCCTGCCCTATTTCAGTAAGTGGACTGCTCTTTGTATTGTTAATTGAGGCTAATAATATGCCAATAGTTACCTTCATCAATATTAATACAATTTTTGCAGAAATCAGATTATCAAATTCTGCCTGGGACTGCTTGTCCTGCTCTGACTATTTCTCTAAACATAGTCATCATTGGGCTAATCATACACACATGTGCCAGAGTGGCTGTATGCAATAGTAAGTGTAAGGAATGAGGCTATCGGCTATTTTTGTCAAAGCCTTATTAACCAATGCACCAAGTATTAACGCGGCTTAACAATTAACATCGGTTGCGGCAGTGCAAAAACACTTGGTCGCGCAACCAATACACCGCGATAACGCCTCGGTTTCATGGACTTTGGACAGGAAACTGCAGGAGAACCATAAAGAACAGAGATGCAAGTTGAGGATTTTTTTAAACTACACAGTAGGGCCAGCACTGGTGCAAATTTTAGTTTTGGGGGGAGGACATGCCCTTTAAATTTTGGAATAGTTTAACGCCATTCTCTATGCACAGAGAGAGCTATCGGCTCTGTGCGTTGCTTAAAGGGAGCAATAAAAAGCAATAGCGGCTCTCGGTACATAGCCCTATATGTTGGTAACTAGCAGCACAAATTGACTTGTATATATAAAATGTCTCAATTGCCCAGAAGCAGACTTGTAAATATTATAAAATGCCCCTATAGCCAGAAGCACATACTTGTAAGTTTGCTTCACATCAAACTTACAGCCATGGATAATGGCAAATCTGAGATTTGGGGCACTTTCATTGGGTAGGATGTGGTAAAACATTAGGGCGATTTTGCCAAAGATTCGAGGCACATGTCCTGAATGTTTTAACATAGCGATACCACTGGGTGGCAAGTAGGGCTACTGTGGCCATGAAGCAGACTGAAAATTTGCTTAGGAAGCAGTGATCCTTTATAATAGAAGTTAATGGTGGCTTAATGTGGGAGCGCACCGCCATTGACTACTATTGTAAGGGGAGAGGCTCCAGAGGCAATCTTCTATAATAAAGTGCAATTAAAGCACAACTACACCCTCATAATAACATCATTTAGAAAGAATGGCCTATTTAAAATATGTTGATAAATCATAGTTTGTCCTATGAATTCATTACTGTATGCCTGCTATGCTTCTGGATGCCTCATGGAAACTAAACAATTTAGAAACCTGTACTGAGCCTGGGCATGCTCAGAAGAGGCAGACAGGGGATTAACATTCAGTCATTGGCTGTGATGTCAACTGTCAAATCCATAACTGACAGTTACTAACTGGAATAACCAGGAAGCAGAAACAGGGGAAACAGGACATTGTGCAGGATTTCAGGTTAGACTTATATATTTCAGATTTCAAACTATTATCGTTTAGGGTTTTGGGGGGTGATTTACCTGTATGTAAGTTTTCATTTTAGGGCTGCTTGCCCTTTAAGCAGCAGGACCAGTGTTCCCTCTAAGCTGTGCGCTCATGCGCGCGCACACAGGTTATAGTGGTGCGTGCACAAAAATCTGCTGGAATATAATTGTGCAGTATGAAGCACACAAAATGTTACTTTATATATGCATAGAAAATATATTTCTGTGCGCAAAGCCAATTTGACATTAGACGGAACATTGATCAGGACAATGACCAGAAACATAAGAGCAAGTCTGCCTCTGAATAAAATAAGTCAGGATGGGGCCATATACAGTATTTACTTTTTAGACTTTCAATGAAGAGTGTTTTATGGAACATGTGTTTACTGCCTTGTAGTGGGAAAAGGTTAAAATCAAACTCAAAATAGAAAACTAATGTACAGCCTATTTAATTCAAATTGCTTCCATACTTTATTCTCATTATGATGCTGCATTAAAAAGCCTATCCTTCTCTACGGTTAAACAAAAGCAATTAGTTCAATAACTTATTCTAAGCCAAAGATTACATTCTTTACTTGCCTGAGCTTGCCTTTTATGAGCTGAAAGTCCTTGCTGCTCTGTGGCAGGCTTCCTTGGGCACAGAGGGTAATGCAATATTTTCCATATATGCTATACTTACTGTGCCAAGATCCCGCAATGTACTGAACAAAATTTAGTATATGGTGGGATCACGGTCAGGCCAGCTGAGCATCATGCACTGAAATAATTGAAAATGCAATACATATTAGGTTTTCCACTACTAGGTACTTTTGGACCTCACACAGGCACCACTGAGTAAATCTCAAGCTAAACTGATAATACATTGGGTAATGTGGGGTGACATTTTAAAATTGGAAGTAATACCGCACCCTAACTCTCTTGCTTTAAGAACTTCACTTACCTGAGCACATTGCCATACAATAAGATATGGTCATATTAAGGAATGTAAATCAGATAATGACTATATTGCTCCTGACTTTTAAATATTGTTTTTTTCTAATTGAGACATTATTAACTATTCTAGGGATGTCCAACCTGTGTCCTCCAAGATTTCCCTAGATGCTCTCTGTGCAGCCAGAGAATACTGTTTTTTGAAGTTTGCAAACATCCGCTGATCGGACGTCCTAAACTATTCTACAGGTCCCAATTTATTGTGGCCACAGAGAGTACATGCTGCTAACCAAATTCTAATCGGGGAAATCT
This sequence comes from Hymenochirus boettgeri, assembly GCA_019447015.1. NCBI lineage: Eukaryota > Metazoa > Chordata > Amphibia > Anura > Pipidae > Hymenochirus > Hymenochirus boettgeri. Next base: position 63,623,818 of record CM033471.1, read on the forward strand.
AGAAAACTCATCCGGCTAATGCTTTTGATCTCTAAGGGTAAGTGGGAATAAGAGGCACTAAATAAATGTACAATTTTATGCCTATGAATCCGGCAGTTTGTGTGTCAGATTAGAAGACTACGGCTCTATTAAACATAAAATAACTAACATTTAACACTATCTTCAGTTTGTTTAACAAGAAAATTTAAATTATAAATAAATTATAAATAATTAAGAAATGTGCATATAACCTTGAGTCGGCTGCTGTTTGATAATTATTCCTTTCCTAAAACATTTCATTTCACACCTTATTAAAAGCATGGCTGCAAACATCATGACACATACACTAAAATGGCTCATTTTACTCTTGGCCCAGTGAACTGGAAAAAAGATGTTTTTGAACCACAATGGCTTATGTTGCTTTGGCATTCACATAGAACTTGTGGTCACGTCTGTAACTGTAATTAAGATCTCTCCGAAAGAAATGAAAAGAGCTCTAATCAGCCTTTAAAATTCTACTGAGAAATGAATTAAATATTTTGTAAGTGCTTTAAATGTTGTACCTTGGACTCGTGAGGCATGGCCTGAGCCATTAAAATGTTTTGGCTAATTTAAGCCAGATGGTGATTTCATTGCAATTATTTCCTTAAACATATTTTAGCTTAATTTTCAAGAGGCTATTAATCTATGAATGTAGGTGGCCTTTTAAAGCCTGTTTCTGAAGGTTTTTTCCATTCAGATGGTATTTGCAAGCAATATTCATTCACGGCGCATAGCCATTAAAAATGTGAACTTTCTATGATAATTTCTTCATTACCAGTAGCTTGCTTGTCCGCTGAAAAACAAGGAATGTATGAAGCATGAAAATGCTTTACAAGTAGCTTTTCAATATAATGGAAAATGGTGAAGGAAGGCAGAAAAATCTAATTAAGACACTTATCTTTGCATTTGCATTCTATGTAGTAACAGCTATTTTGAGCTTTACTATAAAAGAGAGCATTTTCACACTTTCATGCACAATTCTCTCATCCAGCTCACAGCTACTTTCAAATAAAGTAGCTAAATTTGCCTGTAGCTGAGGAGTGGCCTCAAAACTTTTAGTACTTAAACTAAGTAAATTGGAACTATTTAAGATGTTTTCTGTAAATCAAAAGTTCCATGCACATGAAGCCAGGTTTTGGTTTAAGGGGGAAAAATATTGCACCAGGAAACGTGAACATGCCCTTTAACTAATGGAAACCTGGCTGGGTAAACATGCCCTTTAACTAATGTAAACCCTGGATATACACACATCACAGTGTCTGACTCATTTGCAGGCTGTTACCAACAGATGTGAACTTCCCCACAACCCCCCCCATAACTCAGTATAGATGACCTTTGCTGCAGATTGATAAACGCTGCCCTCCAGGTAAAACAACATTGAAAGGCATATCCATCCCCTAAAATAAAATCAAGCTAATTACCCCCCCAAAACCTAGACCTCACTAGGTTAAACATTCTTCCAGATGCTCTTAAACATAATTACCAGCACACTGCCCTTCCTAGTAGCATACGTCAGTGATAGATGTGAGGAGGTAAAGTAGTAGTGGAGGTTGAATAAAGACAGTCCAACCTTTGTAGCCTACTCATTAATCCAACAGTTGATCCAGAGGAAGTTACAAAACAAAAACAACAACATGCTAAAAAAGAGGGAAAAAATCCTTCCAAGTGGCAACTGTAAAAGATCTCTGAATCAATCAGAACTTAATGTATCAATAAAGTAATTTTCCATATTTTTTTAAGTTTTAGGAACTTATCCAGCTCACTTTTATATTCATTGAACTTGCCATTTCCACATGCTGGAAGACAGATAGGACGGTTGCGCTGATGTCATGGTCAATCACTGGTGTCCGTTACTAGTTGACCCTCTTCTGCTGCTTTCTCAATTCAGCCAGACAATATTTATTGAGGCAGAAAGCTCCGTGAAACGTATGCTTTGCGCACAATGAAACCCTAGTGTGCTCCTCTTATTTTTTCTGTTTTATATTGTGAGGACCCTGGGTAGAGGGCCCTTCTTGCACCTACCTCCTTAAGGCAAGTTGCCAAACTTAGAGTACTGGAGTGATTATACGTTTGTAAGTAAAGGCTGCACCACTTCCAAAATGTTTGTAAAATACAACTTTTATTTTGTTTATTAAAAATCTGGTACAGATAGTAGCAACATGATTATATTGCTACCATCTGTAACAGATTTTTACTTTCTTTACTATGAATCAATGTGGGGAAGTGGGTGTCCCCAGGCTGTACACGAATGCTGAACTGACTTATAAGGAGAGCTGAGCTACCCATCATTTCTTTTGACTATGAGTTTGTGACTATACAAGCCAATTCACCAGTCTCAAATTGTCAGCCAGTCTCAGCTTGTAAGACAATTATCAAATCCCAAATACAGAGGCTCCCCTCTGTCCCAAATCCAGACCCCCCCCCCCCTCTGTCCCAAATCCAGGGGGCCCCCTCTGTCCTGAATCCAGCCCCCCCGCTGTCCCAAATCCAGGGGCCCTTGTCCCAAGGAATCTTACCTGCAGTCTGTTTAATTGCTGTTCTCCATCCGTGTGTTTCCTGTGTTTATCCCTCTAGTGGTGAGTCAATAGGAACTGCAGTTACTCTCCCTCTAGTGGTGAGTCAATAGGAACTGCAGAGACTCTCCCTCTAGTGGTGAGTCAATAGGAACTGCAGAGACTCTCCCTCTAGTGGTGAGTCAATAGGAACTGCAGAGACTCTCCCTCTAGGGGTGAGTCAATAGGAACTGCAGAGACTCTCCCTCTTGTGGTGAGTCCATAGGAACTGCAGTGACACACACACACAGACACAGGGACGCACACTTAGGGTTTTATTATATAGGATAAGGAAATTATAAGTCACAGAGTAGGTCCGTGACCATATAAAATATAAAAAAAATATCCCTAGGAATTTACAGTAGGGGCTGCATTATCTGTTATTACCCACCCCTCCTTCCCCCTCATTTAAAAACATTACTGGACATTCCATGGTCCTTACTGTGCAGTCCACAGGCTGCTGTACAAGTTTACAGGCCAACACCCCCCCCAGACACACACACCTTTACTTTTCATGCAGGCTCAAAGACCCCCTGTCACATCCACAACACCTTCACACTCACACACACCTTGTTTTCTAGATGGTTGTTTAAAATTTAAACAAAAAAAAACGTCACTTACTTTACCTTACATTCCTTTGTTTCCTCTCCTCTGTGCTCTCATTCCCCCGTGTTATTGGGCAGTGTCTCAGCCAGCAGCATTGCAAGGTCAGCTGACCCCTTCACCTCCTGGTATGTAGCAGCTACGGACCGGATAAGACCACCTTCTCCTTTCAGTGTTCCTGATTCTAGCAGCTGAGACCGCACCCCCTCTGCTCCCTCCTGGATTCCCTCAAACACAACCCAGCTTCTCAAAATTGCTTCCTGGTGCGGAGGCACTTACTGTTATAATCGGCACGCTACTGTGTAGTATAAGGATATTGTTTACAGTTTGTCCCCATAGGGATCAATGGAAGGGGTGGGTTATAATTTTATTGTAGTATTTTTATAATTATTGAAACCAGTTCTGCAGTTTGGAAAAATCCAAAAAAGTCAGAAATCCACAAAGTAGGAGTTCCAGTGGATCCATGAAATCTCTACTTCAGATGATCCTCAAGGATCTCTGGAGAAGGAGACTGACAGACTCCCATAACCATAAAATGGCTGTTTCTGTTGCTTTCTCTCCTCCAAAACGCTCCTCACTTTAATTAAAAAATGACCTTCAGGGAGATGTTATATAATTTCATGGATTCAGGGATCTGCTATTAATATCAGGGAGACTCCCTGAACTTTAGGGAGAGGTTTAATGCCTAGTTAATACTGCTAGGAATGCCACTTAAAATATGTCTACGTTTACCTCACATCCAATCACCTAAAAAGGAATGTAGTTCCGAAAACTATGTCACTTGTGGAAACATTTTACATAATGTGGGTTTTTCGGTTAGAAGTTTTATACGTGTCCGTTTGTTTCGTTTTGCATGGATATTCCTTCAAGCTATTCTCAGACTAGACTGCTTAGGAAGAATAATTTTATTGAGTGAGCAATCTGCTGATAAATGAGGTGGGTTTTTGCTACAAATGCAAAATCAGAATTGTGTGGAGTAACGGGAGTAAGCAGCCATAAACGCTTCATGAATCGGTCCCCAAGGCACAACATCATTGCAGCTGTGGCTTCTCTTTGTGCATCCACAAACTAATCTGCAATGTGGGGCCTTATTTCACAGGTGATAAACATCAGACAAGCTGTTATTTATCACAATCATTTCTAATAATAATAAGATACATACTAATAATAATAAAATGTTGGCAGGACAACTTCTATAAAGGATTTGCTTTATTTGGCTGATAGTTTTTTTTTACTTTTTTGTACTTGGGAATCCAAATAAACCCTCATTTTCATTAAAATGTGTTCAGTAGATGAAGCAGAACTAAAGGGTGCTGGGCTTACCACATTGCATCCTAAAATACATACAAATTAGAAGCCTTGTACACATCCAATTAAATAGCTTTCAAATTACAATGTAGGTTTTACTCTGTAGGTCGGATTAGATAGACGTACAGTATGTCTTTATTCATCCTCAAATATTATACTATTAATTATATCACAATTATACTGTGACTTGTGCATGCGCGTAGAAGACTCTGTCGGGACCTGTCAGACTACGTGCCGGGGAAGCGAGCAATCGGGTATGTTTGTTACCTTCTCTCCTGGCTGCTGATCGATTTATTAAAGAACGGGAGGTAAGACACAGCTCCTTTACCCCCCGTTCTTCAATAAATTTAAATGGCCCAACTTTATCCTTACATAGTAACATACAGTAGTAACATAGTAATTGAGGTTGAATAAAGACATACGTCCATCAAGTCCAACCTATTCACTTTTTAGAAAAAACAAACAAACAGTTGATCCAGAGGAAGGCAAAAAAAAAAAACAGCTCAAAAGGATGGGGGGGGGGGGGGGGGATTCCTTCCTCACCCCAAATGCAAACCGGGGAGTATCCCTGGATCAACCAGATCTACAGTAAATATATTAATACCAGTAATTCTCAATATTTTTTAGTTTTAGAAACGTATCCAGGCCATTTTTAAAGCTATTCAATGAACTTGCCATTACCACTATCTTTAAGTGAGATACCTTTTAATAGATTCTAAAATTAGGCCCCACAGTTTAATAAATAAATTTGAGTTAATGAAATGCTAAAATAGTGACTTGGTGGATGGGAGGTTACAGCCTTCTCTTTTAAAGTAATTTATACTGTACTCATTAGTTAATGCCACCGTGCTGTGTCAAAGGGGAAACTAAGCTGTCAGAATGGGCGGTTCCCCATATAACAGGACCTGAATCAATACAGAGAACACTTTGAAAAAAAAAGGCCTTCCCTGCTCGGAACAATTTTCAGGGCCTATTTGGGTACAGAACCTTCTTCTGTGCAGGAAGAGCTGCCATCAGGGGGGTACAGAAGGTATTCCTGTATGGGGCCCATGCATCCTAGGGACCCTAGGAGCAATGCCTGTTCCAGAGTTGCCGGTAATTGCATCATTGTATTCTCTGCTTCAGAGCGATCCTTGTTAATCAGCACCTGAAGCAGTCAATACAATGTTCTTATTAATGACAGCTCTCGGAGGGGGAGTGTGAGTTTATAAATGATTTGCTTTAGCAGAAAGCAGAATTTCAACTGGATAGAAGATCTAGACAGAAGAGGATTTTTTTCATGTTAAAAGAAAACCAGCACTTTTCTGTGGGGGTGTATTTGTGTCAGCACATCCAGTCAGTTTGGTGACAGCAATTGTGTATTGTGCCAATAGAATAGAGTGTCAGTAACTGCTGTATAAAGTATAGATATCAGTAACTGCTGTATAATATATAGGGGCCAGTAAACACTGTATATAGGGGCAGTTATTACTGTGTAAAGTAAAGGGACCAGTGTCGCAGGACGCCCTGTGTGAGCTTGTGGGAAATAAGGCAAACCGGGCAAAACAAGCTCTTTTGAATTCGGAGGAGCTTTATTATAGCACACACCTGTATCAAGCACAACCTTATCCTACCAAGCAAGCACTGTCCTTGGGATGCAGTTCCTGAAATCTCTGGGCTCCACTGCCTTGGCTCCAAACTGCTGGGCTGCTTCCTCCTTCCTGGCTCCTGGATCCCTTGTGTGGGTTACAGCTCTGAGCTGCTGGACACTGCCCAAGCATGTTCGACCTTTCTCATCTTTCCCTTCTGGCAAGCCCTAGACTGCTTACTCCTGCAGACTAACCTCCTGTATCACTTGCTCTCAAGCAAGGGGCAGGAAAGTGTTAATCAGGTCTTAGCTACAAAATACTGCCTCAGCATGTATCCTAGCTCTTTCTTTCTCAATATGCCCCCCCTCTTGTGGGCTAAAGCTGTTCTATTTATTATTTAAGTGCAAATGACCTACCTTCAACCTGCAGCCATTCACCATGATTGTTGAACAGGAGACCAATCAACAATTAACCTTTTTTTTTCCAGACTAGCAGGAGCCATACTAATGACTTTATGACAGGAAATCCCAGGAGATTTACCCACTGAGCCATCTTGTGGAAAAAGAACTAACTGCATATTCCTAACGGTCTGTTTGGAACATTTTACAGACACATTATTTACATAGGATATAACACTGAAAGAGGTGGTGCCTGGATGAAACAATGTTGTATTATTTATTAAAGACTGGGCAACACTCTCTCTCTTACATAGCATTCCTTATTTAATGTTTTTACAGACCCCATGTGCTCCCTCACAGACAGTAATTACTGTGTAAATTATAGGGAACAGTTATTGCTTTATAAAGTAAAGGGGCCAGTAATAGCTTAAAGTATAGGAGCCTAGAAAATTCTGATGGTGGCCCTGTGTGCCACCATCTGAGGACAACAACCACAGACAGCCAGAGGACAACTGTCTGGTATGTATATTGTATATATAGATTTAATTTAACCCATAACATCCTCACTACTTAATAATGCTCACACGTCTGTGTGTATTTCTAAGTTGATGGGGACTAATGGTTTTAAAACATGAACGTTTTTCTATTAAAGTTGTCCTTTATATGATAAGGCTAGATTTTTTTTCATTTGAATTATTTGGGGGATTTTAACTGGAACACGTCAATCTAAACTAATGTTCTTGCAGCTTTCAAATAGGTTAATTATCAATGGTCAAAGCTGCAGAGAAAATGTGTTAATATGGAAAGTTGTAATGGGTGCTGTGTCTGAAATGTCAGTTTAATTGAAATAGGACAAAGCCAAGCAACATTTTTTTTAAATGTAATTTTTTGTGTTTTTTTAATAGGTAGATAAACTGTTCATTAGTCCGTACAATGGTAGATAACAGTGTTAGGAAGAAAAGTCGGAAATGACAAACATCCCCTCATCTAATTAATTTGGCAGAGAATACATAGACAGTCCTCATTGTACAATAAGGTAAGGTGTTTGAGCAAACGTTTCAATAGGACAAGGAAAAAATATCTGTCATTGAATTTGGGATTCAAATAGGGTTGCCAGATCAGTTAAAAAAAAACTATATAATATGTCCTGATGAAGACGTCCTGCGAGACGTCGAAACGTTAAATAAAGAGTGATTGGTTTTCACAAGACAACAGTGTGCCCGGGAATTATAAATCGAAATTTGAACCATAATATTACACATAGCGAATGGGAGCTGTGTGACCTGGAGGCACCTGAATATAGTAACATAGTATATTGGATGAGTGCATTTGAACCTGAATATATTTAATATATATATATTTATTATATATATAGAGTCCTTCTTCCAAATGACTGCACTCACAGGACTTCTTTATCCAAATCTTTATTAGCAAATAATGTTGACGCGTTTCAGTCCCCACACGGACGGTCCTCAGAGTCCGTGTGGGGACTGAAACGCGTCAACATTATTTGCTAATAAAGATTTGGATAAAGAAGTCCTGTGAGTGCAGTCATTTGGAAGAAGGACTCTATATTTGTAGTGATTTTGCACCCAGGCAGCTGTACTTGTGATACATGAGTGCTTTCTTGATGTACAAAGATATATTGCCTAAGCATGACCAACTTGTTGATGATGTTGATTTGTTTAGGTTCCAGCGCTTACTGAACCTGAAGAACCAGTTTCGTAATGGTACCTCGGAACCTCACACCATTCGAGTACCTAGTAAATATGAACCACCGAACCACGGCAGCAGCCATTAAAGTTTTCTCTAACATGGTAAAAACTGACATGGAACAAGAGATATCAAAGCCATAAGTAGACAAGACATAACCTTACGCAAGGGGAAAGGAAGGCCATCCAAACATTGAGGGATGATCCCAATCTAGTAATCCGTCCAGCTGATAGGGCGGCCATAGTCCTTTGGACCGCCAATTTACACTTTGGAACTATTGTCCCAATTGGAGGACACTAACACATATGTGCGACTTGAGGGTGATCCTACTACATCTTTGAAATCAAAACTGGACAGTCTGATTGGCATGGCTTGTTCCAATGGATGGATAAGTGAATCTGAAAATAAATTTCTCATCACTGAATACCTAAGGTACCAATCATCTACAGCGTCCCCAAAATCCATAAAAATCCAAAGAAACCCCCGGGGCGGCCTATTGTGTCATCATTGGGGTCCATATTAAAGCCCGTGGCCAAGTTTGTGGATTTCTACCTACAACCACTGGTATCTAATATGCAGTCCTATCTCCGGGACAGTAGACAATTACTGGAGATCCTTAAGGCTTATGAGGGTCCTCTTTTGAATACCACTTTGATGACCTTGGATGTCCAAAGTCTATACACTATTATACCTCAGGCTGAAGGAGTTGAAGTCTGTAGACAGGCGTTGATCAAGGGTGGTCATAGGGGTCCCCCCATTGAATTTTTGATGGATCTTTTAACTTTTACCCTCCAGAATAATTATTTTAGATTTGAAGGGGAGTATTATAACCAAGTCACTGGGACTGCCATGTTGGACCCTCCTTCGCTAATCTTTATATGGAGGAGTTTGAACATAGGAAGCAGAAACAGGGGAACAGGACATTGTGCAGGATTTCAGGTTAGACTTATATATTTCAGATTTAACTATTATCGTTAGGGTTTGGGGGGTGATTACTGTATGTAAGTTTTCATCTTTAGGGCTGCTTGCCCTTAAGCACAGGACCAGTGTTCCCTCTAAGCTGTGCGCTCATGCGCGCGCACACAGGTTATAGTGTGCGTGCACAAAAATCTGCTGGAAATTAATTGTGCAGTATGAAGCACACAAAATGTTACTTTATAATGCATAGAAAATTATTTCGTGCGCAAAAGCCAATTTGACATTAGAGGACGGAACATGATCAGGACAATGACCAGAAACATAAGAGCAAGTCTGCCTCTGAATAAAATAAGTCAGGATGGGCCATATACAGTATTACTTTTAGACTTTCAATGAAGATGTGTTATGGAACATGTGTTTACTGCTCTGTAGTGGGAAAGGTTAAAATCAAACTCAAAATAGAAAACTAATGTACAGCCTATTAATTCCAATTGCTTCCATACTTTATTCTCATTATGATGCTGCATTAAAAGCCTATCCTTCTCTACGGTTAAACAAAAGCAATTAGTTCAATAACTTATTCTAAGCCAAGATTACATTCTTTACTTGCCTGAGCTTGCCTTTTATGAGCTGAAAGTCCTTGCTGCTCTGTGGCAGGCTTCCTTGGGCACAGAGGGTAATGCAATATTTTCCATATATGCTATATTACTGTGCCAAGATCCCGCAATGTATGAACAAAATTTAGTATGGTGGGATCACGGTCAGGCCAGCTGAGCATCATGCACTGAAATAATTGAAAATGCAATACATATTAGGTTTTCCACTACTAGGTACTTTTGGACCTCACACAGGCACCACTGAGTATCTCAGCTAAACTGATAATACATTGGGTAATGTGGGGTGACATTTTAAAATTGGAGTAATACCGAACCCTAACTCTTGCTTTAAGAACTTCACTTACCTGAGCACATTGCCATACAAGATATGGTCATATTAAGGAATGTAAATCAGATAATGACTATATTGCTCCGGACTTTTAAATATTGTTTTTTTCTAATTGAGACATTATAACTATTCTAGGGATGTCCAACCTGTGTCCTCCAGATTCCCTAGATTCTCTCGTGCAGCCAGAGAATACTGTTTTTGAAGTTTGCAAACACCGCTGATCGGACGTCCTAAACTTTTCTACGGTCCCATTTATTGTGGCCACAGAGAGTACAATGCTGCTAACCAAACTTCTAATCGGGGAATCTAGAAAAACTCATCCGCTAATGCTTTTGATCTCTAAGGGTAAGTGGAATAAGAGGCACTAAAAAATGTACAATTTTATGCCTATGAATCCGGCAGTTTGGGTGTCAGATTAGAAGACTACGGCTCTATTAAACATAAAATAACTAACATTTAACACTATCTTCAGTTTGTTTAACAAGAAAATTTAAATTATAAATAATTATAAATAATTAAGAAATGTGCATATAACCTTGAGTCGGCTGCGTTTGATAATTATTCCTTTCCTAAAACATTTCATTTCACACCTTATTAAAAGCATGGCTGCAAACATCATGACACATACACTAAATGGCTCATTTTACTCTTGGCCCAGTGACCTGGAAAAAAGATTTTTTGAACCACAATGGCTTATGTTGCTTTGGCATTCACATAGAACTTGTGTCACGTCTGTAACGTAATTAAGATCTCTCCGAAAGAAATGAAAAGAGCTCTAATCACGCCTTTAAAATTCTACTGAGAAATGAATTAATATTTTTGTAAGTGCTTTAATGTTGTACCTTGGACTCGTGAGGCATGGCCTGAGCCATTAAAATTTTTTGGCTAATTTAAGCCAGATGGTGATTTCATTGCAATTATCCTTAAACATTTTTAGCTTAATTTTCAAGAGGCATTAATCTATGAATGTAGGTGGCCTTTTAAACCTGTTTCTGAAGGTTTTTTCCATTCAGATGGTATTGCAAGCAATATTCATTCACGGCGCATAGCCATTAAAAATGTGAACTTCTATGATAATTTCTTCATTACCAGTAGCTTCTTGTCCGCTGAAAAACAGGAATGTATGAAGCATGAAAATGCTTACGTAGCTTTTCAATATAATGGAAAATGGGTGAAGGCAGGCAAAAATCTAATTAAGACACTTATCTTGCATTTGCATTCTATGTAGTAACAGCTATTTGAGCTTTACTATAAAAGAGAGCATTTTCACACTTTCATGCACAATTCTCTCATCCAGCTCACAGCTACTTTCAAATAAAGTAGCTAAATTTGCCTGTAGCTGAGGAGTGGCCTCAAACCTTTTAGTACTTAAACTAAGTAAATTGGAACTATTTAAGATGTTTCGTAAATCAAAAGTTTCCATGCACATTGAAGCCAGGTTTTGGTTTAAGGGGGAAAAATATTGCACCAGGAAACGTGAACATGCCCTTTAACTAATGGAAACCTGGCGGGGTAAACATGCCCTTTAACTAATGTAAACCCTGTATACCACACTCACAGTGTCTGACTCATTTGCAGGCTGTTACCAACAGATGTGAACTTCCCCACAACCCCCCCCATAACTCAGTATAGATGACCTTTGCTGCAGATTGATAACGCTGCCCTCCAGGTAAAACAACATTGAAAGGCATATCCATCCCCTAAAATAAAATCAAGCTAATTACCCCCCCAAAACCTAGACCTCACTAGGTTAAACATTCTTCCAGATGCTCTTAAACATAATTACCAGCACACTGCCCTTCCTAGTAGCATACGTCAGTGATAGATGTGAGGAGGTAAAGTAGTAGTGGAGGTTGATAAAGACAGTCCAACCTTTGTAGCCTCTCATTAATCCAAAGTTGATCCAGAGGAGTTACAAAACAAAAACAACACTTGCTAAAAGAGGGAAAAAATCCTTCCAAGTGGCAACTGTAAAAGATCTCTGAATCAATCAGAACTAATGTATCAATAAAGTAATTTTCCATATTTTTTTAGTTTAGGAACTTATCCAGCTCACTTTTATATTCATTGAACTTGCCATTTCCACATGCTGAAACAGAAGACAGACGTTGCGCTGATGTCATTCAATCACTGGTGTCCGTTTACAGTTGACCCTCTTCTGCTGCTTTCTCAATTCAGCCAGACAATATTTATTGAGGCGAAAGCTCCGTGAAACGTATGCTTTGCGCACAATGAAACCCTAGTGTGCTCCTCTTATTTTTCTGTTTTATATTGTGAGGACCCGGGTAGAGGGCCCTTCTTGCACCTACCTCCTTAAGGCAAGTTGCCAACTTAGAGTACTGGAGGTGATTATACGTTTGTAAGTAAAGGCTGCACCACTTCCAAAATGTTTGTAAAATACAACTTTTTTTGTTTATTAAAAATCTGGTACAGATAGTAGCAACATGATTATATTGCTACCATCTGTACAGATTTTTACTTTCTTTACTATGAATCAATGTGGGGAAGTGGGTGTCCCCGCTGTACACGAATGCTGAACTGACTTATAAGGAGAGCTGAGCTACCATCATTCTTTTGACTATGAGTTTGTGACTATACAAGCCAATTCACCAGTCTCAAATTGTCAGCCAGTCTCAGCTTGTAAGACAATTATCAAATCCCAAAACAGAGGCTCCCCTCTGTCCCAATCCAGACCCCCCCCCCTCTGTCCCAAAACCAGGGCTCCCCCTCTGTACCAAATCCAGCCCCCCCCCCCTCTGTCCCAAATCCAGGGGGCCCCCTCTGTCTGAATCCAGCCCCCCCGCTGTCCCAATCCAGGGGCCCTTGTCCCAAGGAATCTTACCTGCAGTCTGTTTAATTGCTGTTCTCCATCCGTGTGTTTCCTGTGTTTATCCCTCTAGTGGTGAGTCAATAGGAACTGCAGTTACTCCCCTCTAGTGGTGGTCAATAGAACTGCAGAGACTCTCCCTCTAGTGGTGAGTCAATAGGAACTGCAGAGACTCTCCCTCTAGTGGTGAGTCAATAGGAACTGCAGAGACTCTCCCTCTAGGGGTGAGTCAATAGGAACTGCAGAGACTCTCCCTCTTGTGGTGAGTCCATAGGAACTGCAGTGACACACACACACACAGACACAGGGACGCACACTAGGGTTTTATTATATAGGATAGGAAATTATAAGTCACAAGTAGGTCCGTGACCATATAAAATAAAAAAAATATCCCTAGGAATTTACAGTAGGGGCTGCTTATTCTGTTTATTACCCCCCCTCCTTCCCCTCATTTAAAAACATACTGGACATTCCATGGTCCTTACTGTGCAGTCCACAGGCTGCTGTACAAGTTTACAGGCCAACACCCCCCCCAGACACACACACCTTTACTTTCATGCAGGCTCAAAGACCCCCTGTCACATCCACACAACCTCACACTCACACACACCTTGTTTCTAGATGGTTGTTTAAAATTTAAACAAAAAAAAAACGTCACTTACTTACCTTACATTCCTTTGTTTCCTCTCCTCTGTGCTCTCATTCCCCCGTGTTATTGGGCAGTGTCTCAGCCAGCAGCATTGCAAGGTCAGCTGACCCCTTCACCTCCTGGTATGTAGCAGCTACGGACCGGATAAGACCACCTTCTCCTTTCAGTGTTCCGAGATTCTAGCAGCTGAGACCGCACCCCCTCTGCTCCCTCCTGGATTCCCTCAAACACAACCCAGCTTCTCAAAATTGCTTCCTGGTGCGGAGGCACTTACTGTTATAATCGGCACGCTACTGTGTAGTATAGGATATTGTTACAGTTTGTCCCCATAGGATCAATGGAAGGGGTGGGTTATAATTTTATTGTAGTATTTTTATAATTAATTGACCAGTTCTGCAGTTTGGAAAAATCCAAAAAAGTCAAAATCCACAAAGTAGGAGTTCCAGTGGATCCATGAAATCTCTACTTCAGATGATCCTCAAGGATCTCTGGAGAAGGAGACTGACAGACTCCCATAACCATAAAATGGCGTTTCTGTTGTTCTTTCTCTCCTCCAAAAACGCTCCTCACTTTAATAAAAAATGACCTTCAGGGAGATGTTATATAATTTCTGGATCAGGGATCTGCTATTAATATCAGGGAGACTCCTGAACTTTAGGGAGAGGTTTAATGCCTAGTTATACTGCTAGGAATGCCACTTAAATATGTCTACGTTTACCTCACATCCATCACCTAAAAAGGAATGTAGTTCCAAACTATGTCACTTGTGGAAACATTTTACATAATGTGGGTTTTTCGGTTAGAAGTTTTTATACGTGTCCGTTTGTTTGTTTTGCATGGATATTCCTTCAAGCTATTCTCGACTAACCTAGGATGATAGAAGAATAATTTTATTGAGTGAGCAATCTGCTGATAATGAGGTGGGTTTTTGCTACAAATGCAAAATCAGATTGTGTGGAGTAACGGGAGTAAGCAGCCTAAACGCTTCATGAATCGGTCCCCAGGCACAACATCATTGCAGCTGTGGCTTCTCTTTGTGCATCCACAAACTAATCTGCAATGTGGGGCCCTTATTTCACAGGTGATAAACATCAGACAAGCTGTTATTTTTCACAATCATTTCTAATAATATAAGATACATACTATAATAATAAAATGTTGGCAGGACAACTTCTATAAAGGATTTGCTTTATTTGGCTGATAGTTTTTTTTTACTTTTTTTTTGTACTTGGGAATCCAATAAACCCTCATTTTTCATTAAAATGTGTCAGTAGATGAAGCAGAACTAAAGGGTGCTGGGCTTACACATTGCATCTAAATACATACAAATTAGAAGCCTTGTACACACCAATTAAATAGCTTTCAAATTACAATGTAGGTTTTACTCTGTAGGTCGGATTAGATAGACGTACAGTATGTCTTTATTCATCCTCAAATATTACTACTATTATTTATCACAATTATACTGTGACTGTGCATGCGCGTAGAAGACTCTGTCGGGACCTGTCAGACTACGTGCCGGGGAAGCGAGCAATCGGGTATGTTGTTACCTTCTCTCCTGGCTGCTATCGATTTATTAAAGAACGGGAGGTAAGACACATCTCCTTTACCCCCCGTTCTTCAATAAATTTAAATGGCCCAACTTTATCCTTACATAGTAACATACAGTAGTAACATAGTAATTGAGGTTGAATAAAGACATACGTCCATCAAGTCCAACCTATTCACTTTTTAGAAAAAACAAACAAACAGTTGATCCAGAGGAAGGCAAAAAAAAAAACAGCTCAAAAGGATGGGGGGGGGGGGGGGGATTCCTTCCTGACCCCAAATGGCAATCGGAGAGTATCCCTGGATCAACCAGATCTACAGTAAATATATTAATACCAGTAATTCTCAATATTTTTTAGTTTTAGAAACGTATCCAGGCCATTTTTAAAGCTATTCAATGAACTTGCCATTACCACTATCTTTAAGTGAGATACCTTTTAATAGATTCTAAAATTAGGCCCCACAGTTTAATAAAAAATTTGAGTTAATGAAATGCTAAAATAGTGACTTGTGGATGGGAGGTTACAGCCTTCTCTTTTAAAGTAATTTATACTGTACTCATTAGTTAATGCCACCGGTGCTGTCAAAGGGGAAAACTAAGCTGTCAGAATGGGGGTTCCCCATATAACAGGACCTGAATCAATACAGAGAACACTTTGAAAAAAAAAAGGCCTTCCCTGCTCGGAACAATTTTCAGGGCCTATTTGGGTACAGAACCTTCTTCTGTGCAGGAAGAGCTGCCTCAGGGGGGTACAAAGGTATTCCTGTATGGGGCCCTGCATCCTAGGGACCCAGGAGCAATGCCTGTTCCAGAGTTGCCGGTAATTGCATCATTGTATTCTCTGCTTCGAGCGATCCTTGTTAATCAGCACCTGAAGCAGTCAATACAATGTTCTTATTAATGACAGCTCTCGGAGGGGGAGTGTGAGTTTATAATGATTGCTTTAGCAGAAAGCAGAATTTCAACTGGGATAGAAGATCTAGCAGAAGAGGATTTTTCATGTTAAAAGAAAACCAGCACTTTCTGTGGGGTGTATTTGTGTCAGCACTCCGTCGTTTGGTGACAGCAATTGTGTATTGTGCCAATAATAGAGTGTCAGTAACTGCTGTATAAAGTATAGATATCAGTAACTGCTGTATAATATATAGGGGCCAGTAAACACTGTATATAGGGGCAGTTATTACTGTGTAAAGTAAAGGGACCAGTGTCGCAGGACGCCCTGTGTGAGCTTGTGGGAAATAAGGCAAAACCGGGCAAAACAAGCTCTTTTGAATTCGGAGGAGCTTTATATAGCACACACCTGTATCAGCACAACCTTATCCTACCGCAAGCACTGTCCTTGGGATGTCGTTCCTGAAATCTCTGGGCTCCACTGCCTTGGCTCCAAACTGCTGGGCTGCTTCCTCCTTCCTGGCTCCTGGATCCCTTGTGTGGGTTACAGCTCTGAGCTGCTGGACACTGCCCAAGCATGTTCGACCTTTCTCATCTTTCCCTTCTGGCAAGCCCTAGACTGCTTACTCCTGCAGACTAACCTCCTGTATCACTTGCTCTCAAGCAAGGGGCAGGAAAGTGTTAATCAGGTCTTAGCTACAAAATACTGCCGTCAGCATGTTCCTAGCTCTTCTTTCTCAATATGCCCCCCCTCTTGTGGCTAAAGCTGTTCTATTTATTATTTAAGTGCAAAAGAACCTACCTCAACCTGCAGCCATTCACCATGATTGTTGAACAGGAGACCAATCAACAATTAACCTTTTTTTTTTCCAGACTAGCAGGAGCCATACAATGACTTTATGACAGGAAATCCCGGAGATTTACCCCTGAGCCATCTTGTGGAAAAAGAACTAACTGCATATTCCTAACGGTCTGTTTGGAACATTTTACAGACACATTATTTACATAGGATATAACACTGAAAGAGGTGGTGCCTGGATGAAACAATGTTGTATTATTTATTAAGATGGGCAACACTCTCTCTCTTACATAGCATTCCTTATTTAATGTTTTACAGACCCCATGTGCTCCCTCACAGACAGTAATTACTGTGGTAAATTATAGGGAACAGTTATTGCTTTATAAAGTAAAGGGGCCAGTAATAGCTTAAGTATAGGAGCCTAGAAAATTCGATGGTGGCCCTGTGTGCCACCATCTGAGGACAACAACCACAGACAGCCAGGACTGTCTGGTAGGTATATGTATATATAGATTTAATTTAACCCATAACATCCTCACTACTTAATAATGCTCACACTTCTGTTGTATTTCTAAGTTGATGGGGACTAATGGTTTTAAAACATAACGTTTTCTATTAAAGTTGTCCTTTATAGATAAGGCTAGATTTTTTTTCATTTGAATTATTTGGGGGATTTTAACTGGAACACGTCAATCTAAACTAATGTTCTTGCAGCTTTCAAATAGGTTAATTATCAATGGTCAAAGCTGCAGAGAAAATGTGTTAATATGGAAAGTTGTAATGGGTGCTGTGTCTGAAATGTCAGTTTAATTGAAATAGGACAAAGCCAAGCAACATTTTTTTTAAATGTAATTTTTTGTGTTTTTTTAATAGGTAGATAAACTGTTCATTAGTCCGTACAATGGTAGATAACAGTGTTAGGAAGAAAGTCGGAAATGACAAACATCCCCTCATCTAATTAATTTGGCAGAGAATACAGGACGTCTCATTGTACATAAGGTAAGGTGTTTGAGCAAACGTTTCAATAGGACAAGGAAAAAATATCTGTCATTGAATTTGGGATTCAAATGGGTTGCCAGATCAGTTAAAAAAAAACTATATAATATGTCCTGATGAAGACGTCCTGCGAGACGTCGAAACGTTAATAAAGAGTGATTGGTTTCACAAGACAACAGTGTGCCGGGAATTATAAATCGAAATTTGAACCATAATATTACACTAGCGAATGGGAGCTGTGTGACCTGGAGGCCCTGAATATAGTAACATAGTATATTGGATGAGTGCATTTGAACCTGAAGATATTATATTATATATATATATATATATATATGAGTCCTTCTTCCAAATGACTGCACTCAAGGACTTCTTATCCAAATCTTTATTAGCAAATAATGTTACGCGTTTCAGTCCCCACACGGACGGTCCTCAGAGTCCGTGTGGGGACTGAAACGCGTCAACATTATTTGCTAATAAAGATTTGGATAAAGAAGTCCTGTGAGTGCAGTCATTTGGAAGAAGGACTCTATATTTGTAGTGATTTTGCACCCAGGCAGCTGTACTTGTGATACATGAGTGCTTTCTTGATGTACAAAGATATATATGCCTAAGCATGACCAACTTGTTGATGATGTTGATTTGTTTAGGTTCCAGCGCTTACTGAACCTGAAGAACCAGTTTCGTAATGGTACCTCGGAACCTACACCATTCCGAGTACCTAGTAAATATGAACCACCGAACACGGCAGCAGCCATTAAAGTTTTCTCTAACATGGTAAAAACTGACATGGAACAAGAGATATACAAAGCCATAAGTAGACATAGACATAACCTTACGCAAGGGGAAAGGAAGGCCATCCAAACATTGAGGGATGATCCCAATCTAGTAATCCGTCCAGCTGATAAGGGCGGGGCCATAGTCCTTTTGGACCGCCAATATTACACTTTGGAACTATTGTCCCAATTGAGGGACACTAACACATATGTCGACTTGAGGGTGATCCTACTACATCTTTGAAATCAAAACTGGACAGTCTGATTGGCATGGCTTGTTCCAATGGATGGATAAGTGAACTGAAAATAAATTTCTATCACTGAAGTACCTAAGGTACCATCATCTACAGCGTCCCCAAAATCCATAAAAATCCAAAGAAACCCCCGGGGCGGCCTATTGGTGTCTCATTGGGGTCCATATTAAAGCCGTGGCCAAGTTTGTGGATTTCTACCTACAACCACTGGTACTAATATCAGTCCTATCTCCGGGACAGTAGACAATTACTGGAGATCCTTAGGCTTATGAGGGTCCTCTTTTGAATACCACTTTGATGACCTTGGATGTCCAAAGTCTATACACTATTATCACTCAGGCTGAAGGAGTTGAAGTCTGTAGACAGGCGTTGATCAAGGGTGGTCATAGGGGTCCCCCCATTGAATTTTTGATGGATCTTTTAACTTTTACCCTCCAGAATAATTATTTTAGATTTGAAGGGGAGTATTATAACCAGTCACTGGGTACGCCATGTTGGACCCTCCTCGCTAATCTTTATATGGAGGAGTTTGAACATCGTTATATTTTTCCGGCATTGGGGATAAATTATTGATCTACAGACGCTATATCGATGATGTGTTTCGTCTATGGGACGGCCCTATGGGAGAATGCCAGCTTATGGTGGATAGACTAAACTCGCATGAATCTACAGTAAAATTCACTATGGTGGCACATGAGGTGTCCATTGACTATTTGGACATCAGAATCACCAAGGACGAAGGGGGTTTCAAAACCTGCCTATTCTCCAAACCTACTGACAGGAATACGCTACTGCACGCCCGAGTTTCCATCCCCCACATCGAAACGAGGGGTTATGTTTTCCCATTCCTTAGGGTGTTGACAATAATTCTGAATAATCAATGGCCAATGAGCAATTGCAGCATATGGCCAAAGTTCAGAGATCGTGGATATCACCCTAAGGAAATTGAAGCTCAGAAAAAGAGGGCATTAGAGCATGTAGCTGGTGTGGGTAAGAATAAAAACATTAGGGTGGATAAGGCAGGACAGAATAGTATTCCTTATTCCATGCAATATTCCCCCTACACTAGTGGGATTAAACGGAGTGTCAGAAACATTGGGAACTATTAAAGAGGGATAGTTCCCTTCCGTTCAAAGAGTCATATCCCATGTTTGCACATAGACGGGGTAGGATTTAAGAAGCTTATTAGTTAGGACAGATATGGCACCTCCAAAATGTAAGTCATTGCAACATGACTTCCACTAAGGAAGGAAGGTTGCTTTAATGTATTGGCTGCCAAGCTTGCAGCCATATGATTTCGGGGGGGATTTTCCCCACCCACACACTGGCCGCAGATTTAAAATTAAATTTACTTAACATGTCTTAGTACTGATGCCATTTATACATTGTATGCCCATGTGGGATGTACTACGTGTAAAACCACCACGTCGTTAGGGAAAGGATGGCAAACCATCGCTCCTCCATCCGGGCAGCCCTTGCAAGTGGTCACACTAGTATATCACTGACCCCATTAAGGAAAAGAATATGGGGAACAATCGGTTGCACCCACTTCAGGGAAAGGGGCCACTCACTAGCTACTTTTAGGTGGATGGCGATGGATCAGGTGGTAGGCATAAACAACCCCATGGAAAGAGTAAAAGGTTATTACAAAGGGAAGCCTTCTGGATTAAAAAACTGGGCACGTTGTCCCCTAGGGGTCTAAATGAACAATATGGACTTGCATGTTTCCTATAAGGGAGGAGACTGAAGCCCTAGGGTACATGAGTTAGATTGGTTTCTTATGAAGTGGACAAATGAACTAATAAATGATAATGGGACCCTATCTTCGGCATGGAACAGTAATTAGCTTTAAATCGATATGTAAATGTGAACTAAGTTTGTTTAAATGAAGTAGCCTCTGTGGTAGGCGAACAGTTGTTCTTTAAACATGGGCATTAAGGTTAAATAGGAGGGTTATCCTGTTGAAAATATTTGGTAAATAGGCTGGGAGTAGGTCGCTGTCATGCATTTGTTGATCTTGGAACAAAGGGATCTGCTAGAATAATTGCTACAGAGACTGCTGCTACTATGTTTCAGTATGCTATGTTTTAATTATATGTATCATCACTTGTAACTTTTAACTTTATATATGTATGGAGCACATAGTTTTTATAGAACATGAGGGGTCTGTTTTCTTATTTATTTATTTATGTATTTAAGATTCTTTGTGAGTTACACAGGAGGGTTTTATGGTCTTATGAATTTTATCACTATAAAATATGTATGAGCCCTGAGTCATTAGGGCTGTTTGAGCATGGTGTTAAGTTATATGACTATTGTCGGCACGCATAGGGTTAACTAATGGTGGGAGGAGCCCAAAGGGCGGGTTGGGGTGTAACCGAGGTTTTATATTTTCACTTACTTGTATTGTATTCACATCCTGAGGACGGCTGCTGTGACAGCCGAAACGCGTCGATGTATTAATAAAAGATATTAGTTAAGAGAAGACCCGCGAGTGCTCTGTCCATTGGTAATAGTATTTGTAACTCACAGAGGCACCAGGGCATTTGAATAGGAAGCGGGAGTGCGGGACCTGTGGTCGATTATATATATATATATATATATATATATATATAAACGAAAATACTTGGTAAAGCGCGTCAAAACCATGGAGTCCTGATGATGGGCAGAAACATGTAGATGCAGATGTATTTGGAAGTCCCTGATAAAACTTTGAAAGCTGCTGGTTACCCTGCAATTTATTTAACTGTCAGTGTGAGTTGCTGGAAAATAAACTGCAGGGTTACAATCAGCTTTTAAAGTATTATCAGGGACTTCCATATTCCATTTTTTTTTACTATCCTTTTCCTAGCAAAAGATAAAGCTTCTTAATGTAGCTGTTTTCTCTGCTTATTCGGTGTTGGCGCACTGGGTAAGGCACCAGGTTTAAATATACACAGTTCAGAAGGTCATAAGTTCAATACCCCAGATTTACCTTTTTTTTTGGTTTCTATTATATTCCATGCAAAAGATAAAGCTTCTAAATGTACCTAAAATTTCAGCTTATTCAGTGGTGGCTCACCTTGTAGGACGCCAAGTTTATGCTGTTCAGAAGGTCATAAGTTTGAATCCCCAAACTTACATTTATTTTTTTATATTTCCATTATGTTCCTAGTACAAAATTGTACATGTACCAATGTTTTATATAGTATCTCTCTTAGCCTAGAGGTAAGATCTCTGCTTTTAGCAAGACAGAGTAAATGTACAAGACAGAGTAAATGTACAAGTTGCAGGTTCTATTCCCTGGTCCTGCATGGCAGTATGATCCTATGGATTAATCCTCCTTGTGATGTCACCCAACAGGCCACTCCCCAAGCTAATATATTTTCCCCCCAGCCCTCCTACCGGTGTCTTATTACTAATATTACAGTTTGTGTATTGTGTGTATCTCTGTGACTTCCAATTACCAAGTCATGGTGGTAATGACGGAGGGTCAGGGTAGGAATATTACATTTTGTGTATTGAGAGTATCTCTGTGACTTCCTATACCAAGTCATGGTGGTAATGACGGAGGGTCAGGGTAGTAATATTACAGTTTGTGTATTGTGTGTATCTCTGTGACTTCCAATACCAAGTCATGGTGGTAATGACGCAGGGTCAGGGTAGGAATATTACAGTTTGGGTATTGTGGGTATCTCTGTGACTTCCTATACCAGGTAGTGACGGAGGGTCATGGTAGTAATATTACAGTTTGTGTATTGTGTGTATCTTTGTGACTTCCAATACCAAGTCATGGTGGTAATGATGGAGGGTCAGGGTAGGAATATTACCGTTTGTGTATTGTGTGTATCTCTGTGACTTCCTATACCAAGTCATGGTGGTAATGACAGAGGGTCAGGGTAGGAATATTACAGTTTGTGTATTGTGTGTATCTCTGTGACTTCCTATACCAAGTCATGGTGGTAATGACAGAGGGTCAGGGTAGGAATATTACAGTTTGGGTATTGTGTGTATCTCTGTGACTTCCTATACCAAGTCATGGTGGTAGTGACGGAGGGTCAGGGTAGGAATATTACAGTTAGTGTATTGTGAGTATCTCTGTGGCTTCCAATACCAAGTCATGGTGGTAATGACGGAGGGTCAGGGTAGGAATATTACAGTTTGGTGTATTGTGTGTATCTTCTTTCCTCCTGTCCTCATGTCAGGCCTGCTGCTCATTCCTCCTTCACTAGAGGGTTAGGCTCTCTCTCTTTCTCCTGATCTGTACCTCACATGCACGTAAGGGCACAGAGCGGCCGCATCTCCAGCCGTAAAGTCTCGCAAGAGCGTGTGACGTCATCACGCTCGACGCTACTTCTGGGTTATGTTTTAAAAACATGGCGGCTAAGAGTTTTTGCCTGCCTAATGCATGCAAAAGCATTCCTGGCACCAGGAGGTTACCTTTTAAGCCTGAAATCTGTGTTTTTTGTTACTGTGCAAGCCTGCTCTGCCTTGCCTTCACTGTGAGTACTTTTACTTTGTGTTGCCAGATGTTTTAGATTGGTTACTTTGTAACTCAATCTAATTTTGAACATGTGTGTTAACATTTCTTTTGTTAGTGTTTGCTTCCATGAGTTCTCATGGAAGATGCAGATCCTCTTCAAAAGGGTGAGCAGCATTTAAAGAGAGAGTGCATAATTGTGTTAGATCAATTATACTTACCTTATGCTAATTTTTTATACAGATTATCCAGAAGAGATGATGACCATAACTTCTATGCAAAAGAATACAGACCTGAGTGCTCAACTTGTGACAATGCAGCCATCAGGGGCCAAAAACTATGTAGAGCCTGCCTGTCCTTACATGAGAGGCCTTCAACTTCGTCAGACCAGATTCTGGCTTCTGTCAAGGGTTTGATTGATTCCTCCCTCAAGGATTATTCTAGCTCTATGCTTAATCAAGTTTCATATATGATCCGGTCAGCTATTCCTACAGCAGGTCAACGACTTTCGGCTTCACCCCAGTTTCAAGCTGCTTCAGATCAGGTGGAGCCAGGAGAGTTGTTAGAAGTAGAGATGGTCGAACTATTGAAAGTTCGGTCCGTTTTTGAACTTACGAACTATTGTAAAAGTTCGAAAGTTCGAAAACGGACCCATTAAAGTCTATGGGAGGCAAATAGTTCGAAAAGTTTGAGTCAAATACAACTAAAATATTAATGGTAACTTAATGTAAATGGCTGTGGGACCTGGGAAATGGTCTGGGGAGCATGTTCCAATAGCCAGGACTTTCGTAAAATCGATTTTACTCTCACACGCGCTACTTTCGAGCTTTCGCAATCGAACGTTCGAGGTAACATGCACATTTTACTCGCAGATTCGATGCTCGCCTATAGGCTTTGATTAAGACTTTACTCGCAGATTCGATGTTCGCGCCTAGATACCATGTACATTTTACTCGCGGATTCGACCGTTCGAACATTCGAACATTCGATAAATCATCGAAAGTCCGGGAAATATCGAAAGTCCGCGTCCGAGATAGTTCGAGAAGTCTGGGTCCGTTCGAACTCGAACAGTTCGGCTCGAACTCGGGTTCGAGTTCGAGTTCTATGCCATCCCTAATTAGAAGGTGACTTGGGTCCTATTCCAGCAGAGCCATGTCCTGAGTCATCTCTTACCCATGAAGTGTTCGGTGACTTAATCTCCAAAATGAGGAAGTCGTTGTTGATTTCAGCTCCCCCCGATTTGATGTTTTCAAAGAAGCCAGATGAGTCCATTTCTTTCTATGTTCATGAGCGCATCAAAGACATCATTAAGAAAGAATGGGATTCGCCGGATAAAAGATATTCTGCTTCTCGAAATTTTATCAATACTTACCCAGTCAAACAGATTGATTCTTGTTTCTATGACAATCCACCGAAAATAGATACGCCCATCATCAAGGCAGCAAAATTCACTTGGCAACAGAAGATTTCGGCGGTTCTTAAAAATCCGATGGATAAAAGGGAGGAATCACTGCTCAAAAGAATCTATCAGGGGCAGCCTTAAGACCAAATAGCAAAACAGGGCCCAATGCACTCTTTTTCTCCAACCTGTGGGTGCTTACTCCTCTAATGTCCAACCTCCATGGATAATAGTCCAATCTAAGAGAAGAAAAAAGTTGAGGGTCGCACTCCAAAATCAATACTTTATAAAGTGACCAACATCAAAAAACACATTTCAGGGGGTAAGGTGCCCCCTTCCTATTTTTTCTTCTCTAAGAGCAGCCTTAAGACCCCCTATTGCGATAACCAGCTTTGCACAGGCTAACAAAAAAATTCTGGAATTGGAATATGCTATTAAGAATGGTTCCCCTAAGGATGAACTTCAGTCTATGATTAAAGATGTGAAACTTTCAAATGAATTTGTTACAGAGGCATCAATGGATTCGATTAAAGTGGCAGCAAAAACCATGAGTGCCGCAGTTGTAGCTAGGAGATCCATTTGGCTTTGACAATGGAGGGCTGACTATAATTCTAAGCAGGGCTTATCCTCACTTTCTTATGAGGGCGGTCTCTTATTTGTCAGCAAATAAAGCAGAAGAACTGATTGAGAGGAATTCCTCAAAGAAAAGTCTTCCTCTTTCAAGACCTCAGAGGGCTGTTTTTTAGGCATTATCATCTTCCACCTTTAAAGATGCAAAACAGTATAGGCCTGGAAGAGGGGATCTGCCCCCTCAGTCCTTTCGTGGCAGGGGAGCCAGTATCAGATTGCGTCCTTTATGCCGGTCAGGAAGCCCATCTACTGAAAGTGAGAGGCAGACTTTCCAGTTTCCACAGCACATTGGCTTAAATGACTCAGGACTCTTGGGTCCTACAGATCATCAAGCAAGGTTACTGGCTAGAATTTCTTTCTCTTCCCCCTCAAGACAGGTTTATTCGGTCAAGGGTTCCCAAGTGCCAGCAACCCAGGAAAACCTTCAACTCCGTTCTGTGTTCTTTGATTCACAACAACATCATAGAACAAGTTCCTGTTTCCCAAAGTGGGAAAGGCATTTATTCTCCCCTCTTTTTCAGAATAAATAAGTCAGGAGACATCAGACCCATTCTCAATTTAAAATATCTCAATCAATTTCTGCAAGTAAAAGGTTTCGTATAGAAACACTTTAATCTGTCACCATCCAGCTGGACAGACAGAATTGGATGTCGAAGATAGACGTCAAAGATGCTTATCTGCATGTGCCAATCCATCAGAACCATCGCAGATTTCTTTGCTTCTATGTTGGCCAATGGGTCAGTTCCCATACAGAATATCAAGAGCCTTCAGTTGACGGCTTTCTTGTTGAAACCTCAAGTATGAGGCATAGAGAGCACTCAGACAGCACTATATCTACGCTTTTAGCAGCCAGGAAACCTTCTACGTCAGAAAAATACTACAGACCCTGAAAGGTATTTTGTGACTGGTGCAAACTTAAAGCTCTAAACCTTTTAAGTCCTTCAGTAGAATCCATTACAGAATTCCTGCAGGCTGGACTTAAGAAAAATCTTAGTAAAGCCACATTAAAATCTTGTCTGCAATTTCTGCTATAACCAATACAAAATGGGCCTACGACCCTCTCATTATTCATGTCTCATTTAATACCTCAAGTTATATCCAGAGTGCCTCCTTGGGATCTTACTTTGGTCTTCACTTACCTCAAGGTTCCTCATTTTGAGCCTCTGGAAACCTGCTCAATAAAAAACTTAACATCCATAGCTTTATTTTTGGTAGCCATAACTTCTGCTAAAAGAGTTGCAGAGTTGAGAGCTCTTAGGGCTTCTGAACCTTTTACAGTATTCCTCCAAGACAGGGTAATAGACCGGACTTCACTTTTCTTCCTAAAGTTGTGTCCGGTTTCCATATTAATCAAGATATCATTTTACCAACTCTAAATATCTCATCTGATGATCATGACATGCCTTTTCCACATTCCCTAGATGTTGGAAGAGTTCTAAGAGTTTATATTGACAGAACTAAAAATATTCGCAAGATACTCTCAGGCAACCGCTCAGGATTGCAGCCTGCAAAATCCACCATAGCTTCATGGCTCAAGCAATGCATAGAGCAAGCATATGATGGCAAGGCAGAGCTACTACCGAATAAGGTCATGGCTCATTCCACCAGATCGGTTGCAGCCTTGTGGGCATTTAGTGCCAAAGCTTCACCTGAAGAGATTTGCAGGGCGGCAGCATGGTTGTCCTTATCTACTTTTATTAGACACTACAAAATTGATATTGCCTATTCTGAACAAGCTGTTTTTGGTTCAAAAGTTTTGTCTGCTGCTGTTCAAGAGTAAAAATATTTTTTTCTTCTGCATAATATTGGTTTCCCGCCCTTTTCCTGGTCCATAGCATGGCAGTATCTACTTCCTCCCGTTTATATGTTTAATATTGTTTCAGATCTGACTCTCGGACAGTTGTTCAAAGACACAGGTAGGAGAGCTGGGGAACAATTTATTAGCCTGCTACGGACCAGGAAAGAAAATTCCATTATGAATTGTAATAGAATTTTCGCTTATTTTTGTTAAAATGTAAGTATTCCGTTTCTTACATGCATGCTATCTTTGAAATAAACTGCAAAGATTACTTTCTTTTTATATGAAAAGTAAAGAATTATATCATTGTTAGGACAGGAGCATTAAATGTGTTTGTAAAAAGTAGAGTACTGTGATACTTTTAATGAATATGTTTGAAAACTAAAAACAGAAATCCCTGTTCTGTCAGGAAGAGGGGGGATCGCTGTGCATTAATGTGATTGACTGTCAGCTTCTAGGAAGCAAGGCTGCAACTACAGAGCATGTGCCTGTACGCAGACACTTAAGCTGGGGGTTTACCAAGCTAAGGTGGATTGTGGGAGCTGACCCCTAGTACTCACAGGTTATTTTCATAAATCACCCAATGACCACAGCAAAGGGAGAGGTGAGACACAGTTTGTTGTATGTTTGTGAATGTGTCTGTTGGGACAATGTTGTCTGGCGACTTTAGTTCTCTTTTAAATAATTTTTCTTAACTAGCACCTCCTTTACTAAGAGCATTACTATATATTATATTTAGTGCCATGCCATACCTATTGTATGGCAGATTTTGCTTGGCAGAAAACCATAAACCCTGGGTTTTCAATAAAAAAAAAAGATATTAAAACAAGTCATGTCTGCAAGTCAGATGAATGACCCTATACCATTAGGCTGTATTGCATGTTATAATGCCAGTAGTTCTAGACACATGCATTACCCATAGGACATGTAAGAGAAACTTTGCATGTCTCCGCCCATTTCTCTAGATAACTGGCAGTGAGAAATCACAATTTATTTCTTATTATTTAAGCAATGCTGTTTTTATAACATAAGGGTGGGAAGTACTTTCTGTTTAAAGAAGGCTCTTTTTAATCCAGAAGTTCCGAAAATCAAAAACGGAACAAATTTTTGATTATTAGCTAATGTTTGAGGCTATATTTGAGGGTTATGTTCGAGGATTATCGAAAATAGCCTTGAACATTCGATAATCCTCGAACGTTCGATAATTATAGAAAATAGGCTCGGAAGTCCTGAAATCCAGACAATCCGTCCGGATTCGGAGTAGGACCCAGATCCCATGTCTATTAAAGAACAGGAGGTTAAGTGCGATGCGCAAAGAAGACAGAGTCTGTCGGGGCCTGTCAGACTATGTGGGGGAGGATCCAATGATCATGTAAGTTCCTTACCTTCTCTCCTAGTTCCTGCAGGTTTTATTGAAGAACGGGAGGTAATACACAGCTCCTTTACCCATTTTTCAATAAAACTAAATGACAAAAAATGTTTTTCCAGTGGAGATAGCCATTGACTACTGTAATATTTTTTATATATTCTCTGTGACTATTCCGCCATATTATTGTAAAACCTACACTACCGATGAATTATCTGCGGTGGCAGCGGCATTTCCCAAAATTTTGGGAAATAATAGTGCTGCACAGATGATGTAGAAAAGGTTAAATTAGGTTTTTGAGTAACTTTAACAATTAGCATGAAACTAAAAACCTTTTCTATGGAGGTGTAAACAAAGAGATTTAGAGCATTGTGGGATCGCAGTCAGGTAAGTAGCGCAGTTTTTCTTTCAACATCGGCCAGTTAGGCAGCAAATAATAAAGTTTATCTAACACAACATTGCAGCATTGGAGTATGGCACTGTTATAAATATTGTACTTCATTAACACTACAGCTTTTGGTATAATCTAGAATGTGATAATAAGAGGAACAGCTGTATAATCTGGGTCCGTGATCTTTGTGCAAATATTTTCTTCCTATAGGTTTTTGGTTTTTTTTATTGCTGTTTTTCTCTTTTTTGTCTTTATTTGTGTTTGCGGTAATCATACTCAGAACTTCTTCACAGGAGTTTTAGAGACTTTATTTATGTATAAACAATTTAAACACTTTGCCATAAATTATCTTTGCCTGTCTCTAGTTTTAATTTAGCAGCAAATTAAAATATAAAAACTCAATGACCAGTTCATACATGTATATTACAAAAAAAAAAAAATATACCAAAGTTCATAACCAATTTATTTTGTGGTGACTGTAAGGTGATTGTCTCAGTTTATTGTTTTGACCAAACAAACACATTTCTAGCTTAATCTGAAACAGTGATTGTGCCATTTGGCGTTTGTATGAACAGGGTGATCTGAAGTAGTGCCCTTTTGCGATAGTGTCACAATGCTCACACCTCTACTGTAACTGTTACCAACAAACTACTGAATCTAAACAGACTACACCCTGTAACTGTGTTATATTGTCCACAATGGAATTTTCAAATACAAACAAGAGGATGAGTTAACTGTAGTGAAAGCCTCCATTTTTGAGAAAACATTACACTCTGCCCACATCATGAATAAATTAAGTCTGAGCATTTTTGGACCAGAGTGCAAGTTTTGTTTAAGTTAGAGTCTATCCAGTGCTCTTGGTGTTAAAGTCATTTCTACAAATCAATCCAAAGTCGATATTTAAATGCAGTATGCATTCTTCTTGAACCAAAATCTTGGAATACAAAGAAGCAGTCTGAGTCATTTTTTTTAGCAAATGGTCTTATAAAGGTGGCCATCCTGAATTTGTTACATTTTACTCACATGAAAGGAGTGACATGATCAGAGGCCTTCTTTATTTTAGCTGATACCCAGAATAAGTGGGTAATATCACAGGGGTACTTTTTTGTTTCATTGTGTTGTAGTTCAGTCAGGGTAAAATCCACATTACTTGTGTTTATGTGGTTTTCAGCAGCATTTAACTCAAAAAATGTGAGTTGTCTGCTACTTAACTGTCTCCAAACATTTCAGCTTAGTGCCCCAATAGGTCTTCATCTCCTTAGGAGAGGAGATAACAGTTGCAACTACTGATTCATCCAAGAAAAGGATGACAGCAGATTAATTTGTTACCTCTTTCCCATTTCATTCTGTCTCAGAAACTGGATGTTACTGCTACTGTCTGCTAATTCTGGATACTGCTCCACTGGTAACACATAGTATCCTTCATATCCTTGAACTCTTCCTGTACTCAAAAGTTGCTGTTTTTCTCCTTCAGTCCATAAACGGCTACCTTCTTTCCCATCTCGGGCTTTTTGCTGCTCTTTGGCCCAAGCTGTAGCTAAGGCTCTTTGACGGGCTTGGTCAAGAACCCTTGCCCGTTCCTCATCAATAGTGTCTACAGTTACACCATAGCGTATATTAACCAGGAGTGACAAGTGCTGGAATTCCATATTTGTAAACCTGCGAGTCCTTCCATTTATTAGAAGTGTTGGCTGAGAAATTGTAACATTCACTCCGCTGTCCAGTGCTTTACGACCAGTTGTCACTCCTAATGTAACAAGGTCATTGTCAGATGAGCCAATTTTTACAAAGTAATGTGTGTCCTTTCCTTCTATATTGTAATACATTTTCTCAAGATAGTGAGCACCATTAAGAACGAGAGCAATTTTTCTACTATCTTCACTAGCAATGCTGGACATTCCTGTAGTTACTTTTCCTTCTTTAATAGCAAACATTATTCCTTTTCCAATTATTGGGACTGTAGTTGCAAACCAATGTCCTGGCTTCTCTCTTATGTTTGCATGGAGGCGTTTTGTAATGGTTTGACCCTCCAGAGCCATAAATGCTTGATTATGTCTTTCAGTGGTCTGCTGCACACCCGTAATTAGCTGTAAGACAGAAAAATAAATTAGGTGCGGATACTTCAAAAGGAGAGCAGGTGCGGATACTTCAAAAGTAGAGCAATGAACCATAGTAACTAGGCTTTACAGACTTTTAAAGGTCATGCAAAAGCACCAATATTACTTTTTTTAATATTACTTGAGTGCTAAAGTAATGTACACTAAATTACAAAACTTTTTCCAGTATTTGTAAAGACAAAAGATAATTATAAGTTATATTACATCATTTTCACCACAATATTACATCAAAGAATACTAACTGCACCTTGGCAGGAAAAGGAAGTGGGAGAAAAGGTAATTTAAGGTTTGCTGTACTGAAATTTTTTATTTATTTTACACAGGTATACATTTGGTTAAGAATTACTCAAAAGGCAAGTAATGCACATCTTAATTGAGTAGAGTTTTTGCTATAAGTTAGGCAAATTGCATTTTAGCATTTTAACTTTTCTTTTAACCATACTACTCATAGTTTGTTAATTTTCTTAATATTACACCCTTCCAATTAAAGCCCTGTACCTTTGAAAGACTTATACAGTCTTGTTTCACTATATTGGTATGTAAGTATATCATTAAAGTGCAATGCCTTCCCTCTACATACCAATGTATCTACAGTATAGGTAAATAACACCACCATAAGCTTTTTGACTTATACTTACCTTTACCACAAATATTGTTAATCTTACTTATAAATCCTAAACCCTTGCTGGCAAAGCCACAACTGCTCTGCTGCTGTTGTGAGGCATTTTGAATGTGCTCAGCAGCAGAGTAGGCAGCTTCGGGAACAACCACTAGTGATTGGATTGGCTGTAATGTCTTTGAGGCTCCACAAAAGGCTTCTCCTGGAAGCTACCTCCACATGAGATGAGGAGACAGATGCAGGTAAGTATATGTGAAATATATGTGGGGGTGTTGTTATTTACATACCCTTTTATATATGACTGAACTTTTAAGGGTCATAATAAAATTGCAGTGCTAAGTTCTGTTAAGTATGTTTCTTCCAATAAAATAAATTATCTTTATTTTATTAAAGTTTGTTGTAGGAAAATAGACTGCAACAAATTTAACACCTTTCCAGATTAAAGAAGTTAGTAAAGCAATATGATTTTCTATATAAAACGAATGTTGCTTTTTATGATAAACTACTACACGCTGCCTTTTATTGCATATAAAAAACACATATGTATACAGTGGCCTTAAGCTAGGTTTCTAAATTCTCGTAATAAAATCCCATAGGAGAGAGTTGTTATACTGTAAATGGAACAGATGGCCAACTAACTTTTGAATTTCCCTCTGCCATTGTTAATCAAAAAACAACTCAAGGGTATATACACAAAGAGCTAATGATGCTGCAATTAACATAACGATCTAGGCAAAAGAAATGCGTGGTGTTTGTAAGAGCAACATAATAAATTCCCAGAGCAGAGTAAGAAATGAGGAAAATGTATGCTGCATATACTTAACAATCAGTGGGTTTACCTGTCCATTTTCACATTCTTGGCTTTCTGTCAGTTCATATGGCGCTGGCACAAAGCTCATTTTCGATCTTGGGAAACCAGGTATGATGTTGCTTAGCTGAAATCCAAACATCACCAACCAGCTTTGCACATCTATTAAACAAATATAGGAAACACATAAATTATGTGTATAGAGCAGGAATGTGCTGAACCCATTTATTGCATCTTACAATAAGGTTATAATTAGACTTCAGGTTATAGGCTGAATTGGTTAAATGATGTTGCGGGACATACTGTATGGTGCCAGATGTAAACACAGTAAAAACAACAACAGAAAAAAGTTAGGATTTTTGGTAGTGAGTAGAATTAGATTCATTTATGTCTTTACAGAGAAAACTGGATATATATGAACACTTCTAATCCACAAAATAAGCTTTGAAAATCAGTCCCATAGCTTATTATGTGCTGAAAATGTTCCCTGTCATCTGTTCAACATTTGAATGAATACTTCATTATTCACTAGAGATATACTCATGTACTGAAACAGAATTCTGCAACTTAACAGTAGAGATGTCCGAACTTCGCAAAATCCGGTCCGCTTGAGGATCCGCGAATTTTCAAAAAATTCGAGAATCCGCGAGCGGACCCATTAAAATGAAAAATACCCTCGAAATTACGAGATTTCTCGTATTTTCGAAAAATTTCGAAATTACGAAAATACGGGAAAACTTGTATTTTCGAAATTATGGATTTTCGAAATTACGTGTTTCTCATATTTTCTAAAATTTTCGAAATTATGAAAAATCCGCGAATCGGAAGTTCGGAAGGGGGAAAATCCGGAAAAATCCGCCATTTGTGAACGGGATAAATCCGCGGCGGATCCGGGTTCAGATCCGCAAACCGGCCATCCCTACTTAACAGTAGTGATGATATTCTCAATAAACTGCAGTTTCCATTTTTGATAATTTTTAGAAACTTTGCATCAATGTAATTCACTATCCAATATTGGGTAAATATTGTCAAACTGGTATTTTACTTTGCAGGGACTTTTTTGCCAAATGATTTACCTATGTGTGGAAATTTACATTCAAAAAACAACTTTAATCCTATTTCTAGATTTCAAAAAGTTAATCAAATAAAACCATGTCTCGATTTTCAATTTTTATGGTATCTGAGATATCTGCAGAAAGGCATATGCTGTTTACAATAAACATCCTGCCCCTTTATACTGCCAGCCAATCACTCTTTATCACTAAATGCATATTTATTAATGAAAAAGATAAGCAAAAAAGTAAATGTTTAAATATATTTTTATCAGTAAATCACACTACGAAGCTCGTTCTGTACCAGGCTCAAGCTCACCTACCAGGCTGTCATATTTACTGAGCTATAAAATGTGTTTTAAGGCACTTGAAAATCCGTTGGCCCAGTGGGCAACTAAAGGGGTATTACCTTAACTCAAACTAAACC
This sequence comes from Hymenochirus boettgeri, assembly GCA_019447015.1. NCBI lineage: Eukaryota > Metazoa > Chordata > Amphibia > Anura > Pipidae > Hymenochirus > Hymenochirus boettgeri. Next base: position 63,657,648 of record CM033471.1, read on the forward strand.
CATTTTTTTATGCAAACATCTCAGGAAACCACCAACATTTAGAAATGTAAGACAATTCTATTTAATTTAATCTTAATAGTCTATATATAGGATTAAAGTTGTTATTTGTGATTTGTGTAACCATTTCCTTTAAAGGGCACCTCCAACATACAAAATAATTTTTAATATGTTTGAGGGCATCCCTTCTCACCCCCAACCGCTATATTAGATAGTTTAAAAAAGTAGCAGAACATTACTTATGGCCCCTCGCTCCAGCGGCATTCTGATCCTGCTTCCTACTTGCCGAAAGAGGCAGACAATCACAGCTGCGGCTGCCGGCAATAGAGGATACTGCAGAAGCGAAAGGTTGTAAGTAGAGTTCGGATTCTTTTTTAACTATCTAATATAGCGGTTGGGGTGGGAAGGGATGCCCTCTAACATACAGTATTTAAAGTTTTTACGCTAGGAGAAGGGCAGTCAGAGAGGGATCAGGAATGGTGGGAATGGGCTCCCTTGCACATGCCACTGTCCTCTTCGAGGACAGGGAGGAGGCGGAAACCTTTTACGCAGGAAGACAGCTCCTACTGTTCACTTTCTGGGACTTTGGACAAGCACTACAGGAGAACCTTTTGGAGCAGAGATGTAAGGTAAGGATTTTTATAAAATAAACAGTGGGGCCAGTAGTGGGTTAATTTTACTTTGGGGGGGTGGGGCATTCCTTTTAAGAGGTTTGAATTATCAGTCATTTGGTTTTATAAAAAAGTTACCTAATAGAACTTGTTTACTTTTTCATATTTTAAACCAATTAAAGGAATTAAAGGCATACCCTAACAATTGATAATGAAGTAATGAGAGGAGACAGGTTGGGGGCAACAATGGTTATTAATAGGCCATAAAGAATACAAAGAACAATTTCTTTATTAGCTTGAAGCAAATAGTTCAAATATTAATATTTCAATGCTAATATCATATGTACAACATGCCTGAGGTGACTTTTTCTGATGTAGCAAGCTTTATGAATGGGTCATTAGTTGAGCCCTTAAGGCAATGTTTCTGGATTGGCTGCATGTTAACTGATTGGCATGCAAATTACAAATGTTATCAGTGACCGTTGTCTCTTTTCAGCATTGCTTGCTGTATGGAAGATGTTAACATTATATTTGGTAATCTTTGGTAATTAAGGAAGTTTTTTTAAAAAAGTTTTTTAAAAAAAATGAAGATGATACAGTATATATGAGAGGTAAACAAATTACATTATAATTAAATTCATTTGCAGTTTGGGGTAATTAAAGTGTCCCATTAAAAACAAACGATAGATCCTTCATCAAATCTAAGAAAATGTTTTCCTAGAAAGAAAAATATTAATAAGATCTGAAGAGTCAATACATATCACAATGACAATGTCTCCTTAAAGGACAATTATACTGTATTTTGCCCACTGCTGCCACCCTCCACCCTGCTTGTTGTGGAGTGTGCCTTCCCATTGAAGAAGTCACTGACTTGGGAGGAGTTGGGTGAAAATAACTAGCAATAGCAGAAGTTTGACACTGCAAACCTAGGGTTGGCAACCTAGTAATTTAGGTCATCACGCTGGGTGCTATAAATAATAGTAAAAACAGTATAATTGTCCTTCAAAAAAGAAAATGATTTAAATGTACATAATGTTTTGAATTTCTTATTTTTTATTGTAAATCTGAGTGTAAGACATTAATTCATTGATTTTCTTTTTAACAGTTGAAGTTGATATATAAAAAAAATAACCTAAACTATCATTTTTAATCTATTACGTCCCAATGTTTCATATTCAGTATAACATAGCTATGTTGCTGGAACATTTTATGTTTGGTTAATTAAGTGGAATTACGAAAGAACAGTTAAATTGTACATTTTATCTTGAGTATGTGAATGTGAATAGGCTCCCTCATTGCCCTAGACCCATTTACCACTTCTATATTTGGTTTGAAAGATGCAATCATAGAATAAATGCCCCTGCTCTCTTCTTACCTCACGTTTTATAATGGTAGATCAGTACAACTCAGATGGTACAAATTACCGCTAAATGGCATATTACGTTGTAAGGAAAAGCATCACTAATCATGTAGTCTTATTTCATTACTGTGATTGTCCTATTAGCAAAATGATGTATGCATTTTTCTTTTTATAACTAACATCTAAAACATATTTCACTATAAATCTTACTTTTTAAAATAGAAATATATGCATAACTGTCTGTGAAGGTTCTCATTCATCCAGGTCATGGTATATCTGTTGTATTCAATTAGATCAAATGGACTTAAAGTTTAGTTCTTGAAGACGTTTCGCTAGTCATCCGACTGGCTTTCTCAATTCAGAATGACTTGTACAAGAATCTGTGGCAATTATGTACCCTGGAAAATCCCAATTAGCATATCACAGCCAAGTGTTAAGGGCGTGATTGGATAGTGGCTAAGAGGTGTTATAGGAACGCCCAGAGTAAGGTGTCAAAACAGCATTGTACATGGCAGACAGTTGGTGTCGACCACCCCCATCTCTATTTAGGCTTGGTTTCTTTATTTTCACTTAAATGGCCTCCTTGACACCTCTCTTGGACCAGTCACGTTCCTTTGCCAATATGTTAACATTACAATCTTCGAAGGTATGTCCTTTATCTTTATGTCCTGACCCGAGGAATTGGCTCTTCTGTGCTGGGCCATACGTTGATGCAGTTGCTGTTTGGTTTCCCCCACATACAAATCAGAGCATTCTTCACTGCACTGCACTGCGTATATGATGTCGCTAATCTTGTGTTTCGGTATTGGGTCTTTCGGGTGTACCAATTGCTGAGGCAAAGGAACGTGACTGGTTCAAGAGAGGTGTCAAGGAGGCCATTTATGTGAAAATAAAGAAACCAAGCCTAAATAGAGGTGGGGGGGATCGACACCAACTGTCTGCCATGTACAATGCTGTTTTGACACCTTACCCTGGGCGTTCCTATAACACCTCTTAGCCACAATCTAATCACGCCCTTAACACCTGGCTGTGATATGCTGATCGAGATTTTCCTGGGTACATAATTGCCACAGATTCTTGTACAAGTCATTCTGAATTGAGAAAGCCAGTCAGATGACTAGCGAAACGTCTTCAAGAACTAAACTTCAAGTCCAGTTGATCTAATTGAATACAATAGATATGCATAGGCATCATCATTTAAAACCTCAGGTTAATTTAATACAGAATATGACTACAGTTGTCAGTATAAGTTGCCAGTAATAACACAGTGTGCTGGTGGGGCACCTATGATATGTTCTAAACAAGCTTTAAAAGTTAGGATTGAGCAAGGAATACACTAGGAATACACTAGTAAGGCTTAATAAACATATTGTATTTAGAACTTTTGGATTCCGACTGCAGCTTCTGTTTATATGGTGTGCACTCAAACCTTTTTCTGAATGATTATTCATACAATTGTACAGACCAAGCAAAGAGTTCAGGCAGGCTGCACCTGGCCCACCCAGGAGGAGGGATGAGTTTAGAATTAACCAAAAAGTGTTATATGTAACTGATTGGAATACTCCAGGCAGTGGCTTCACGGCATATACACCTGGACCACAATTTGAATTAAATAAAAGGATAGTTACATACAGTAGTAGCATTAAAATAGTGCTGGAGCATTGCACTCTATCTTTTTGTATAGTGAGCAAAAAATGCACCACTGATTTACTTATGACTTCCCCATATTGTCACTGGTTTCCTTCTTTTCCATTTAGGGAGCCTATGATGAAACACCCTATACTGTATCTTTCGTGATCTTAAATGTTTAATGCATTAATGCAGAAATAGAAAAACATGGTACACTTCTTAAACCATAGCAAGCAGCCAGCATTGAGCTTATTTCCACATCCCTAGAAATGCATTTTGTACACTAGGAAACTTTGATGCAGAAACATGGCAAGCTATGCTAGGTTAGGATAAACATGACACATAAGTATTGGTATCAACATCAAAAAGTGTGCAAAAATGTCTAATTATTAGAACAACACAGTGTTACTTACCAGTTACATAGTTCTTTAGATCCATTTCAGTACTAAGAGGATTGTTATTCTTAAACATATATAAGTTAAATGGAGCAGGATCACGTCCAATTTTTTTCCACATTGTATAATCAGGAGATATCCATCGTCCGGCCAAGACATCATAGTCTCTTTGGGTAAAATGGACCAGTTTAGTTAAAGAGTCATAAAGACCCCCATGAAAACCAATCACTAGCTGGAAATTTGAATTTGAATCAAAATATATTTCTCCATAGGCTGTATACTGTAGTTGTTTAATCATTACACCATTAATGCTGAAGGCTGCCAAAGGTGTGCCTGTATTATCTGAAGCAATATAGTATTCCTCTCCACTACTGCTTTCCATTGCAAAGAGGTGGCCTTGCAAGTCATAATAAAGGGAAGTAATTTCAGAGTTAGAGTGATTATAAACATGGGTAACTCTGGTTGGGTTGTGAAGATCTGCATAAAAGAACTGAAGGTGGAGCCCTAAATTTGTTTTGCATGATGCTCTGCGTCCTAATCCGTCATATCGGTATTGTACATTCCATCCACTGATCTTATTATAAGCTCTTATGAGAAGACCTTTAGAGTTATACTCAAAAATATCAGAACCACGTTGATTTAAATAGCCATCATCATCAATTTTGTACTGTACATCCCCTAGTCGTGTTATTCTGTCCCGAAGATCATAACGTAATGGCATCAGCCGTGCACTATTTCCAGGGTTTAAAAGGTGAAGGTTTCCATTTAAGTCATAACTATAACGCCACGTGGGTCTATCATTTACAGAAACGCTTTGCAGCTGTCCATCACCATCATAATCATAGGTGTACTTAGTTGTATTAGCATATGGGCCAAGTTTCAGCTCCCTTTTGGTAACACGTCCCATGCTGTCATACTGGACAGTCATCCAATACATAAGAGATCGGAATATTTCATATTGGACTTCTTTGATTCGCCCATGGGTGTCAAAATGCTTAGTAAGTGTCATAACAGCGGTGGTAATAATCTGATTCACATCATAATAAATAACTCCAAATTTTCCAAAATGCTCAATTTTTCCTGATATGTCATCATAACGGTAAAGTTCAACTGGAAGAGGTGTTTCACTTATTATAGGCTTAATGCTAGCAACTCGAAAACTGTTGTCATGATATGTATAGTCAAATCGAGCATTTACCATACCTTCTTCTGAGAACCTGTATATTTGTTTGTCAACAAGAGGTCCAATCTTTCTATAACGAATCGTGCAGGAAAAACCACCACTTTGGAGGCTGACCATTTTTAAAACTCCTGTAGTTTCATCATAACCAAAGGTCACTGCAGTGCTGTCATAAACTATTTCAGACAGCTTGGAGAGTTTCCCGTACCTATAGAATACTTGTCTACCAGTACCAAGGAATGATGTTTTCAAAATCCTACCATCGTCACTGTAATCAAACATTACTGATGCATTGCTTTCCGGAGGATTATAAATGTTCCTGATGTAACCTATTGATGTATGAGTTGACATACTGTGCCGGGCAACACTGGGCATAGTGACAGCAAAAAGACGGTCTGATGAATCATATTCAAAGATGTATTGCCTTTGACTTTGGAGAAGAAGCACCATAGACTAAAAAAGAATATATATATATATAACAAGTCATTACAAATTATTCATAGTCTTTTTACAAGCAAAAAAACACAAAACAAAGAAAAGCAAAATAAAAACACAGTTACCTGCACTTAAGGAGGACTGATTTGTTTGAAGGGGAACTGTGGTCCAAAAACGACTTTAGGTAAATTGCTCTAATGAGAATTTTTACAATTACTTTCATTGTTTATTTTGCATAGTTTTGGAGGTATTTACATGTTTGTGTGTGATACGGCAGCAACATCACCAGGTCCCCTGCACTTCCTGCTTCCTGCTCTAAAACCATGTGACAGTCACTCTGCCCTGTGTCTCCTCCTACCCTTGCAGCCCCCCCGGTCCCTCCCACTCATGGGCCCCATGGCCCCTCCTATGAAGGTGCATTGGCCCCGCCTGCTTGCAGGTGCTGTGTCACCGCCCACTCGTGGGTGCATTGGCCCCGTCCACTGAAGTCTGAGGCTGTGCTCGCTGACAGCGAGGTGAAAGAGCAGCCTTAGAAATGTCACATGTGATCCTACCACCATTAACTTTGTGGTCTATAATGTCTTTATATCTTGGGCTTTCTTTTTCAAGGTACACTACTTTTATTATGTACATGTATGCCTCATTTAAATGTACATGTATCAATTGCTTACTTTTGTTTGTATCCTCTTAAAAGACAAAGGCAGTGTAAACGTAGGGGCATATGTATAAAGGTCCGTTAACTTCACTGTTTTGTTACTGCCGCACATGCCATGAAACGATCAACACTTAAAGCCGTATTTATAAAGCAGATTGTTTTTGATGGCGAAAAGTATAGCAGCGGCGATGCATAGTGGTAAATTGTTGTCTTTTCGCCATGATAATGTGACTGCCGGTAAGCAGTTTGGTGGCTAAAAGAAAAAGAATGGTGCTCACATGGGGTGTGTGGTGGCGACGCAGTATGGGGCTGCTGGGAATATATTATTAACCAATCATATTGAAATAAAATATTCAAATATGATTGGTTAATTTTTTTAAATCCTAGCAATCATATGATCACACATTAACCAATCATATATTAATAAAATATTAAAATATGATTGGTTAATGTGGGATTGAAATCTTAACCAATCACTATGTGATTTGGTCCTTCAGCAAACTTGTCGCTGCCGATATTGGCTGTGACATTGGAGAAGAAAGAAGACTGAGACCTGAAAAGGTCTTTTAGGACCAGGGGCGGTCTCCCCCTCTTCCTAGAGCCAATGGGGGCTTGGTTTAAGCTTCAGGACCTCCAACAAGGGCACTTCTACGTGCCAGGGGGGGTCCCAGTTCGAGCTGCAGGACCCTCTAAGCCCCCAAAGGCACTTGGCAGTGCCCCTGCTGGTGGATCATCTCATGTGGATCAACTCATTTTAAGTATATGTTAAGATAATCTTGACTATGCTAAAAGTAATTTGAATATTCACAAACCTTTTCAAGGTATGTATAGCTCCAAACTTTCCCATCTGCAAAGGAACGGGAGATTATCCTTCCTTGTTTGTCCATTTCCGTCCTTTCACTCATGGCCCCACGTTGAAGACCAGCAAGCCTTCCATTGAAAAAATATGACACATTGACAGGAGCAAGCCCACTGCTTGGAAGCCACAGAAGGGGTCGTCCTAGCTGATCATAAACAATCCTTAAGGTAAATTTTCGGTGGTCGTCATATATTTTCTCAGTGTGAGAATTTCTATCAAAATCAATGGATAAGAGGTTTCTACCATGGACCTAGTGTAACAAAAAACAAAAAAAGAGAAAGAAATAATTTAGCTTGCAATCACTATGTAATGGAAAATATCTTCTCTTCCTACACAAACCCTTTCCAAGATATTTCATTAAAGCTAAACAATCATGGAAAAAAAACTTGAGTTAGAAACAAAGTGCATTGTGAATGGTTCATGATGGTACAGTGGGGCAAATTAATACTTTGTATGATCATTTTAGTTGTCCTTTAAATAATCAAACACCATCTATACAAATTTTTATTAAAATGCTTTTCTTTGTAGTTTCACCTAGTAGGTTTTCATGTTTGGTCAAGCTGCACAGAATATAGCTTCCTGTCTATACTGTTACATCAGCTAATGCTCGTAAAATGCTGTGTTTTCTTTATTGATTTTGGTAGTAATATTGTTATGCAGGAAAAATGAAAACTGCTGAAGAGACCAGTAACTGTCAAACTCCAGGAAGGAAAATTACAACTCTTTAAGTACATTATTTTGTCAAAACAGCCATACTTTCAGCTGTTCTGTTGATGAACTGTTATAACTTAGGTCAATGCCTAGTGGATCAATGAGGACATGGAGAAATGTCCTTATGCAACCAAGGCACCATTTTATGTTTTATGTTGAGCTAACGGAACTCTGGTGTATGTGCTATCAAACTATTTACATGTTGAGAATGACCTACATATACTATAACAATGAAAAAGGCAAGAGACCATACAGTTATTACTTTTTCTTCAATTGTATTTAATTCAGAAAATTCTATTTTAAGGTATTGCATTTAAAAAGTATTTCTGAAAGCTAAATTCACAATCAAGATCTTTAGAGATAATTTATTACAGGACATGACTTATTTCGGAACTGCTTCTGCAAGTAATATTATACTAAAGGTGGTTTAGAATAATCTGTGTGGCATGCTTAGTTATGAAATGCACCCCCTATGATTCATCTAAACCACTTAATAGCTTGAGTTCTATGAACCTACTTCTATCTATTCACTTCCATGAAACCGTGTTACAGATAATGGATCTAATCCAATTACAGAATAAAACAGACAATTCTTCAGAGCAGTAATGAGTTAGGAAGCTGTAATATTCAATACTGTGATATATTAAATACAACACCAAACTATTGGCATGTTCCTAGCTCATTTGACAGAAATTGATTTCTATTACCTCGTTGCCTGAACACTGTAAAGTATTCTTTAAGGAAGATCATTTTGGGAAGGTTAACATAGATGCAGCTTGTTTTATGCAAAAGAAAATTGCAGCTACAATATTCTGAATCTATGTAAAAGATTTATCCTGCTAAATGCTTAACTATTTCTACCCTAAAAAAACATTTACAGATCAGAAACTATTCATTACAACAATGTACCTCTTGCCGTTCATTGTAATCACTAAACAAAGATGTACTTTAAAATCTTAAGCTCATACACTAATAGGGTTATTTAATAAAAGTTCTTATCGTTTAAAATGGTGCTAATTTTGCTCCAACCAATCAGATGTTAGCTTTCAAATGTTAAATAAGATCTGATTGGTTGGGGCAAAATTAGCACCATCTTAAACGATAAGAACTTTTATTGAATCTCCCTGTAAATATTTATTATGTCTATTTGATTTTTAAGTCTATGTACACACCATGCAATTTTTTAGGGCCAACCAACCGATATTTCCTTGTACTGGTCTGTCGGCTCGATGTTTCCTGCTCTGGCTAATTCATTTTGTGGTTGAAATTCAATTACAAAAATTCTGACAGCCCAAACCTGCATTTTGTACTAATGTTGCCAATAATCTAGATGTGTTACATTGCAAAGGTTGTTTGTGACTTTTAAGGACTATGGTCTATAATAATGTAATACTGACTTGAAGACCATAAACTACCATAAGTTATAAATGAAAGAAATATGTGAAATATTTTGCTACAGAAGTTCTGCTATTCAGTTCAACACAATACACTATAGCCAATTATATAACTTACATTTTCCCTGAATGAAGCACACTGAGCATGCCTATTTTTTTATTTGGAAAGGAGAGGGTGAGATTAAGTAAGTAAATATTTTCCTTACAGTATTTTACACAGGTGTATCTTTTTTTTTACATACTCCTTGAAAAATCAAAAACAGAGCCTGAATGAACACGCTACAGAAACCCCCTGACAAATAGGCACAAATGCTAACTCCAAATAATTTAAATAGAACCTTATGTAAGGTATCAATTGGTTCAGGTATATCAGAACCCCGAACCCTTGTGTTGTTTTTTTTTTTTACAAAAAACAAGGATAAAAGGTATTTTTTCTACATTAATATGTGCAATTAGTTCTTATCTTAAAAGTGGATTAAACTGACTGATAAAATGCTTAATTGAATAGTAAATATACATGCAAAAATGTGAACTGTAAATGCACAATTATTACTAGGAAAGATTTCCACAGATATTACTGATATTGAGACCTGTTTATCATATGTACATCAGCTGGAATCTTGAGCTTAGAGTTTAGTGAACTTGCCATCATTCTGTCCATAATCATACAGCACATAAAGGCCGAGGCCACACGGCAACGCACACTTGTGCTCCGGAAGCGCGCATGAAAGCGAATACATGTTCGAGCTACCATGCCTGTGTGCTGTGATTGCGCAATTGGTGTGCATGCATTTGTGGGGGGAAAATGCAGATCACATGCACTAATTAAGGGATCGCAGCACATAGCAGAGCACCTACTGTGGCCACAACAATTGGCCCACACTAGCGTGTGCTTTTTAACATGCGATTGGATCGCATGTTAAAACGCACTGGTGTGGCCTTGCCCTTTAAAAAGAGTGCCATTGTAAAAGGTATCCAGTGTGCCGCGCCACTAGCAGGTATATAATGCAGATAGAAAAGTCTTCATAAAAAGTATGCAAGTGCTAATATTATCCACGTCTTTAGTTAGATTGGGAATGTCCACCTAATTTGTAACCTACTTAATGATGGTTTTAATATACATAAAGCCATTAGCCAAAACAGATCAACTGGTTTGTAAATCAGACAAGTCATTTGTAACAACCCATTCAAGTACTGAAAATCTTCTATAAAGCCTATATAATTTTGAAGAGTCTCATTTGGCAATCTGTTGTACCACAGTATGTCACAACAGCATTTATAGCTCCTGCCTACACGTGCTCTCCTTTGAAATCCAATCCTGTATGTTTAAATAGTTGTCTTGCTATTAAAGATTTAAATATAGCTTCCTGTAACCATTTTATAAAAGCTCGGCATACACATTATTAAGGGAATGAAAGCTTATGATAGGTTGTGCTTACTTAATTGAGCCATTTCATTGTAATCTGTAAAGTAAGTACTGCTACAGAGCATAATTACTATGTCATATTAATTATATGGAGAACAAAAACAAAAAGACTAACTCCTACTTTCATTCAGAGCATTAATAGCCATATTATGGCTAAAAAAATCCCAGAATGCATTGCTTCTCTTTCCTTGTTTTGAACAGTAATTATTTGCTTCCATTGTATTATAGTCTGGTGGGAATATGTGTATCAAATTTAGGGCTTGATTCATTTTTTTCCTTGTATTATCCCTACTGCGTGCACTTTGTATCCAGCTTTATGCTAATATAATTAGAAGAGAGTTCAGCAGTTTCAGCCATACTCTGCCTCTCATGACAGTATAGTTTACAGCAAAAAGGCTCATACAATGGAAACCGGGATACTGATCTGAGGGGTTAAATGGAAGTTTTACTCCAAAAATGTGTGTTTGATCAAATTAAAAGTATCTTATCTTAGTGATGTCGGACTAAATATTCCTACTGCCATATATTTTTTATTTGCAAATTGGCAGCACTGTTTTACAGACCTTGCATACATAGAACTTGAAGTTCACCGGGCAATACCAGGAACCCCTCGTGGCATCACAACTCACCCCACCATTTCAGCTGCTTGGTGCCAGCTCCAGAAAGCACTGTGTGGAGTAGGAAGAAGAGGAAGTGATCCCTGGGATAAGTACATGAGGGTGTCTGATTTAAAAATAAATCTTATAGTTCTCTTTTAACTTTAGCCTAGCCTTGGTAATTTAAAGGGTATGTACACTGGATTTTTTTTTTAAATTGCCCATTAGTGGAAACTATAATTCACCCCAACTATTTCTGTACTGTTTTTTGTTGATCTGCCCCCTATTTCATTAGATATCTAATCTGAAACATCTTACATTTTAGCATTTCTGTAAGCAGTTTTGCTGCAGCTGGAATGGTTTGACAGTTGATGCTGTATGCAGTTTTGACAGTTGGTATGTAGGTAAATAGTCAGGTCAGTGGTCAGAGCCTGAGCAAAACAAGTATTGTATTGAAGGCATGCAGCAACACACACACCTCAGAGAAAATGCTACTTACATGTATTTATTTATAGATTAAGATGATGCAAAGTCATTTTTTCAGTATACATACACTTTAATCAAATACTGTCTGCAACTTTTCTTGTTGTATCAGTTATACTTGACTCCATCAGTCCATTTTCCTTTGTGTGTAGCAGCCCATTTTTCTTATGTTTTTGTGAACAAGACCTAACAAATATCATCCAAACGACGATACGCCTAACATTTGTAAGCTGACTCCCTATAGTTTAGTACAGAGACATAAGTCTGATATAAGATCGAGGAATTTAAAGTTACTGCTACAACGCCTTTTTGTAAATTAAAAAAATACTGACGTCTGTTCCACCACTTAAACGTGGAGGTAACAGGGTCTTGCGCCTCAAGCAGAGGGTGGTCTGGTGGGTCAAGCAACTGGGGATGATGTACCCTGGGGGCTTGAACAGGGACTACAATTTGCATGTATTTTTGCAAAATGGTCCGGTGCAGTTCTGTGACTGTGTAAATATCCATGTTGCAGGTGTTGGCCTGGAAAGGGGTGAGGACCATGGGGGGATGATGTATTTCCCTGTGATTACCCTATATATATGAGTGAGCTGTTATATGTGTATATGTCTACCTGTTGCTGTGAACCTGAGGAACCTGAGGAAGCCTAGAACGTTGCTTTATGATACAGCAAGTATAAAATTGAAGCATTGATACACATTGGTGTGCTGTAGATCCACATTTTTCTATAGATACATATAGGTATATAGGTCAAGAATGAAATGTTGCAGATTTGTGCAAAAGTGAATTGAATGCCACTTAAGGAAGTCAGAGTGCACAGATTTTTTTTTCTGCCTGTCACAAATTTGATTAATTTAATCTTAATACTATTTTTATATACTTATATAGTTGGTTGTGGTTCTTTATCGTCAGTTTTTTTTATTAGTATCTAGTATTTTTTTTTTCCCTTTTTGTATATATTTATTGCAGAAAATAGGACCGAATCAGTTTAAAAAGCCCACTGATGTTGCCATGGAAACCAAAGATGTCAAGCCAGGAAAACTACATCAAGAGGCGATTCATGTTCGATTTATAAAAGCAGAGAAGGGGCAAATGGAGGAAAATATGTCATTGCAATTTAAATCTACAGCAGCCCATTGCACTTTGAAGAGTGCTGTTGCTTTAAATCGTTATACTCCACAGCAAGAAATTATCCATCTGCTCTACTCAAAAGCCTTCCATGGGGCCAGTTTCTTTAATACACACCTCAGAGACGGTGCAGAAGCAAGCTGTAGGTATAGAAAATCGGATTTAAAAAATGAAATGCAAATGCATTTTATACTTTCTAATTCATCTCAAATTATATTTTCCGTCCACTCATCCTTCTATAATCTCATAGTGATTTTCATTTAAAAAGAGCTAAACAGAGCGTGATTACTTCTACAAGAACTAACACCAGACAATTAAATTTTGAGGTGTTGATAGATAACACAATGTTTTCATTTGCATAAACACAACGCTAAGGACTCTAACCCATAGCAAGGTTTTACTGGGAAGACTTGCACATTTACCTCTGGTTAATTACCACAAGTGCCTCTATTAACTTTTTAATAATCAGTGTCAGGGTTTAGCTTTGGGCAAACTTTTTATTGTTTTCTTTTTTTTTTTTTTTTTTTTACAGAAGAAGAAAAAAGCTCTGAATGCTGAGGGATTAATTTCCAGGGGCAAAGATTATTTCAAATAATCAAAAGCTAAAATTGACAAAATCAATTAAGGTTTCTAAAATCCCATTTGCTCTGAGTTGGTTTTTGTGTTGGGATCTTTTTTGCCTTTCACAGAATATTGCAGGTATGTATAACAAATAGCAGTTTCATTAATACTTAGTTAACCTCATACCTTTTTACCAATGCCAACATCTAATAACTAATAATAGATTCTGATTGACCCCCCCATACATTTATAAATGTTGACTAATACATTATATACATATAACCCCAGACTGTGGCCACCGGGCATCATTTACACATGTACATACATATAAAGCAGTATTTTGATCAATACTTTCCAGCCTACATTCCCAATACCCTTCTGGGAGTTACATAGAGAGAAGAAACTTCACCACACTGCATTATCTGGCAATCTGTGGGATTGTTGAACATTTTTCCAACCAGTCCAATCCCCTTCTGCTCCATAGACTGCCTAATATTGTCAGGAATTTCCCAGCGTACCATATATCTATTTTTTATTTATTTATTTTTTTTAAATGTTAAGATACACCTAAAAAGCAATACAGTCATTAATACTATGATGTATTAGAATAATATAATATAATATAAAAATTTTGCAATTTGTATAGTATTACATTCTGGATCATCTACATTAACCTAAATAATGTATTATTTCTCTTTTAAATTAAAAATGAATTAAGAGAATGGCAAATCACATAACAAATCATGTATTTACACAATATTTAAGGGGGGGAGTCTGGAGAATTGAACATGGAACTGTGAAGAGCATTGCTACAAGCTACAAGGCAATCTTTTTTTTTACATCTGCCTCACTGGAAAGGAGTATTGGAAGGAGGAAATACTTTAACAACATACATTTTACAGGGCTAATCTTTTATTATTCATGATCATTGCCCCTTAACCAATATTTTGCATTAAATGGCCATCTTTACTGAAAATTTTTTTTTTCTATATTGCCCATTACCAAAACTATCATTCTTCCCAACTTTTCTCTTGATCTGTCCCTATTTTTTAGATATCCAATCTGAAGCACTTTTCAGCTGTTAATCAAGTGCCTCATTATCATAAACTCTGTGTAATTTTGCTGTAACTGAAATAGTGACAGTTGGAATGTATGAATGACATTGTGGGAATTTCCCCTTTGCAGTGCAGTGCTGACTCATAGTAATTACTGAGCATGCTTGACTTCACAGAAAGTCATGTTAGATGGAAGAAGAAGTCAGTTAAGAGTAGGAGGGGGATTAATTAGGCTAAGCAAAACAAGTACTGGATTGAAGACATGCAGGAATACACTTCAGAGTAAGGACTACTTACATATATTTATCTGTAGGTTATCTGTAGGTTAAGATGAGGCAAAGTATAGTTGATTTTTAAATAGTTGAATGCTGCGCTAAATGCACCCATTTATTCTTGGCCTAAAATTATCCTGTTGCTAACTATGCTGTCTCGCTTTTAACTGCTATGATGTTTCATCCTTTTACTTTGAAATATAAGTAGACTAGGTTCTGCTTAGATGTGTTAATGAGTCAAGTTCACAGTTATTGACTGGATGCATTTCTCTTGAACATGTGCACATGCAAGGCTATCATGTGCACTGCTCTGGCAATTAGTGGCACCTAGGTTTATTTACTGCAGATAAGCACCAACTGAGGATAATACTGCCCCTTTTCCTATTAATTAATTTGTATCAAAATTAATAAACTGACACACTTAGTTAGTTGACACTGGTTAAAAGCTAGCAATTTTAATGAGTAGTTTATTTTGAAAACTTTCATCCCCTTTCTGTAATTATTATCCTACAAGAAACTGAAATAGGTACAAGTTTTCTAATATGCCACAGGCAGCTAATAAATTGTATTCCTTTTTTGGAAAGTCTAATGAATAATTTATATCCTAAAGAGAAACGTGGTACATAAAGAAATTACATTTACACAGAGCTGTCTGAAAACACCAGTTTTACCAAATGATTCCAAATAAATCATGGTAAGCAATGCTGCAGGTTTTAGTTTACATCTTTAGGAATGGTTATCCATATAAAGACACACTTAGGGTTAGGTCACACGATAACGGGCAGTATCGGACCTGAAATCACATGCGTGCAGGATTTCCCGTGCAATGATATCCTTTTGTGATGCAATCCTCACAATCGGGGGACATGCAATTCACAAAAATTGGTGATCACACCGCACCTAGTGTGGCTAGACCAGCTTCCCAACACTTGTATCCGCATTCCAACGTGCGGTTGGATCATGCATTACAATGCTGTGGTAAATTGAGAATGAAATGAAAAAATGGGACAAACTGAGAATCTCATGTAAAGGTAGAATCAACTCATACACAATGAATATTCTACCAAGAATTCTGTATCTGTTTTGATGCTTACCAGTTTGGATAGCCAAATCATGGCTCAAATCAATACAAAGCATAATAACAAAATTTATATGAAACAATAAACCCCCAAGAATATCCCGATCCTTGATGCACCTACCAAAACCAAGAGGAGGAATGAATGTCCCCTGTCTCTATAAATACTATCTAGCAGCCCAACTCAAATATACCCAGATGGACAACCTTAGAATCAGACTTACTGCACCCCCAACAAATAGACCCCATAGCATGTATAACACCAAAAACTAGAAACCTACTATCAACATCAAGTCCCAGCACACTAACAACTCTTAAACTATGGAACAGATCATATGTACAAACTGATGACATCACCCTCCTTGATGACAACAATTGCCCATGACCCAACCTTTAAGTCGGGATTCCTAGAAAAAGGATATTCCTGGTGGAGAAATACAGATAATTAGAATTAGACTAGCCCACTAGCCCACTTCTCAGATAGCAATACAGAGAATAAAATGGAACAAATAAAATCCAAACACCCTATACCCCCACAAGGTTACTACCAATATACGCAAATATGTTCATATATTAAAAAAATTATAACAAAAAGAGACAACAAGCCCAAGATGACAGATTTTGAAAAAAATTGTCTCAAACCCAAACACCAAAAAATTACTCTCAAATATTTATAATAAACTGATCACTCCTATATCAACCATAAAACACAATTTCCAAATAGCATGGGAAAGGGATCTTCAGGAAGAAAGGGAACAAGATGATTGGATAGAAACCTTTGAACATCTGAACAAGGGAAGTCTTAATGTAGCATTAAGAGAAACCTCCCTAAAAGTAATGTATAGATTCTATAAAGTACCCGCTGTGCTTGCTAAAATATACCCAAATGTTACTTCACATTGCTTCAGAGGGTGTAAACAAACATGTTGATCTATATTTGAAATCCTATCAGAATCTCTAATGTATTCCATACCATCTACACCACAAGTGGCTTTTTTAGGCCAAAAGATACCAGAATTAGCATAGCAGCACAATAAATTAATTCAATATGTAAAGCTGGCAACAAAAATTCATATAGGGGCACAATAGAAGAAACCAAACTTAAACACCACAATGGTAATCAGAAGCATTAACTCCATTATGATAAATGAACATATATTTCATAGAATGCAAGATTCCATCCAACCAGCACATACTCTATACAACTGCCCATTTAGGAGGGAGGGGGTAGGGAAGAGAAAATATAAACTCCTTAGAAATCATACAAGACAACAAATTCTCATAGATTATATCTCAAGAAATGAACATACATGCCAGGTTGTTAAGTATAAGTTTACTGTTGTTAACTTTCTTAACTCTGTTAAATATTGAATAAAAACTTCAAATATTAAAAATACATACTACAGCCCAAGGGAGGCATATGGCATTGACAATAGAGTATTATAATACTATACTGACAAAAGATCGTATGTTGATTTTCAAAATTGTTATTTTTTTTGTTTATATATTTGTATAAACACATGTAACAATCTCTACCTTAGAAGTGATGTACTAAGTTCAATGACATATATAATTTACAAGATGTTTTGTTTTAAAATATGTATGTTTTATCAAAACCTAATACAAATCTATTGAACATTAAATGATATGGTGTGGCCCAGCCCTTAGTCTACTTAGACTGTACACAGATGAATAGAGTAAGAAAGCTGGTGGCCGGGTAGTGATGAACACATAGTCTTATTTTTTTTCATAGTCACATTGCTTTACTTTCAGAGGTACTGAAGAGAATCAGAAGCTATATTCTTTAAAGTAAAAGCATGTATATTTACAACAAATATAAAAACAAGCCAGACGATATTTAACTCAGGGAGCATCAGGCTAAAGCTAGAGGTTAATTAGCTTTCATACAGAGCTCACAAATTATTCTCTATGGTCCTCTTCTGTGTAATGAGCATTTAGGGTCAGACAAACCAATAAAGATATGCACATGGTATGTGTGCCAGCGTTCTCCATTATGCCTAACATAAATCTTTATATAATAATTTCATTTAGGACAGCCTGCTTTTATATACTTAACTCATTTTGGCATCAGAACATTGTACTTGCAGGAGAGGGTAGTGTGATCAGTTTAGGCAGAGGAGATTGCACAGGATTAAAGTAGGTGTTTGTAGTACAAATAATAGTGGGTTAAGGGATTATGAGAAGATGGATACATTGAAGTGCATTATCATTCTGAATGGGCTCGGCAATGTAGAAGGGATTAGAAACTGTAAACTGCATCTTCCTGCATACAGACCTTTATAAAACACAGTGACCAACATGACCATTTGCTAATGTCACCATATGCCATCATATATATCGTAATAACTGTCAGAGTTAGAACAACATGTTGGGAGTCCTTAGTCCAAATATAATAAATGGTACTTAGATTATAAAAGTAAAATATGGTTTGAAATATACATTTCTCTCAATTTATGGAAAACCATAATATTCCTATTCCTTATCAAAGCTGAAAATGGTATTTCATCTGGCAAACTAATCCTTCTAGCAATGTTTTTGGTAGTGGTCAACTAAGACCTCACATGGATCACAAAGTCTTTTTTGCTCTCAACCATTATTAAGACAATCTCCTAACCCTCCATAAGACTGCTGTGAACCATGCATTCTGGCAACATGACATTACAACACACATTTCATGCATGTGTGGTGTCATATCCACAGCACCCCTATCTGATGTCTGGGAAACAATAGTGAATATAATTGTTGGTGCCTGACTAGCAGAGTGAAATGAATGGTCCAGTGGAGGGAGCCCCTAAGTTAGTGAGAGCCCCAGAGAAATCGACCCCCTATAATCCGTCTCTGACTACACCATCAAGCCACCTCTGTTCTTAACCAAGGTTCACTCTAATTCGTTATCTGGTGTATGTATTTCGTGTGCTACATAATGCAGTATTTATTCTGATTTTGAGTGCACACTATTATATTCTATGTACACAGGGCCTGCTAAGTTTCTGGTGCACAACATAAAGGGACCCCCTCTTCCTTTCCAGCATTATTCTTATACAGTATCTATTCTCCCATATTTACTCCCTTAAAGGGGATGGACACTGGAACTGTTACTGGAGGATGTACACTGAATCTATAATTCATCCCAACTATCACTGTACCGTCTTTTTTGTTGTTGTTGATATGCCCCCTTTTTCATTAGATATCCAATCTGAAATATCTTACATTTTAGCATTTCTATAAGCAGTTTTGCTGTAGATGGAATGGTTTGACAGTTGGTGTGCTGTATGCAGTTTTGACAGTTGGTATGGGGGAAAACTCTCAGGTCAGTGGTCAGAGCCTGAGTAAAACAAGTATACAGCAACATACACATCTCAAAGTAAGTGCTACTTAAATGTATTTATTTATAGATTAAGATGACACAAAGTCATTTGTTCAGTATACATACACTTATACTGCTTTATTTCCTGATCTTTTTTCCCTCCCATTTTCTATTAACGCTTAAATCCCCTTTGAGTTTTCCTATCCATTCTTCATTTAATTATTCTCCTGTTTGTCTTTATATTTTATTGCCTTTAATGTTTCACAAATCTCTTTCCTACACCATCCTTTCCCTCTTTTGTGTCTGTTTTTTCCCTGTCACTCTCCTTTACTTCCCCACATATTTCCATTTCTTTTATTTCTCCCACTTTTCTGTATAATTAAAATGTCCCCTCTTCTTTCTTATCTTCTTTCTCATCTATTTTTCTCTCTCTCCATTTCCATTTGTTCTCTGTTTATCTTATCCCTCCTCCATTTTTCCAACTGTCTTGTGTACTTTAGCCAGCAATCCTCCCCTTATCAATTTTACTGCATTAAATGGAAAATGATGCAATAAATTGATATTCATATTAGGTTCTGCATTGTATGTGCTAACTAAAACATTTGCAATCCTGCAAATTGTTAATTTGGAGCAAGATTGTGCATAGAGCTCCTTTGTTGCTAAAATACATTGTGCACAATTGAAATCAAAGCTTTGATGACAGCCATTTATGTTTTTGGTTGTCCTAGCAAAAAATCTTCTGTAACTTGATTCTGAAGTAGGATGCATTGATCCCTATAGTATCTTATCATCCCTGGAATTCAATAAGCAGAACCTCTTAGCGGAAGATAGAGATTAACGTTTCTAAAGCCAAAACAAACAAAAAGCCATCTTTTTTGTAAAAGTTATGAAGGTTGCATGAAAAGTGCACTGCTGAGAACAAAAAAGAGAAGCAAAAACAGAGCAGCAAAATGCAATAAGTAGGAGGAGGAGGGACAGCAGTGTGGAATAAAGAAGAATAAAGATGGGATAGTGGAAAATAAGGAGGAGGGGCAAAGAAGTATATAGAATGGAAAACAAAAATATGACAAATGTGAATAAAAGAGAACATAGAAATCCATAAGGGAAGAATAGGAAAAAATAAGAAAGAGAGAATGATAAAAACATGCACTGGGGGAGCACAGAACATAAGTAAATCTTGCCTGCCAATGTGTTTCTTATCATTAAACTGACACCAATGTGAACAGCGTTAATAAGAAACTGGAGCTTTGTGGGTGCTAAATTGCTTTTGGGCCACTAATTTTACACATGTTCTATTACTTGGAGACTGAATAAAACACAAAAACATAGTTAACCCAAGGAGTTCTAAGTGCAGGTCCTGCTAGGCCTAAGAGACCCAAAAGTTGCCAGAAGAAACAGAATGGAGAAGAGATGCATATTGGAGAGCCAGGCCAGGAGGACAATTAGCAAAACACGATACCAAATAATGAGATGTAAACACAGTCAGGAAACAGTCAGAAGTTTAGTTCGGGCAGCAAGAACCGAGGTCAGGACAACAGGCAAAGTTGGCAATGATAAATCTAACAAAATAACACAATACCAGAAGAAAGGCAAGCCAAACGCTATGACAACTAGGCACTGCAGCTAGAGGACTGTTAAATGCATTGACAGCCAATCAGTTGTAAAAAGACAGGTTGAATTCTTAATGAAGCAGGTAGGACATCATTTTATAGGATTGGTCCATGGAAACTGGCACCAAAGTGGGCAGTGAAATAATTTTAATTTGAATAACACATTATTAAAGTATTTACTTGTTAATGGTTCATCTTCAGCACAGGGCTAATGAAGAAAGTCGAGAACCAGTTAAAGAAGGAGGTTAAGCAAACAGAAAAATGGTCTAAAAATCCTGGAACGGATTAGGAAAGGTAAGCACTACATCATTTTAATCAGTTGTTAGCTATGAGTCAGGAGGAAATTAATTTGAATATAAAGATGTGTTCAAACAAATTAGTTTGAGTTTAATATGGAATGGAGTGTTGGTTGTAATGGTTTGAAAAGTTATCACCATTAAAATGCATGCAGGGAAATTCAATAAAAGTTCTTATCATTTAAAATGGTGCTAATTTTGCCCCAAGCATCAGATCTTATTTAACATTTGAAAGCTAATATCTGATTGGTTGGGGCAAAATTAGCACCATTTTTATCAATAAGAACGTTTATTGAATAACCCTGATGGTTTATAGTTTCTGTTTTAATACTATTAAATGTATGTCCTCTTGCCTGAAGACTAATCCTCTTCTCCTTTATCCTTTTATAGATACTGTTTATATTGTCACAATATTTCCCTTACATAAAACTTGATAAACAGCAGTGTTTTTTTCAATCTCTTCTCATTCCATCTACAGCCATCTGAGACACACAGGTAATGCTAGATGTTGTTATGACAAAGGGAAATATTCTATTCACTTGACAAAGATAAGATTAGGGGGAAACAATAAAACGACTGTACAGGTTTCAATGTCTTTGTCTTTTTCAGTCTCTCCTAGCAGCTGAATTTTTTTCCCTTACATCTATCAAAAGCATTAATGCAATTTAAATGTAAATTATTTTGATGTAGAACATCAAACTTTTGCCATAAAAAGCATATATGCTGTATGTGGTATTTATACTATAAAAGTTAATAACCCGATTAGTGCTCATCAGTGTCATACAACAGCATGCAATTTAGCATGGATATATTCCAAATATATACTTGAATAGCACTACCTTTATTTCTGAAATGTAAATATTGCTATCGTCTTCTACATGATTAGTTTAGATTTCTCATTGCTCCTTCCAGTCCTTTCCCCTCATCATCCTGCGCCAATCCTTTGCACTATTTGTACTAATGCGGTGCTATTTTTCCTCTGAATTCAAGGAGTTAGTTTGTAAAATACTTAAAAACTATAATGTAAATAGCACAATGCTTTACTTTATGTGCCAGCTAATATTCTACTGCTGTTAAAGGTCTCACAAAGTGTTTCAATGCGAAATATTGAGAAGTCAACCTAGCCAATGCTACAACAATATTTCAGAACGACTGCTGTGGAAAGCTCATCTACAATCCATTTGGGTACAGTTTTGCATTGTTAAAAATACTAATAAAATAGGCAGATCTTTACTCATTGTTTAACCCATAGAATGGATTAACTTAAGTGATGCAAGACACCTTGATTCATTGATAAATGATTCCCCTAGGGTTTGTAACTATAAAAAGAGTAGAACTAAACTGCCCTTTCAGTATAAAACCATGCTGCGCTACAACTTACCTCCCAACATTCCTGCAACGTTCTTACATTCAAGTAGCCCGATCATTTTGCGATCAATATTATGATTGCAATATCAATATTATGATTGCAATATGATTGAAAACAGGATCCAGCCTCAGGGGCATAACTACCAGGGAACCAGAACCTGCAGGGGGCCCATCTACTTATTTTTTCTATAACAGATACAGCTTCCTTCCAGAAAAACACTGTAGATAAAGCAGTTATAGGGGCCCATAGTTTTGCTGGGGGGCTCAGTGATACCTAGTTATGCCACTTTGCGGCCTGGAAAAATAGATTGAACGTTGGTAGGTAAAACTGCTGCTCTATTCAATATTACATTTAACATTCACCTTGGATCACATTTTGAATCAGTGTAATGTTGAGCTTGTGTATGGTCAGCTTTTAAAGGGTATCTCCACTGCTTAAAGGAATAGTTCACACAAAAAGTGAACTATTCCTTTAAAGTTTTGATTGAAGACCGAGAGGTAAAGACCTATTCCTTACCTTCCATTCTTCAATCATGCGCATAGAATACTAAGCCCGTCGGGACCTGTCAGACTACGCGGCATAGGAGCGAGCGATCGGGTAAGTACCTTACCTTCTCTCCCTTCAGCGGATTATGCAGGTCTGCCAAAATTTCTAGAAGTTTCGAATTTACAAAATCGGACATTTTCCAATTTTTTTGAAACCCCAAACAGGAAAGCTCATGAAGTTTCTGGTACTGTACGGGGTTTCTGAACATTTTGGGCAGTGATTCCCCAGACCATTTCCCAGGTCCCTGAGCCATTTACAGTAAGTTACCATTGTTATTTATACCTTCATTTTTAGGTGCAATTTTCAGATTTTTTAACTCCTATTGACTTGGATTTTTTCTGCAAGGCGGTACGGATTTCAGCAAGCTCAGCCATCTCTAATTCTGACCTGTGGCTAATCTGTGAAAGGATTTCGTTTTTTGTAAGGAAAATACATTTAAAGGGCATCCATAGTGGGAATATGTACATTTTTTTTCTCTCTATGTCTATAATTCCCCCCAACCCCCAGAGTACCTTATTTTCTTCAGTTTCCTCCTCTGTCCCGAGATATATAAGTTAAAAGAAGTCAATATTTCAACACAGCACTCCTGCTTGAGCTGTCAATCAAATCCCCTAACAGTATGCCGGTGTAGTGTGTAGACTTACACAAGTTTTACAGTAAGTCTACCAATGACTCCTTCTTGCACACTAAAATGCTTGGCAAATACTGGGTTAAAAACAGAAGTAAAGGGAAGCAGCTTTCACCAATTTATTGCCTGTCAAAAGGAGATTGTCTGCAGTGATAAGGCAGGACTCTGGTCTTTCCTAACTCTCCCAATCTCCCTCCCACTTCTTATGCTGCAAGTATCTAAAATAGGCTTGCATACAGGCTTACATTTGGATTTTTGTTTTGTTTACAAAGGTTAGAATGATGTGTAGTAGGATAATGTGCATGAGCGGCTTGTTTCACAGGCTTGGCTCACAGCCTGACTTTATGAACAGGGGAATGACCAGGGAGGGGAGGGGTGTGGGGAGCTCTGCAGTAATCTGTGCAAACAGAGAAAGGTGGGAATAAGGCAGCATACACTAACTTTTTATTATGTATGGATTGGAGCAATGTATAAATTGCCCTCTAATTTGAAAAATGCATAAAATAGCAATCTGGGATTGCGGTATGCTGAAAATCTTCACTAACAAACCTACCATATATACTCAAATATAAGCTCACCCGAGTATAAGCTGAGGGTAGAAATTATCACACTACTGCCTTCTGATTCAGTATTGTTTTTAGGCTTTAGTTGCCCTTTAAATTGACCCTTGTATAATATATATTAGAATTTCCATACAGTAGTAGCACTTATTGGTGCCAATATAATGAGCCAAATCTACTAACCCTCAATTCCTTGGCACTCCAAAAGTTTGGAAACTACAAATGCCAGCATGCTTTGACTGCTGGGAGTTGTAGTTTCTAAACATCTGGAGTGGAAAGGTTCAACAAACTTTCCACTTCTAAAACCCCCAATAGGAGAAGAGGCACTTTGCTTGCTCCGGTAAGGACTGTGAGGAGACATAACTTATTTTCTGACGTTCCCGCTACTTCGTGGATGCTCGCGCCTACATGCACTCCTGACTGCTCTGGTTTGCCGCATGTAAGGTAAGTTATGCCTGTGACCCAAGTATAAGCCAAGGTTAGATTTTCTGTGTCATTTTAAAAAATAAAAACCTTGGCTTATACTTGAGTATATACGGTAAAAGCAGCTGGACAGTAGTGCTGAAAGGAACCCCTACAAATGGCCTGCTCCATTGCACAAGCTTCCTTCACAGTGTCACATTCCACTCATAGCTATTAACTTTCCTATGCTGTGAAGACACAAAGGGAATCCTAAAATTCAATAACCTAAAATGACTTGAAAACTACATTTCATCCTACAAAGGTAGCGCTGTGTGATCCTATATTAATATCCCCATGTCATTGTCATTTATATTGGTTTTCTCATTACTGGAATATATTGCCTGCTTGTCTTTCTGTATTTGTTCATTTCATTTTTGTGATTTATACTAAATGCAAAATGATATACACTAGACTCAGTGCACATAACAGAACATTTTCCAATTCTATCTGGTCAATAGCTATCTGACATATATGTGTCCATATTATTTTAATAACAAGGGCATAACACAGTGATTTTTTTTAATGACAGTAGTACTGTTTTTGAAGGCAGTCATTTTATGAGAGCAGAGACAATTTAAGAGAATACTTACCCTGAGTTTTCTCCCAAACACAGTCACCTTTCCTTTTGTCTGCTCTTTCCTAAGGCGCCATTCAATTGAATTTAGCCCATTTTCCATTGGCAAAGAAATATTACGCCTTCCGATTGTGGGGGTTACTGTGCCAGCCAATATGTGAGGTTCACTGTGGAAACTAATTCCCATGCCATTAGCATACATCACCCTCAGTGTTCCATTACTACATAGTTGGTAACTGTTTCTGACTTGATCTGTGGGGAGAAATAGAATATGTAGAATATGATTATTATACACACCACTTTAAGGGGTCACCATAATTTATAGAAACTGCAGTGCCAATCATGTTTGCCATTTTTTTTTTTTAGTTTTGAAGAGAAAGCCTTGTGGATTTTTTTAGGGCTATATCAAAACCTCCTTCTTTTGCTGCTGGAATCTCACTGGGAAGCCCTCAAGGAAATCTAATAACACAAGAGTGATTAACATATCTGACATACATTACCCAACATTTAAAGCAAATATGTGTTAGCATTGCACTGAAACTGGCTAATAAAGCAAATGACCTTCTTACATTTCACATTAGTGAATGTTTCAGTTTAGCACATTGACAGAACCATCATACAATGCAGAGGGTATTTAGAGACTAATTTAGCACTCTTACAGCAGGAACACATGTGTTTGGTATATAACTTTCATTTTTATTTGCTATAGCAGAACACAATATTGTTTTACAAATAATAAATAGATATAATTTAATTGCAATAAAATAATTTGGAAAGTCTATACAATGAAACTCTCCATGAAATGACTTTTTAGTGTTAGGCCACCATTAGCTTTTCATTAAGAGGTGCAAAATATGCTGGTGCTGTTAATTTTCTGCAACCAATCAGATGACATCTTTTTACTGGTGTACTACAGTTATAATACATTTGATAATATCTGATTGGTTGATGCAGATGGTGCACAGGTGCATCTCTTATTAAAGGGAATGTCCCCCTCCAAAACTATACTTTAACCCATTACTGGCTCCACTGTGTATTGTTGCAATGTCTGTTCAAAGTCCAAAAAATTGAAGAGCAGGAGCCTGTCTGTGTCCCAAAAGGTCTCTGCCTCTTGCCTCTCCTCCAGGAGAATTCTGACATGCTCAGTGAAACCCTCCCCCCTCCCTCTTCCTCCCTCTCTCTCCTGTTATTCTCTCCCTTCCCCTAACTCACTATCCCTTTTCTGTAGTGTAGCAGTCCCTATCGCACCCCCAACTGCTATATTTATTTGTAAAAAAAAAGATCCGAACACTACTTACTTTACTTCATTTCTCCGGCATCCTGTAATGCCTGCAGCTGCGTCCGTGATTGGCTGCAGGTCCAGGCCCCCTGCTTGCAGTTCCAGCAAGCAGAGGGCCGAGATTACAGCATCGGGGGAATGAAGGAACGTAAGTATTGTTAGGATTGTTTACAAATAAATATAGCATTTGGGGGTGGGATAGGGACTGCTACAATGTATGAAAAAAATATTCTGAGAGTGGACATGTCCTTTAAATAAGGAACAGGAAGTTCTTATCATTAATAATGGTGCTAATTTTGCCACAACCAATCACACCTTATTTAACATTTGAAAGCTAACATCTGATTGGTTGAGGCAAAAGAGCATAATTTTTAAGGATAAGAATTTTTATTGAAGAACACTGAATGTGTTTTAGAAAGGAACTAACTTTCCTCGTGTGTGAGTGTGAAGATCAGAAAAATAAATAGATTTTTTTTTTAGATCAATTGTTTATGTTTCCTTTCTTCTTAAACATTTAGATAGGTGCCCTGAGGACTGTGATAAAGGACGTAACATTTGAAGAAAAGATCTTGTGTGCTGTTGCTAAAGCTCACAGACAATGCTAGTCACAGACCAAATACTTTACACCAGTATGAATTTTTTATTAGCTTGTTAAAGATCTTATTGTGTATTTGAAGTTTGTGGTCATCTGTTCGGTCTTTGAATAAAACTGACATGCCCTTCTAAAGAATTATTTCTACACAGCAGACATCTACCGAGGCCAGCGGAAGACAATCTTAGCTAATAACATTTCTGCAGATTCAGTACCTAGTAAATCCCTGCAAAGGGCATAATATTTAATTTACCACAGCTAGTTCACTGAAAGACTGTTTGCATTTAAAACAGATACCAGATACATGACTTGAAGAATAAAGGGAGATATATCTAATTTAATAGTTTATTGTTAAACCAAATAGAGAAGAAATGAGAAGAAATGCAGGGGAAGTGTTTAAACGTATGTTTTAGATTTCCACTAATCACACACACACACACACACACACACTTGTTGTCTCAATCTGATTGCTAAATTTTATTGACAGATTTGTAACAGATTCAACATCCTCTACTTACCTACTAATAAGGGTTACCTATTATCCTATATTACCTATTAATAAGGTTTACCTATTATATATTTTCACCTATTGATAAGGGCTACTATAGGGAAAGATTGAAAACCATGTGCCAACATTGCATAGTTAAAAATAAATCTGACTTGGGGCATGGTGTGCACTGTCAATGGATGTAGCAATGTTTCTGGTGGAGTTTTAGGGGATTAGGGTTAGGGGAGTAAAGTTGGGTAAGTTGAGTAAAGTTTTAGAGTATCTGTTAATAGGAAGTGACTGCTGAATTTCGCACGCATCAATCGGATATTATATAGCAAATGTATGTTTACTTTTATCTATTTATGTTTGCAGTATAAACGCAGTTTTGATGATACCAATTGCTAAAGGCTGGGAATGAAAAGTCATAAAATATACAAAAATGTCCTGCAACAAAGAGTGAACCTATAACAGGACACAAGTTTTATATTATTAATAAATAAGCCATTAATGTTCCAAGAATGAACATTTTAACTGTATATTGGCACCAGTATGAAATTATTTAAGTGCACAACTTTATATTTTTAATTTGCCTTAACCAAATCAATCAGAGCTTGTTATTCAACTAGTAAAGTTAGAAAACATTTTATAAGATCTGATTTTTTGCTGAAGATTAAGAAAAAATGCTATTGAATATGCCCCATTGTCATCGAGACTGGGTTGTTACTCACATTCCGTGTTTACTCTGCAGCCACATAGAGGACTGCATATCAAAGAGTATTTTAACAGAAATTATAAGTTGAATAATGCTGGGGATAAATAAATATGGTTCAGTTTGTGCATGGCTGTTTTTGGTACAGTATGTGCGTCTTGCTCCACTCAGCCAGGGAGATTTCTCAAATGCATGGCTACTGGACACATTTCATTCCAACTACTGAGCGTAGGTTAATGTACCAAGCCAAACCAGAATTCTGCAAGGGTCCCAGGACACAGGGCTTTCACTTTACTTGCAATATCTCCCATGATGTATTTAATACTTTGATATATGTACGCTATATATGCTACTACAGTATATGATAAAATGTTGACCTGTGTGTGTGTAAGATTAGCAATCATACTATACTGATTCAGGAGCACTGCACTCTTTTTTTTGATGGCCTGCACCTGAGTTATTCTGCATAATTGAAATAAACCAGTTACCAATTACATATTTTTTACATTAAAAATAATAATCCATTTTTAATAAGCTAACAGTTTCCAAATAGTTTTGTATATATTTAACACCCTCTTCAAAGAATTCAAAGTTAAACAATGTAACACACAGCAAAATCTCTTTCCCTTTAAGTGCATTAAATTGTTAATTGTAGACAGATCGATGCACAAGCTTAAAACTTAAAAGACCAAATGGGGCTCAGTATTAAACATGACTATAAGAGGAACTACAGCTGTGAATGTGCTTATCAACAAATGCATAATGTACCAACTGTGCGGTTTCCTATTGTTTTAAGTAAGTAGCTGTTATCATGGTATACAGCTAGTGTGACCTTGAACTGATAGATGCCACTGAGTTAGTTACTGCAGGAATTTATTGAAATTAGGAAGCGCAAATGTTCATTGCAAATTTGGAGCCCTAAGTTCATATAAATATCATTTTGATTATAAATTTATAAACAAAACTCAGCAAGATAAGTCCATTCAAAAAAGATGGATTCTAGTTACAAATACATGTAATAAACTGGTATAAATAGCAGTTGGGGTTTGGGGAAAATAACTGACAAGTCACCGTTTTTTTATTTTAAGGGTGGACGTGCCCTTTAATCATAATATTTATATACCGCTTCATAAGTAGATGGGAAACAACCTGTGTGTGCCTGTCCAAAGAGAAATTCTAACACATTTCTATTAGATTTCTGCAATAGAGGGCAATAATTCTGCTGAAATCAGCTTGGGGCATGTAACAAATCTCTTGAGACAAACATGTTTGCAGCCTAGGCTGTGCCATTAATAAATAAAATGGTATGGAAATCTAATTTGTTTATTAATGACATATACTTTAACATAAAAATGTCTCCAAAGAGATTTGCTGATTACATGTTTTGGAACTCTCATCCAAAGA
Source organism: Hymenochirus boettgeri (assembly GCA_019447015.1). Classification (NCBI taxonomy): domain Eukaryota; kingdom Metazoa; phylum Chordata; class Amphibia; order Anura; family Pipidae; genus Hymenochirus; species Hymenochirus boettgeri. Next base: position 63,687,317 of record CM033471.1, read on the forward strand.
AAAATCTTTTTCGCTTTTCCCTGGTTGTAAAAAAAAAAGAAGCTGAAAAATGCAGCCTTTATAGAAGATATATTGTTTTTAATTCAAAAAACCATTATCCTTCTAGATTTTCCTTCCAGTTACTTGTTTCCAGTTGAAGAAAGGCAGTAAAGTAGGCTTCAGGCCTAGAAATAGGATAATATTAAATCCTTTATTGTATAATGTTAATTTGTATTCAGAGATATTTTGTAAAAATAGACCCCCCATAAATACAACATTTTAATACCTAAGAAAAGAACACATAAAGCTTGAAATTATTATTCTAACTGAAAATTTTCAGTTTATACAATTGTTGCCAATATAATTTCCTTTATGACTAAGAATTTAAATGAACTGTTAATTTCCTGAAACTATAATGTCTATAATAAAACGTATTGTTAATGATAACTATAGAAATGACCTGAAAATACAAATAACATTTCAGGAAACACTATTGGCACAGTTAAAATGAACACAATCTACCCTTTCCATATCTATTGCACTACATGCAGCAATTTACATTCATAACTACATTCATTGTGAAATAAACAGAAATGTTTAATTAGCTCTTAGCTTTTCTAGAACGTTGATCAATTCCCACAATTTTTTACATTTTAATAAGACTACCAGACTTTGCCCCTCTCCCTCTCTTTGCAGTATTTGCAGTACAGCTCAAGTGCTATAGTTATCCTAGAAACTGATAGGTAATTCTTAAATGTCCAGGGTTAACTATGACGAAGAGCAGACATGGCAGAGTTTGTCATGATCCTTTTCCCAGTGCCAAATATAGATGTGCTGGTTGTGAACTAACATGCTGCCCACTGGTGTAGGGGGGAACCATTGTGCTTGCTCTGAATTTCAGTCATCTTAATGTGTTTATTACATGGGATTATAGTATTCTGAATTTAATTTATCTTCAGACATCAACTGAGCTGAACAAATTCTAGTTGGTCCTAATGAATACTGCAGAAATGAAAGACTTGCTGGTTATGGAGTAAATGTTAGAAATCGAACATCTTATTCTTGAACAGAATATTGTGTTGGCTAGTGTAAGAGAATAATGAGCAAAATAAAGCTGGCAGGTATTGTTATCACCTCTCATCTATACATATCTACCTTATTTTAACTTCCACTACTGAGAGCTAATTAGTTCACCCTGGCTAGCATTTATTACTTAAGGAAACCAAATGAGGTGTTATTACAAAAATCCAATATAACTAGTCCAATTTAATATAGCCCAAATGTGGCTAGGATGTAGACCATGGTATATTACATTAGATTGTAATCTTTCATTAGATTTATATATTAACATTACACATAACGATGAATATACAGAAGACAAAGGTATACTGTATTGTCATTTATTTTAGTGGTCAAGGTTTGTTTATTTAAAGATTTAAGGGTCAAATTCACAAACCTGCAGTATCAGAAAGGTCCGATACTGCAGGTTTATACTGGCCTGCTAATGATAATAGAATGTTATGGTTGTGTCATTGTTTAATGACCACAGTTCTAAATTTACGACAGTGGCAGTATTATATGGATGATAACGCATAATAATAAAATACCACATGGTCTTGGTATTTTACAATGTGGTTGGTATTTTATAGCATAGGTATAAAATACCGATACAGCATAGTATTTATCAACCTAATTAAAGGTGTCTCACGAAATAGCAATACTGTGCCTTTATAAATATGGCTGTAAGTGTACAATAATGAATAATAGACTCGTGAAGGTTCTCATTCATCCAGGTCATTGTATATCTGTTGTATTCAGTTAGATCAACTGGACTTAAGTTTAGTCTTCAAGAATTAAATTAAAGTCCAATTAATCTAAATGAAAACAACAGATAATAATAGACTCATGAAAATCTAAAACATCAAGCTGGACAAGATGCCTTGGGATATGTCATTATGATGTTTACGCGCTGCATAAAGAAAAGGGTTTACGTTTTAATATAAACATTTCTTTTGATATGACAGACTATAACAAAGGTTTTTCTTAATGTAAAATGAATTACCTGTTGTGTGTATGAACCTTTAAGGTGGAATGGTAAAAACACAGAATGCAGCATATGAAATACTGTGAATAGGCTGTAGAATAATAGAAAACATTACCTTGAACAACAGTATATGATGCTTCAACTGAAGAAAGGTTGGTTATAACAGTGACGTCATCATCCCGGTTTGAATTTTCAATATCAATAGTAATGGATTTTTCCATTTCACGATGAAGACTGGTAACAACCCCAGTAGGCCGTGTCACATTTGTCAAGCGACCTTCATTGTCATAGCTAAAATGAGATTAGTTCAGCAATGTTAGCTGACAGAACAGCTTTTTTTTTAAATAGAGAATGTGTAAGGTAGATCTTTCATAAATAAAAATACCTGATTTAAAAAAATGCTTTCAGTTATCCAAGTGAGTGGAATAGTACAGGAAAAGCTACTGTAATGAAGGTTATTCACCTAAAACCAGAATGACATACTGATGTTAGTGATGGACCCGAACTCAAATCCGAACCCAAGTTTTTACCTTTATGAGTTTGGTCAAACTCGAACTATCCAAACTAGTTTGTTTTCCGAACTTGCGGCTGTTATCCAAAATTCAATAATTTTCAAATTTACTGGCCATTCACTAACACTAGAATGTATCGTTCGGTAACCCTCGAATGCATCATTGGTTTTCGGTAACACTCAAATGTAGCCTTCGACCTTCAGTAACATTTGAATGTATTGTTTGATTTTGATAATCCTCTAATGTGTAATTAAATTATCTGTAACCCTCGAATGTAGTATTTGGTAACCCTTGAATTTGCCGTAACCCTCGAATGTAGCTTGCGGAAACCCGACAATTGCCCGATCGTGGGGGAAAGAAGGGTTTAAACAAGTTTTGCTGATAGGTGCATGTTCCCCTAACCATTTTCCAGGTGCCACAGCCATTTAGAGTTAGTTACACATTGTTAGTTTATCTGTAAATCATCCAAACTTTTCGAACTATTAGCTCTCCATTGACTTTAATAGGTTTGTTTCCGAACTTTTACTGACTGATGTGTCATTGTTTATTAGGGTACTTACTGTAGGTTGTTAGCTCTTTAGAGCAGGGCTTGTGATGCCAAACAAGTTGCTAAAATACTGATGTTCAGTGCTAGAGATGGGCTTTAGTTTCATCCCAAATCTAACGGAATGTAATTCACAAAATCAAAATTTCCATTTTCGACTATTATTTTCTTGAAACCACAATTTTGAAGCAGAAATTAAAAAATTCGACAAAGAAAATTAGTTGTTAAGATGAACCAATATTTCATGGGCCTGCCGGCTGAACAAAACCCTACCTCTTTGATTAAATAGTTTCTATTTTTTTTACTAAAGTAAAACATTTGAATATTGTAATATATCACTCAACGCATGATAATTATATATATGATTCAGTAAGTATATAAAAAAACAACAACAATGTAGTACCTTATATGTAATTTTATCCACTATTATCCACTAATCCAGTATTGCCGCCATCGTACACTTGAAACATAACTGGTACATTGGATACTGTACAAACACTATTTACTAAGGAACATTTCCTTTTAACTAAATTTGTTTTGCTCTGAGATATGTAGTAAATGTTTCTGTTGCAAGAAAACATAAGTATAAACTCAAGTTAAACATATAATGTAATAGATATACTTTTGCATTAGGAGAAATGTTTGTGTCTATATTGAAATTTTCACTACAGACTTTGGTTGTCTTTCCTTAAGTTTGCTTAGAGATTGGATAGGTTTTAGCAAAAATTTAAAAGCACATTTAAAAAAAAAAGGAAAAAAAAGGCTGCTAGACTCTTATTTCATTATTTCCCCATTAGATGTCACTGTAATAAATGAAAAAGGAACACTACATCTGCAGTATTGTTTGATATAGTTTAAAAAATAAATTAAATTGTGTGTGTGTGTATATATATATATATTTATATATTTCATCCATTGACTTAAGCTAGGTACAAACAGTGCAGATCTCAAATCGATGACAGACTTGCGGGGAGATCCAATGCGTAAAGCTGCGTTACTTACCTTAGCACCATCCCGCGATACAATACCTGATGTAAACAGGATTGGGCTAAGGTAAGGAGTGTGACTTTAATGCTTCACAACCCGTACTATTTAGTTTCGCACTATGAAGTAGCGCAATACTTAACGGTAGGGGTTTTGGATTGTTAGCACAGTGCTATTTCCAAAGACATTTGGAAATGGCGCTGTGCTCAGAAATCCATCTAAAACCCATGTTAACCCGAAAATTCTTTGGGTTAACATGGGTTTTAGAAGGATTTGGGCCATATTGTATCCCCCCCAAAGTCTTTAAGATTCTGTCTGTAATTTTTTAAATGTAAAGCATATGGAGAATGCTCAGGACTGCACATTTTCCTCAGGACTGCACACGGCCAACTCCTTATACTTTAATAAATGAAGACGATTGCGGTTGAGGGAAATTTTCTTCCAGTTCCGAACAATCCCAAAAACAATTCATTGGGAACACTCAGAACTGCAGCACACACACTAGCAAAAGGGTGCGATCCCGTCAGTATTAAATAGTAGATTTGGTCTTTAGTGTAAATGGTTTTTTGGACCTAGAAAATGGTCTGGGTAACACGTACATATAACCAAAACATATATATAAAAAAAAAACTTTCTTCACACGCAAGCTATTTTCAAGTTTCCACATCACATTTTCAATAATGTTCAAATATTCAAAATTGAGGGCTCGCGTATTTGCTATTTCTCCCAAATTCAAAGACGAGGGTTCATGTATTCAGAATGAGGCGTGCACGTATTTGATTATTATCGAAAATCAGGGAAAAGTTCCGCAATTGCAAAAATTAGAAAGTTCTGTTGGAATAATAACGATATTATTTTACAGTTAAGCCATTAGCAGAAGTCAATGCTTATCTTATATAGCTTTATAGGTTTTAATACTGTATATAATTGATTTTATTTTATCCTTGATACATGGTTTATTTGCAATGGCCAGGGTATAAATTGAAGTTCCTTGACCTGACGCAATATACTGAAGATGGCCCAGGCAGGGCTGAAAAGTGTGGATGAGTTCTTATACAGTATATAATAATAATAATATATATATATATATATATATATTTTGCATATCTCCGCACCTTACTCTGGGGAACCTGGTAGTAAGAAATTGCTTCTTGTTAGGACTGGTTAGGTCGGAAACCCCAAACAAAAATACAATAGATGTCTTCCAAACGCATGTTATAGATGCCAAGGCTGCATGTAGATATGCACTTAGGGGATCTGATTTCCCCCATCCTCATAGTGGATTAAAATTAGAACCAAATTAAACTGAGTAGCTATGTCATCTATTTTATGACTTGTCCCTGCGGAAAATATTACTGGTATGTGGGAAAAACGACCACGTCCCTACAGTATTGGATGACAAACTTCACATACGCCATTAAGATGGCCACTGATTAGCTAGCCATCCTCAAAGAGAAAGGGACCAACTAGGTATTTAGAAATTTGGCAAACAATCTGTGGCACGACACTTCAAAGAGCAGGGACACTCCCTTGCCATGTTCAAGTGAATGGCAATATACTGAGAACCAGGAATGGAGTTTATACGAACAGAGCCCTTCTATTCAGGGAAATCCATTGGATCAAGTCCCTGGAAATTCTTGTCCCTGAGGGACTAAATTAACAATTAGCCCTATCTTGCTAGTTTTAAATAACTTGGATAATTCATACTATCCCCATACTGTGTCAACATGCCCATAGGGCCCTAAGAATGTTTTATATGTTTTAATCAAGCTTTTTTTTCTCCCTAATGAAGTGTGTTGTTTGTTTGTCTTATTCTATGAATCTCCACTTTGTAGGATTATATATGGCCTGGATTATGGGCCTTTGGTTATGCACAGCACTTAGCAATTTTTTGGGGGGAGATATATGGCAATTTACATTTCCCTTTTGGGAGAATGTTAATCACATTCACCTGGAGCATTTTCGCTCATACACTTGGTCTATCAATACTCTGGGGATTGTTATCCTCATGGGGCATAGTTATTGCATTTCTGAAAGGGAAAAGAAACCCTTAGCATCAACACTTAGGCACCTGCACTTTGTAAAATTATGGTCGGGGGTTGGGCACTTGTGGAGCTTGGGGGTAGACTTGGAGGAGTGGAGAGGATGTGTTAAGAGTGGGTTCTCACCCTATTATTTCCTAGGAGTGCTCTGTCGATTATACCTACCCAGTTTGTACCATTTATTCTGTAGCACCCAGGTAATAGAAAACAATGGATGGTTGTGATGACCCTTTTTTTGATATATTCAAAAAAGGACGATCAGCACACTCTCCAGACTTTGTACAACATTTCTTTATCATACTTGTATATATGCATATCCTGAGGACGGCTGCTTGTGTCAGTCGAAATGTGCAGATATACGTTTATGGTATAAAATAGCGGACTGCGCTGATTGCCCTTTTTTTAATGTACATTACTACAGAATATGTTACCCATACACATGGTCGATAATAGACAAAACCTGTCTGTTGGGAATTTGTATTTCTAGCTTAAATATGTGAGTCTGGTACAGAGATGCTCTGTTAACCCTGGCTAGGTTGCAGAAAATATGCACTATTTGAGGACATATAAAAAAAAAATTTCTGTGCCTCTGTGTAGTATAATTGTAGGGGAGATTGAAATAATTATTCCTTGCCGTGCACTCTTCTCTGACAGCTGTCCATCTGACAGCTGACTTCCTCCTGTCTCCCCAATATACATGTATGCATGGGCAGTAGACAAGGGAGAAAGGTAGAACAGCTATCAGCTGAATTAGCACAAGTGAAACTTCAAACAATGATTCCTCTACTTGGCCAGAAAATGGGTAATAGGAATAATCATCCCTACCGGCTTTGAGCATCAACAATTTTCAGCAAGATCTCTATGCCTTCTGTAATGTAAAAAGGATTGTACTGCATCAAAGTATGGGTTTAAATTGGATAGACACAGATGCTTATGTGATTACACAACTAATATAAAACAGCCAATACAATGATAATAATCCTATATACTAAAAGACAGCTGTATGTATGCACGGATGCTGGACCCATTTGCTCGCACTGAAATGCTGCCCACTACGCATTGATTGGTTATCAATTACATGTGACATTTCTTTTTCTGCTTTAAAAAAAAAAACCCTCCCACTTGCAGTACTAACTTAGTTACTAGCAAGTGAAAGGAAATGTGGGTGTGTGCTTTACTTTACTGGATTGTACTGTGGAATGAATGGAGAACAACTTTGCCTGCCTCAACTAGTGTATTGTAAGTACATGGAACAGAAGCACAACACAGTTATGTTAGCATTCTCTTTGTATGGGGGGTGTATTACTGTATATGGACACACTGTTTTGGGGGATATATTACTGTATATGGATACTGTATTGGGGGCTTACTCTATATGAACACTCTGTATTAGGGGCTTACTGTATATGCACACTCTGTAATAGGGGCTTACTGTATATGGGCACTGCATTGGGGGCTTACTCTATATGTACACTCTGTATTGGGGAGCTTACTGTATATGCACTATCTGTAATGGGGGCTTATTGTATATGGACACTGTATTGGGGACTTACTGTATATGGACACTGTATTGAGGGCTTAATGTATGTGTTCACTGTATTGGGGGGCTTACTGTACATGGACACTCTGTATTGGGGGCCTACTTGATGTGGACACTGTATTTGGGGGCTTACTGTATATGGACACTGTGTATTGGGGGTGCTTACTGTATATTAACACTCTATGCGGGGCTACTTACTGTGTACTAACACTCTATATGGGGACAGGCCAGAGATAAGAACCAGGGCTCATTTAACGGAGGAAATGTGCAGGGTTTCTATATTTTAACACTGTCTATGTTGGGGAACTTACTGTATATTAATACTGTGTGGCGTGGTTGCGTAACGGTTGGTTTGCGATTCTTTTTAACAATTGGGGGGTTTGCTAGTAATAAATAATAGGGCAATTATAATCTGGATTTTTCCTGTACTGAATCAATGCAGTCCTTCCAGCTGAAAAATTGTCACAAATTGCTTCACATTTTAAAATAAAGCAAACATGCGTGTTTATGACATACATAAACCTTTATTGCTTGTAACAATTAAAGTCAGTATTACTGAACATTAGCAGTTGACTTGTTTTCTTTCGTTGACAAAAGAACAGGTTTGGTGTTTCTCTCTGGTGAAACATCATCCAAAGTATTCTATTTAGGGCTGACAAAAATGCATTCATGTTTTTTAAATATTAACTTACTGGAAGACAGTGTCTATTTATCAGAGGGAAAATCAATGGAAACTAGTAGAGACTTTGTGGAATTTATGGATACAGAACAGTCTATATTTAATATATTTAAAAACACAAGGGGAGTTTAAAACTGCACATTATAGGACTGGCAAAAAGTGCTGTAGCTAGAGTGGAGCATATTATACTTAAGTAACAAAAGCCATATTGTAAAAAAACACATAAAGAATGGCTTCTCTGAACATTCTTCTAAAGCTTATTTGGAAAAGGCATACAAAATGCAGTCTGACAACTGAAGTAAGACATATCTTTAGGTAATTTCCAAAATGCTGCAAAAGTTTAAATTGTGTTAAGTCACAGTAACCTACATTTCATTTTTGGCTACAAGGAACTTGCTATCATGTATGTTCTGTTGCGTCTATTTGTCTGTGATATGCTTATTGAACTTTAACTTACTGTACATAACAATAAACTAGCAACATGGTAAAGTTGTAGAGGAATCTTATAATACTCCTTTTAATGATTTGAAAAGGTTTTAAAGAATATTTATTTGCAACTATTCATTTGCAAGCGTTTATGTTTTAAAAAACTAAAGATATTTTATGGTATCATCTTGCTTTATAGGAATAAAATGTAAGTATCACTACAATTCATATAATGTTTTTACAGTAACTTGTAATTAAAATAAAATGGCCAAACTAGCCAGGTATTATTCTGCAGGCAGGTTTGCAAAATTCATAGACAAACATTACTATGTCAAAATTTACAGGCAAAATTTCATTACAGAACAGAAATTCAGAAATTCAGAAACAGAAATGCTACTAAATAAATATTTGTTTGGACAACAACATTTTTACGTCATAACTGGAAATTTCACAGTTTAGATGTTGAAATTTTGTTAATAAAGTTTTGCCTGCAAATCATTATTTTGTTCTGAAACCAGTTTTGGGATGAAATTACAGCCCACCTCTAATTGTTATAAGCAAAATACTACTACATTTTATAACATAAGGCATTATTCCTATTTAAAAGTTATTGTTTATTAAATCCACATATTTAAGCCAATTTTATATTTTTCAAGTAATGTAAAATTGATCCATTAGCACAAACAAGCTAATCAAGTTGTATGTCCCAAGATTAGCTTGCAATGGGTTACAGCAGGGATGTCCAACCTGCGGGCATTCCAGATGTTTGAAAACTACAACTCCCAACATTCCTTGGTTTCTTCTGCAATGGATGAAGGATGGGAGCTATAGTTTTCAAACATCTGGAGGGCCGCAGGTTGGACATCTCTGGGTTACAGCTATGGTGCCATCTCTAATTTGGATATACCTTTTATACTGTGGGGGTGGAGCTCAATAAATATTATATTTTAGATCTTTTAGAACTGAGCTATACAAATTAATTTTTTGTAAAGATTGGTGCCTACATTTTTATTACAACAGTGAATGAAAGTTAAATATCATTAAAAGATCACATAGTTCTTTGAATTTTACAAAAACCAGATAAATTAATCCCCGGAAATGACACAGATTAAAGGAGTCTGGTGTGTGGGACCATGCAGTCTCTTTAGAGTGGCTATTCTCTGATGAAGATACATGCATTATGTTCTGAATATTGTTTGGAAAAGACACGTATATAGCTTTCTTATGCGTCTTATTTTTCTTGTAATAATTTTTTCTCTTCCTTTTAGGTAGTAATTGACAGAAGCTGCAAAGAGCAGAGAAATGTGTTAGTGACATTTACAGAGCTCTGTTGTACTTTGATTGGTGTCTGAGGAATATCTATAGGGTCATGAACAGAAGGTTTCACAGTAAAGCAATACAAAGTTCTCTGACCCTCAGTCACGTATTGCTCTACTCTTTTCAGCTTCTGTCAGTTGACTCCCACAGAGATGGCAAATTATGGAATCAAATGTATAATAAGAATGAAGAAAGTTTTAACCACACATCTGTTATAGCTAAAATTTGCTCCTAAAATGGATCAGAATTGCTTAAAATGAAAAGTCACGAAGTAATGTTAAATCCCCTGTTGTGTTGCCGTAATGAAGTCATATCAAGTTGCCTTGTGGTGTTTTGCTGCCATTTGGGAAACTATTACACTTGCATGGACTTTCTGTTACTAGGGACTATTAGGGTGTACATGTTTTAGGTTTGAGCATTATCCTTCAGCAAGTTTTAGAAATCAGGCTGTTTATAAGGGCAGCATGGTTTTGAAAACTTGCTATGTGCCATGTTTTGGGGTATCTTCCTAGCTTGCTGTTAATCATGTTATACTAATTGCCAGTGTATCGTAAATATATATTTTCAATAAGCCACGCAAACCCATGTTAAGCCATGCTAACCTGTTGGTGACAATGTTAAACTGTTTACCAGATTTAAAATTTGTATTTTGTGATGCATGAGACATGCAAACACTTTTTATTGTGCAGCATAAAATATAGGAATAAGTGACCTACTGCATAACAAAGTTTAAGCTGGCAGATGTGATGTCTTTATACAAAGCATAAGGCAGATTTCAGGTGTAATCTATTACCTATATCAAGGTGATTCAACATTGGATCTGTGGCTTGGGTCCCTCTGGGTCACTAATTGTGTGTAGTTTTACTGATTTTAGACGGGAGGGTGATGGGGTTTAAATTAAGATGTGTTGACACACGATTGTGATGCATTGTTTGTTTTGCACATATTTAACAAGATAATGGTGTATGTATTTTTAGGTTTATGTTGAGGGCCTGATGGAGATATAGTAAAAAAAGGTGGCATGTTCCACATAGACCTGGTCTGTATTTTTTTGGTTAAGAGTGTCATTTGTAGATCCTTTATTCTCTACTGTGTTTAATTGGATATGTTCTACAGGCCACCTTGTTAGCTAAGGCTAAATAACAGGACCAGAAAATAAGACTTGCGTTCCGAGGTACCTTGGTTCCTAGAAATCTATTACCTACATTGCAGATTAGCAAAGGAAAGTTTACAAGAGCACCCCCACATAGTGTTCAAAATGTTTATTACAAGCTGTTGATCCAGAGGAAGGCACCCCCCCCCCATAAAAAACTAACATTTAACCTTTTGTTTGCTATGAAAACATTCTATTATATTTATACACTCAACAGGAAACTTGGAGGACCACAAGAAAGACATGCATCAATTCCCTGTAATTTATTTTTCCTGTTGCCTGTTTTTTTTACTTTACAAAAAGTACAACAATGACAATTTATACATTGATACTAGATCAGCAAACCATGTGGTTATGAAATACCTCTAAAGATACACAAATCTAGATAGGTTAGTAATCCCATCATTTTAGGCATGGTTAGAATGGTGATGAGTCAAAAATGAATCTATTTGGGAAACCAAGGGAGCCATTTCATTCTATGTTATATTTTACTTTGATCCCTTTCTTTGTTTACAATATTCTAACTCAGTATCCACAGACAGGAAAACCATAATAATAATAATTTCACCAAAAGATAATAGGGTCTGTGCATGCAATGGAATGGGAAAATATAAAGAACATAACATAATAACATAGCTGTCACGGTTGAATAAAGATTTTTTTTCTTATAGAGATCTCAAACACAAGGTACATTGTATTAAATGTTCCTATTTCTCTAAAACTGTGAAATTAAACATGTTTACAATTGTAGCCCCATATGCAATGCTATTTATTTTTGTTTACAGGGATAATAACATGAGTTAGCTCTCTAATTGATAATAGGATATTTTAAACCGATGCTTTTTTATTAATATTAGTAGATGAAAAATAGCTCACTAGATAAATGGTTAGAAACTCTGACCTGACCTGTTTCTTTGTGCTCAGGGCTGCACCAATCATGAGGCGAGCTTCTACACTTGCTCCCTCAATGTATATCGGTGAACACTTCCTGCTAATTGTGGGAGCATGCATGAATAGGGTTTGGTGCTAGAGATTATGGAAATATGCTGCTCAAAAAGGGCCGTGGGCTTCATCTAAATCTACTGAATGTGCAAAGCTATATTTGTTTTAATAAATTTGATTATATACTTCTATATTTCTTCCCTTAATAGAGTTAAATGGCCACTGTATTGCTTTAGACATATTATAGATGTATATAAGAAATAGTGAGGGATAACTGTGGGATAACTGTGTAACAGTAATGGGAATAGAAGGATATTAGTTGCCAAGGAGTTCCTTTAGAGGTAACTTGCTTTTAAAAACAGAGACTATTTGACCTCTGTGTTTATAAAGGGGGCCAGTAGTCGCTGTATTAAAGGGACAGTTAAGCTTAGACTACTCTACAACTGAGTAGCATTGGCACAGGTTACTGTCCACTTGTGCTGTTTTTAGAGCGTATGTGATTAGCATTTGTTTTGCGAATAGAATTTGCTCTGATTGTGTAACATTGCGTGGATCGCAGCGCAAATGGTATCACAAAACACACTGAGAAAATGGTGCCCAGAATGTTGGCTTTTATACCCAGGGGGATGGCATTGCTGTGGGTGGTGATTTTAAGCCATGTATCTGAATCTTTTTCAAAAATTTTCTAGTACTTTTTATTTTTTTATTTTTAAATTTCCGAAAGTTCGAAAATTCCCAGTTATGTCAAATCCAAATGTTCCTTCAGACGCATTAAAGTCAATGGGGAAACTTGCTTTGTATAAAGTCTGGGACCTGGAAAAAGTTCGGAAAGCGAAAAAGACGCAATGCATCCACTTATATCCTTTGTTAGGGGTGCCCCTACCATGAAGCAAACTGAAACTTTGCTCAGGGTGTGCCCCTCTGGCAGAACACTTAATAGGCGGCACTTAGAAAATCCTCCTTCCTGCAATACCTTATTCAGCACCAGTCCACAAATCAGTGTTAAGTCAGCCCTCCAGTCAGTGTTAAGTCAGCCTTCCAGTTCAAAGAAGTTGGAGGAGCACACTATTTCGTTTCCAGTGTTTATTTTAGCAAAAAAGACATACAACGTTTCGGGGGATACAAATTCCCCTTCCTCAGGTATCTGAGGAAGTGGAACTTGTATCCCCCAAAACATTGTATGTCTTTTTTGCTGAAATAAACACTGGAAACGAAATAGTGTGCTCCTCCAACTTCTTTGAATTTGCCGTATTGCTGTGGCCCTTGAGGTGGAGGGCTGGGAGGATTGCACCTACTGACTAAAGGCCGTGCCACTCAGGTGTGCTGGAGTGTGCTTTACTGGAAGTTTTGGATAGCCTTCCAGTTCACCAGTCATTGTAAGTCAGCCCACCATACCCACCTCCACAAGCTACTCCTATGTTCCATGATGAATTCACGCGTTGCCCCCCGCCTGCCGATAGGAGGCATTTAAAAGTTGTTTCAGGTGTCAAAAACTCTAGAAGCACCCCTGTCCGTTGTATTCCGTTAGACCAACTGGACTTAAAGTTTAGCTCTTGAAGACATTTCGCTAGTCATCCGACTGGCTTTCTCAATTTAGAATGACTTGTACAAGAATCTGTTGGCAATTATGTACCCTGGAAAGTCCCAATTAGCATATCACAGCCAGGTGTTAGAAACCTTCTGAATGCAAGGCGTGCTTGCATTGGGGCTAAGAGGCTAATAGGACCTGCCCAGGGTAAGGTGGCAAAACAGTATTGTACGTGGCAGACAGTTGGTGTCAACCCCCCCACCTCTATTCTGGCTTGGTGTGTTAATTTTCACATAAATAGCCTCCTTGACATTTCTCTTGAACCAGTCATGTTCATTTGAAAGGATGTTGACATTACAATCTTTAAAGGTATGTCCTTTATCCTTAAGATGCAGGTACACGGCTGAGTCCTCACCCGAGGAATTGGCTCTTCTGTGCTGGGCCATACGTTGATGCAGTTGCTGTTTGGTCTCCCCCACATACAAATCCAAGCATTCTTCACTGCACCGCACTGCGTATATGACATTGCTTTTCTTGTGTTTCGGTATTGGGTACGAATTGCTGCATCACTGTGTTATTTGGTTTAAAGCAGACAGGGATCCTGTCTTTTTTAAAAATTCTTTTTAATTTTCTAAAACTTCTTAAAAGACCTCTGCTACATATAGGAAGACCATGCTCTTTCTCCTGTCTTGCTTTTCCCCTTCACTGTTGGTATTCGTGTTCTTTTCTTTCCTTCTACTTCTTTTGAATAAAGCCCAGTCTTGATATCCACAAGTTTTAAGGGCTCCTCTGAGATGTTTCATTTCTTTAGCCTTCGCCTCTGTGCTAGTGGGGATGTTCTCGGCTCTGTGTTGCAGGGTTCTGATGACCCCCAGCTTGTGATCTAAAGGGTGGTGGGAGTCAAACATCAAATACTGATCTGTGTGTGTTGGTTTTCTGTAAACCTCTACTTCCAGTTTACCATTTTCCTTAACTTCTACCAAGCAGTCCAAGAAAGCCAGTTTGTTGTTTTGTACCTCTTCCCTTGTGAATTTAATGTTTTGGTCCACCGCATTAATGTGTTCTGGGATGTGCTGGTGGTGCCAGAGGGAATGTGTTGGTAGTACCAGGGGGTATGTGCTGGTAGTGCCAGGGGGATGTGCTGGTGGTGCCAGAGGGGATATGCTGGTGGTGCCAGAGGGGATATGGTTGGTGGTGCCAGGGGCAGACTTGCTGGTGGTGCCAGGGGGATGTGCTGGTGGTGCCAGAGGGGATGTGTTGGTGATACCACGGGGAATGTGCTGGTGGTGGTGCCAGAGGGGATGTGCTGGTGGTGGTGCAAGGGGGATGTGCTGCCTGGGAAAAACGCTAGATTCTGATCTTTCCGCCATGTCAATTCGCTTGCCAAATCCTGTCTGCTTCAACTCAAAAACATCTGCCGCATTCGACCCTTCCTCTTAAATGAAGTTACAAAAATCCTGGTCCATGCCCTAATCATATCCCAGCTAGACTACTGCAACACACTTCTGTGCGGTTTACCAAACAACCGCCTGGCACCGCTTCAATCCACCCTCAACTCTGCTGCCCGGCTCATTTATTTCTCTTCTCGCTTCTCTAATGCTTCCTCTCTCTGTCAGTCCCTCCACTGGTTGCCCATCATGCAAAGGTTCAGTTCAAGCTGCTTACCCTATCCTTTAAAGCACTATCCAACACAGCCCCTTCATATATCTCAGAGCTGATCCACCGATATCGTCCCAGGTACAACATCCGCTCCACAAACAATCTCCTCCTCTAATCCACCCTTGTCACCTCTTCCCATGCCGTATTCAGGACTTTGCTCGTGCTGACCCTCTGCTCAGGAACTCCCTTCCTCAGTCTGTCCGTCACTCACCGTCCCTTAATACCTTCAAACATAACTTTAAAACCCACCTTTTCAAGCAAGCACATAACACTACCCCTCTTACTTCCCAATATGATCCAACCCGCCTTTCACACTCCACTGCCAATCTATTTACAGATATCTTGAAAGGTTAAGGCTGGTAGCTGCGCTGTCCTCCTCTCACCCAAAAATAGATCAGACCAAATAAATAGTATTACTATCTTATCAATACAATAAATAGATACAAACCATATAAAAAATGTGGAAAAAAGACTTAAGTGTTCCAAGGATGCATGTCAAAACAAAGCTTTATTTTTCCATAGACAAAAACATTATATAAAACATCCAAGATAAAGTGCAATGTGCATATTGCAAATTTGAAAAGATGTGGGCTAAAAAGTAGGGGAATCCTCTTTAATTCCTTCTCCTATTATGCTATAGTGATATAACTTTCTAGGATAAAGGGTCTTATCATATGATATTGAGGGTGCTACCCTACTAACTTGTACTTGTCCCAACGCGTTTCGCTATCTCTCTCTTATAGCTTTTTCATCACCCTTGAAAAAGCTATAAGAGAGATAGCGAAACGCGTTGGAACAAGTACAAGTTAGTTCCCATCAGCTGGCAATTATCTTTAGCAGAGTTCAGCTTGAACCCCGCTTTAAATAGATGGTGCACGGTGGTGCAGTTCAATCGGTTGGGAAAAAGTACAGCCATTGTTTGCTCCATAGCAATGCCATCTAAATTGTATGGTATGCTTTAGAGCAGTGGTTCTCAAACTTTTTCAGACAGTGGAGCACTTGGCAATTGAAATTTATCTTGAAGCACACCTATATTCTTAATGTTAGACGTAAAGGTGTACTTACCTATATTTTACCGTGTAAATTGTATTCTAATCTATGTACTGTAAAGAAACACTAAACTGACTGTGTTGTAATTTCAGCACAATATATATTTATATATATATTTAGAGTACAAAATAACAAAAATGTAAGTTATACTGGTGAAAATATTTTCACTACCAAATTTCTGAGGCACACCTCTGGCTCTTTGAAGTCACACCAGTGTGTCCCAGCACACCCATTGAGAACCCTGCTTTAGAGTGAGGTGAAATACCATGTTTCCACCCTGCTTGCATGCCCATTTGCTTTTTATGCCAATGACAATATCAGCAGTGCCAGCAATGTGCTTGTTGACCTGCATACATTCGCAGTCTGTGTTCCTCTGATTTGTACTGTCCCATTAGTGATCTCTGTGTGTGATCTGTGAGCAGTGATAGAGATCAAGGGCCCACTTTGTTTTCTTTGTGCATCCTGCTGTTTTCACTGTTCATTCTGATTGTTTACTATGGGGAATATTGTCATCTGCCGTGTAATTGCCTGAATATAGTGAGGGTTTCCCACACACTGACGACAAAGCCCCGATACAGTCGGATTTAACTGTACTGGGGCTTTATCATCAGTGTGTGTATCTCATTTTCCGAATGAGTGAATGGCCACTGAACGTTCCAAGTCGTTTGGAAAATACCTAAAACATTTTCCTCGCCCGTGGAAATCTCCCTGTAGGGGAGTCGGCCACAATTGTGGGAAACATGCAACCCTGAACGTTCACCCTATGGCTGTGTATAGGGAGAAAGATCGGGACTGTGTGTTATCCTGATCTTTGAGAAATGACAGACTGGATCTTGGCGATCTTAACCATCTTTCCTGTGTGTACCCAGCTTTAATGATCAGATTTTTGGTTGATTTGATCAGATGCCCTGATCTAGTGCAAGAGCCCTTGCACTAGATCAGGGCATCTCAAAGCATGTGGCGGGACACACTGGTGTGACTTCAAAGAGCCAGAGGTGTGCATCAGAATTTTGGTAGTGGAAATATTTTCACCAGTGTAACTTACATTTTTGTTATTTTGTTCTCTAAATATATATATTATGATAACCTTTTAACAAAGTCAATGTAGTGTAACTTTCCACTATGTTGATTTGAATACAATCTATACTTTAAAGTGCATTAAATATGGTTAATTATAACTTTAAGTCCAAGATTAAGAACACAGGTTTGCTAAGATAAAAACTTGCATTGTCAAGTGTGTCACTGTCCTGGATTGTATCCTTGTAACAGTCCCTTTACTATGTCATAGACTGACTTGTAAAATGTCACTACCAGACACCAAAGAATAGAAGGCTTAAGGCTCATACACACGTGCGTTCGCGGGCCCCGACCTGCGACCCAAGATGTGTACGAATGAGTGTTTCGGCTAATAAAGCGCCTACACACGGGCCGATTATCGGCAGAAACGTTCTTTCGTACACATTGATTTATTTTATCCTCATAATAAACAAGGGGCATGAATATCCTGTAAATGATATTACGTTAGAAGGTGCTTAGCTATGTCATTAGTGTCACGTGACTTGTGTAACCCTGGTAATATCTTCATCTTATTTACTACGTGGTTTACATTGTCCCTTATCCCCACGTCTTGACATTTTTTCCACTACCCCATGAACAGATCTTTTATCCTTGTCATTTCACTCAATTGTTGTTCTGTTTTTATTCTCTGGAATGTTGTATCCACGCACCTTACAAACACATACACACCAGGCATCGTTGCAACATTTCCATTGTGCTGATAAACACACAGAATGTTCCTGGCTGCCAGCGACATAGATATTATTTTATTACGTTTGGGGAAGAGCCAGGAAATTGTAGCAATATATTTGCCAGTAAAGTTAATGTACACACACAGACACAAAGGATAAACAATCTGTAGGTGACCTTAGCATAAACACAGTTCAGGTTCATGGCTGTTTATACCAGAACTTGAGTTAAAGGGCATGATAAAAATCCTTACCTTTCTCCTCTGCTCCTTATGGTTGTCCTGCAGTCCTGCAGACTGATAATCAGACGTGTGTATTTGTTTGGTTGTGCTATGGTGCCTGACCCAACGCATACACACGTGCGATTATCGGCCGAAATGGACATTCTACGCTTGAGAGGTTGTTTGTCGGTTTCAACATTGTACGTGTGTACGAGGCTTAAGAGCTGTCTGTGTGTCATCCAGTATCTGCCTCCTTTTTGTCCTACCTGAGGACTCTGTGGAGCTTTCCCCCTCTGGATCCCTCTGAGGCATTAAAAAAAAAAAAAGTGCACAGACTATAGGGGACCCCTTACCCAACCCTAAATGCTCTATTGAAATCTTGGAAATCGGGCCAGTAATGTACGCATCCGTGATTGGCCACTTTCAGTGGGGCTTACTAGAAGTTAGTGCAGGTTATTTTCCACTTTATGGGCATTAAAATGCATGTCCACCCTTAAAACAAAAAAAAAAATGACATGTCGGTTATCTGCCTGCAACTGCTATTTTTCCAGTTTATCACATGCTTTTGTACCCAGATAGTCAAAGGATAAGTGCTGTAAAATTAAGTTAGGGTCGCTTGGAAGCTGCAGCTTTAAAAATACTTTTGGCATATTTCTTGTTTCTTTAAGCCCCTCCAGAACCTACCTTTTTCCTTTCAAAGTTGCTGACATTTTGTATGTCCTTAGGTGCATGGTTAGCTCCACCCCTGCGAGATTTTCGTGTGACGTCAAACTCAACGTGCGCGCACACATCCGTGGCGAACGCACGAGGCGCACTGGAAAAAGGTGGGCTCTAGAGGGGCTTAGGGAAACAAGAAAAGTGTACTTATCCTTTAATGATAAATTCTCTTCCTTTCTGGCAAAGGAACCTGCCTCCTCCCTCTGCTCAACAAGCTTTTTAGAAACTTGAACATGTGCAGAGAAAGCAGCAGATGAAACGGCAATCGACTATAGGCTGCAGGGAAATTTCTAGGCGTAAGAAACTTTGACAAACTGCTAGGCGCATTCAACGTTTTTTTCCATTTTTAAGACAGAGAGCCTTATTACTCACAGAGTACACATTGATAACCATCTAGTTCGCTGTAGCCTCCTGTTAGCTGTGCGTATACACAACGGTAGGATTGGGTATCCTTAATTCTGCTCAAGAAAGTGCTTGTGAATACTGAAAAAGCTGAAGAAACCTAGCTAAATTAAGGTTTCCCTGTCAACTGCTCAAGTTTTCTAATCTACACAAACATCAATGACAAACACAAAAGGTGGTTGGGGGGCCGCTTTAAGCTGGGAAGGGGGCACTGGCCCTGATAGGCTATGATGTCAATGTATAATTTCGAGTTGTCTCTTTGAGAAATGTGTCCTTTGCAGACAATTTCTATCATATTAGATTTTTCTACCTTAAATGATGTCCTACAAAGCTTGTGTAAATAAGGATTTTTATGAATATTAAGTTCTGTTGTTTGAAAAATCATTACTAGGGACATAAAACAATGCTCCCTCCTATGTGTACATACTAGAAAGGGTTAGTCTATTTTACCACAACTGTTAAGGAATTGACTTGCTCTTTGTCTATAAAGTTTTGTCTCCACAGTATGCGTCACAGTTCCTTACTCGGAAGCGGCGAGCAAATTCGTTTTTAGAAGAGAGCAAAGGTGGTAACTTGGAAAGAGAATGTATCGAAGAACTGTGCAATAAAGAAGAAGCCAGGGAGATTTTTGAAAATATCCCTGAAACGGTAAAAATACATTTTGGAATAGTAAAGTATTTGTTACTGTTTATTATAACATGGTAAGAAACGTTATGCAGCATCTCACATGCTACTTAATTACTTTAAATGTTAAATATTAAGCTCATCTGCCTTAAAACATGTTATTAACTTTGTTACCAGGGTATAATAAAAATATTCCTTGTCTGTTAGGGAAACATTACAGAGAACTAGCCCTACAAAGCTAGGAAATCCACAGCCAATCAAAATCCGTTAGAGATCATTCACATATTACTAGATATACAGGTTATTCAATAAAAGTTCTTATCGTTTAAAATGGTGCTAATTTTGCCCCAACCAATCAGTTGTTAGCTTTCAAATGTTAAATAAGATCTGATTGGTTGGGGCTAAATTAGCACCATTTTAAACGATAAAACCTTTTATTGAATCTCCCTGATAGTGTTTGCAATGTCTCAGCCAATCATTGATGCTGCTGCTGCTCTGGCCCCCTCTGCTGCTGCAATGCTAATTAACACATACAATCAGTATGTCTTTATGATTGTCAGGGAAACAGCAGTGGACAAAACCCACACAGGCACAAAATACAAACTCCTTGCAGATTTGTGTCTAAGGGAGAATTGGATTCCAAAGGTTCGTACACATGTGCGATCGCCCGGTCGGTCTGGCAACGATCCCCGTTTCGGCCGATAAAGTGCCCATACACAGGCCGATTGAGTTCCGTGCACTCTCCTGCTTGAGCCATAAACGGTAATGCCTGTGAGTTCCGTGCACTCTCCTGCTTGAGCCTCAAACAGTAATGCCTGTGAGTTCTGTGCAGTCTCCTGCTTGAGCCTCAAACGGTAATGCCTGTGGGTTCCGTGCACATGCACGACATCACGGTGCACAAGACATGATGTCAGTGTGTGCATGGACGTGTGCGAGTGTGATGTCATCTCGCCGTGCCATGCGTGTGTACGGCGACATGACGTCCTGCGTGCACAAGTTCCTGCAGTAGTTTAGGATTGGACATGTGCAAAAAACAAATGGTCAGTGACCACACTGGGGGATACTGAAATGCTGGAAAATAAAACACAAACTCAATGTTAGAAAGATACATTTTTCCAGCAGCCACATCAAAATGAAAGGTAAGACATAGATTACTGCTCTTATGTCAAGGTGCTCTGCCTTCTAATTTAGTGTTGTTCTGAGACTTTAGTTGTCCTTTAATTTGTGGATCCTCCTGCATTTTTCCTTCCCACATTTTAAATTACAGATCTGTTTCAATATTTGTTTAGAAGAACAAAATAAAGAGTCAGCTATATAACTAACTTAAAGGGGCATTATACTGGAAAAATTGATTTTTCCTCATCTTAATCTATAAATAAATATGTGTAAGTAGCACTTACACTGAGGAGTTAGTTGTTGCTGCATACCTCCAGTCCACCACATGTTTTGCTCAGGAGCATTATACCCCTCCCCATTTTAACCACTCCTACTTCCATCTGACCTGACTTTTTCCCCTCAAACCAACTGTCAAAATGGCACACAGCATACAGAATTCCAACTGTCAAAACTCTGTCACCATTCCAGCTACAGCAAAACTGCTTACCGAAGAATAGTTTATGAGAGCGAGGCACTTGATTGACAGCTGGAATGTGAAAAGATGTTTTTAAATTGGATATCTAAATAAATAAGGGGCATATCAACAAAAAAAGGATACAGTAATAGTTGGGAAGAATTATACAGGGAGATTCAATAAAAGTTCTTATCGTTTAAAATGGTGCTCATTTAGCCCCAACTAATCAGATCTTATTTAACATTTGAAAGCTAACATTTGATTGGTTGGGGCAAAATTAGCACCATTTTAAATGATAAGAACTTTAATTGAATAGCCCTGATAGTTTTCAGTAACGGTCAATTTAATATAAGTGTTTTTTTTTTTTTTAGTATAGATGCCCTTTAGAAAAACTGTTTTGCCTTTGACATTTAAAGGACAAGTCTCTATTAAGTTTTAAACCTTTTCATTTTATTTATATATGTTTTTATTTGTAGGAATATTTCTACCCAAAATATTTAGGTAAGTTACATTTTAATTGTTTGGGGGTGTGTGTGTGATTTTTTTTTGCATAGTTGTTAGACTTAAATGTTGGGCCGCCAAACCCTAAAAAACACCCCAGTTTAAATCTATAATGTCATAAGTGGTACACGCAAATATTCCTAACTACCATTTTGCTCTAATTTAAAAATAATTTTCTTTAGAAGTTTTGTAGTGTTCGTAGCTTTCATGCTCCTTGGCTTATTTCAATGAATAGTTGTAGAGTCAGGCTGGGAAAGGGCTTTCCTAACTTGTAACAACATTTGTAACTAGAAAGGGAATGTTTAAGTTTAAACTTTGAATTTGGCTTGAAAGATCGCATTTTGGAAGGGAATGTGTGTGTTTGTGGTGCAGATTTTAAAACTCAATAATGGCAATGATGAGGACATTGTTGTTTTTTACTTACCCTTTTAACATAGCTGTCACAGGAATGAATGGGTAGGTCAGTTGGTGCGTGTCCTTGTGTCAGGTTGGGGGATAAAAGACTAACTTTTTTGATGATTGGTCAAATTTTTTTTTTTTGCTATACTTACTTTTTAAATATGGTTGCCACATGAATGAATAGGTAGTTCATTTGGTTTGTGTAACTGTGTCAGGTTGGAAGTTAAAAAACCAAACTTTTTTGATTATTGATAAAAATTTGTTTTTGTGACCTTTTACTTAGTTACCTTTTACTTAGTATGGATGCCACGGAAATGGAAGGGTAGGTCAGTAGTTTTGTGTACCTGGGTCAGGTTGGGGGTTAAAAAAAAAACTTTGTTGATGATTAGTCAAAATGGGTTTTTGATGATAGTTACCCTTTAAATATGGCAGCCATGGAAATGGAAGGATAGGTCAGTAGGTATGTGTACGTGGGTGAAGTTAAAGTTAAAAATAACAACAACAGTTACCCTTTACTAAGTATGGCTGCCACGGAAATGGAAGGGTAGGTCAGTAGTTGTGTGTACCTGGATCAGGTTGGGGGTTTAAAAAAAAAGTTGTTGATGATTAGTCAAAATTTGTTTTTGTTACCTTTTAAGTATGGCTTCCATAGAAATGGAAGGGTAGGTCAGTAGGTGTGTGTAACTGGGTCTGGTTGAGGGGGTATGTCGTTTTTGTGTTTACAATCATAAAAATGTATTTACCCCTTAAGTATGGCTGCAATGGAAATGGAAGGGTAGGTCAGTAGGTGTGTGTACCCATGTGAGGTTGGGGGTATGTGTTTTTGCATTTATGACCATATAACTAACTTTTATTGAGGATATTTCAAAATTAGTTTTTTGACTACAGTTACCCTTTAAGTATGGCTTCCATGGGAATGGAAAGATAGGTCAGTAGGTGGTGTACCTGTGTCTGTGTGGAGGATTGGGGGTATCAGCGTTTGTGTTTATGACCATGAGACAAACTGTTTTGAAATATCCACATTTGAGGATTGTTACCATTATAGTCTATGGGGAAAAATGTCCCGAAATTCACAGATATGCTTCCTCGGATTCCTTAGCTAGATAATAGCACACTTCTTCTATATGCCCCGCACGCCTGTACTGAATTTCATGTCTCTAGCTCAAAAACTGTGGGAGGAGATACAGTCCAAAAAAGCAGAAGAATAAAACGGAAGAAGAAGAGTAAATAGAAAGAACAGTAATTTGGCTCTTCAAGACAAATTAATAATATTTTTAATTGTTCTCAGATAGAGAGATAGAAAGCTGCAAGCACTCAGTGCTTCTCAAACATTACTATTTATTTAAGGTAAAATAGCAGGTAAAAGCAATTGTTCTTACCTCCTAAAATGAAAAGGAGAATTGTTCACTTAACACCTGATTGTGAATATTTTATTCAATTAGATCATCTGGACATAGACGTTTCGCTAGTCATCCGACTGGCTTTCTCAATTCAGAATGACTTGTACAAGAATCTGTTGGCAATTATGTACCCTGGAAAGTGCCAATTAGCATATCACAGCCAGGTGTTAGGGACCTTCTGAATGCAATGTTCACTAAACATCGACTAATTTTGTTTACTGCCCAGCACCATATAAATGACTGATTTGGAATAAATATAATTTTGATTACATATATTTCATATACATTGGGAATTATATTTGGAATTGTAATATATATATAACTGCCTTGATCTATTAGCACTAGCATAGGGCATAGCAGGATAAGAGTTATTGTGTAAACTATTAAAGGACAATTTTACTGACCTCCACCCCACTCCTATACTTCCTTCTATCGATTGCTGCCAGGAAGAGGTCCTAAAATTTAAGCATCTTTACTTACCCTAAGTTTTTATTGCTGCCCCGGTCCCTCTTCCCTGTTCGCAATGTTACCAATAAGAAGACTCACTCACTTACCAATAAGACTCACTCTTTGCAGAGTGTGTCTTCTCATTGGCCTTGTCGCAGATGAAGAGATATATTGTGCTATTTCCTTGATGTGGCTGTGCAAGATGCAAAATTCTGTGAATAGCTGTCAACGTTTATGGTTCTAACATATGTTTGTTTCTTTGTTTGTTTTTTTTTCTTTTTATATTTTGCAGCCTGCCTTGGCGCCCATCGTAGTGGTATGGCCAGCAAGCATAATAATAAGAATGACGAAGGCCCAACAGATCTGAGAACATGTGTTAATGGTTTGTATTATGTCTATATAATATGTCATATAATGGAATCTTGTTAACATAATGTGGAACAGGATTTCACTCCCTATTCTGACTTGCTTGGTGGGTTGACCTAGCTTATCTAAGTATGGAAAGAGTGATTTTGTGAATGAAGTCATCTAGAGTAAGTAGATCATTTTAGAGGGTGATGAGTCATTTGAACTTCTACAAGTGATTTTAGGGTTCACACACCCTCACATATTGTATATATGTGTGCAGTGTTTTATTGCTGCTGACCAACAAACAAACAACTTGTCGAATATATGTAACCATTAGTTGTTTTGAAAATTATATTAGGCCTTACTGGGCTAGGACATGAAGGACACCATTACTTGGTCCTGAAAGCATCCCTTGTTATGTCTACTCCATGCTACAATATGAAATGTATCTCTGTTATCTACACAGGACTTCCTGATCAGTGCACCCCATTACCATGCAATAAGGATGGTTACAAAGAATGTATTGATGGAAAAGGAAATTTTACGTGTGTTTGTAAACAAGGATGGCAAGGAACACTTTGTGATGAAGGTAAGTATGTGCAGTAAGCCAATGCATTCACTTAAAATGAGAGAATTAAAATTGAAATAAAGACAATTTTTACGGCTGTAAACACACCTTGACCCATTCACCAGGATCGGATATGCCAGCAAATCACTACCGATCTTGCAGTCTCCTATGGACCACATGATCGTTCGCAGCAAACTGTCTGCAACGGCTATTTTTGACGTGACCCAAAATCATTTGTCCCGGCCAACCACTCGCTAGTGATAAAGATCTTACTGTGTGCACCCAGCCTTAAAGGGCATATCCACCCCCAAAACTATAAGTTAACCCACTGCTGGCCACACTCTGTAGTGTAATAAAATCCTTATTTTACATCCCAGCTCCAAATGGTTTTCCTGTAATGTCCTCCCAAAGTCAAAACAACTGGCCACCAGAAGCACTGCAGGGAGGAAAATTGTTTCCGCCTCTGAGGCTTCCTCTCAGAGGTTTTTAGCTTGCTCAGAGCAGCCCCCCCCACTCTCCCTCCCTCTCCCTCCTGTTTTGCTCTCCCTCCCCCTAGTGTAAAAACCCTTTGATATTTTAGATCGGGGGAGTTTCTGGAAAATCTATTCTAGCGGTTGGGGCTGTGG
This sequence comes from Hymenochirus boettgeri, assembly GCA_019447015.1. NCBI lineage: Eukaryota > Metazoa > Chordata > Amphibia > Anura > Pipidae > Hymenochirus > Hymenochirus boettgeri. The sequence continues at coordinate 63,713,284 of CM033471.1, forward strand.
GAGGGAGAGCTATTACATGCCCTTTAAACTTTCCCAAAGGTTAACACAATACAGCAAACGGTTTAGATTTGAAAGCTTTATATTTATCATATTAATACAACATATTAACAATAGAATCCTACATATTGAGAGTGTAATCTTACATATATAGAATAGAATCATGTATATTAAGAATAGAATCCTGGATATTAACAATGGAATTCCACATAGTAACAATAGAATTCTACATATTAACAATTGAATCCTAAATATTAACAGTAGAACCATACAAATTGACAATAGAACATCACATATTGATATTATAAAACTACATATTAACAATAGAATCCTACATATCAACAATAGAATCCTACATATCAACAATAGAATCCTACATATCAACAACAGAATCCTACGTGTCAACAATAATATCCTACATATTGACAGTAGAATCCTACATATTGACTGTAGAATCCTACGTATTAACAATAGAATTCTACGTATTGACAATAGAATCCTACATATCAACAATAGAATTCTTCGTATTGACAATAGAATCCTAGATATTAACAATAGAATCCTACATACAGTATCAACAATATAATTATTCGTATTAACAAAAGGATCCTGCTTATTAACAATAGAATTCTTCATATTAACAATAGAATCCTACATATTAACACTAGAATTCTACACATTGACAATAGAATCCTACATAATAACAATAGAATCTTACGTATCAACAATAAAATCCTACAGATTGACAATAGAATCCTACATGTTAACACTAGAATTCTTGGTATTGACAATAGAATCCTACATATCAACAATATAATATTTTGAATTGACACTAGAATTCTTGGTATTGACAATAGAACCCTACATATTAACAATTGAATTCTACACATTGACAATAGAATCCTACATATTAACAATAGAATTCTTCGTAATGACAATAGAATTCTACATAGTAACAATAGAATCCTACATGTTAACAATTAAATTCTACACATTGACAATAGAATCCTACATATTAACAATAGAATTCTACATATTAACAATATATTCCTAGATATTAACAATAGAATCATACTTATTGACAATAGAATCCTACAAATCAACAGTAGAATCCTACATATAAAAAATAGAATTCTTTGTATTGACAATAATCCTACATATTAACAATCATTTTAATATTTGTAGATATCAATGAATGTGGGGACCTGGTGAATGCAGGTTGTAACCAAAAGTGCATCAATTTGCCTGGAAGTTACCGTTGTACCTGTGAAGATGGATATTACATGCTGGCCAACAAGCAGACTTGCATTGGTAATAGCGACATGCTTCTTCTGTAACAGTTTTAGTGTGTACTGCTCGTCAAGTGTGTTACCCAGAGCTTATGGCAAAACTTCTAATAGACCCCTAGTGACCTCTTATAGCAAACCATCTATAGTTCAGTGAACACAGTTCAGTAAAACTAGTTAATTTTTTTTAATTATCAATATAATTTATATCAGTTGTGGTTTTTCTATTGTCTGTAAGAATCATTAAAAACAATCTTGGTGGCAATCGTATGATTGGGATTGGTCCAAAGCATGAATCATTTACATCCATTTCAGTGTAGCTATGCAGCATGCTTTTATTAAAGGATAACTATAGTGTGTACCTAGGGCAGGGAGGCAGGGTTGGTACATTTTACCTCCCAATATCATTTCTATCAAGAGTGGCAGCATGAAGAAAACTGCTTCTGCCAGTCTTACTGAATGGTTCAGCACTATTTTTAATACAGGAAGGCCCTGGGCCATAACCTGGCAGATGAAAACTGTACGTGCTGTAGCTCCTCAACAAAACAATACTGGGAAATGGGAATAATCAATGATTCCTCCTTGCCCTAGGTACTTTTACAGCTGATGCTGTATGTTGCCTGTGTTTGGTCTGGCAGCCTTCTGTAAATATTATTACTTTCTATATCCGGTATCTATTTATATGTTATTTCTTACACGTTGGTGATTACACTGATGACCTGTATCTTTATCTATAATAGATAGAAATGAGTGTGAATTGTATCCAAACATCTGTGGCAGTGCAGTCTGCAAAAATACCCGAGGAAAGTACGAGTGTGAATGTGACAGTGGCTATGGGTACAACACATCCTCAAAGGCTTGTGAAGGTGAGTAGATCATCTGAATGATCACAATGTACCAGCAGATGTAAGACTGGAACAGTGTGGGAAATGATCGGTGTCCTATAGTCCAACAGCAAATAGCTTGTCCAATAGAAAAAATAAAATACAAATGGGGAGGTTTACTGAGAGCCCCAGCTGCTCTGTGTATCTCTCTCTAATGTAGATTTACCAGCAGTTGTACAGCTCTGGGTAAATCACGGAAGAAAATGGGTAATTCCCCTAAGCTTACTATTTAACGCAGCTATTTATCTAATAGCTGTTATATAGTAAAGTAATAGAAGCTTCATAGGCCACCGCATGCCATTCACCAGAAGCTGCGTGGCTCCTAATGCCAGCAATGTAATGCCTACAGTGCTGCATCTGCAGGGAAATACCCATTTTAGCCTTGTCATCTAGATAACAACACGGGGACTTGGATTTTGGTGTACAGTGTTGTCTAATATCATTGCAAATTTGGAATAAACTCACTGTGCATTAAAATTAGCAGATATATTGTTTTTCTTTTCCCAGCAATACTTGTTACATTTTGTTATTTTGCAAAATTAAACTTTTGGGTAATGCAAGGCAGCAATCCAGCACCCAGGGGTGCAGGGGAGCTTCAAAGGGAAATGGCACCTGGAACAAAATGCCTCCCTTGCCATCGCTCCTTATGTGTTGGGGCGGCACATGCAGGGGTAGCCATTGCCCTGAGCAATTTTGTCAAGTTGTCTCATGGATGGGGCCTTAAACTTCCCAAAAGAAGTTACTTAAATTTGTTTCTGGTGCAGAGAGGGGGCAGAAGTAACCTCATCTCCCACCCCTTCTCTGTTAGTGGTTTGGCCACAGCAGAAGAAGAAGTTGGCGTGCACTTGCCTAGGATGAATTGTGCATGGGGATTCATGATGTCACTTCCTGCAGGGAAAAATGTAAGTATCTGGCAAACTATTCAATTTTGGTAAGTTTAAAGCTAGGTACACACAGTACTGATAAGGCCCCGATACCATTGGATCTTCGGGAAAGAGGGAAAATTTCCCTCGGCCGTGGTAGACTCCCTATAGTCCTTTTTCAGTCCTTTTTGCATTAAAGGACTGAATAAAAATTTACACAGTTATTAAGCACCCCCTCAACCCACTATTTGTGATGTAATATGTATAACATATGTATATATGTATTTGTTATGCATGCAAATGCCTCTTCTGCTGCAACGTGTTATTTCCGTGTGGGTATAAAGTCCGGTTCTGAGCTAAACCCGGTTCCAACTTGCAACTGACAGTTCCGAAGTTTGGACGGGACTCTCGGATTTTTGGATATTCCAGTCCCCTGGATGAACTATTCTTTTAATGTGTTGATTGAAGAACGGGAAGTAAAGGAGCTATTACTCATGTTCTTCAATCAGTACATGAAAACAATAGTTCACTTTTTCCGTGAACTATTCCTTTAAATATTTGGAAATTGTCGAATATACAGGACGATTCTGAGAAATATCGAATACATGAATCGTCTATTCCAAAAATGTAATGAAGAATGTGCTCACGGGTGAAGAAAGTAATCATTTTCTGTTATATCTACGTGTTCCCCAGACAATTTCCCAGGTCCCTGAGCCATTTACACTCACTTACTATTGCTATTTATACCTTAAATGTAAAGGAAAAGTCCAACCTAAAAATTTTTTTTACAACGTTTGAAGTATCACCCCCAAAACCCCAGTTTATATTCTTACCTTCACCCGACTTTCCCACACTGAGAAATTAGACCTTACAGAACAACGATCCCACGCCAGAAGTCCATCTTCCTTTGCTCCTGTTGTGTGCTGGTTTCAAGAGTGCTCGTAACTGCTCCATCTGTTATGGCAGTCAGCCATTGGCTGTGACATCACCGTTGCAGCCATGAATGACAGTCATTACCAGGAAACAGAGAGGAGACTGTCGAGGGATCGTGATTGTGAAAGTTATAATTTCTCAATGATAGAGTGGGGGGTGAAAGTTAGATTATAACGAAACTGGGGTTTTGGGGGGTGATACTTCAGACGATGTAAAAAAAATTTGGGGATGGAGTTACCCTTTAATCTGAACGTTTGAACTTTTTAACGTGCGGGTAACACCTTTGACTGCTGGCCAATACGTAGAAGCTGCAAAGGAGAGAAGAGAGCCACAGCGGGGGATCAGGTTGTGTAAGGTATGGTTAGAAGTGTCTTTGGTAAAGGTAAGTATAGCTAAGTGGAATGTTGACATGCCCTTTAAGATCAATGTGTATGTATGTGTATGTATATCGTTTATAAATAAGCACACAAAGAGCACTTGTAATAAAAACAAACCTTTCCTATTGATAGCTTTACTGTGTTTTCTATCAGACATTGATGAATGCGCCCAGAGAACATGCACTCAGACCTGTGTTAATATCCCTGGCAGCTACACTTGTTACTGTGATGGTAGAATGAGGCTGATGCTGTCTCAAGACATGAAATCCTGTGAGGTAAGTGCTAGAGTAGGTGTGTGTTTATTGTATTATGGCTCTAGGATACTGATAACTGTACATGATTGATGACAGGTATTCACTTAGTATTTAGTAGCTATGAGATAAGAGCTAAGAGTATTGCACTGAATACATTTCTCTTCCTGAAGAATAAATAGAAGGCAGAAAGATATGAAAAAACAGAGTTCTCTGCTGTGAGCTTGCTCTGTAAGGCTGTGTACACACGACTACCCTGACCCAATAATCGCTTCAGACACACAAGCAATAAACCAACCAATTGAGGGCCGGATGGTTAAGAGTGGTATTGCTGATATTTTGTCACAACCGATCATGCGACATATTGATGACATGCTGTTGGAAAATTCCAGTCAATTTCTCTACAAGCACAAAATGTCCTGATCGTAATATTGCATGCCGTATAAATAAAGCATTGTTATCGCTAAATAATGTTAATTAACAACCGCAGAGTTATTTAACAATAGTGGTACCTAATTAACGACCACAGTGTTAGTTACCAATACTGATTCCTAATTAACAACCACAGTGTTAGTTATCAATACTGATATCTAATAAATGACCAGAGTGTTAGTTAACAATACTGATATCTAATTAATGACCACAGTGTTAGTTACCAATACTGTTTTAAAGCTGCAGCTTCCAAATGAACATAACTTGATTTTACAGTGCACTTATCCTTTAAGAAATTGTGCTGGGTCCTACTCCCTCAATGCAGTAACAATTGCAAAGTGATTACTACATCATGGGAGGGAAGAAATATATGGAGTGCCAGTTTAACATATTGTACTGACTTGTTAATATTGCAATAGTTAAAACCAAAACTGAATTTACCCATTTCCATAGAATTGGAGGTGGAATAAAGACATATGTCCATCTAGTCCAACCTTTTTAGCTTATCTACTTTTCCTCCCATTTGTGTTTTTATAGGAAAGGAGAACTCTGCAATATATTGCATGGGTTGGATAACAATAAACACAATTATTTCTACAAATATTGTTCATGCCTCTTTAGACCAGTGGGTACTTACTCATAAAATGTTGTCCATCCAGTCTCATCCGTTTTTGTTGCCAGAAGGCCACTGCTTCCATCATAAGTCATTAAGGCAAGTTCCAAAGTCTGTGTTGAAACTGACTTTAGTCCACCATTGGCTGTAAATGATAAGGTAATAATCTGATTGTCTGGCATTAAAAAATGACGTGGGGTCCCATTAGTGTCTCTACGAATTTTTAAAGAGTTTCCACTGTTATCGATCACTTCCGTCACATCATTTTCTGCACTGTACGTGAAATTATACAAATATTCTCCTGTAACAAGGCTTTGGGTATACTGATGAATTCCGTTTGCACTGAAGATATACAGCTCCTGTTCTCCAGGAGAAGCTACCTCATACTGATTAAATGAAGTCAGGACAGGCTTATTCTGAAGAATAGCTCTTATACGGATATTTCCAAGATCAGCTATATATACTGTGCCATCAGGTGCCACGGCTAATGATGATGGTGAATTAAGAAAGGCATCTGTAGCATATCCATCATCACCGCCATAACAGTTGCAGTTGACATCATCTTTGCAGTTACAGTCAGAAGCTGCTCCAGCTAAAAGAGAAATTTCACCATTGGTTGTTACTTGACGTATTCGATTAATTTTCTTTTCATTGGTTTCTGCAATGTAAAGGATCCCAGTGTGTGAAATAGCTATTGCACTTGCAGACTCAAGTGCAGAATGAATAGCCAGTTTACTAAGAGAATAGTCTATACCGGGTACCTGACAGTGCATTGGGCGTCCGGCTATAATGCTGACTTGGTGGTTTTCTGTAATACGCAAAATAACGTTGTTTTCCAGTACATAGAGGGAATTATCCATTGGATTTACTGCTAGGTCTGTTGGCCACTCCATGCGCACCTATGATAAATTATACTCTTTTTTTACTGCCAAGTAGACTTAACTGTGATGCAAAATTATTTCATATGTAAAAATAAAGGTATAAACATGAAGTTTATTTAATTTCTTACGTTTAGAAAATCCATAGCATTAAAAATACTAGAATTACTTAATTTAAATAAATGTTAAAGGTTGAGAAAATTGCAAGTACTTTATAAATACATATTGTCAACCTTTTTACTATTGATAAACTTAAAGCTGGGTACACACTTGCCAGATTCTTGCAGATCCTGTCTGTCAGTTTTCAAAAACCACAAAACACACAGTCCCGAGCGTTCTCCCTATGCTGTGCATAGGGTGAATGCTCGTGTCTGTGTGTTTCCCTTGGCCGCCGTAGACTCCGTAGACTATAGGGAGTCTACCGCGTTTGAGGGAAATTTTCTCTTTCTGAGGGAAATTTTCTCTTTCCTGAACAAGCGCTCAGCCGACACAAACCTTCGGTGGCCACACGCTCGTTTGGGAAAGCTAGGTACATAAAGTACCGATAAAGCTCCGATACCGCTGGATCTGACGGTATCGGAAATTTATCGGTACTGTGTGTACCTAGCTTAAAAAAACTCTTGTAGTTTGTCAAACATTTCAACTAATATTAGTTTATTATTAAAAGCATTCTATTAATTTTAAAGCCTCAATATCAGGGTAATTCAAATATCTTATAATTAAAAAGTAGCCCAGTGTTTTGCAACAGCCACCTACAGTAGTTTACTTGCCTTCATAATTTTGAGGCTAGGTACAAACAGACTTCTTTCACACAATTTTTTCTGCCAAGATCTAATTTTTCAAATATTTTTTTATTTTAGACTGAAACAACAGAAGTTTTATTTTTAATCTTAAAAATATACAAGAAAATAAATATCTACCTGAGTGATGTCCATACTTGAGTCACAACTTAGAGGCCTGCCTGCTGCAAGGTCGTTAGAACCTAGTAGTGTAGAAATGATTCCATTTTGGTCAACTTTACGGATCATAGTTGCATCAACAAAGTAGATTAGCCCATACTTATCAACTGCAATACCTATAAAAACAAACAAAACAAAAGTATTTAGTTACTGAAACCCAGGTCTCCTTTTGTTCACAAACTTTATGATTAATTTACATAGTTCAACACTTTTTTCTGTATTCACCATACACCACCTTTTTGTGTACCTACTGTAAGATGAGCAATAATAAAACTATAAAACTAACTTTTGGTTTATATATGGTTGACATGGAATTGTGATGGTAGATTGGGTGTGAGGGTGTATTAGTAGGTTAGTAGGTGTATACCTGTATCTGTGTAGGATTGGGTGGTATATTTTTGTGTTTTTGACCATTAAAGAGAAATGTCTGGTCCTGCAGATTTAAAACTACAACTCTCAACCAGAGAGTTTAGCAACAGGAGGTGGCTGCCAGGGAATGCTGGCAGTTGTAATCTGCAAACATTCCTGCTATAAAACTAAATTTCATACTTCATTCTAAATATGTAAAACATACATTTTAAATAATAATAATAATAATAATATTTATTATTGTGCTTTTATTTTGTGATTTTAGGACTTTTGTGTAGTTGTGTGTGCTTGTGTCAGAGAGACAGAGTGTGAGCTAGTGCAGCCTTGGACTTGGGTGTCCGTTGGGATTTGATTACATGACCCTGAAACCTTAGAATGTTCAAGTTTGAGGATTGTACTCATAGTCAATGGCAAAAAATGTCCCAAAATTCATGGATAGTGTGGGAACACATTCTTGTATTTCTTAAAGTACACTCTAAAATCAACTGAATTCTATTTGGAAGCTGCAGCTTTAAGTAATCAGTTCCTTTTTCCCCCTAGGGCCCTCCTGAGCCTACCTGTGAAGATCTAAAGTTCCTGACATCTTGGATTATGCTTTTGGTGTCTGTAGCTCTGCCCCCTGAGATTTCCTGCCTCTCCTTCTGTTGTGGGTCAGTAACAGCCTGGGGCGTTGCACCCACTGCACCCATGCGTGTGACATCAGCATGTGCGGGATGCGTTTTTACTGACCAACAACAGAAGAAGGGGAAGGAGATATCTCGGGGTCGGAGCTACAGACACCAAAAGCATAATCCAAGATGTCAGGAACTTCAGATCTTTACAGGAAAGGAACAGATTACTTAAAGCTGCAGCTTCCAAATAAAATTCAGTTGATTTTGTATAAATATAGTGTATTTATCCTTTAACTAGAGGGTAGCACTTTTCTCCTATGTGTATCCGTTGTCTGTAACAAATTTCTTGTCTCTAGCTCAAAAAAAATGTAGGAGACAGTCCAAAAATAGGAAAAATAAAAGAGAAGAAGAAATAGAAAACTCTTTTAAGCCATAGTAATAAAAAAAAAGAATAATTAATTTATTTTACAAGTAATGTATGTTTGTGCTTTTTTTAATATAGTGCCATACTGTTTGGGTTTTAAAAGACTGTGATACAGTATGTCCACTATTGTTTTTCTGTAGGAAGTACGATGTTAGTCTATGCTACCCTTTCACAGTGCATTTATTACTCCTTATCTGGAAAACACTTTTCCTCTAAAATTCTGATATAAAAGAAAATATTTGAAAATATTGTTCCCATAATCCAAAGACTTGACATTATGTTGTGACTGTAAGCCAGTAAAGCAACTCTGAATTGACAACACCAAATTATTAATAGTACTGGCTGTATTCATCACTTTGACCATGATGTACACATTAGGCAGTATAAATCTAAATACAGGCCAGGAAAAGAACATTTTAAATCAAGTAGACACTTGGCAAGCTTATACAGTTAAATCTTCAATTCCTTTATTAATTATATTGAACGTTTACTTTAATAGAAAAGCACATCATATATTTTCCCAGTGAAGTATGCAAAGTGATGTGTGTTTTTAAGACTGCATGTATAAACATGTGCTTTATTTTTATCATAGATATTACTGAAATCTTGAGTTTAGAATTTTAGAATAATAAAACATTAATGTACGTAAACAGCTATTTATCCAGAATGCTACATTGTAATCTGAGCTGTAGAATTGTAAAAAACATATTCATGCCAAATGCTAGCCCTACCCCAAATATCTTATTATTTCAGAACAATCTAAATAAAACTCCCATCTCAGTAACTTAATTTCCTTCCAGAGATCCCTAATGAATATGTTTGTGCTAATAAGCAACACCATGTCCATGCACATATTATAAAGTTTAATTTACACACACACACACGCTATGTAAAATCAGGCATGTTTTGATGCCATAAAAGGATTGTAAAACTTAAAGGATATGTACACTGTAAAAACAACTTAAGCTTAGTGTATAGCTGTGGCTAGAAATAATAATGGATTGTGGATATGTGCATCAGCCTCCTGTGTCAGGAAAGTTTGAATCGCGCATGCGACGTCATTGGAAGCTGATGCACATATCCATCTCATGGGGACAGAGCTCAAGATTTCACAGGAGGAGAAATGCAGCAACTTTCAAGGAGTAAAGTAGGCTATGGGGGGTGAATAGAAAAAAATAGACACCTTTTTATTTAAAGCTATACAGTAAGCTTAAGTTGTTTTTACATTGTCCATATCATTTAAAGAAAATCAGCTCAAAAATTTGAATTCCTGTATTAGGCCATGGGAGACCCCCTTAGTCTCTTTTGTTTATTTTTAACCTCCATAATTTACAACTTATTGAAAATTGCAGTTGAAAAGACAAGTATCACAGTCCAAAAATATGATTGAAAAGTCAAAATTTGCAACCAAAATAATTTTAAAAAATTTGATTCAATTGGGTTTGAACTGGATTTTCAGAATTCAAATACGTTCCACAGAACTACTGGTCTAAGGAAACACAATAGTTTGATTCATTTCTAAAAGGGACCCTTGAAATATGGATACAATTGGGTAGACAGAAAAAAGTAGCTAAATACGAAGCAAAGGAGCTTTGGAACATCAAAATAATTATTCTAAATATCAAACTAAGAAAATTGAAACAAAATCTATTAAAAGGCCTTTTTTCACTCCATTTTTTCAAATCCAGGTATCAGTAGAAATGCCACTAGTCCAATTCTTTTGATACCTGTCTTCCATTTGCATGTGGTAATGGCAGGTTCATTAGGGGGGAACAAAAAAAAGAGTTTCTAAAAACAAAACATGTTGCTTATTACTGCTATTGATACAGAAAGTTGATCCTGGGATATATTTTTTTTTTTAGCCTTCCTCTGGATCAACTACTATCATATACCTCCAGATCTACAGTCTTTCAAAAAATGTTTTCAAATATGATAGGATAGAATAATGTTGTCTCAAAATGGATTGTTTTATGTCAACTAAAAAAAGATTCTTCACCTTTTCAAAACAACATGAAAGGAGCCTGACTACCCTCAAATGTATATCTTGTCAATGCAGTGTACTATGTCTGTGATTGAATGGGTGAAGGAAACCTCATAGGATCAACATATCTGTATTTTCAATGGCCTGTACATTTATTTAAGTGACTAACTTATATACTTACAATGGTTTCTTCAAGATACTTGTTCATTTAGGCTAGCATAGGAAATATGTTTTTATGCTTTTTTCCTGTAGCTGCCAACAATATTAACTTACCTATATATTTGTGTTCTTAAATACAGAACAGCTACAGCAAGCCACAGTCCTGCGTGAGAAGTCTAGGCTGAAAAATAATCAACTGATACCATCTGTTCTGAGCCCAGAATTCTAAAAACAAGTACCATGGTTCTCTAGGTGTAAGCTGATGTAACTTTCCCATAATCCACTATGATTAAAAAGCACAACTGTGATTGGACTGAAAACCCTCAAAAAAACCCATAGGGATGGGGACATGGGAGGACTCAAGGGGCTGGATGGGGTTGAGACTAGGTTGTAACTGGGTGTGAACCATATAATCAGTAATGCTTTAAATTGTTTACCATTTCCTATGTTAGTAAGACCAGTCAATTTATCTAGTATTAAATTGATTGTCTCCACATATGTTCAATAAAGTACATGCTACTATCTAATCTGGAGTCTCTGGTGGTGTTTCTTGGGGTCCAGTTGTAGACTCCAGGTAATGATCCTATCTCAGCACCTCTGTCTTACCCCCCAATAAAATTGATTTATATACAGTAACCTAACGTCTCCCCTATTGTTTGTGTAAATGTGGTTAGGTGGGCTAATATGTGACATGACTCCATGATCCAAGATTTTCTATTACAAATCTTTCATTTAAATATAATTTAGAGTAATTAATTGAAATGTATGTTATAAATTGCTTGCAAAGTTCAGAGTTGGGATGGGCTTTTGCCGTATGGCACATGTATTCTCTCTATCTGAACCTCATGTTTTTGTTAGTATGATTTTGTTCATTTCCTAGTTAGTTCTTAATTTCTTATTGCTTTACGCATTTTATATATGACCTATGCAAGTTTCCATTAAGGTTCCTAATTACCCTTTTTTACTATTTACTATATCGTTCTTGTTTAGATTCCTTTAAAACTCAAATAAAAACAATTAATATTTTTAAATAAATATTTATTGCCTTAAAATATCCTGTTAAGCATTTAGGTAAATTTTCATTAAATTAGGATTTACATTAAAAAAATGCTACTTTACTGTATATTGTTAGAATTTGGTTTCCCATAAACATTTCAAGTAAAGCACATACAAATAGCAGCAATGCTTTTAAAGATTTAACCCGTACAACATACTAAATTCTAATTATTTTTCAAATAAATTGGAGAAACAAACTAGTTTTAAAATGAATTTATTATTATATTCTACACAGATTCAGTAAGTGTTATTTTCTTTTCTTACCTCGAGGATTAGTTAAAATTGCATCTACTGCCTTTCCTCCATTACCACATCGGGCTTCATCAAAGGGCATGCACTGTTCTCCGTTGCCAGCAACAACTTCTAAGTTAGTTGCTAGATCCTTGACTCCTGTGAGAGACTTGATCCTATAAATTCTCCGACTGTTGGTATCTGACAGATATAATGAACCTGACACAGGGTCAACAGCCAGGTAATATTTATGTGCTATGTTATTGCTTCAAAAGAAAAAAAAAAAGCAGAATTAATCTTTGCAACTAATATATTTTTAAGATATTCTTATACATAGTTTTAACAGGCAATAAAAAAAGTCTTCCGGATTTTTTTCTTTTAAACAAAACAACATTGATTAGGAATATTCAGTATATACAACAATCATGTAATTATCTCTGCATATACTAAGAACTACATCACTATATATAAAATCTTCATGCTTAATGAATATCAGTCCTGTTTACTTTTCCTACATCTGGTAGAAGGAATGGAAAATTTAAATTAAAGTTTTTATTTGCCTTATGAATAAGAGGAACTTGTGAGGGGATATTATAACCTTTTAAAATTACTGTAGCAGAGGATGTTTTTTCCTGTCATAGGGGTACTCAGAGGACTTAAATAAAGGCAGGTTAAGGAATTCTTGGCATGATAATGTTGTGAAGGCAGAGTACCTAAATCTCTTTATAGGAGTCTTGGATGTCTCTTTGGAAGAATGTCCAGAGTAACAGTTGGTTAAATGTATCCATAGGTGTAAAAAATCTGTGAATGTCCATTGATTGCTTTTTTTAGTGGACATTCACATGGTGTGGTATACTTAAAGAGGTGTAAGGTGTTATAGTCCTAATGTGGGAAGGGGACTATTATTCTCCAACTGTTGTGTTGGTGATGTTTTGTTTTGCATGGAAGGGTTGAACATGACGGCGATTGCTTAATTTTTCAACCCAAAATAATTATGTAACCATTTCACATGACTATTTCTTCAAGCTAATGAATGTTTTTTTTTTTTTTGGGGGGGGGGGGAGGATTGAACAGTCACAATATATTTATATATCAATATTTAATTGCAATATTTTAAAATGAAATAAAAGGTCAGAATATATGTTACACCAAAGCACGTTTAATAGTTTAATGGCACCATGTTATTTATTTATTTTTTAGTAATTAAACAAGCGTGTGGTTTACACAGCATTTATATTCATTGAAAATCATGCAAATGTTTACTTTAAAACATATGCAGACATATAATGCAGAAAAATATTAGAAATTCAGTCAGCAATCTAGATGTTTAAAATCTCTTTGCTAATTTATTTTTTCTTAAAAGTGACATCTATTTCTCAAAACCATCTGTCAATCCAAAGACTGCGCAATATCCAATCTTAATCTTTCATCAAATTTCCACCCTAATTTAACACAGAACATCTGTGCCCACAGCTCTTCATCAAAAGTGAATTGTAATTGATTCTTCTTGAATCATTCTTTTTAAGGCCTGGCGGTCAGTTTTACAGAAAACCTCCTTAAAATACAGTCCAAGAAAAGTTGGTTTGTTTTGAACTCTTTTTGGAGCATTTCATTTATTTTAGATGCATTACATACATTTTTTATTAAGTAATGTTCCAAAAATGTAGAGAATATTCAAGCATTTGGATTATGTATAGTTTTCTAAAAATGAAAATCTGTGTTTTAAGGGCAATTTGTCTTGCATCATGCCTTAAATTCTAACTATTTGCATTATTAAGCTAGGGTGACAAGGTGGACAAATGACTTTATTTAATCTCTAATACTATGTCTGTGGTATTCAGTAAGATCAACTGGACTTAAAACATACTTCTTAAAGTACAGTATGATCTGTACAGATCTGTTGGCAATAAATGCTATTGTTTTATAAAAAAAAAAAAAAGAGAAATTTGTACTTACCTGTAAATGGCTTCTGATTTCTGCTTCTCATGATCATCATCCTCCATACTTGGAACACCTCCTGTTGCTGTGTTGATGTCACTCCATTCAAATCTACGGTAACTGAGGGGACAGAAGTGGGTGAAGCCACAGAGGATGATGGTCCCATGGAGAACAGGGAAGCAGAAATCGGAAACAATTTACCGATCAGCACAAATTTTCTTATAACTTAAATCTATAGTGGTGTGGGGGGAGGGATGCATGAGTGAATGAGGATAGAAGGTTTTAATAAACTGAAAGTTTCAGAAACAGCATTATTTAAACACCAACCAAGTGTTTAATTAAGGACCATCCCATCTCTGATTTGCTTTTCTTCATAAAGACACTGAATCACTAGACATACTGTAAGTAGATATTGGGTAAACAATCTAAGGGGATCAAAATAAATATGTAAAATATATTTGCAGGAAGAAATAATTTTAGGGTGAAAAGAGTGGGGTTTCTAGAATATTCTTAAAGGTAGTAGTACAGAATTTTCTTAAAGGGTAATTAATAACTGGTGACTTGTAAGTTATCTGCCCGCAACCCCAACTGCTATTTTTTATAATTTCATTACACATATTTGTAAGCAGATATTTAAATAGAAGCTGCCTCCTTTTTATGTGGAAAGGAGGCAACAGGCGAAAAATAAGTCAATAGCTGTGATGTCAGCAGTCACAGCCTTGATTGACTGCATAAAGGGAGGGGCCAGTTTAGGGGCCAGAAAGGAGACAATAATTATCCTTAAATATATGGTTAGTATTACATATAATAATGTGCAAAATATATCAGTTGTGGTTGGAGGCATGTAACAGACAATTAACTATTTTTTTGTTTTTAGGGTGGACATGCCCTTTAAGGTGAAATAAACTGAAAACATTTTTTAAAATTCATATTAGAATATGCAGCTGTCATTTTTGCATAGTTATGTTCAGCACATTCCCCCAAATGTTCTGTGACACTGGGGACTGGGTGGTTATGGGTATGAGTTAGGGTTAGTTCTATGAAATGCATAGTCTTTCATGAAGTTACGAGCAAATATGTACATTGTTTTCTGAGTAATAGTGGTTATGCCTAATGAAAACTAAATGCTTAAACAACAAGCTAATTTCTTATCTTCTATTGATATGAACTATATAATATACTGTAGTATTTGAGGGTGAATAAAGACATATGTCCATCTAGTCCAACCTACTCAGCAATACCCACATTTCCTGCCTAACTGTTGATCCAGAGGAAGGCAAAAAATAAACATTTCTTCCTAATTTCATGTGGCAATCAGATATATCCCTGAGGGAGGTAAGTTCACGATCTGATACATTGTTACAGTCCATTGGTTACATCCCTAGCACAGCCAGCAGTGAGGAAAGATTATCTGCTTTAACTACTTGTGTTAGAATAAATGGGGAATGTTGCTCGCCTGTCTGCCTCCTGCAATGTCCACAGCACAGAGACCAGATTTCAGGGCTGTAAGTAACTGCACACAGCCAGGCAGAGATGGGTGAGTTACAGAGAAAAGTGTTAGTTGTAGTTTTACCTGTGTCTGGCTGTTAGAATTGAGGACTGCTGAACTCATACACTGCCATCTATAAGGAAATGGTGAAACAAACACTACAAGGGGAATGGGTATCTCCAATGGGAAAAATTCAGTTTTATTGAAGAACGGGAGATAAAGGAGCTATGTCTTACCTCCCGTTCTTCAATAAAACCTGCTGGAGCCAGGAATTAACTTAACCAGTCATTCGCTCCTCCGCTGTTCTTTTGACAGGTTTCCGACTGCAGTGGCATAACAATCGTCCCCTCCACCCCCGCGACCCGGGGTGCCCAGGTAAGAGGGCCTGCCAAAACCTCAGCACTCAGCTGGGTTTTGGGTCTGGTCTTTTAAACAGCTATTCGCACATATGTTTCCTGGTCGTACATAAGGAGGGTGGATCAGGGGCCCAGCATCCAAATCTCACGGGGGGGGGGCCTGGGCCCCTGCAGTTACACACCCAACTGAGTTCCTACTGTATGCATATGTGTAAACTGTAGGAACTATACCACTAGGTCCTCACCCCTGGGTAAAGCATCTAACTCCTGCACTTACCACCTTGCTGGCACGCTCTTCTCCCCTTCCTACTTCCGTGCCACTGGCTGATGACCGTACTGGTATTAAACTGAAAGTGGGAGGTGGAGAACAGCATGCTTGTGATCGCAAATTTGTGCTTAACACAGGGATGAGGACTTAGCGGTTTAGGTCCTCACCCTGGGTTCTTAAAAATAGGAATGTGTGTGTAATACTCCTTCAGGATTGGTCTTTACCCTTATAATGATAAATTCATTATTAGTGGCCAAATCCCCAAAACGGACAAAAATATACCAAAAAATGGACTGCGTGTTTTTGGTCCATCCTAGGGTGAACGAGGCCTAATACTATGTTTACAGTGTGCCAGGTGGTTACCTCAAAGTGTGCGTTACCTCAAAAGTGGGTATGGCTTTATAAAAGTGTGCGTGACCAAGAAAATTGGCGTGCGCTTACGTGCATACTCGAACATCTGAGGTTTGTCCTCTATTTTCTACTTCAAAATCTGGAAACCCTAACTACATAGATAGACGGGAAGGAGGAGCATAATCTGAATCATATTTTAGGTAAGTACTGACATTAAGGTCCTTATTAAATGGAGAGTCATAGCAGTAATATTTACTTAGTTTTCCATTTGTTTGTCCCATAAACATATCTAATGTGCAAAACTACATTACATCAGGGAGATTAAAGGGCATGTCCACCCAAAAACTAAAATTTAACCCACTACTGGCCCCACTGTGTAGTGTATAAAAATCCTTACCTTACATCCCAGCTGCAAATGGTTTTCCTGTATTGTCCCTCCAAAGTACAAAAAACTGACCACCAGGAGCCTGGCTGAGTCCATGTAGGACTCTGACTCCTGTCTTTCCTCCGGGAGAATTTTGGCATGCTCAGTGCAGACACCCATCCCTCTCCCTCTTGTTTCTCTCTCCCTCCCCCTAGTGTAAACCCCCTTTTCTGTAGTGTAGGGCTCCCTCCCCCAACCACCATAGTTATTTGCAGCAAAACTCCCCCCATCATTACTTACATTGCCTCTTTCCCCCGACATTCAGAACAGCTGGAAGCCATGTCCGCGATTGGCTGCCTCTCAGCCAATCACGGCCGCGGCTGCCGGTCCGGCCGCCTGCTTGCAGTTTCATGCAAGCAGAGGGCCGGGACTGAACGTAGTAGGAGAAACTCTGTGTAAGCAATGATCAGGGGAGCTTTGCTGCAAATAACTATGGCGTTTGGGGTTGGGGGAGGGAGTCCTACACTACAGCAAATATGTAAAAAAGGGATGGACATGCCCTTTAAATAAAAGTAAAAATGGTGCTAATTTTGCCCCAACCAATCAGAACCTATTTGACATTTGAAAGCTAACATTTGATTTGTTGGGGCAAAATTAGCACTATTTTTAATGATAAGAACTTTTATTGAATAACCCTATTTACAGTGATGGATATTCTTAAAGGTAGTGGGAATGTGATTAGCAGTGAAGATCAGATGTCAATGTGATCAATAAAAAATAAGACAGTTCATATATTAAGAATTTGCCTTACCTATGTTTAAATTCTTTGTTTCTTTAGAAGAAGGGTAGAGCCAAAGAAATAAAAAGAAAGAGAAGTTAGGTAAGTTAAAGCAAAATACTGTGCAGAATAATCATTTAATTCTTTCATGACTTTGATGTAATTGTCTGGGTTAACATAGAAGAGTTCACTGCTACAGCATTGTTTAGAATTCTGCCACACTTAGCAGCATGGAAATTAACTTATATTATGAACGTATTGCTGATGATTAGATTAGAATGCAGCCTCTTTAAATTAAATTTCAACACATACAGGGATCGCTGTTCTCCCAGCCATTTAATTTAGCAGTTTATCTCTAAGGGGCATATTTATAAACTATCGCTATTTTCACCATTTCGTTATCGCAGCACATCGCAATGGCAAAGAATACTATTTTCGGCATTTTTATAAAAACGTCCTTTTCGCAGTGAAAAGTTTCGCTGCTGTGATGTGTGGCAGTAGTATCTTCTCTTTTCGCTGCGATACAGCACTTAACACAACAAATTCGTTGCGTTAAGTCCCGTATCACAGCAAAAGGAAAAAATTGGTAAAAAAAATGTGACTTTGGTAAACCCGGAAGTCAGCGAGCGTATTACAGTTAATGCTGGAAAAAAGTCTAACACCCCCCTGGACCCTTCTTAGCATTGAGACACACGTACTGACACCTTCCTAGGACCCACTGACAGGCTACATATGTATATGGGCACTTATGCCTTTTCGCCACCTCAGACTTGGCGAGTTTAAATGGCCTAACTTAACGCAATAAAACACTTTCTGCCATTTTATAAATATGATCGAGCAGTTACCACAGCGATGTATGGTGAAAAGCAAAATGGCAAAAGGTGACGATAATGAACGAACCTTTATAAATTGCCCTAAGTAAATCCCATTCAGCCCGATGGACACCTCTTACGTTATCTGATAGCTGGTATTAGAATTCCCGCAAAAAAGAGGCCAAAGCACTATGTCAAAACGGCTTCACCAGCTGCGCAGGTGCCTTTTGCGATACCCGCTCATAAATTGGTTAATGCGACTTAGCACAGGAATCCCTTTTGGTAACTTCCCCTGCTGTTATTTATTAAAGTTTTAATAGTTTAATACTTCATTTACTTGCTATCAAGTACCTAAACTTTTCTTGGAATAACTGTAATTGGTGCAGCCTTCATTGTAAGTCCTTGAACAGCAGCAGTACAGTAATGATTTGTGTTCTTAGTGCTTTAGACTGCTGTTAGACTTTAGCTGCGAGAGACCATGGTTTTAATTCAATTTCATTCTCATTATAGCAGGAGTTTTCATGAGAAAGGGATAAAAACAGCTGAAAAAAAATGCTGTGTTTTAGACAACAACGATTCCAGTAGAGGGCAATGCAGAATAAATCACTGGTGGGATTGTTAGAAGACACATAAATGTGCTGATGTGCATTTAATGGATCATCTTCTGACAGAGATAAATGTCACTGTTAGTCCACAGGACATTAGCAAACCTCAAAACATCTGTTCAGAGTGTCACTTTCCCCTTCACTAACGAAGAGGCCAGCAACACATACCTTTACTGAATTATTCATTGAGAAATTATTGAATATTTTAGATAAAGTATTAAAGGTTTTTAGATGATATGATCTGTTGTGGGTGTGATAATGTGTATGCTTTCTTAACTTGATCAGATGATCTTAAGTCTTCCTCACTTTCATTCAAACAGATGGTTTGCAAAAACAAACAATTACTGTACAGCTTTGTCTAAGGGGCATATTTATAAAGGGCCGAAAATAACGCCCTAAAATTACCACCGCAAATCGCTGCAGCGAAAATACAGCTTTCGGCATATTTAAAATGGCAAGTGACATCGCTGTGAAAGTATCGCTGCGGCGATGTGTGGCGGTGATTTGAGCTCTCTTGCGAAGGGAGTTGAAATCCCTTCACTTCGATACAGAGCAGGGGGCTGGGAAGTTCTGCTGGGAAGGGGTCGCAGCAGGTGATCGCATCTGCCGCTACAGGGAGGGGGCGGGTTGGGGTGTACGCCCACCCTCACCCCCGCAGTGAGGGCCACTCAAGAAATACCCCTGCGGCCACCAGGGGTACCTCCAGCGCCGGTGGCCTCGACAAGGCCGAGGTCACCAGCGTCTTGATCCGACACGACGTCTTCAAGCTACCGACACCAACACCACTGAAGTCGCCGATGCCAGGCAGGCTCACTGCGGCCGACAGTGAGCCAACTGGCAGCGCTGGCCTCAGTAGAGCCGATGTTGCTAGCCACTATTTTTTTCTGCCATCTACTGCGATGACTTCTGAGATCTGCGGATGTTTGCAGCTCTTTATATAGGTTTGCAGAAAACCCTAATCAGTTTCTGATTGGTCAATTTTTCAATGCTTGGTTTACATGGTTTACAGTAACCAATCATATTTCGGAAAATCTGATTAGTTAATGTAAACCAAGCATTGAAAAACTGACCAAAAACTGTTGTGCGCAGTGGTCCTGCCTGGCATAGGCGACTTGGTGTTGCTAGGCCGAAGACGTCGCGTCTGGTGAAGACGCCAGTGACATTGGCCTCATCGAGGCCCCTGGCGAACCCTCCAGTGAATGTGACCACCCGCAGTGAGGTGGGCGCGCCTCCCGTGGTGGGTGTGACCACCCGCTGCGGGTTGAGCGCACCCCCCGCCCCAACCCCCCCGCGATCTCGGCTGTTTTCACAGCCAAGATTACTGCGGCACATCAGTTACTGCCGCTTTATAAATAGAAGCTTTTCGCGGATGGTTTTCACCATTTTATAAATCGTGTTAATGGTGATTTTGGCGAAAACCGTGGGAAAATGGGATGTAAAAAGTTACCGCTCGTTTATAAATATGCACCTAAATACATTTATTAAAGGACAAAATAAATTATTAGTGGTTCTGAGCTGTGTCAGGTCAGGCATAACATTCATATTAATAACAGCATGCTGCATCACATTCCAGTTAAATTTTATTTCAAATTTAAAATCTCACCGAAGCTCTAAAATACTGGTGACATTTCTAGATGGAAAAATACATCTTATATAATTAACATCTCCAACAAAGAGACTTCCATCTATTCCAACTGCTAATCCAACAGGAGCCAATAGTTTGTTTCCTTCTGCAAGACCATTGCAACTTGGGCAGGAAATGCTCCTTCGACGTCCATTCCCCATTATGCTGGTGATAACAGCTGGCTGTTGTGAAAGGAACTGATTTTCTCCACTACCTTTGTGCAAAATTCCTAACAAAATTAGGAAAATAAGAATTATGAAATTTGTTAATTCAGAATGAATTTAGTTGGTTCTTAAATGATATTTCCCCCCCACAATAAATTTCATACATACTACCAGGAACCCATCAAACCCTAAGATTAGTTTCTCTATGCCTATTGGATATTCAAAATCAACTCTGCTGGCCCATCTTTATTTTCTTTTCCTAGTCCTTCCGAGTAACAGTCATTAGTCAGGACATCACAGCCAAAGACACAGCGGTGACATCACAGCCAAAGACTAATTCCTGAGATGCCTCCTATGTGGCTGCACAAGCTATACTATAAAAAAAGAAGTTGCTAAAATATAAAGAAGAAGATAAAATCAAATTATAAAGTGTGCCTTACTTTTGTTTATGAGGTTGTTAGTTAAGGAGTTTTTTTTACCATGTAAAGCATAAGGCCATAGACTGAATACTTTTAATAAACTCCTAATATGCAAAGGTGACTTCCAATATCTTTATAATAGACAAGGCAGCTATATAGCTTATAGAGAGGTGGGCTAATAGGAGCAAAAAGCCATCCACAGAGCATAAACATGGAGCAGAACCTTCTTATAACGGAAGGTATCTTGCAGTCTCATGCTATATGAATAGCATTGCACAAAATCTAAGAAATAAGAATTAATTTCTTACTCCCTGGTTCCCCAGAGTAAGGGGTGGAGATATGCAAAATTTCTCCTTTATGTTCTATGGCTAATACATGTTTTCAGAACCACTTATTAACATGCACTACAGCCTATAGTATAGAACCAGTCATCTGACCTGCAGACATGACATGTTTTGATCTTGTTAGATCTCGTCAGTGCAAGATACAGATCCAAGGCTCTATTGCATGTTGTTGTATTGCATGTTAATAAGCCAGCGGTTCTGGACACATGCATTAGTCACAGGACATAAAGGAGAAATGTTGCAGGTTTCCTTATTTTTATAATGAATTAAGGTAGGACATTATCGAGATTCTATTTATGTCGAGCACTATTAAGTATTTTCAAACAAATTATTTTTCAGTCATTAATTAAGAAATATATATTATGTCAGAATTTAGATTTATAGCATAGGCGAAGTAGCAATTCAACAACACTTACCACTCCTGACATTTAGTACATGGTGCTTATCCAAAGACCATCCACCAAGTGTGGAAGGATCCAGTTCAAATCCTTGCAATACTGTTGTTCTTTTTTCCCACACAATTAGACCCGAGCATGTTTCATATTCAAATCCAACAGACACTGGAAGATAAAGTCTCAAGAGTTATTAAAGCAATATATTAATCAAGTAACTACATTGTAAACACATTGGACATGTTTATAAAATTGCAGTATTAAAAGCAATAACAAGTTAAATCCTAATGCTAGATCACAGGTTTAATTAAAATGAGCTGTCTCACCTTTCTATATGCTTTTGTTTATGAGCTATCTGCAGAAAATAATTAAAGTCCCGCCCCTTTACACTGCTGACCAATCACACTTAAGCACTAATTGCTAAATTTAACTCAAACAAAAGACAGCAATATCTGCAAACATCTCAGGAACCATAACCCACAGAAACACAAGAGATAACTCTTTCAGGGTTATTCAATAAAAGCTCTTATTGTTTAAAATGGTGCTAGTTTTGCCCCAACCAATTAGATGTCAGCTTACAAATGTTAAATAAGATCTGAATGGTTGGGGTAAAATTAGCACCATTTTTATGATAAGAACTTTCATTGAATCTCCCTGTTTGTGTTCTAAAAAGAGGATTGAAGTTGTTTTGGTTAACCTTTCCTTTAAGACTAAAATTTTGTTTGGCGAAAATACAATTCCTGCAGTCATTCAGTGCAGTTTTCTGTTAATTTTAATGCAGAGCACACATTCTGAACAATAATTCCAACTAAAGAAACATTTTGGAAGATACCGAAGACACCATAAAAGGTACAGAAGTACAGATCCCTTTATAATCGAAAATGCTTTGAAAAATGGAGCTTTAGAAGATATATCATAGAACATCTTGAATATTCTATGGCTCATAAAACTTTTATATTCTTTATTAAGATTACAGTTTAATAGTTCATCATCTTTCATTTGTCTGAACATTTGCAGGTCAGTGATAAATGATTGTATGTGCTCTTTATACCTCTGTATATCATACTGCAGTTTTACAGAATCCAACATGTTTTAATAAGACACCTGATTCAAAATCCAGACTTTTTAATATCATAGTATAGTATAGTATTTGAGGTTGAATAAAGACATATGTCCATCCAGTCCAACCAATCTAGCAATATCCTCATTTCCTGCCTAACTGTTGATCCAGAGGAAGGCAAAAAAAAACCCACCAAATTTATGAAGGGGAAAAAAATTCCTTCCTGACTGACAAGTGGCAATCGGAAATTTTCCTGGATCAACTCTACTTTATGTATCAATACCAGTAACTTGCAACATTCCTTGTTTGCAGAAACTCATCCAGCTTTTTTTTTAAACTGACCATTTACTGACCATTTTCTATCCATGTACAAATGTGCCTCCCCAGACCAACAGACCTTAGCTTATACATTAGTCGCATATGGAGGACTGTATCAAAACCCTTTGCAAAATCCAAGTAAACTACATCTACTGCTATGCCAGAGTCTACATTTCTACTCACTTCCTCATAAAAGCCAAGCAAGTTAGTTTGACAAGATCTATTCCTCCTAATTCCATGCTGGTTACTACTTATAATGTCAGTCCGTCAAACATACTCTAGAACATGTTCCCTTATTAAACTTTCCAGTATCTTCCCCACCACTGAAGTTACACATACAGGCGCTCTGAACGACTACGCTTTTTGAATATTGGAATAACATCAGCCTTTTTCTAATCCAGAGGCACACCTCCGGACATGAGGGAATCTGCAAAAATAAGAAACAATGGCCTAGATAAAACTGAACTTAGCTCCCTAAGTACCTGAGGATGTAGTTTATCCAGTCTTAGCGATGCTTTGTTCAGCTATCCTAACTTTATTATTAATTTTAGCTAGTTTGATTGCTTTCTTACACTCCTTGTTACAGTTTTTATAATCCCTAAAGGCCATTTCTGTTCTATCTGGCTTAAAGGTTTTAAATGCCTTTTTCTTCCTTTACATTTGCCTCTTTACATCAGAATTGAGCCACATGGGCGCAGATTTATTTTTTTACATTTATTTCCCAAGGGATAAATTTAGATGTGAACTGGCTTAAAATCCCCTTAAACACAGTCCACTTCTGTTCAGTGCCTTTACCTGATAATACATTATCCCAGTTGACATTCTGAAGAGCTATTTAACCTGGGAAAATTTGCCTTCCTGAAATTAAAAGTCTTTGTTAACCCATCACACTTTTCCTTTCGATAACATAGTCCAAACTACACTATTTCATGGTCACTATTCCCTAAGCCTCCAGTTACCTTTATATCTGTAATGCGCTCCACAATGTTAGATATTACCAGATCCAACAGAACTCCTTTTCTAGTAGGAACTTCAACCACCTGTGAGAGAAAATTATCCTGCAGCAAATTCAGGAACTCATCACCTTTTTCTGTGATGGACGTTCCACTAAACCAATTAATGTCAGGGTAATTAAAGCCCCTCATAATGAGCACACTTCCCAAACTTCCATCCCTTGCCAACTGCATTTGACGCTGACTCACTTTCTCTCTGTTAGCATTTGCTGGCTTATAGCAGACACCAACAATGACATTACCCCCTTTCCTGTTGCCTAATTCCACCCATATTGCCTCTGCTTTAACATCCATATCGCCAGTTATCTCTTCTTTTAAATTTGGCTTCAATTCTTTTTTAACATAAACACATACTCCTTCCCATTTCCTTTTTTCTCTGTCCTGCCTAAACAAGGTGTATCCTTCTAAATTTACAGCCCAGTCATGAGAACTGTTCATACCTATTACATCATACTTTTCATTCAATGCCATAATTTCCAATTCACCTATATTGTCAGCCAAGCTTCTCGCATTTGTAAAAATACATTTTAGATTATGATCTTGTAATTTATTCGTACACTTTAATACACATGCCTCCGTATCCCCTATGTTAGCCCCACCACCCTTTCCGCCCCCACCGGCCTATCGAAACCCTACTTTCCTCCTGGGCTATCAATCCCATATATATATCATATATATCTTAATTCATTTTTTTCAAATAATCTGCGACGCAATATTAGAAAGGATCCCAAAGGATCTATAGGGCATTCACATTCCACACTTAATCTTTAATTAGTGCAGTATATTTTGTTTTGTGGGCATTTGTTTTTGTAAACATGTTTTGTTCTAACCAGAGGGTTTTTTCAAAGGGTGTGCAGGCACACTGATGTGCCTTCAGAGGTGTTCCTCAAAATATTGGTAGTGGAAACACTTTTACCAGTATAACTTTTTTGTTATGCTGTACTCCTAAAATATACAGTATAAACAAAATTTGTACTGAAATGGGAAATTGGGCTAAGGAGTTCACCTTTTTATCATTTTGGTAATAAAATACTTTTTAGTAGAAACCACATTTTAAGCAAGTATCTGTAAGTACACACTGTTGTATTTATCCAGTTGCACATAGAGCTATAATAACTAAACTTATTATTTCCTGGCAGCAAGTAATGATAATCCTGAGAAGTAAAAGTGTCCGTCATTGTGGCCTATGTGCTGGAAATCCTCAATGAAAGCGTAAAGTTTAAAGCTAAAGCTGGCAATATCCTGGCAGTTTTGCAAACAGCAACAATGGGGTTCATTCAGTAACTGATCATGTTTAGGAATACACAATCAGCTTCCCTGTACTTCTTCAAGTGTATTGGTTGTTTAGATGCTCTACATGCAATATACACCAGACATGTGCAAAATTGCTACTAATATATTTGGATTTCTGCCTGTTTGAAGCAAACTTAAAGTGTGGTATCTATGCAAGAGTCCTTTATTAAAAAAAAGGACACCCCTACCTTTAAAATGACTTAGGATCCTGTTTGATGCTGCAGTCTATCCAAACTAATAACTTAATAAAGGGTTACAACATGTTCTGTGAAATCACTAGCATCAGCTAATCCCTGGCTTGAGCATGCCGACTTGTATCCTACTGCTGGGACAGAGAATTATTAGCTGCATCATAAGCCCTGGCCAAAACTTATTTATCATTTTTAAAGGATATCTCCACTGGAAAAAAATTGGCATTTAGCTTTATTGAAGAATGGGAGGTAAAGCAGCTGTCTCTTACCTCCTGTTCTTCAATAAAACCTGCAGGAGACAGGAGAGAATTTAAGGTACTTACCCGATCATTGGCTCCTCCGCCGCATAATCTGACAGGTCCTGACAGACTGTATTCTGTGCGTATGCCATTTACAATGCTGTTTTGATACCTTACCTTGGGCAGTTCCCATAACACCTCTTAGCCACAATGAAATCACGCCTTGCATTCAGAAGGTCCCAAACACCTGGCCTTGATATGCTATTTGGGACTTTCCAGGGTACATAATTGCCACAGATTCTTGTACAAGTCATTCTGAATTGAGGAAGCCAGTCGTATGACTAGCGAAACGTCTTCAAGAACTAAACTTCAAGTCCATTTGATCTAACTGAATACAACAGATATACCATGATCTGGATGAATGAGAACCTTCACAAGTATAAACACTATATTACTTTACACTTAAAGGGCATGTCCACTCCAAAACTTAAACCCATGCTGGCCCCACTGTGTAGGGATAAAAAAAAAAAAAAACAACTTTCCCCTCTGCTCCAAATGGTTGTCCTGCAGTTTCTACTCAAAGTCCAGAAAAGTGAAGTGTCGGAGCCTTCCTGTGTTTAAAATATATCTACCCCTTCCCTGTCTTCCTGCAGGGACTCAGGCATGCACTGTGAAGCCCTTTCCTAGCCTCTCCTTCCCACCCTCACTATGCAGTTTTATTTACTTTTCTGTAGTGTAGCTACTCCCCTCCTAACCCTAACCGCATGGTTTATTAAAAAAAAAAAAATCACCAGAAACTTACTTACCAGGCTGGGTTCCCTCGGCTAAATCAATAGCCAACAGACACGTCTGTGACTGGCTGACTTATCATTAATTGACAAGATGATAAAATTATCCTCAGAATAGGTAAATACAACAGTATATGAAAAATAACTAAAAGGTTATCTTGGTAATGCTGAATGCTTTTGGGATAAAAAAGGTTCAGATGAGACAGGGTGTTGTAAGTATCCATGTTCACATAGCATGTTCTCAAAAATAGGTCACATTTATGAAAAGCAGAAAATGAAACGTGAAAGCTTTAAGAGTAGATATATGAAACATGCCAGTGCTGTATAACATCTTCAAATAAATACAGGTTTTTAATGCTTTATCAGGAGTACTGATTACCCCAAGTCTTTCATCCCTGATTTTTAAGTGTATAATGAATGAATGAATGAATGAAACCATGATGAAAGATGAATAGTTTATGATTAGATCCTTAACAGGGCAATGGTTTTTCAATTGATGCTAATGTTTAATCTTGCCTATGACAAATCTGCTTAAACTAAAATCAAATTGAAAATTTTCAAAATTAAACAATAGTAGGGTGATAGCAAACTGCATAAATTACTAAAATAAAAAAAACAATTAAAATTGTTTAGTATTTTTATAATAATGCTAGTAACAGTCTCTACTAAAAGATATTTTCTGTGTCAATACCTTTTTTTTACCATCTTTGTCCTGGATAACAGTGGGTGCCCTGTTACTTTATGTTCACTGGCAATGATGTGAATCGAGTTTTTTTTTTAAACAGGCAGTTAAAGCCCCCCCCCCCCCCCCGACCCTACTGTTGTAATATTTACCTTGCTCCTCTGTGTTCCAGAAAGAGGATGTTTATCTTGAAGTCCGCTGGTCCCCACACACTGTGTTTGCCTCGTTTATAGCTTTACAAACTCTTCACAAGCTTGAGCAGCCGTAAAGCAGACATATCGTGCAGACATGGTAGGCTATTAGCTGTGACTGGAATAGCAGCGACAGACCAGCCAATTTAATATCAAAGTTAATATCTCCTTTCAGGAACACCGAGGGGTTTTGCTAAAGTAGGGTTTTGGGGGTCCTGGCTGTATGGTCAAAATCTACTTTAGAATCTATAGAGAAGCTTCCCGTTGAAGCCAGAAACCCAACATAATAAAAGTCAGAAACCTAATTTTCATAAAAAAATATCACTAATACTTTTAAAGTGTCTATTAGATTTTATTAGACAATGAGCACCTCTGCTCTATGATGAGTTTACTAGAAGTCACCAGTACATTCTGTGACTATATCAAACTGTGGCCTTAGTATCTAAAAAGACACAATATTTAGATATAGATATGACTGCTAGTATCCGCATAAATGATGATTCTCATTACTATACTTTATCATATGTAAGAATGCTGATGTTCAACCCCACTGCCTTTTTTCATGCTGCTGGCTTCATTCAAAATCATGTACTTAATCATATGGCTACATTCATTATGCGTTGTTTTAATGCAGCGGAACATCGCACTAGCGATTTGGTGTGCTATTCTGGTGCGTTAGCAGGGATGTCAAACTCGCGGCCCTCCAGGTGTTTGAAAACTACAACTCCCAGCATTCCTTGTTTGCAGTGCGTACCTGTGGGATTCTGGGAGTTGTAGTTTTCGAACATCTGGAGGGCCACGAGTTTGACACCTGTGCGTTAAAGCATAGCTGCAACCTTAATTATCAATGGCACCGCTGTGCGTTAACACACAAAACTGCTGCATGCAGTGCATTGCAAGCAACCCACTATATTGCAGCATATAGTTGTGAACTATGCTGTTCACTACTAAGTGCAGAGTGTTTTGGTGCGATGTTCCCAATGGGCAATAGTGCAATGTTCTACAATGTTCTACAATGTGAATGGAGCATTAACTGAAGCTGGTTTTCACACAACGGTATCAGCTAGAGCATACAGTCCTTATTCTTTATACAGTCTACATTTTAATACTGTATAGTCTATTAATCTTTTCATTGGCATAGGTAGGCTTATATTTCTGCAAAGCACTTTCTGGCTCCACAAGAATTTTTGAGAAATAGATAAGACAAACCCAAATCTCATGATTCACTGGGAATCTCACGATTCATTGGGAATCTCACTTATGCTCCGACTCTGGTAGTGGCTAGAAGATACAGTTATGGGCACATTCACATCATACGAGTGAATGGTACCATTCACAACTATGAGCTGCGATACAGTACATGGCATACAACACACTGTTTAAAGAAGTTTGCTGCGCTATCGCATAGTGGTGCCATTGAAATCAATGGCAAGGGAACATTGTTAAGCAGCCTCGTAGTATGAATTTAACATATCCATGGATGCATCCTAAAATCTGCTTTTTTAAATCTGTTTATATTCTTTGTCCATGTACAATGCAGGGAGACTACAATTTTCATTTCCTAAAATACAGGGCAAGGCCTTCTCACATTTTAATATCACAAATTCTAGTTAGTTGGAAAGTTGTTAGTGGGAGAACTTATTTTTCCTAATTTACACATTAAATTACACATTCCAAATGTATAAACTTAATTCTGACAGTATGAACCTGTACTATAATATAACAGCCGTCACGTATAGCACTAACATAGAGTGATTTTTACTAGCCTATTAAAAGAGACAACATTGACTGTATCAACTGTTATCTTTTCAAAATTCCAGCTACATTGTCATGCACTTTCTTTTTAATGACCCTCTGTGGCCTATGCTTCACTGATCAAGCAAGGAAATATTGTCAAATCCTTTTCAATGTGATTGTTAAGACTTTTTGCAGTAATACTCTGGATTCAGATAACCCCTGTAAAATAAACCTGTTTCTTGTTTAAGGAACCCTGAGGGGGTGTTAAAAAGAGTAAAGTAAGAGGAAAAATGAGAAATTATAATATATGTATATAGTATGGAACAGAGACAAATTATTCACAAGGCAACATAGGCTCCTATCTAGATCCCAGAAAATATCAGGGGGACCAATTATAGAAGCAGACCCAGTAATATTGTCCAGAAATGTTCTTAGTGCTCTAAAAAACTGTTGTTAAATAAACTACCTCTTTATAAATTAGCAGAGCAAGCATACAATTAAGAAGGAGGTATCCAAATCATAACACTGTCTATAGCTCCATTTAATCTTAATCAGACTCTGATGGGGAAGGCAACTGAAAAGTCTGGATATTCAGTTCATTTTTGGAAAGCTTCTTGAGTGCAATAAGGAGGTTAAACCTGTTTGTGTTTTTTTGTTTTCACTAAAGAGTTCTCTTTCCACTTGACGTACCATTATATTGTTGAGCAGTTAAAACATCCAAACATAAGGGTGTGCTTGCATCAAGAAAGCACTGATGGTATCTGACATAAAATCCTTTAACAGGAAATTAAACTTAACAGAAGAAATCTTTATGCTATAAAAAATATTGCTACATTTACTTGCACCTTAAAAAATGTGCTTACAGGAGACATTTGAAATATGTTATGTTTTACAACACAACATAACCACAGCATAATTAAAAATAGTAATGCACTTTTCATTTGCACCAAAACCTATGCTTCTGGATGCACAAGTTGGCTAAATCCTGTTTAAACTTAATATTTATGAAATATATGAAGCTGTTTGTTTTTTTTCCACTTTTAAGCTGGGGAACTTTATGGTCCAAGGCATTTTTAGCGTGGCCCAGGATAAAACATACCCTCCAACAATTGCCTTTAAGTGTTGAAATGTCTGTAGCCCTGTTTCTTTCCTTTCTTTAATTAGCATTGAAGGATAGTAAAGATTTTAGACAGTGACGTAACTACCGAGCCCACAGGGCCGCAATGGTGGAGTGATGCCTGGGGACTAAAAGGGCCCACGATCAGCTGTTATTAAACAGCTGATTGTATGTATGAAGTCAAGGTATACACGATTCGTAACAGCCTTTTAAACAGCATTGTGTGTACCTTTAAAACAGCTGGTTGCTGTGCGCTTGGGAGGGGAGGGATTTGTGTCAGGGGCCCAGCAACCAAACTTGCAGGGGGCCCAGGAAATATTTGTAGCCATCATGCCTAAAGGTGATTTTTCCACTGAAGTTCCCCCTTTAATTAATTTCCAACTGCTTGAAACATTGACACAGTGGTAAATAGAATTGTATTCACATTAGCACCATTAAAGGGTATGTCCACCTAATAAAACTACTTTTGGGGTTTCAGTTTTATTGAACAACAGGAGGTAAAGGAGCTATGTCTGGAGTGAAGGTAAGAAACTTACCCAGTTTCCCGCTAATCCTCTGCTTCCTCTGACATGTGTATAGTTCACATAGTCCATCGGGACCTGTCAGAAGATCAGTGGAGGAGCGTGAGACTAGGTATGTTTCTTACCTTTGCTCCTGGCTCCTGCAGGTTTTATTGAAG
This sequence comes from Hymenochirus boettgeri, assembly GCA_019447015.1. Classification (NCBI taxonomy): domain Eukaryota; kingdom Metazoa; phylum Chordata; class Amphibia; order Anura; family Pipidae; genus Hymenochirus; species Hymenochirus boettgeri. The sequence continues at coordinate 63,744,800 of CM033471.1, forward strand.
AACGGAAGGTAATACATAGCTCCTTTACCTCCCATTCTTCAATAAAACGGAAATGTGGACATACCCTTTAAAGTGAAAATGGAAAATTCAAATTACAAAGGAACGTTTGCTCTTAACTGATAAAATAGAATGATAAGTGCATTTCTCAGTATTTTGTTTTATTTGGGGTGCGTGTATGCGATTTGACTTGTTAGGATTATTATCAATATAAGATCAACGGAGTATATAAATTAATTAATGATTGCATACCTACAACATCTGAAAGTCCATATACCTTCTGACCATATGCATCATTCTTATCCCAGACAAAGGTATATGCTAAATTAGGAGAAGCTTGAAATGTTTTCTGGAACAAATGTCCTTCCACTGCTACCATAAGATGAACTTTGAGAAGATTAAGTGGTACCATTGATTGCGTCATTGTAATCTTCAACAGAGATTTATATCCAGATGTGCGAGAACTCAAATAGCAGAGTTTTACATTGGAGCCTGGCATCTCTATTTCTTCATGAAGAACCTGGGAAAATTAATGTTCAGTTAAAAAAATTTTTTTTTAGAGAAACATGGCCATTTACGTCAAACAATGTAATTCATCTATGTATAAAGATAATTGGGGAGATTAACCAGAGCCGCAGCAGATCTCTGTAGTTTGGAGACCCAGAATCCCTGGGTCTCCGAATCCCTGCTGTGAATCCCTGCTGTGAAGTTGGCCGTAAATAGGGACATTTGTTCTTTAAACATTTTTCTCTAACTCAAACACAAAATTTCTCGAGAAATCATCTGGGATATTTCCTGAAGTATGGAAATTCTTTAAAAGCCAATAGGTATTAATCTATATTAAATTTAGTCACCGGAACGGATGAACAGGCGATTGGGGCTGTTGGTAAATCACAGCCGAACGCTCGGTCGTGACAAAATGTCTGTTTGTATCCAGCCCAAGTGTCTCACTATCAGATCACAATCAAGTAGTGTAATATCTCAGAATATATTTCCTTATTCAATTTTTTTATCAATACGTTTAGGGAGAATGGCTGTGCGGCTCTGAGTAAATTTTATGTGTCATGGCTATATAATCAAGCTATCAGGTGGCGTTAAATATTAAAGGATGAAGAACTGTACAGCTGTTGGTGAAAAGCTTGCGGTGGCTGTGCAAAAAAGGGGTTAAACACACGCTAAGTTAAATTGAATGGGCTTGTGTGACTTTAACCCCAGTCTGTTCATAGTGGCTAGCAATGAATGCCCCTTAGTTCTTTATTTACAAAAAAAGGAAAATATTTGGATCTTTTGAAAGAGTAAAAGTTTATTTTAATAGATCTTATTATGTTTTGTTTCTGTGTACCATTATAAGGTCTGTCATGATTACATGTCCCAAAAATATCTGTAATCCTAGAGCAGGTCTTGAAATGACTTGTTCATTAAAGTTAGAATAATAGTTGGGCATTTATGACTTCTATAGATATTTTATATACTAACCTAAGGCTGTAAATATGAGCAGATGCTGGACGCATTTGCATGAACGCTGGGCCATTCAACCACCTCCCACAATAGGAAGGATGCATGTGGCGGGGGTGGTGCATGTGCTGCCGGGTTTGCTAGTATAGCATAAACTGTATATATATATATATATGTACTATATATATACAGTATGTCATATCTCCTGACCACACCATCCTTCCAGGTTTCTTAGGCACAGTTCTTATATGTTCATATGTTAAAGGACCATTATGGACCATAAATTGCCATATATTACTGTGTTTTACTTTCCTTCTTATTCTCCTGAGTCATTTGTTGTGATGGGATATCCTTGAATATTTTTGGCCTAAGAGTTATAGCATGAACATTTGGTAAGTTTCTAGTGCTGCACCTAACTGAGACATAGGGCTGCAGATAATGATTACATTTTAAGTCCAATGAATGCAAAGTTTGTTCTGTACTATTTATGGACAAATATGGGTTAACAGGTTTTCAGGGTTATTCAATAAAAGTTCTTATCGTTTAAAATGGTGCTAATTTGCCCCAACCAATCAGATGAGCTTTCAAATGTTAAATAAGATCTGATTGGCTGGGGCAAAATTAGCACCATTGTAAACGATAAGAACTTTTATTGAATAACCCTGTTTATTTGAAAAGTTCTTTTATTTAATTTTCTCCATGTTTTTTTTTTTTTTTACAGCCGTTATTAGTCACATCCCTATCAGTGCAGAGAAACCTTTTGTTTGTATCCACTGTATTACTTTTCAGAGATATAGACTTGCTACTGCTATAATAATAATACAAAGTTACATTGTTTAGAAAATCTTTAAATCATTTTTCAAATGATTGTCAAGGTGTTAGTCAAGGTTTGTTGGAAGAAGATATTGTGAAATAATACCTCCTTGGTTTTGTCTTCTTGTGACTTTGTGCTAACCCTTAGCAGTTTAGCAAATAATGGAATTTTGTGAAAATAAACTTTTGTGCAGAGTACACTATTTTACAAGCCTGTAGGTGAACTTGTGCAAATAATCCAGAACATGGCCTGGTAATCCCTAGGAAACCAGACAAGCAATGATCTAAAATGGTAATTTGCTTGTTAATAGTTCCAATGGATATTAGCACGCATTGTGTCTGATTTACCTGTGTTTCTGGTACTATTGGGTTAAGACTTGGAGAAGAACTGAAGAATGTTGAAAGTGGAGAGGAGATGATTACAGGATCAGGCCTTATGAAACCACTTAAATCACAGCTAGGAATAGTGTTCTCTTCTGTCTTCATGGCTAAGGTGTCCATTGCATAAAAGCTGTTCCATGGAAGCCACACTGTCCTTTCTTGACTCATAAAAGGGGCCCGTTCAAAGTGAAGGGTTAGTGAAGCTCCACCATTGGCAATTAAATCAAACCTGAAAAGTTAGATTTTATTATTGACAAGTCTTGCATTCACACAAGATGGAATTTAAAAAATGCATGTGGCTTCTGTGTTAAATATAATATATTGAAACATGTACAACAAGCTGTTGTCTTTGTCATCCTCTCTAAACACATGTGGAGTGACATGATTTTTTAGCTACTACAAATGTCTGGATATTGCTTTTTTCAAGAAAACTTGCTGCAACTGTTTTAAAGGACCAAAGTCAAGTGATTTCCAGTCGAAAAATGATTGGCCAAAGCAAGTTTTGATTGATGATGATACATAGGTCACATGACAATCCTCAAAGTGACAATTTAAGCACCTGCCCTAAATTTCTCAGGCTATTTAATTGAATGATTTGATTATTCATATATTCTGAATGATTCGTGTGGAATGCTTTGCAGCATAGCCAACACCCATATTAAATTATGAAAAACATAAAAAAATGCAATTAATGATATATGCTTTGAATGCAATGACACAGTTTAGAACATTCATGCAACACCTGAAGAAACACCATGTGGAAACATCATTGTGGTAGCATCAGAAGTTGCACTTGTGAAAAATACTCTCTTAATGACATTAAATGGATTTGACAAAGGGACTTTAAAGCTATCTAATGTCCTAATAGGGTATGGCCAGCATTAGACAGGTCTGTTTACAACAGAAGACGATAAGTGCAAGGTAAATACATATTTCTTCTATCACACTGCTGTGTTAATGGTATGTGCCCATTACATTTTATATAATATATAAAAAGGAGCAGCATGGTTTTCACTGGATACTTCAAATATAACAATAATTATTATTACATGCTAACAGAATGTCTGTATGTTATGTTTGTAGGTTATGTTTAAAAAAATGCAGAATGGTAAGTGGGTCCCTTAATGTTTTATGGTAAGCTCCTAGTCTTGTATTTCCTGGTAGGCCTAAACACCCCAGTGTGAAACTTCCCCTATGTGTGTTATTAATGGAACCTTCCTGAATTTTAAATAATGCTTGGTGTTAGAAATGTTGCTAGTATAAAAAATAGAAATAGAAGCATCACACAATGCCTGTGTAACATTTTGTATTGATATATGGAGTAAGAAAGGACTATTAACAATAATCTCCTGAATTCCAACATCCCCTATTGCTAGCACAAAAAGCAGGTGCACTGTTCACACCTAAACAGAAAAGGTCTAAAGCAGGCCAGACAAAAAGTAAAAGGGTTGTTTAGACAAGGAGTTTCAGTGAGTATATATCAATAAAAGTCTTTGGATATCTCATTTCTCTGTATTTAATTATCTCATGCCCACTGAGATATACAGTACAACAGTAATTACATACAATGATGTTAGATAGAGAGATACTTACGTTCCATCTTGGCGTGTGATTGTATATCCATACTTGGGATACTTTACAAATGAAACATTGACACCGACTAGTGGAGTTCCATCTATTGTTACCACTTGCCCTCTTATAAGAGACACAAGACTGTCAAGAAGAACAAAAGTAATATCATGAAGTCGTTTGTATATAGAACAGCAACATTTATTGGTTATAACAGAGCTATGAAGCCATATAAATATTATAAGCATTGTGCACTGCCTCTTAAACATTTTATTCTCTAGCTTACTGAAAGACACTTTATCATCATCATCATCATCAGTAACGAAGATACTGTAAGTAACTGGGAATGATTGGATGCACACCATGCTTTCCAGATGATTCTCATTTGCATTTTTGTAGAAAATATGTTGAACACTTCTGAAGATCTGAATAAAATTTATCACCCTATCTCAAATTTATTTATGACAGTTACTTGCAGTTTTTATCATGTCCGCCAGGGGCGGATTTAATACTTTTGAGCCTGTGGACAAAAAGCTTAGCCTAACCCCTTAACACAGACCACACTATCAAACCACACCTTTTTTCTTTTTTGGAAAGTAAACAAACTATTTAGGTGGTGGAGGGGTGCGGAGGAGAAATTAAAAGGCCTCCCCTAGGCGTGTTACTACTGTGCCTAGTTGTAAATCTGGGACTGTGTCCTGCAGTCTCTTTTGCTTAAATGACAAAAAGATTTCTGTCCCTATTTGTGTTCCCTGGTCAAACACATACATAGTACACATATGTTGCAAATGATTAGTGAAAACACTCCTTTCTGATTTCTCAATACACCACATACAATACAAATAAAAACATGATTTGCCATACAGGCTTTGTTGGTAATGTAAGCTTCATTGAAGTCTATAGGGCTGGTGTTAAAATATTATTTGGCTCACAGATAGGTGCTACCAGAATCAGAAGAGATTGGGAAGAAGTATGAAGCAGCACACACAAACACATAAAATTTTAGCCAACTGATAGCGTTTTCTAAAGTTAAAAGTATAGCAAATTGTAAATAACCTGAACATTTTAATGCTCCTAGATATTTGTTGTATGAAACTGCATGACACCCATTTCTGTCATGTTCAGTGATCGTCTTTAGAATGAGATCCCCTCCTTTCACCAATATTTTACAATTCAATGCACCATGGTTTTTTTTTTTATTTAATTCTACCAGAGTAGAAAATTTTATTGACAAAAATCTGTATTTGTTTAGGAAAAATATTGTGAAATGTACTCTTCTTTGATGAAAAATAAAATACACATGAAAGCATTTTATAAAGCTAATCTTCAGTGTAATAATAACAAAGACATTAGCATTTTGTGGGTAAAGGGAAAGTTTTTAGTTGAAAACAGATAGCAATATCTAAAAAACATAAATAGTCACCGGATTAAGTCTTTAAGCCTTGCCACATATTTTAGTTTGGCATTACATCTGAGCATTACGAGCATTAACTGGGTAACTCGTTTTGCTTTATGTGAATCCATTGCTTTGTTTGTTTTTGAAAGTATTTGGTAGTGTGAACAGTTTTTCTTAAAGGGTATCTCCACCCTAATTTATATATATATATATATATCTATTTTAAAATCTAAATTTCTATGAGGTATGTATAACATTGGAATAATTGTATGAGTACACCTATTTATGATGATTTTAGTACACATTTGTATGCACTATGATGATTTTAGTACACATTTGTATGCACTAGAGCACTTTTTGGTTGAACCAATCATAGATGAGAACTAGCCCCAGAAGGCGGTCCTTAGTAGTGGTTCACCTATTTAGACGTGTAACACTGTTGAAGTAACATCACCTGAGGAAGGGGGCACGTACCCCCCGAAACGTTGTGAGATCTTTGGTCTGTATTAAATATAATTACAGTTTGGAGTGCCACCCGTGCCTATTTGTGATTCAAGGATTTTTTTATACACTACACAGTGAGACCAGCAGCGGGGCAAATTTTAGTTTTGGGGGTGAACATGCCCTTTAATATTGTACCAATTGAATTTGTTGCCATGAGGATTACAGTATTTGCTTGCTTACAGTACTATTTAGAACAAAGGTGTATCACATTTATTTACATGTCATTTCGATGCCTTCCAACTATATGTTAGCCTACCTTGATATTGCTGTACAGTCCTCATTTAAAATACAATTCAGAAGGTTCTGTAGTGCCGTTAAGCCAGATCCACTTGCATGATATACAGAAGGCTTGTATGGCTCTAATGGATCTGTTTCATGGTTAACATACTGTGTTGTCAAACTAGACCTTGCAGTATGTCATCCATGAATTCCATTGTGCAAGGGAAGCACAGTGTTTGGTCTGCAATTGGTTGTCTAAGAACCTGTCAGTATGTGTGTGAAAGGGATATTATTTCCAACTTTGCTGCTAGGATCATTGTGCGGCTTTTTACCCCCTCAGTAATAGGCTTTATTTCCACTAGACTCATGGCTCACCATATTATTGTTTGCGCACCCAATCTAGTAAATGACCAGTGCTGACCTACATCTGCATACATTTTTTGATTGCACAGTGGTGATAGCAGCAAAATCTATCGCTCAATTTACCTTTCAATTTTGGATCTGACATCTAATATTTCAGATAATTGAAGATTTATAAGAATTACAAGATTTTGCCACTATTTTACATATGAGTTCTATTTAAATGACTGAAAACAGAAAATGAAGTAGTGCAACTAACTGTGAAACTGAGAGAAGATACTTATTCTTTATTCAAGGGATTCTCAAATTGTGTGCCATTAGGTTTTTGAAAACTACATTTCCCAGCATCCCTTGGTTTTCCTCTGTAGTTGAGGAATGCTGAGAGTTGTAGTTTTAAATCATCTGCAGACACACCGTTTGTGAATGCCTGCTTTAGGCTTTGGTGCTCATTGTAGGCTGACCAACTTAAGACTAGGTACACACTAAGGGGCATATTTATAAAGCTTTGTTAAGTTATCTCAGCCGTTTTCCCTGACATTCCCTGACGCGATTTATTAATGTCCGAAAACGGCCGCGAAAAGTTAACCCTTCGCGCCGATACTTACCTTTTACCGCCACTTCTATTTATAAAGTGGCGGTATCTATTTCGCACTGCTAGTATCGGCTGTTTTGCTTCGCCACCTTGAAGGTCGGCCGATACCAGCCTCCCTGCGGCGGGGATGGGCAGGCAACCCGCCGCGGATGGTCGCACCCGCCCCGGGAGGCATGCCCACCCCGCCCTTGACCACCCGCCGCTTCCCAGCAGAAATCAGATTTCAGAACTTTCCAGAAATCTGATTGGTTAATGTAAAGCATGTAAACCAAGCAAACCTATATAAAGAGGTGCACTCCGCTGCAGAACTCAAATGCCATCGCAGTAGATGGCTGAAGATAGAAGAAAGAAGCGGCTGGCAACATTGGCTCCGCTGAGGCCGGCGGTCTCAGTGGCGGCCACAGTGAGTCTGCCTGGCATCGGCGACCTGAGTGGGGTTGGTGTCGCCAGCCCAAAGACGTCGCGTCGGATCAAGACGCCGGCAACATCGGCCTCGTTGAGGTCGCGGGCGCCTGCTGGGGGTACCCCAGTGCAGTATCGCCGCGAAGGGACTTAAAATTACCGCAACACATCGCGGCTGCGATACATATCGCGGCAATGGTGCTCGCCATTTTAAATACAGCGATAGCGCTATTTTTGCGTTTTTTAATATCGTTTTTTTATAAATATGCCCCTAAGTGATATTTCGACCTGTGACAATTCGGTAGGCTAGGTCAAAATATTGGCAGTCGAAAAAAAAGTAACCACACCTGATATTTTTTTGACCAATCATGCGGTCCATAGAAAACCACACAATCCGGTTAAATTTATTGGCATGTCTGATCAAACATTGGTCCATCTAAACAGAAAATTACCACCAATATTTTGTGGCCAGTCAGTTCAAAATATTGCCTTGTGCGTACCTAGCCTAAGAACTCCAGGCAGACCACAAGCAATTTATTCCCATTTCTGTTGTTAATTGTGAAATCATCTGCAGGGTTTATTCAGTTTGAATTTATTTAGACTGCAGGACATGATAAATGTAGGACAGTTTCAATATCTTTACAAACTGATGCATTTAATTAAGAATGATCCATAAATTCCACACATAAGACCACCTTGCGTTTAAATGGAATGTAAATGAGTGTTGGGTTCCATTTGCTCTGTTATGTGATTGATAATAGTTGCTTCTTATGCTTCTAAAGTCATAAATTGCTTATTTTCCCTTTCTTCCTTCATTTTTGAGAGGGGGGAGGGGATTTTGTTATTTGTGTCTGTAATCGTAAGTAGAACAAGGTGATTTTTTAAAATGTGTGTGTTAGAATATTGGCACATATGCCGTTTCTTAGTTGGATTTAATAGTTCTGAGGTAATTTGCTACATGCAGGAATTCTTGACACTGCACTTTCCTGGACTGGCTCCCAGTTTTAAAACAAAGGGATCAAAATTACCTGCATTTCACAAAGGATAATAGAATCCCAGTCAGAAGCCCGGAAATCACTCCAGTGCATTTAGCATCTTATTCGGTTATGTCTTTACTTATTCACCATCAATCAATACTATAGCTGAAATGATAGTGTAATCTCAGCACATCTGTCTTAATTGTAAGCACTGAAATTACTTTCATTTCCTGTTAGTGGCTACATCTAACAGAAACAAGCAGCAGTTCACTTTGAGGAAGGAGCATTATAAAATATTCTATCACCGTTTAAAAACCACAATATCACCAGGTATTTTCACGTACAGTATTATTTTGGGATTGCTATGCTTTTCTCTAAGAAATGAAAACTATCAATTTCTGTTTCTTTTCTTTCACGAGTTAAGTAGACGTTAATGTTGGAAGAAAGTGTCTAGCTAAGCTATTACCAGTTCTAACAGGTCTTAATGGTCTCTAGAGGTTCAACTGATCTCAATTGACCTTGGCTTGCAGCTCGATGGATTCAAAGGCCCCTGTAGAATGTCTCATAGCTACAATAAAATATGGCTGTCTAAACCGCTTGCTATAGTAATTGTCTTTGGTACCAATGATAAGCAGCTGTTCAATAGTCTACAGCAGAAGGGAGAAAGGGCCTATCCATGGTCCCTTTTAGGCAGATAACTGATAGACCATTTTTTAAAGGCAGAAAATAAGGGGAAATAAAGCAGGAAATAAACATTTTGGGTTTTGCATTCTGGGTTATGTACCTGCTGTTAAATGGATTTTCTCCCGGAATTATGTGTGTGCTGTCCTTTCCCACCAAAAGCTTGATTCGGTCATAAAACGATTTAACTGTTGGTGAACCTGTCTGACTTTGCTGTATGATATCAAGAGGGTCACGTGATCCACGACAAAGCAAACTCGATTGGCATGTTGACTGTAGACAGCAGTCTGGATCCAAGCAATCCACAAGCCCATCTATGTAAAAAAAGTAAATCAATAAAAAAAGATATCCTTGCTTAGATAATTTTTTATGTTATATGTACTGCCTATATTCGTAAGTGTCTTTTTAGAGACTGTGCAGTATTTTCAGTGATCTATTGTATTTACATAACCTGCTCTTGAAAAGTGAACTATTCCTTTAATTTATTGATTGAAGACTGGGAGGTTAAGGAGCTATTCATTACCTCCCGTACTTCAATAAATATCTCAGGAGCCAGGGACAAAGATAGCTGAAACTTCCCTTTTGCACGATCCATCGCAGCAGAACTGACAAGACCCGACCGCTTCCTGGTTCTAATCAACTATAGTGTGCATGCGCGATAGTGTGTGCTATAGTTGATTAGAACCTGGAAGCGGTCAATAATTTTCAGTGCTGCTGCAGTGGATCATGCAAAAGGTAAGTTTCTGCTATCTTCATCCCTGACCTCCTGGTCTTCAATCAATACATAAAAGGAATAGGTCACTTTTCAAGTGAACTATTTCTTTAACAATGTAAAGGGAAACATCACAGTACCCAATAGAACTCAGTTTGTTTAAATGAAAAACTTTACCTTAACCATTTTTTTCAAAAAGATATATTTATACATTGGTTAAGCTGTCTTACACTTTGTAAATATTATTATTAACACTTATAGTATAAAAGAGAGTTTATACCCATTGAATTTATTTTATTTGTTACTCTCCATGCAGCAATATTCTTCTCTTCTTTAGAAGCATACATGTACCATTCCCCTCTTCTTTCTATTAATATGTGTGAAGCTATTATTTTTATAATGACTTCATTGCACAACATGATAATGGACTTCCCGAGGTGAGCACTTTGCACAGGTACAGTGATCTTAAAATTGGCACACCAATCTTATTGTGGCCTGTCAATCAAAGGAATCACATCTTTGTACCAGTGAGACCCCTTGGAAATAGTCTGATATTGCAATATCCACTAAATTACCCTGTCGCTGCCAATCTTACAGTTATCTTGCAAACAATCAAACAAGCAATCATACTCTCCAGAAATGCAGGAAAGGTTAAAATGTCCACATTCCCTACCAGTAAAAAGCACAATATTCTTTTTATATATATATATATATATAAATCATTATAGAGTTATATTTATTTTTAGCTCTGAAAAAGAGATCAGGGTCATGCTATCAGATTCATACCAGTATTTATAACACAATATATTGTTTGCTTACATTTTTCCGCATGTTACAATTTAGCACAAAGATTCCATTTACAACTGTTCCTTATCTATTTACATTTACAAAATCTATGCTGGATTAATAGAGATGTACAAAATAGGGTGATACAGTATTAGAAACCCAATCTCAAAACCCAAGCTAATCAATGCAACCTACAGTTAGCACAGCTATTGCACCTATTGTCCAATAATCTACTACAAAAGCTACAATTTATCGCAAAATGTAACAATTTAGAAAATAAAGCACATTACCTTCCATTTTCTCCCTATGCTAGGAGTGGGAAGTACCTACTGCATTGCAGGATTAGGGAGGGTAAGGAGAGTGCTGTGCTCCTTCTAACACCACTCTGTATTTAAGAACAATATACAAGAGTTTCAGTACGGCATATGCTACTTGTTAGAATACTCTTATAAATAGCTGTTAAGCTTTGTACAGTAGAAAAATTAAATAATTCATGACATTTGTCGGTCATTGGAAAAGTGCATTCAGAATCTCAGGATAATTATATCCCTTACTGCATACTACTAAGATTTTGGTGGGTTATACAATTAAATCCAAATACCAAATCAAGAGAAATTCAGCAAGGGGTAATTTAAAAATGTGCATAACAATCTTCCTATTTCCATACGCATCAGGGAAATAAATAGATTTGACAGGGATAAGAATTACACTTGATAAATTTAAATAAATTACGGAGTGAATAAATTCATGCTACAGTAGAAACATCTGTTCCCTTAGGCGACATTATCTAGATACCTTTATATGGTGATATCATCAGAAGAATGGTTCAGGTTACCAAACAGACTTGGAAATTACTACAAATTCACACCTGTTATTAAATTGTTAAGTAGGGTGTAAAAGGTAATACCATTAGCACACAGGGCATATGACATAAAGACTAAACTGACTGTAATCATTTTTTCTTTGTAAACTACCTACTTTAAACAAATAAACAAATGGAGAAAATAACTCTCAAGATCTATTTTTCCTCTTTAACTTTCCTAAAACTAACGACTTTCATAATGACTTTCCTTAACTCCTAAGTACTGTTTGGAATATTTACCATATATAACAATACATACTCAATATAATAAAACAACATAATAAAATATATCCTGGTGTGGATTTCAGTTCTGCCCTAGGTTGAAATTTACCTACAAATACATAACAGGTTGGCTTAACATTGCTAACCCAGTTAAATATCAGATCTGCTAAAAATGAAATAAATGACAAAAAACCATAGAGTCTAATACAGACAATGTTTAGATTCCTGTAGCCTTACAGACATATATTGCATCACAATTAAGGTCACAACATTAGTCTCCCACTAAATCTAAACATTTGAATCATAAGAAATGAATTACCCTACTATTATGAATTATAATTACATAATAATTATTTTATAATTTTCATTAGTTCTGAGACCTTAATTAAAGCAATTAACCTATGGTTCTCATACTTTCATATGATCATGAAACTCCTTGGAGACTCCTTATATCTCACAGTCCTAGAAATAATATAAATCCAGGTATAGAATAGGTACCACTGTCACAAATATATTTATATTTTTTAACAGTGTTTATATTTTAAATTATTTCTCATTAACATAAAATCAAGTACTTTGATACCGATTGGTTGATACTCTAGGCATTAAGTACACCATTTGGTATGGCATGCTGCAACATTATAAACTGCCAGTCTTAATACATATATACACTGAATAAAGACTGTTGGGTCAAATTGTTAGATAATCGTATCGGCCTGTATCTAATAACTTTACCCACAGACATTCTGCTTGGCAGTTGCTGAGCAGCCTGGTGGAGGAGCAAAAAGGAGAACTCTAGTGGCAGAACAAAGGGTGTTGATTCCTGACACACTTTGGGAATCTAGCGACACATTAGTTATAGTGACTGCTTTAGCCAGCAATGTGTACAGACCTTTACTCTGCTACTTAGCAGAAAGTCTATACTTGTGTAAGTATCAATTAATGATATACAAACGCACTTAATTTCAAAGTGAATGGTACAAATAGAACAAATAAGTGTAAGTATCTGTGTAATGCTGGTTTAAAGACCACTGTTCCCTCTAAGCTGTACTCTTAGGCTAGTGCACACAACTCTGCATAATGTATACATTTACGTTTAATCAAAAAATTTTATGAAACATTGCTCAAAGAGAGAAAATAATCTACTACATATTGTTTTTTGCCAGTATTTATATTGGCCTGAACCAGAGACAACCATTTTATTTGAAAACAAGTGGTCAAATTCTCATTCTGCTATCAGACCCAATTCATTCTGTTACATGTAAATGTTATGTTACCTGTAAATAAGCAAGAAAGGTGGGATCGCCTCTGCATCACAGTAAATCATTGATAAGGCCAAACATTGTACAAAGTAAATGCATGGTACAAGTACTGCTTGGTAATTTGCTTCTCCCAATGCCAATCAGTTTACATATCAAATATTGTTTTGCCCAAGGGGAAAAAGTTTACCGTGCACTTTTTGAAGGCAATATTCCCTTTAGGGATTTGCAAAGCTGTAAAATTGATATTTTGCTACTTAACGCCATCAAAAATGATCATTAGTGTAACAAGACAGAAAGTACCCTGTCACCTTGACTTTCACTGGGAAATGCTGGTTACTGTTTGTGCTTTAGAATGCTGGCTCAAGGGAAATTTACTCACAGCAGAAATAAAAACATAAATTCTTTATATAAATAACCTTTGCCACTGGCCAGGGGTTCTATGGTTGGGATGGTTAGTAAAATGACTTCCTCAGGGTAGAAAAATCCATCTTAATTTAAAGTTCATAATTGTAAAGGATGCACTGCTTACCAGGTACAGCACTAAATTAAAGGCACATTTCAGCTATTGTCAATACTTAATTTATTGATTTATTTATAAAGTTGCAGTATTGCATGGTTGTAAAACTATCTCTTTTACATCGTAACCGTATTTACCATATTAATAGGGAAATTCAATAAAAGTTTTTATCGTTAAAAATGGTGCTAATTTTACCCCAACCAATCAGATAATATTTAACATTTGAAAGCTAACATTTAATTACCATTTTTAACGATAAGAACTTTTATTGAATAACCCTGTAAGTGTGTAATATGGTACTTTATTGTTCACCCTGATCGAAAGCAATTCAAACCTCTCCACCCCCCCACCCCACCCCCCAAAAAATAAATAAAAAAAAAATTTCAGGTAAACACATGGATGTCCTGGCCCAGCAAGAAAAAGTTATAATAAGTAATTATGTGGATTAAATAGGGAAAGTCAGCAGAAGATTTAAATTAGTAAAGTAAAAAGGAGAAACCAGCAGAAAATGGAGATTCTTGGTTTTAATGTTTACAATAGTCTATCAACACCCTTCCAATAAAGTCTATCATATCAACCTATCATATAGGCTTAATCTATATTTAACATTTAAACCACTCATTATTCTAGATGTTTGGTCTACTAAAACCTCAAAAAAGGGCTTTCTATCATATTTTATATCCAGCATCGTAGACCTTTTTGTTGCCAGCAGCTGTTGAAATAAAACTGTCATCATCCCGAGAGCTGGTAGAGTGGAAACTGCTGAAAGTTGTATTTTAGTAACAGCTGGCAAAGCACAAGTTTTATATCTCTGGTATTGAGTATAACCAAGTAGCATTCCAATAAAATGAAAACTAGCAGCAGTCATGCATATTTACTAATTTGTTGCTATTGTTCATGAAGCCTGGTTGGTTAGAGGTTCCCTAAAGAAACATTTGGGAATCACTGTACCAAATGAACAATAGAAGAAGGAAGAGAGTACATAAGCATTCACGGCTTATCTCAAGGGAGCACTACTGAATTGTCAAGGATGAATAATCTGTAAATGATCTATAACAATAGAGCTATGCATTTCTTATTATCAACTTGTCAATTTGCTAGTCAGTTTTTGTCCCAATCAATTTAACTTATTCACAAGTATTCACTTTTTTTTGTACTTAACTCCATAAAGAAAAATCAATTTTTTTAGGAAGTTTTCTCCTGGCCCCCTTCACATTACAATACCTTAAATGAATTGTTTCATGTAATAAGATCACTACAAAATCACAGTAAGATCGGAATTTCTGCCAATCGAATGAAGCCCGGATATCCCTGGCTCTGGTGCGAATGCGTCTAAGGAGTGTGTCCAAGATAAAAGCACAAGGGATATTAGAAATAGTAGCTCCTACCTTCCCTAGTATTATAGAATCAAAGAGAGATTTTAAACCATTTTAGAAAGTTGGCTATCGACATGGATTCCTACAATGATATAGAGGGTGATGTAACAATGGGCGCTAAAACACTTAAACACTAAAAAAACACTACCCATTGTAATATTGGGTTGGGGTGTTCTTTTTTTTTTTTTTTTTTGCTTTTTTATCGTCCTGTGTTGTTTGCTTAAAATTGTCATCCACCCAATGCAGCAAGCCTTTACTTACTGAAATAGATAAGGCTGACAGACTGGCACATCTTTTCTGTAGCGTATCTGAGCTACGGGCAAGAAAGCATGTGTTTCCGGTGCGCTCATGAGCATTGCCCTGCATTGCGATTGTGCAGTGTTGCACAATCAGAGCGCATGCGATTGTGCAAAAAAATAAATGCTGAACGCATATGGATCACAACCACAACAATTAAGCCACACTAGTGAGCGCTTTTTAACACTGTTTTAAAACCGGCTGATGTTGCCTAGCCCTAAAACAGGAGAGGGAGCAGACACCAGATTTAAGCTACTAGGAAGAAAAATAAATGGCATAATCCTGTATTTCTGTAAGAACTCCCTTAGAAAGGTAAGGTCCAATTTTTATAATTATAGGTGAGTCCTTGTCCTTGTTATAGAATTAAATCCTCATGGAGTGTCTGGTCAATTAATGAATGGGCTCTATGCTTTTATGTATGAGTCATATGAGTGATATTACAAAGATTTCTACCCTTGTATTTGCAGGGAGACATGCTGCGTTTCAAACTACTGTACTGTGTGAATAAACAACATAATTATACAGCCTTGTTCATATAAACACACTTTCTGTTTTCTTGACATAATAAGCAACGTACAACACGGTAATGATGATACACAAAGTGAATACATGGCCGTGCATAACTTACAGCGTTATTGTGGAATAATCTGACAGACATATTTCATCTGAGATAGAAGCTGGGTTCATATTTACAGCTTTAAAGTGCAGTTCCAAGTACACGATCTCTATTCTCCTAACACTGATTATGAGTCAATTTAATTGCTGGAAACTGTGTATTGTTGTCAAGTCCCATATTGATGAGGTTAACGATACGATTGTGGTAGTACCAGTATTTAGATAACAAGGTTTGCTGTAATAAAATGATTGGGTTATAACCCATCATTTTATTTAAAGGCTAGTGTTCGCCAGGCTATATTTAATTCTTATAGATTTTATTGCAGCCCTTGAGAAATATGAGTGTAGACAGAGCATAAATGCAGGTTTACGCTTTCCTTTTGTAATATGAGGTTACCAGAGCCTGCCTGGGTTTTCTATTTTTTACTGAAATCAGGAGGAAGCAATTAAGTTTCTGGTGCAGCTGTGGAAACACGAAGTAAATTGACAGGTGTGAATCAAGTGAAAGAATAATTGAAATAAAAAAACAACAGAGGGACAATGTCTGAGATACGTGCGTTGTAATCTAACTGCTTCAGTGCAATAACTAAAATACTTGGAAGGGATTTCAATTTAACTCTTTCATCACCTGCAAAAATTCCATTACTCTCATATATACTTCTGTTATTTAGATCTGCAT
Source organism: Hymenochirus boettgeri (assembly GCA_019447015.1). Taxonomy (NCBI): domain Eukaryota; kingdom Metazoa; phylum Chordata; class Amphibia; order Anura; family Pipidae; genus Hymenochirus; species Hymenochirus boettgeri. The sequence goes on from CM033471.1 coordinate 63,761,474, forward strand.
TTTAATGAGTGAGTTTTCCACTATGCTGACATGAGGAGGAGGCTTGCACCTATTGTTCAGTACATCTTTGATGTTGGAACGGATCCATGAACTGCGTTGGCTATTGCCAGAAATATACATGTAAGGGTGACATCAGTCCCACTGAATTAAAGGTGTATGCTCAATTACAGCAAGGCACTTTTAGGTCTAGATGCAGGTAAACAACAGCCATAGTATTTTGTTAAGGGTTAATGTTGCTGGAGATTAGGTAATTTAGTGCTCAATTTTACAATTAAAAGAAAGCTGAACTGAACTGTTGATATCTTCAAAAACCTTTAGACTCATGTAGAACCACAAGGGGATTTTGATAATGATTCTCTACATCAGCACAGACCTCTCCCTCTTGCAGATATAGGCCAACGCCATAAAAATGAATGTGGCAGATTTAATAAAGGAGGTCTATACAATAAGGCATGATGGGAGAAAAAAATAAGTAATAGTTCTAGTTATACCCAAGAGTTTTTGAAAGTATAAAAAACTATGGTTAGCTTATCAACAAGTTAACATAGTTTGTTGCATTTTTCAAAATTGTTTTCATAGAAACTGCTGCCATCAGAATACTAACGCTTTTTCTCAGTCCCTCACCCAGCAGGTTTATTTCCATTCAGCCTCACTCCTATTAAAATTTCACCAGCAATTGTGTGAGGGGCCAAAAAACTAAAACTTGAACAAGATGGAGTCTGGATATACAAATGAACCAGCTGAGAGAGCAACTATAAAGAAAATACAGCATATTCTCAAAATCTCTGTCTAATAAAAGATGTTTCTGAATTATCAGGCTGAAACCTAGGTTCTAAAATTTATATAAAGTGATCCACAGTTTGATAAAACACGAATAGTTTCCAGACTTATTTTCCCTTTATCTACTGTTCCTGGATATGGATCATTAGCAAAAAACAAATAAAAGTACATTGAGGTAGGATGCCAAAGATATGCATAATATCTTTATTGGATTTCAGATAGAAAACCATTCTGAAAATGGGAAAATGTACAAATTAATTTACTACATTTATTTTTGGCTGAACTAAGCACTTTTATTCAAAAATGGAAGTATCATGTTCAGTAAATTAAATGTATTGTTTAGTAGCCAACTTTTCTTTATATCAATATTTTGTATTGTTTAGTTGTTACAAGCCTATTTCAGTGCCAATATTTTATTCACTGAAATTCACAGATGCCAAGTTCCCTCAAGAGCAATTGTATAGGTATTAAGAGGAGTCTCTGGAACTCTTGTGCTTTTTTTATATATTGTAATTTGTCATGTTGGCACCTGCAAAAGTATCTGGGTCAGTGAGATGTTAATTACATGTGGTTATGCAAATTTTTACTGTTTGCTTTTCTTGTCTGCAAACGATCTCTTATTGCAATTTTTGGATAGCTCTAAAGTACCTTCAATACATACATATGTTTATCTTAAAACGTTAGGTTTTGTTATGAGACAACCAGTATCATCTTGCAAGTGTTAACTGGCCAATCTAATTTTAATGGGGAACTTAAAGGGTACCTCCACTCAAAATGTGTACTTTTTTAGTTTAATTGAAGAACAGGAGGTAATGGAGCTATGTCCTACCTCCCAGTCTTTTATTAAACAGCCAGGAGACATAAGCAAATACAGAGAACTTACCCCTGATCTCCCATTCTTTAATTAAACTGAAAAAAGGTAAGTATACATTTTGAGTGGAGATACCCTTTAAGTCTCCAGATAACCTTGTCCCAATAAACAGAATATTCACAAACATACAACAAGCTGTATCTCACCTCTCACTTTGCTGTGGCTGCTGGGGGACTCCAAGCTAAGAGTTGAAGTACAATTCACATGCTTTGTAGTGTTTAACAGATCAAAACAAAGAAGCTGCAGCCTTGCTTCCAAGTAGCTGGCAGCTAATCATATATCAACATAGAGATCCTCCCACTCCTTGACATAAAACAGGGCGTTTAATGCAGTGTCCCTAACAATAATTTATTTCTTTGCTTTTCACACAAAAAAGACTAGTAATCTTAGCAGTGTTATTTCAAGAAACAGAGTGTTAACATTTTTGTCAAATTAAAATTAAGTCTGGGGAATTGAACCTGTATTTTGTCTTGCTAAAAGGAAATTTGTATACCACTATACCAATAGAGCTACCATGTTGACTTTAGGACATATATGAACTTTAAATTTTGCTAGGAACATATTGGAATTAGAATTAGGATTAGAACCCATGACTTCATGGGTTGTGAGTTTCTAAAACTGCAAATGTAAAGAATACAGGTACATTTAGAAGCTTTATCTTTTGCTAGGATCAAAATAAAAAAAAATAAATGTCATTAAAATTAGCTGAGCATTGTGTATTGCCTCAAAATGTCTGTATGCTGTTTTCAAAGCCTTATCAGAGAGCATACAGACAGTGAATACTGAGGTCAGGGGGCGTGGCCAATGAGTGCACATGCTCACAAGGCTCTATGAAATCTTCATGGGATGTGAATTGAACTGGGATTGAGGCATTCTTAGTTACAGAATCTAATTCTCACATATATTGTATTAAATACAATTTACCAGAAAATAATTTTATGTATAGGTGTTCTGGGGGAAAAATCTTTCACATAAGAATTTAAAAATTAAGTTTCAGTTCTCCTTTAAACTTAATAATCCTTCATTCCCTTTCACCTCTACAATGTAGCTTAATCAGTATATTATTATTACATTTAGACTACACAGGAGCAAATCCCATAACGATTATATAAAAAAAGTTATTGGTATTTCATCCATGCACGCATTTGCCACAATCAATATTTAGCAGAATGTTTGATTTGCCATAATCTTTGTTATGCCCCCAGATCTGGGTGCAAGGTTCTGCTTTCAGGAAAGCTGCTGCAGCAGTATACTGTACATATATTTGACTAGGGGGCATCAGGAATGTTAAAGCACCATAAAGGATAGACTTTTACTTTCTATGCTCTAATGGTTATCCAGCCCTTAGGTAAAAAGGCTGCATTTTGTCAAGAGGTCTTCAAACCCTCGACACAGCATTGAGAGTGAGTGAGAAATCTTTTGCCATCAGGTAATTAAGTTACTAGTTACTGTTAAATCTATAGCTGTAGGAAATCAGCAGTCAGCCACTACTTGCCATGTGCCATGTGTTAGTGGATATCTTGTTGATTATTATTCATTATGTAATGCATATGTGATAAGGTTTTTTGTAATGTACGTTTATATAAAATGTCTGCCTTACTGATTGTATGCTATTTACTTTTTTTTCTAGTTTCACCCTTCCCATGCCATTCTTCCTCCCAGTTAATAAATCTATTGGTTTTATCCCTGGCTGATTTCTTTAACTTTTGGGAAGGCGTTTAACTGCCTGTCAAGCTTGCATACACTGCTCCAGTATGTGTTTAGTGAGGACAGAACAATTGTCAAATGTTGGGAAAGGGATCATTTTGTTTTCAGATTCTCTGGCAATCCAACAAATTAGCAGATTGATCAAATTTAAAATATTGTCTATACATCCTTATAGCCCAGCTGTATATATCATTATAAATAATAACAAAAAATATTATTGAAATTTTGTCTTCTTCAGAACTGGCATTACAATACTGAGCATCAGTTAGAATTAATCGGCTCCATTTGTCTGTCAATTAATTTATCTATCCACAGACAAAGTACATTATGAATATCCACCTCCCAATATCAAACACATAGATATACCCAACATTGCTAAATCCTAAACTAAAAAAAAGAACCCTTTTTCTTTTGCTAACAAATAGAAGTGAGATATTTATTGAAAGAGACTGCTTCCTTGTGTGGTAATAGTACACTATACGATTCTAAAATAATCACATCGGCTTTTGTAATATCTCACAGATCAGGAAAGGTTCAAGCATGAAAACAAAATAGCAGAGCTTATAAAGGATACTTCTGTAGAAAAGCACAGAATAAAATACAACTATAGCATTTCATAAGACAAATCTAGCCGTGTCTCAACAACAGGAACAAACAAGAATTAAAACAAAAATGATAAGACTGGTGACTTTAAGGGAAATGTCTGCTTTTTTGTAGATAAAGGGCTTAGAAATTTACCTTTAAGTAAAGCCCAGGATCAAAAATTAGATTGACTTAAAAACCAAGTGATCCTACTATTGTCTGTACGAATAGGCTCTTCTTCCCAACTACCTCATTTTGAAGCCACCAGTGGAATATAACACTAGAGATGTCCGAACTTCGCAAAATCCGGTCTGCTCGAGGATCCGCGAATTTTCAAAAAAATTAGAAAATTCGAAAATCCACGAGCGGACCCATTGAAATGAAAAATATTCTCGAAAATACTAGTAATCCTCGTAATTTCGAAAATCTTCGAAAATATGTATTTTCGAAAATTTTCGAAATTACGAGGATTTCTCGTATTTTTGAAAATACGAGTAAACCTCGTAATTTCGAAAATTTGCTAAAATACATCCCTAATACATCCCGAACCGGCCATCCCTATATAACACTATATTTTGCTATTACCTTGCAGTCAGAACTTTCAGTTAGTATTTAAAAAATCAAAAATTCAGCTCTTTAATTGTGAAAATTATGCCTTCTGAGACCAGCCTTCTTTAAGAAGCTACTCCACATTTAATGTACTAACCTGCAGACTACAGAATATACCGTTAGTATGGGTTTATGGGACAGGTAAAAAATTGGGAATGGCAGAGCTGTAATTTGGCCTCTTCATTTTAAACCTAAACTGGATAAATCTATCTTTCAGATACAGATCACGTTTGCAACTGTACACAACATAAATGATATAAACCAGTGGTGCATATCCAGTTTTCTATTACATTCTTTGGAAGTTGTGATTTATGCAAGTTGTTGAATCCTTTGACAGAATGTTCATTTAAAAGCCCCCTACGTTTGTTAATAAATGTAGCAGTAATGTAATCTTATGTTAAGTGATATTTAATTAGGCTGTTGCATTTCAAAAGCTTTAAGTCCATCTAGATGTACAATTTTTCTTACCAACGAAATCTCAAATCAAGACAAATCTAACAAGTCTAATTTTAACCCATATATTAGTATAGCTGGAGTAATTTTCATAAGTAGTCTAAGAATATAAATGGATTGCTGTGAAATGATAGATTTTGCTTAGTGCTGGGATTGATTTACATAACTACTGAACCACAAAAGCTTTCTTTCCTCCTACTTCCAAAGATAGATATGCTCCATGCAGCCTATTAATGCACTGTTGTTTACCAGACACAAACAAAGGTATACATAAAGTCTTGTAGACATGAAATAATTTAATCAACTCTTAAATACCCCCACATTATGTCAGCTAAAAAAGTTAAGTTACTGACATATTTCTTCTTTCTATATTGCACATCTTCCTGGCATATTGTTTTATCAGTATTTCACAAATGAATACTGTATATTATAGGAGAGGTGCAAGTTAAACAGGATCAAGAACATTAAAGTGCACCAATAATTACCTGCCTTGACTCAATGCTATGAAATGTATAGGCAAAGAAGGCAAAAAATGAAGACAATGTTTTTTTACAGGTTACTACTATGTATACAAGATACATCTAGATTTGATGATGGCTCAATAAAACTAAAACTGGACTACAACTGGCACTTTGGATCTGCACTTAGCTAATGCAATGCTGTTAAAGGCTTAAAGAATGTATACTCTAGAGGTTGTACTGTTGATGACTGAAAAAAAGCCAAAACCGGTCTACTACTGGCACTCTGGATCTGCATAGCTAGTGCAATGCTGTTAGAAAAAGCCTTATAAAAAGTATCACATTTTCTCAAGGGCTACGATGGAAATATGGGAATTACCCAGAAGTCTCTTCTCTTTTTATTTTTATGTATATTAAGCAGTGTCAACAATTATAAATGAGTACTGTATCCGCTCTAACTAATTCTGTTTGTATTAATGCTACAGGTCTGGTAAGATGATATTTTTTTTTTTACCTTAAAAATGTATTTATGAAAATATTTCTGCAAACGATACTTTTTTGCTTGATTCTTTGGTGACGTCCTTTGAATGTGGCTTCACTATGCAGACCAGAGGCCTACATTGTATTAATAATGGTTCAATAAAGTCAAAACTGGTCTACAACTGGCAATTTGAACCTGCACTTTACTAGTGCAATGCTTTTAAAGCCTCATAGAAGGTATTTCATTTGCTGAAGCGATACCACGGATACATAAAATCACCCAGAAGTCTTTCCTATTTTTATTTCCATATATATCAAGCAGTGTCAACAATTATAAATTAGTACTGTATTTGCCATCACATTCTGTTTGTATTTACATTACAGGGCTGATCAGATGTTTTTTTAAGTAATGTATTAAGGATTGTATTACTGCAAGCAATGAATGTGACATGCATATTCTGTTGAAAACCTATTGAACACATATTTTTTATGCGTGCAATAAATTCTGAAAGTCACCGTATTAGTTTATTATTTTTATGTATTAGTTCATTATAAATCGGAAAATGTCAGGAAAACTTTGAAGAGCATTCAAGGGTAGTGCTAAAGTAATTACTAGAGGAATTTTTCCAAAGCAGACAAGGAGGTTCACCCAAGTTTTCTTGACAAGGACATTAACTATTGCTAACAATTAAGATCAATTTTTGATATTTGTGGACTGACCATTTCTTAAGGATTGGGGGTTAAAGTTTCACTTTCAAAGAAAGCAATTACATACAACTGTGTTTGCTTAAGGCTTTCTCCAGGAGGTAGACATGTCAATCATTGTTAAAGATATCCTTCACTTTTGGATGTTCTTTCTCCTAAAAGAGGCTAATCATGTTCGTGATTACACAAAGTAACTAACACAATAACAACCCACTGTCAACCACAGCCGAAATAACAAATTAATTTCAGTGTATATGGTCAAAAAATTATATTACCATTTTAGTGGAAAAAAAGACAAACATTTTTCATTCAAAAAAATAACGTGTGAATATGCTAAATTTAATTCACCAAAAATACACATAGGATAATAAGGGCTGTTACATTTTCTGATAAATCTAAGGAGCTGTACAATATTATGGAGTGCACCTCTTCTCTTGCCTTCCTCATTTGTAGGAGGCTGTAATCATTTTATAGAATCACAGGAGTCTGAAAGATAAGGTGAGCTCCTTTTAGCCAGTTTTATGGGCAGATTCAATAGTTTTGTGCTACATTACACTAGAGATGCAATGTGGGTTCGAATAGAACCCAGTTTCGAATCGAATCTGACGGTTTTGAAGTCCCGATGAAACTTTTGTAACTCCCGGATTTCACGGAACCTGAATTTTTTTAATTTTCGTTTTTTATCTAAAATCGAAAATAGAAAGTAGACAATTATCGAAAATCAAAAGTAGACGATTATTAAAAACCGAAAGTAAATGATTATTGAAAATCGAAAGTAGACGATTATCAAAAATCAAATGTAGACAATTATCGAAAATCGAATGAAAGTAGCCATTTATCGAAAATCAAAAGTAAACGATTATCAAAAATCGAAAGTAGACGAGTATCGAAAATCGAAAGTAGATGATTATCGAAAATCGAATCCTCGAAAGTAACGATCGATTTCAGTAACTCTCGAAAATGGAATGCAGAAGCTCGAAAACATCCCGATCGTGAGGAAAGATAGTTTTAAAATAAGTTTTGGTTATATTTACGGGTTCCCCAGACCATTCCCCAGGTCTCTATGTCATTACTATTTGTTCCTCAAAATGGACAGAAACATTCAATTTTTTTCTCCCATAGACTTCTATGGGTCCGTTTTTGAATTTACTGGAAAATTTGAAAATTCGAAAAGGAACGAAACTCAACAGTTTCGAACATCTCTACATTACACAAGGTAGCATGTTTTTTTTCTTGATTTGGGTGATAGACTCATTAAATCTCTATGTGATTACTGTATTGTGGGAAGTAAGGTAAATTTTACATCTCCAAAAAACCAAGGTAAATTTTACATCTCCTCGTATGATCCCTGCCAAAATGCAATTCCAAATGAAATAGATGATGAAAATGAAAGATGCAAATGAAAAATGAAAATGAAATCTGTTTATGAACTGTTGGCAGTACTGCTCTGACCTGAGGAAGAGGGTTGATCCCTCGAAAGCTTGTCAACTAAAATAAACTGTTAGTCCATTAAAAGTATCACAGTACTCTACTTTTTACTACATATATTGGACTAATATGGCAAAACAATTATTATTTGTTCCTAAACAAGTCATTTTGAAGACTACAGAAAAATACAAAGCTTTCAATAAAGCAAACATTATTTTAACTATAGAACTGTAGGCTCTTTCTAGAATATAAAAAGTTTGATGCAGAGAAATATGAAATGAATCTGTTATTTGCTTTAAAGAAAAAAAATATTTTTGTAAAAGATAAAAAAATAACAGTTGTAGAAGTCTGAACTATTTATGTCAGCAACTATACAGCAAAAATGTATTAATTGCTTTGAGATTTTGTAACGATTATCAGACTCAGGTCCAACTTTAATAATGTAACCCAGAAGTCCCAAAAGAGTGTGAGCATTTAAATTCCCAACCTGATAAAATCTTTTGTCAGCTTTGAATTTAAACCCTCCTGCTGTGTCAAGGCTTGTTGAAGAAAACTAAATGACATGATTTGCTTTTGTACTGTGAAAAATGTCAGAGAGCTTTCGCAGGACAAAAAAACCCAACACTGAATTCTTTGTGATTGCTGTATAGTTTGTCTATATGCTTATTTAGAGACTGGCTGGCTTTATGTTTTTTTCCTCCAGTTTCATGTAAATTGGAATGTTCATAATGTGTAGATGTCAGGTCCCAAATCCAACCACAAGATGTGTTTAATCCGTTTCCTGTCTCCAATATATTGTGCTTCTGTACAACTTGTAGGACAAGGCAAGCAAACTTGAAAATTGCTTGTATTTATAATGTAAATAAAGTTTATTTTATTCTATTCATCCTTCTTTGATAATTAAGAAAAGCAATAAAACATCATTATTATTTTCAAGACAAAATTACTAATTGCGTTTTTTAACTGCTAATTTTTTAGTCTTAGCAGTTTTCGGTAAAATACAACTATAACTTAAGGATGGTCTCCCCAAAGACTTGATTGTACCTTCTGCTTCATAGGCTGTGGGTAATTTGAGTATTATTTGTGCAGAATAAAAACATCCATCAAATGGTTTTCTTAAGGGATTATTCCAATCCTTGTATATTTTCTCTGGGAGACACAATCAGTTAATTTTGCTTTTAGCACAATTTATATGCAGATAATAAGCATATTGTCTATTTCCAATTTCCTCCACAATGTCACACCATTTTGTTAAACTAAATCTTAATACATTTAAAGTGGTACCTGTATTTTGGCGCAAACGGATTGCATGGCATATTAAAGACCAATCAGCCCAAAATTACTGACATGTCTGATCCATTTATTTAAAACCAATTGAAAAATGATTGACAGAAATAATGAATTGATTGTAGCTTTCCTTAGCAATAGAAGAGCTGCGTTTTCCTCTCTTAATCAACTATTCAAATGTTCATTAATGTTATGCCAATGGTCATGTTTGGTCTGCTGTAACTTACTACTTATTTGCCTTTTATATATATATATATATATATATATATATAAAGAATAATAGGAAACGGCGGCACTCACAGGTCTTCTCAAACAAACATGGGGTTTATTACCACAACGAGGTTACATGTTTCCGCCCCAAACGCGGGGCCGTCTTCAGAATGCGTTTGGGGTGGAAACATGTTAACCTCCTTGTGGTAATAAACCCCATGTTTGTTTGAGAAGACCTGTGAGTGCCGCCGTTTCTTATCATTCTTTATATATTTCTGGATAGTGCACCCAGGCTTGTGTATACATTTAGAGTGCCCGCTGACTTTCACTATTCTCTCTCTCTCTCTATATATATATTATCTGGTCTTTGTTGACCATTCTTCTGTCCTGGCAGTTTGCTTATATGTTGCCAACTTTACTGGCGATTGTTACGACTTTGCCTGCTGATTTGGTGCCTTCTAGTTTGGATTGGCCCTCATTGCTGGCCCTGCTCTTTTGAACCACACCATTCATCAACTTGAATGATTACAGTATCTGGCCCAGGATAGCAAGTAAATGTACTTTCCTGTGAGACTCCTTATTTAGGTATGCAACACTAGCACTATGGTTTGTCACTTTTGAACTTTCCAATTTGCTTTAATTCAACCATGGAGCTCTATCCCTTTTGCTCTATCCCTTTTTTGTTCTTAAAAAAGAGTATCTTGTCTTAATAAGTTTAAATCTGAACTGCAGTACATCTTCTCAGAACACTATCATACTATGTGATTTAGTAACTGGCTTGTACACTTTCTATCCTACTATGTATCTGTATACAGTACCTCCCACTTAAATTGCAAGATCTTAAAGGGCATGTCCACCCCCAAAACTAAAATTGAACCCATTACTGGCCCCATTGTATATTGTATAAAAATCCTAACCTTAATCCTCTGCTCCAAATCGTTCTCCTGCAGTGTCTGTTCAAATTTCCAGAAAGTGACGAGTAGAAGCTGTCTGTGTGTCATCCGTTACCTGCTATTTCCTTGTCCTCCGGGAGGAGTCAAGCATGCGCAGGGGAGCCCCCCCTACATACCTCTGGATCCACCTTGGTTTCTTCACCCTCTAACTATAAAAGCTTTTGCTGTAGTGTAGCCCACCATAGCCCACCCCCAATCACCAAGTTTGTTTTGTAAAAGAATCAGCAGAAATGTACTTACACTCATTCATTCCCTCAATTCTCTGCATTACCAGCAGCCCTGTCTGTGATTGTCTGCCTCTTAGCCAATCACAGACATGGTTGTTGGTCCGGCCCCTGCTTGCAACTTCCGTCAAGCAGAGGGCCTGGAGCAGAGCACCAGGGAAACAAGGAGTGTAAGTAAATTTCTGCTGGCATTTGGGGTGAGCTACACTACTGCAAAAGTTTTATTTTAGGATGGATTTTTTCAGTGCATTGATCTTATTCTTCATGCTTCCAGGCACATCACTTTTATCACATACACTGTATTACAAATGAATACACCTAGATTCTTTTTTTGTTCTCATTCTAGAAATTCATTTAAAATTTGCAGTTAGGGAAAGTGATATATAGTTTTAAATGAAATGGTGTTCATTTTTTGTTCAGTTTGTTGAGTGTGATCTGAATTCTTATGAATGTGTCTTATCTAACAGCTTGATCTAGAAATTTTAACAGCTACTGGAATTTTCATAAATGGAGTCATTTAGTTGTTTCAGTCAGGGAAAATGAGCTGTGTGTATTGAATCTCTTATTTGTTGTGTGTTTTTCTTTCAAACATAATAAATAAAGAAACATTTACTATATAGAGTAAACGAACCTGAGTGAGACTGAGAGTAAGCTTATATACTGTATTTCTTTTTACATAAAATAAAAAAGAGATTACATTTATTTTTAAATGTTAAAATACGAGGCTTGTATTTGTTTTCTGATTCAAAAAGTATTTGATGTGTTTCATTTTAAGATAACCCAGAACATATCCTTGTAACCATGATAATTTTAAATAATAAAAATAACCTTCAGGCAACCATAAGTTGAAGGAGTCTTTGTACACCTTTGGTGTCTACATGATATTTCCTAAGGCTTTAAATCTACACTGCCCTATTCAGACTCAAGTGTACGCTTGATTGCTTAGCCATAATTCCAATAAAAAAAATTCTGAGAACCTTTGGAATTGTCACTTTTAGTAGATTCTGTGAAACAAGCTGCATTCTTATTTAAACTGAAATATTTGCATCAAGCAGTTTACTTTTTTAATACAAATATTTCTTATGCATGTAGGAATCTTCTACAAAAGCATAACCATCGACCTGACTGGTCAATAATAAATTAAGTATGGTCATCCCAGGGGAAAGTTGAGAAGCTATTTTTTTAAATGTACTGTATATAGCACATGATGATTTTAGTTTGTTACTAAGAGGAATATAATATACAGTATGTTGCATTTTTCTTGTTTTTCTTATTTTTTTCATCACATTTCACAGAAAGAAATAAATTACCAAAAAAAAAAAAAAATGCTTGTGGAGGTTCTCATTCGTCCAGGCCATGGTATATCCGTGGCAATTATGTATCCTGTAAAGTTACAATTAGCATATCACAGCCAGGTGTTAATGACATTATGAATGCAAGGCATGATTGCATTGTGGCTGTGAGGTGTTATAGGAACACCCAGGGTAAGGCGTCAAAACTGCACTGTACATGGCAGACAGTTGGTGTCGAATCCCCCCCACCTCTATTCAGGCTTGGTTTCTTTATTTTCACATAAATGGCCTCCTTGACACCTCTCTTGAACCAGTCCTGTTCCTTTGAAAGGATGTTGACATTACAATCTTCAAATGTATGTCTTTTTCCTTAAGATGAAGGTACACTGCTGAGTCCTGACCCGAGGAATTGGCTCTTCTGTGCTGGGCCATACGTTGGTGCAGTTGCTGTGTGGTCTCCCTCACATACAAATCAGAGCATTCTTCACTGCACTGCACTGCGTATATGATGCGGCTTTTCTTGTGTTACGGTATTGGGTCTTTCAGGATGTACCAATTGCTGCCTCAGTGTGTTATTTGGTTTAAAGTAGACAGGCATACGGTGCTTTTTGAAAATTCTTCTTAATTTCTCGGAGACCCCTGCTACATATGGGATGACCATGTTCTTCCTTTACAGGGTATATATTTGCAAAAGATTCTTGTACAAGTCATTCTGAATTGAGAAAGCCGGTCGAATGACTAGCGAAACGTCTTCAAGAACTAAACTTTTAGTCCAGTTGATCTAATTGAATACAACAGGTTTGATGATGACACAAAACTTTGTCAACCATTAAAAGCTTCAATCGTTTAGGGGTGTCACATTGGCTGCAGTGGCAGATGAGATTCAATGTTGATAAATGGTGATGCATTTTGGACATAAAAATCCTTGTGCTGCTTATACTATAAATGGCTCTGTGTTAAGTGGATCCCTGTTGGAAAGGGATCTTGAAGTTTTGGTGGATAACAAACTTAAAGGTAGCAAGCAGTGCCAGGCAGCAACAGTTAGAGCCAGCATGGTATTGTCTTGTATAAAGAGAGAAAAATTTTATTCTCCCTCTTTACAAAGCATTGGTAAGGCCTCATTTGGAATATGCAGTGCAATTTTGGAATCCTGTGTACAAAAAGGACATCTTTGAAATGGAAAGGGTTCATTGAAGGACAACTAAATTAATAAGGGGATTGGGGAGCTTGAATATGAAGATAGATTGGATAAGTTGTGATTATGTACGCTAGAGAAAAGGAGCTTGCATGGGGATATGATGATATGGTGATATGATTCACCAATAGAACATGTCAGAGGACATGTGGACATCCCTTAAGACTTGAAGAAAAGAAGTTTAGTCTTCAGCAGACGTTGTGATGGCAGGTTCATTGGACAGTTTAAAAAAATAGCTGGATGAGTTTCTACAAACAAGGAATGTTGCAAGTTACTGGTATTGATACATAAAGTAGAGTTGATCCAGGGAAATTTCCGATTGCCACTTGGAATCAGGAAGGAATTATTTCCCCTTCATAAATTTGGTGGGTTATTTTTGCCTTTCTCTGGATCAACAGTTAGGCAGGAAATGTGGGTATCTACCTATCTATCTATCTATCTATCTATCTATCTATCTATCTATCTATCTATCTATCTATCTATCTATCTACCTATATTTCTATTAATCTAATCTAAATTTGATCTAATCTTGCAGATAGTTATAAAAGATTGTCTGATTTTATTTCATTTTCCCCCCTACATGATTAAGATACCACAAGTGGGGGATAATACTAATCATTATACCGAGATGATTATTCTTATTTATAAAATAAGGTATAATGGGACAGAATTTTCCTTTTCCCGCTATAATGATCCAAATGGGAGTAACAAAATTAAAATCAAATTACCATTAAAGTGCAAAATAAAACTTTTTGATAAGGTCACCCTTTACCTCAAGCATAATTGCATGGTTTGATGCTTAAAAACGAAGGTAATGGCCTGTAAAACACATTTTAAAACCTTTATCCCCACCTCTCCTTTATTCTTATCTTCAACACCTTGTACTGAAGACTGTAATTTTCAGCTATTGTTTTGGTGACGCCTGCTGTTTCTTTGGTGGAGAAAGGGAATGGTCATCAAAACATGAAGCATATAAGACTGCCTTTGCACACATAAGACAGCTTTTTAAAACATAATTCCATTTTAAAGCATGAGGCATGGAAGCACTGTGCCCTTTAAGCTGTGCAGTTATGTGTGTGAACAACTCTGCAGATGTGCACACAGGTTACAAAAAGGCACAGATGAAAATCTGGCTAGGTATAGGTACTACAGACACAAAATATAAATGTCAGATTATATAAATCAGCATGCAAAGCTGTCCACAATTAGAATTAACATGGGGATTCTAACAAAATATATTTCTTGCCCTTTATTGCTCCATTAAATTTCCATTTAAATTGCTTGTTAAAATAAATAGGGGATTTTTATGAATGCATAGGACACATTTCTAAAGAAAAAGTTTTCGGTATCTGTAGGTGTCCATTCACTGTACCTATTTCCAAGTTTTGCCGTGATTCTAATACAAGCATTTGGTTTATATTTCAAAGTATAATATGTTCATATTTCATTTTTCTATGTGTGATGTCTCATGTTTATGATCTTCAGTGTAGGCCTTTACCACAAAAGGAACAGCAGAGTGGACACATTAACCACTTTTATCTGGTTTGTCATCTATTGGGACATCCTGCTCAGAAACTACAGCTAAACTGTCAACAGGTGATCCAGCCTTAGATTATAATGATGGTTTTGTCCTATTTAGTCATTTGCTGTCTTTTGTGGAACCCTCCCATGGCCAAGATAGAAACTTTTATTATTCTCTCCAATCCCACATCTTTCTTTTAAATCTGCAGCTGTCACACATTAATCACAGCGTCTGCTATATTCTTGCAATAGTGGCATTGGTGCTAATTATATTTTTGTAGCGCATTTGATGTATTTTTGTGCATTCACTTTCTACAACTCTAAGGGATTTCACTCTAAGATATCAAAAGTTAGAACTCTAAGGACATACAGTACATCACTGGTATGATTGTGGTCAGAGCCAGATTTCTTACACTGAAGTTTATAAGGAATCATTCCTTTTGCATCCCAAACCTTCTCCTTATGCAGATAAAACATAGATGTATTTTCAATATGTTCAATGTGGTGTGCCTGCTGTTAAAAAAAGATTGAATCTGAAAAGCTTATATTGTGAACTTTTGCAGTAGCTGCATGAGTATGGTTTAACTGTGAAAAAGGGAATGCTTCGGAAACACTTTTGTGCTTACAATTCCAATTGTAAAAAAAAGTTTAATATGTGTCCTCTATAAGAAAGTAGTGTTATAATTATTATAAAATACCAGCATTATATCTAAAATACAATTCTTTTTTAAATACTAACAAAATTCTTTGATAAATAATATATTTAAATATTAAAGATAACTGTATTGCCTCAATGCATTTTTTAAAAACTGCTTTAAAAAGAGTAAAGGTATGCAGCCCTCCCCATACATTTTTTCTCTGATTTCGAGCCTTTCTCTGCCTTCAAATAGCCATGCTGTGAAGGGTGCACCTGCCTCTAACTGTCACTCAAAGCTAGCATGGGAGAAAACACCTCCACCCATCCTTGATCAGCTTGATTATGTAGGCTGTATCCTAGCAACAGGACATTCCAAGTTTAACTGCCAGAGGAGGAGGAGAGAGGTTGTAACAGACATTCCCACCAGCCAATGATAAGTGTTATGTTAATCATGGCGCTGGGCCATCTAGGAGGCGGGCTTTTAGCAGTCATCTTTGCTGTGTGATATCTAAGGGAGGGCAGCATGGTTGTAAGTGTGAGTAAGCGATTTCAGCTGCTGGAAGTGTGGACATGTAATGGGGGGAGATGTTTTTTTTTTATATTGTTGTCCTTTAAAGTAACAGCAAAGAAATGGCTAATTAAAACAATACATCACTTTCTTTTCTAAAAGATTTGTAACCAAACACATACCTGTGCAAAATGTGTAAAACCTTCACTTCATTTACTAACCATAGACAATGGCATCGGTATACAAGTTAGAACAAAGTCCATAGCACAATCCAGTCATAGGAAATCCAGTCGTAGGAAATAAAGTGTTTATTGTAACGTGATGTTTCGGTGTCCATATGACACCTTCTTCAGACAATACAAACTGTCTAAAGAATGTGTCACATAGAAAGACCGGAGTGCACAATGGACTTTGTTCTAACTTGTTTATGGGAGAAAAGTTTATTTTCCCTAGTGTTTGTGAAACCCATGGCACAATGAATATTACTAATGTGTGTTAAAAGTTTTAATTCCTTCTTTAAAGGGCATCTATAGTGAAAACAACACATTGTTCCATTGCAAACTTAAATTAATGTAACCCTGGCTGCCCGACAAGCTTCTCATGTGTAGTAGGAGTTTAAAGTTCACCCTCATGAAAAACACCCCCAGCAAGCTGTCCTGGAGACATGGAAGAAGAAGGAGAACAGTACAGTTTGCTGCTGCAACATGATCTCACTCTGTGTGACCCATTATCAAACAGGGAAAGCTATCAAGAAGGGGAGTTCAGTGCAGCCTTATCTCTGCAGTCAAAGCTACCTCTCCCCCCTGCTAATGTTCTTGCTGAGCTTCAAACAGAGCAGGGAGGAGGGAGGGACTTGAGCAGGGAAGAGGGTTATGTCACAGGGAGTTGATTGACATTACAAGTAGGACTAGAGGACTAAAGTCACGTTTTCTTCTAATTTGTGTATCTCAGGACAGAGTTGGGAACTGAGGAACAGTCTGGGAGTTGGAAGGAATTATAGAACACATGGAAAGAAAGGGAAAAAGGTTTATTTTCCCACTATAGATGCCCTTTATTTAAAAGAAAAAAAAAATCCAGAATGGAAAACCTCCCTGCAGAAAGCACCATTTAAGAAATGCGACTCGCAAAAAAAAAAAAATGTATATTATCAATTCAGTTATTATCAGTCCCAATACAAAATTGGTATATTTAATTGAATGCATTCCCATTGAAAATGTGGATCACCTACAATATGTTCACAATAGTTTTATATGATATAAATTATATGCTTATATAATTAATTCAAAAACAATTAGGGTGTCAGAGATAGCAGCAAGTAACAATTATTAACAAAAAAATACAACAAAAATAATAATAATATTCTGATTAGAATGAATAGTTTAATATAAAAGAATAAGGTATAAATTATGGTCTATGGGTCTATAAATGAATCTAAATTCATTTATAAAAAAAATATGTAGTGGAACTGAATAGAAAAAAAATTAGTGCATGTGGTCATATAATGTATAAAAGTGTTTGCCTTCTATGCCATTGGAAAATTTTCCTTTGCTGGTTGCTGTGTTAAGGCTGTCATATTGATTACCTCATTCTACTTTTTACTACTTTCATCTGCCTTTGATGTCTTGGGACAGAATTTCATTACATAGACACTTCTCTGTGTAAAATGCACAGATGGTATTGGGCCTGTCTAAACGAGGAATTTTCTATGATGAGTTGCACTGACGTTTAGGAAAAATATTACAGACGGTAGATATTTTTCATTGTCCTCATCTTTCATCTTTCTGTAGGTGCCTGATTCTTTGCTTTTGGCTGTTACATGCATTTATGTTATCTTACTTGAATATATATGAGCAGAATCTCTGTGAACATACCCTGGGCAATTGATTTAAGCATAAATCATACTACACTTTTTCTACAGTGATGGTGTCATGGTTGCTATCAGGGTGTAAAAAAGTATGTCCACTGGGAGACTTATCTAGCTATTGCTGTTCCTCTTATCCCTACTGGGTGCAGTGACATTACAAAGAAAATGGGGAAAACTGCATTAAAAACTGAAATAACCCAGTGCCTAATATAAGGGATAATATGCTACCTAAACTGTATTATAAGGATATTACGCCACTGAGGAGTTCCATATAACTCCTCGGTTCTTTTATACAGGATGTGGAACTTCGAGGTGAAGTAAATCTGTATATTACACTGCAGGTAGCATATTATTTCTTATAATACATAAGGCCAGCCAAAAACAAACAAACAAACAAAAAAAAGCACAGACACACTCTCTTCCCTACCCTACCACTGTCTTTTCCCCTCCCTGTATTAGTCATTTATATAGGAATCCCTGTTTAGTGTATAAATAGTTTATTCCCATTTCTATTGAAAAGACAAAGAAGGACCGAGCATTGTCTGTCAACAATAAACATTGCTTCCTATATAAATGTCTAATACAGGGAAGGGGAGTGCAGTACACCCCCTTCCTAATACAGGAAGTCACTCATAGACATGACTGAGTGATTGTAAAAAGGATATATGCCACTGTACCTCCCAATTCTAATTCTAGAGAATTGCGTATTATATAAGCTTGTATAGTCACTACATTAAGGTAAAGTCAATGACTGGGTTATTAAAAGGCAGATGGATGAAGGAACTAGGGCAATTCTGAGAATCTCTTCGTTCTGTAATTAATGTAATGAAAATCTATTTTGTGACATTAATGACTGGAGTATTATTCAAACATGGCAGCTGCTTGTACTATAAAACAGGTATTGAAGAAGACAAATATATTAAAATGTGCCCTAACCACTCGTAAATTGAAACAGGTAAAAATCTTAGGGACTAATTACAGGAAACATAAAAGTAAAGTCAATATAATTAGAAGATCTCAGACAGGTAAAATCTGATGTTAGAAAACTAGAAAAGCACAAGAATAAGAATCTCTACTAGTTTTAGTTATAACAGAAATCAAAAGTAGGATTTTGGGTCTGGTTTGGATTTTTGTGGGGTTTTTGTTCTCACATTCAAAATGTTGAAATTTAAAAAAGCCAAAACCCTAGTTTTAAATTTTTAAATTTAAAGAAATATTAATTTACTTAATGGGACATTAAACGTTCATATTCATGTACCTTGCAAATGCATCTATTATTCAGATGGAATAGAGATGGCCGAAACTACATAGTTTTGTTCTGTTTTCAGATTCACAGATCTCGGGAAAATCCCGAAGATCCAAAAATGGAATGCATTTTGAAGAAGATTTTCAAATGTATGGAGCTATTTTCGATAATTTCCGAAAATATCTTCAAATGTTCGAAAATCCTTGAAAATACAATCGAAGACCACTTTCGAGTTTCTGGTTGTATTTTCGGAGATTTTCAAATGTTCAAGGCTATTTTCAAAAATTATCGAAAATAGCTCGTACATTCGAAAATCTTCGAACCGAGGGATTCCGTGTTGAATCCGGGTTTGTGCTGGATGCTATTTCTATTCACAGGAAGATGAGATTGCTTATTCCCACCTGTCTGTAAATAATAGAATGTCCAGGTTACACATTTAAACTTACCTACTGGTGCTCCACTCACAGCTTCTCTCCATATCTTATATTTTGTGCATGCATGCTTATAATAAAGATTGGAGCATGATCGGAACAGCTTGCTGTTCAGCTGGAGAGAAGCCTCGAGTAGAGTGCTAGTAAGTAAGATTAACTGTGTACCCTGGGCATTCTGTTATTCACAGGGAGATATAAAAAAGTAATCTGACCTACCTGTGAATAATAGATACATTTGCAAGGTACATTAATATGATGGTTTTGTGTCCTTTTAATTTAAAAAGCTCAATACTAACAATGCAGCAGACTTGTTCAAAGACTGTCATTTGACTTCCCGATGTCACCAAACACTGTTTTTTTAATGCTGTAATCCTCTCTAGCATAAGTACATTAAATCACTTGCCACCACTCCAGGTGCCCTATTTATAAAAGATCGGTATCGTTGTTCGTATAATAACGACTGTTTTTACCGATAATGACCGTTATTTACCGATAACGACCATTATTTAGCGATATCATTAAATACCGGTCGTTATCGGTAAATACCGGTCGTTATCGGTAAATAACGGTCGTTATAGGCAAAAACGGTCGTTATTTTACGATAATGATTGGTATTTTATGATAACGATACCGATCTTTTTTAAATAGGGCCCCAGGGCACTAATCTCAGTTACTATCCTTGGTTTGGTATTCAATAGTTTGTCTACCTACCTAATAAATGTACTATTCTACTTTCTGGAGTATTCAGCATTAGTATTACTTATTATGCCATGCTTTTTCATCTTGATTTAATATAAGTGATGTATTAATTAAAACAATCAACAACATGCTTATTTAAACAATATTACATACTGTAGTAAAAGGCTAAGGCACGGATGGTATCTGCACTACTGTATAAAGTAATTGTACCAGAAATGCTTACTGATTGCAAAAAACATTAAGCTCTTATTATTTACTTGATATGTTGTAAAAAGCAAGAATCATGTGGTAACAAAAAACAGCACATATTTGTGTGCTGAATCTGCCAATTTTCTAGTTGATACAGGTGCAGTTGACTATGAGGTTCCAGGAGGTGGCAGTACAAGAATTCTGATAATTTGCAATGCCAAAATCATCCTACAATTGTCAAATCCCCATCCATCCTACTAAACTACAAACTTCTGCATCCATTTACATCATATGCTATTTAGCTACAGTACAATGTGATAAATATACTCAGTTCAGCTGTTAATTTTAAATCCTAGAAAGCTCAGTTAAAATCAGCTCAGCACTGTTCCCAAAACAAATGTTTAGAGTTTACAAATTTCATTAACATTAGCAGTGCAGCACACAGAAGGGAAACTGCATTTGGTCAAATCCTTGCATTCAATACATATTAATGCGTGTATATGTATTTCCCTGTCTATGTTACAGAGACAAAACAAGTTGCTAAAACCCCAGTAATATCCTACATATCCAAATGATCTCATTTCCTTAAAGCAGCAGTTCTACTAACACTTTGTAATAGAATCAGAATGATAAAATTCCCTAGAGCTAAGAAGAGTGAAACATTCCTTCCTGGGGAATTGAATCCCATTATCTACTACAAGCAAAATACTGTAAGCACTTTTACACAGCAGACAAATATTTTGAACCAGCAGATATATTTGTGTGAAGCAAAAAGCTGATTTTCAGGCACAGAATGGAAAATCTAAGAAATATTATGTTGCATGATCCAGACCTCTTGCTCTATGGTTCAAGATTGCTTTCCAGGAAACCATCTCATTGAGATTTATTGATATTTATATAAGTATTTAAGTATTTATGTATCTTTAAATCTAGCAGGTGCAGAATTGGCAACATGTAGTAGCATGGAACTTAAATATTTTTAAGAAGGCAAACAGTGGTACTGTGAGAGGGACTGGTGGCCAGAGCAAAAATACTTGGATTGGCAGGTGTGCTCGTGCCTTGAGCAGGATTTTCAACTTGCCACATGGATGTGGTGCTCCTGTTTTCAAACAATCATACACAATAGAAATGTATTGAAGTATGAAAGCCAGTTACTGAATTTACATATATACTTCTTTAAAGGTATTGTAGGTATCAAAGAGAGTGAGTAACACATGTTCTGTTGGCAGAGTCGCAGAATTTTCAACAAATCTGCAAGTGAACCCATTGAAGTCAATGGGAGTTAAAAAAATTCCAAAATTTCCACCTACAATTAAGGTATAAATCACAATGGTAACTTACTGTAAATGGCTCAGGGACCTGGGAAATGGTTTGGGAAACACAGATCAATGCCCAAAATCTTTAAATAACCCCGTTCAGTACAGCAAACGTCATAGTATTGTTATGGCATTTTTGAAAATTTTGGAAATTTCTAGAAATTTAAAAAATTTACAAACATAGTTCCGCAATTTAGAAAAATCTGAAAAGTCAGACATTCGCAAAGTCCGCAAAACCCAGGTCCCATCTCTACCTGTAAATGTCACACAGATTCAGAAATAGCATGTAACTGTAACATTCTGCTTTTACTTGGATATTGAAATGAAGGCAAACTGAATGTCCCAGCATTACATTCACCTTTTAAGTGTTTTGCATAGCAAAATAACTAAAATGATCCTTAAGCTTACAAACCAGTATGGCACATGTCAAACTGTGTAAATTCTTTTAAAAGATTTGTTTTCTCTTGATCAAGCAAATATCATTCTACTTCATCTAGCTACAAAACAGTTAATAGGTTTATTGATTACTGTCACAACTTTTCCTTACATTTTATGTTTATTTATTTATTTATACATTTTTTTTCTTTAAAAACAAAAATAAAAAATTTGTTTGCAAATCATTGAAAACTAAAGTGCACATATAACCTTGTGTTCTTTGGGGATTTAGAAATGGAATACTTTTGCTCACCTCCCTCATTATCCTTGTTATCAGCACAAGAGGTTTCCATAGCAACATTGCATCCAGACCCTCTCCAGCCGGTCTGGCAGATACACTGCCAGCTGTTCTGACCGAGTGTGCATCTCCCATTGCCATTGCACAGATCAGGGCAGCCATCTGGTTGAAGAAAAGGAAATAGATAAGTATAAAAGATAGCGATCTGGAAGGGATGACTGTGGTCTGTGTAGATGATAAAATGAAACCATGCCTGAAAATTGATCTTCCATCAGCAAACACCACGCTTGGCTGGTTGGATCTTAAATCAACACTAGGCCATATCAAATATAACAGTGCATCAATATCATCTTACACAATACAATGTTTGTGCTTAAATGGTTAATGCAGACTCACTTTCTACAACTATGGTATATTTCTCTGAGTTTATGGTTCCCCTTAAAGACCCAGAAAGCTGGAGTTTGCAATACATATCTACATATGCTTATTATGTTTACATTTTTAATTAGAAATTTTTGAGCATAGAACTAAAATGTGATTGCTCGGATTGGTACTAACAATGAAAACAAAAATAATTACAAAGACTGCATGGTAATATTGTCTTTTCAACACCTAAGAGAATATTTCTATTTTTGCAGACACTGGAACCTTCTGGCTTTTTATGTGCAATGTCACATGTATTTGTAGCTCTGTAGGAGCTGGGTTAGATAATTATAAATAATTATAATGAAGCTATGCTGGTGCCTGCCGTTTGCACATAGAGATAAATGAGTGCAGTGCAGTAAAAATGTGAATATTTTAAAAATGAATGGGGATGCTTTGTACCAATAAACACAGAGCTAAATATGACATTGTACAGAAGAAAATCCTTGCACAGGATAAATATTTACAATCAAAGGTTTTGAGAGGTTATGTTAATTTGGGACAGAAGATATATACACATGCATAATCAAGGATAATCTAATTAATCAATTACGAATGTTGTGTTAACATCATTAAACCGTACTGGTACACCTGCCTTATATACATTTTACATAGAATGGAAATTTGAATTTCACTTTTAATTCTGTTTTGGGTAATTAGTACAAAACCAACATCAAACAAAAGAGATCTGCACCAACTGAAATCACAGAGGACATAGGCCGCTTGCTGTGAAGTAAAGTCCTTTATTGCATCACGCCTTATGCATTTCAGACCCTACGGTTGATTAAGGACCGTGGGGTCCGAAACGCATAAGGCATGATGCAATAAAGGACTTTACTTTACAGCAAGCGGCCTATGTCCTCTGTGATTTCGGTTGGTGCAGATTACTTTCGTTTGATGTTGGTTTTGTACCAGTAGTGCCTTGCGACGGGCTTGGGGCATCTAGCACCCCGGCCACTAGGTCTGTCGGGTAAGGGTCTACCTGTGAATTAGATTTATTGATTGTGCACAGTCTTCAAGTGACGGGCTCGGGGTCCTGTACACCCGGGCCACCTAATATAGTAAGTAAGGATTTATGATTATAAGCTTATGTTAAACGAAGTCGAGACCATGATATTTGTATTTTGAATACTCTATCCTAACTAATCCGTCATTACCCCTTAATCCTTTTACCTATATGAGAATAGCTAATGGTTAATAACAATACACCATCTTCTCCCACAATCCTTTTACCTATACATGGATAGCTAATGGTTAATGACAATACACCATCTTCTCCCTCAATCCTTTTACCTATATGTGGATAGCTAATGGTTAATGACAATACACCATCTTCTCCACAATCCTTTTACCTATATGTGGATAGCTAATGGTTAATGACAATACACCATCTTCTCCCACAATCCTTTTCCATATATGTGGATAGCTAATGGTTAATGACATAAACCATCTTCTCCCCAATCCTTTTACCTATACATGGATAGCTAATGGTTAATGACAATACACCATCTCCTCCTCAATCCTTTTACCTATATGTGGATAGTAAGGTAATGCATACACAATCTTCTCCCTCAATCCTTTTACCTATATGTGGATAGCTAATGGTTAATGACAATACACCATCTTCTCCCACAATCCTTTTACCTATACATGGATAGCTAATGGTTAAAACATACACATCTTCTCCCACAATCCTTTTACCTATACATGGATAGCTAATGGTTAATAACAATACACCATCTTCTCCCACAATCCTTTTACCTATACATGGATAGCTAATGGTTAATGACAATACACCATCTTCTCCCTCAATCCTTTTACCTATATGTGGATAGCTAATGGTTAATGACAATACAACATCTTCTCCCTCAACCCTTTTACTTATACATGGATAGCTAATGGTTAATGACAATACTCCATCTTCTCCCTCAATCCTTTTACCTATATGTGGATAGCTAATGGTTAATGACAATACAACATCTTCTCCCTCAACCCTTTTACTTATACATGGATAGATAATGGTTAATGACAATACACCATCTTCTCCCTCAATCCTTTTACCTATACATGGATCAGCTAATGTTATGGACAATACACCATCTTCTCCCTCAATCCTTTTACCTATACGTGAATATCTAATGGTCAATGACAATACACCATCTTCTCCCTCAATCCTTTTACCTATACATGGATAGCTAATGGTTAATGACAATACACCATCTTCTCCCTCAATCCTTTTACCTATACATGGATAGCTAATGGTTAATGACAATACACCATCTTCTCCCTCAATCCTTTTACCTATACGTGAATATCTAATGGTCAATGACAATACACCATCTTCTCCCTCAATATTTTTACCTATACGTGGATAGCTAATGGTTAAAGACAATACAACATTTTTCATATCTCTCCACAATCTGGTTCTGAATATATTTAGGCTAATATTTTTCTTTCCATTAGGTAAACAGAGCAGCTTCTTTATTACTGGTTGGAAATGCAGTTGCTGTTTTTTAGTCTTCACTGAGCCAGCATTTACATTCAGAGGCTCATGCATATTAAAAAAAGGAATCAAACTTGGATGGAATTGCTTTGAATACCTATTCAAAGATAAACAAACTCTTCTTGAGTATTGTTGAACAAAGCCACATCTCTAATCTAGAGAATCAGATTACACAGAATGGTGGAAGAGGGTTTATTTTGTATTAAATCTTAGCAATCTAACATTTTGATTTATGTTTGGTCAGGATTTATGTTTGGTTTGGACTTAACCAATGTAGCAAAAAATGGCACTCTTCCACAGAAAAGGGTTCTGAAGGATAACTACATCCTGCTTTCTTATTTTGTCTCACCTTCTGCCAACTCCTTATTTGGAGAATGTTAGCAACATTGTGTTATGTTAGTAAACATTGTGAAGCCAAAAGAAACAAAGTCCAGTGTGGATGATGGTCATGAAATTAAAACTGGTTGATTTTTTTTCATTTACATAGCTAGTGGGATACAGATAGGGCTATGTACCGAGAGTCGCTATTGCCCCCTTTAGGCAATGCACCAAGCCGATAATGTCTCTGAGTGCATTGTGAATGGGGTTTACCCATTCAGAATCTTCAATAGCAGCTATCAGCTGGCTTTAAAGATTCTGTCTTAAAGAGCCGTTGTCAGCTTGGTACATTGATTGTGGCTGTTGCACAACCCAGTTTTTGTGTACTGCCATAATCACCGTTAGCTGTGTCTTTAAAGTACATGTACATCAGTTAACACAGCTTTAAGACACAAATAGCCATTAATGGCTCTCTGTACATAGCCCCAATTGTCTTTCTTATACACTCTCATTTGACTATAGTATAGTATAGTATTTGATGTTGAAAAAAGGCATATGTCCTTCTAGTCCAACCTACTCAGCAATACCCACATTTCCTGCCTAACATTGAATCCAGGGGAAGGCAAAAACACTTCTCTACTACCATATTGGGTATAAAAGTTAAAAATCAAACATTTGTTGGTTACATATTCACCACATTTCAAGTTGCAAATATATTGGGTACTGCATCTACTGCCTTTTTAAATCTGAATCCAGCGATTTAAAGTCATTCTTTTAGGCAATATTTCTCAGTTATGTAAGAAGTAATTTGTGAGTGCTAGTCAAGGTACACTAATATATGAATCATTTAATAGTCACTAGACCCAGAACAGACCCCTGTGGAACGCCACTGTCAACACAGGTGCAACAAGAAAATATTGCGTTCTTGATTACTCCTTGCAATCTATACTTTTCTCAGTTCTGAATCTAAGAAAAAAATAGTATAGTATAGTATAGTATTTGAGGTTGAATAAGGACATACGTCCATCCAGTCCAACCTACTCAGCAATACCCACATTTACTGCCTAATTGTTGATCCAGAGGAAGGCGAAAACCACCCTCCCACTAGAATTATAAAGAGGGAAAAAAATCCTTTCTGACTCCAAGTGGCAATCGGAAATATGCCTGGATCAACTCAACTTTACGTATCAATACCAGTCACATTCATCATTCCTTGTTTTTAGAAACTAATCCAGCTTTTTAAAAAAAATGTCCAATGAACCTGTCATCACTGCATCCAATGGAAGACAGTTCCATTTTTTTACCATTCTTACATTAAAAAACCCTTTTGGAACTTGAATACTATCCTTCTTTTCTTCAAGTCTTAAAGGATGTCTGCATGTCCTCTGACACGTTCTATTGGTGAACAATGCCTCAGATAGTTTATTGTATGGCCCATTAATGTATTTATACACAGTAATCTCGCAAGTGCCTTTTTTCTAGTGTACATAATTGTAGCTTATCCAATCTGTCTTCATATTCAAGCTCCACCATTCACTTTATTATTCTCAGAACCCTTTCC
This sequence comes from Hymenochirus boettgeri, assembly GCA_019447015.1. Taxonomy (NCBI): domain Eukaryota; kingdom Metazoa; phylum Chordata; class Amphibia; order Anura; family Pipidae; genus Hymenochirus; species Hymenochirus boettgeri. The sequence continues at coordinate 63,788,597 of CM033471.1, forward strand.
ATTTCCAAGATGTCCTTTTTGTACACAGAATTTTAAAATTGCACTGCATATTCCAAATGAGGCCTTACCAATGATTTGTAAAGAGGGAGAGTAACATTTTTCTCCCTTGAATCCATACCTCTCTTAATACAAGACGATATCTTGCTGTTGCTGCCTGGCACTGCTTACTACATTTAAGTTTGTTATCCACCAAAACTCCATGATCCTTTTCCAACAGGTATTCACTCAATACAGTGCCATATACAGTATAGTATAAGCAGGACAAGTCCAAAATGCATCACCTTACATTTATCAACAATGAATCTCATCTGCCACTTAGCAGCCCAATGTGACAATCTATCTAGATCCACCTGCAATGATTGCACACATCCTCTGTAGCTGTTAATGGTCAACAAAGTTTTGTGTCATCAGCAAACACAACAACCTTGCTGAAAATACTTACTTCCTTAATAAACAGATTAAATTGAAGTGGCCCCAGCACAAAACCCCGTGGCATCCCACTTAGAACTTTAGACCATACTGATGAAGCCCCATTAAAATGTACTCTCTGCATCCTATGCATCAAACAATTTTCTACCTATGTACAAATGTGCCACCCCAGCAAACAGAACTTAGCTTATACATTAGTTGCCTATGGGGGATTGTTTTAAAAGCATTAGCAAAATCCAAGTATACTGCTTCTACTGCTATACTACTATACTGCTAAGTCCAAATTTCTACTAATTTCCTCTTAAAAGCCAAGCAAGTTAGTTTGACTAGATCAATTCCTCCTAAATCCATGCTGCTTACTACTTATGTCAGTCCTTGAAACATACTTTGGAATATGTTCCCGTATCAAACTTTCCAGTATTTTTCCCATCACTTAAAGTTAAACAATCCTGTAATTACCAGGCTGTGAATCACTAACCCTTGTTGAATATTTGAACTACACTTTTTTCCAATCCAGAGACATACTTCCAGACACAAGGGAATCTGCAAAAATAATGGCCTGGATAAAACTGAACTTAGCTCCCTAAGGACCCAAGGATTTATTTTAATCCGGTCCAGGAGGCTTTATTAATATTAACCTTATTTAGTTGTTTCTGCACCATATCCTCAGTTAACCAAGTGCAATTGAAATTTTTATACCATTTTTGCTACTATAATCTATGTTATCTGTACTAGAATGTTCTATAGTGTATACAGAGGAAAATAAATAGTTCAAGACATTTGCTTTATCATCATCCTCCATAACTAACTTGTCCCCATAATTTAATGACCCCACATTTTCATTCCTCGTCTTTTTACTATTAATATACTTTGTTTATAAACAATTGTTGAGAGTTAGTGTTGCTTTGTTCAGTTATCCTAACTTCATTATTAATTTTAGCTAGCTTAAAGGATAACTGTATTGCCTCAATGCATTTTTAAAAAAAATTGCTTTAGAAAGAGTAAAGGTATGCAGCCTTCCCCATACATTTTTTTCCTGATTTCAAGCCTCTCTCTGCCTTCAATTAGCCTTCCATTAGCCATGCTGTGAAGGGATCATAACAATTCTGTCTGCCACTAACTGTCACTCAGAGCTAGCATGCGAGAAAACACTCCCCCACCCACACTTGATCAGCTTGATTATGTAGGCTGTATCCTGGCAACCGGACATTTCAAGTTTGTTTAACCGGCAGAGGAGGAGGAGAGAGGTTGTAACAGACATTCCTGCCAGCCAATGACAGTGTTATGTTAATCAGGGCCCTGGGCTGTCTAGGAGGCGGGCTTTTAGCACTCATCTTTGCTGTGTGATAAGAGAGGACAGCACAGCTGTAAATGTGAGTAAGTGATTTCAGCTGCTGGAAGTGTGGATATGTAATGGGGGGGATATTGTTTGTTTTGATATTGTTGTCCTTTAATTGCTTTCTTACAATCCTTTTTAGAGTGGGGAGGTTGGTTACTATGTTTGGAGAAAGGGGCCATATCCATTACCGTTAGATGATGCAATTAACGATGCAACTGTTAAAGGAGACTATAGTACATATAAAGATTTTTTTTTTAAATAAAGCATTAAAATTCAAATTAACTTGGGCAGCGGGGTAGGATTGATAATTACTACCTTGAAGTATTGTTTTTGTGAGTAGCGCTAGAATGAAGAAAACTGCTTCTGCCAGTCTTTAATACAGGAAGGTCCAGGACACATAGGGTTCGTTCACACAAGACACGTTTTACTGTTTTTTGGTGCGTTTTTCTAACGCATGCATTAGGGGGAAAAAAGGACATAAAAATCACATAGGGATGTCATAATACTGTTCACACTACTGTGTTTTTGGAACACGCTGCTTACAGCAGTTTACTGTGATAACGGACGCAATGAAAGTCTACGGGGAAGAGGAAAAACAACATGAAAACGCATTGAAATGCATGAAAATGTGCATTTTCATGCGGTTTTGGCTATTTAAGCCAAAAACGCACTGCGTAAAAACACATACAAATGCAAAAAATGCATTGCAATGCAATTTTTTAAATGTGTTTTTTGTTGTGTAGTGTGAACGTAGCCTAAGGCAGGTGGAAACTGTATGTGCTGGCGCTCCTCAACAAAATGATATTCAGAGGTATTAATAAACAATACTACCCCCTGTCCCAGGTACTTTTTATTTTTAAAAATGTTTAACTTTTAATATTTTTACATTTTTAAAATGTTAATTTTTACAGTGCAGTTGTCCTTTACTTTGCAAAAAAACATACATATATTAGATAAAACATAGATACATTCCTAATGTAAAAGAAAGAATATTAGATTTGTAAGGAATAGTATTTAGACAGATACGAATGTGTAATAGACCTTTAATGAATCATCATTCTCACTGTTTTACATTTGCATTAATACTGCACTGAATACTACAGTCTCATATGGTTCATTTCTGACTACCTTCTACCCACCGCATTTCTGCAAACTGTAAATATTTACAGTTTCATTTAGGGTATATACTGTATCTATTTTTTTCCCCCCTTAAAAATGCATGATTGCTGAGAGCTGGTATATGAACAGGTTGTGTGTGTCAAGTACATTTCATAAGAAAGATATTAACTCAGGACTCCTAATCAGTGGTTATAGCAAGTTTGAAAGGCAAATTCTTTAAACAGAGAGTTTTTGCTGAATACAAAAGGTACTGGTACAATAAGTGAAACACACTTCAAAATGTAAGAACCACTGCTATTTCACATGTTGGAAAAAGTAGAGCTGCAAGATAGGGAGCAGGGCACATGGCAGCGAAATGTATAAGGGTGGGGGGATGTTTTAGGAGTGTAGGGATTGGTGGCTAGTGAGTAAGTTCTAGGTAAGGGGCAGAAGGTGAAATGACACATAGAGAAGCAGCTTCTTAGCCACATACCCAGGGTTGAAAGATTTTAGCTGTGATTAACCAGGTGGGGCAGGGTGGAGCAGGAGGCGAAGCAGAGGCAGAGAGTGGGCAGGATAGAGGCACGGACTAAAGGGCAGTTCGGGGCAAGAGTGGGCATTTCGGGGATTTGGCTGCCATGGCCATTCCTAGGATGGGATTTCATTCATTCATCTGACAGCCTCTGTCTGTCTGATAGCCTCTGTCAATTTTTCCCCAGTTACTTCCTGTTTTCCCCAGCATTAAGTCTTAACTAAGCACGCTCTACCCTGGGGTGGAGGGGTGGGGCAGAAGTCAGTTGATGTCACTCAGCCTACTGGAAACTGGAATTTTGAACATTCACCACAATATATTTTTTCACAGGCTGAAACCAGAGATGTGATCTAGGGCTCATTTTAAAGGAAATACTTCAGGCTTTTATTTAACCCTAACTTGTTTAGAGACCACAGTTGCCCTTTAAACCATGTGACTGTCCAAATCGTTATTTGTTCCAAAAGAGCTGAGATCACCAGCTGCAGAGGTCCATGGAAGACAAGAAAACAAAACAAATTTATGTTTTCCGCAGATAACAACACACTAACTGTTATCTTACTGAGTAGTATTCCTCCCAAAGATACTGAGCTATTTTTAGGAGATTTGCAATGTACAGCTCCAGACCCCAAAAAAATTAAAATAGCTGTAAACATCACAGAAAAACAAATTGGAATTGATTTCTTTAGGTGCAGTGCTAGATGGGGACTCTCAAGAAAACAAAACAAATTTAAGATTTTAGCATGTGACTACACTAACAGAAATCTTATCGAGGAGTATTTAATAATACAGAAGAAGCCATGTTCCTAAAAAGAAAACTAGCTATTTTTAGATCATTTGCATCCTTATTCACTAGTCTTCTGTTTGGTCTGCTCAGCTCAAACTATTTTTTTAGTGACCTTTAGACTGTTACTGCAGATGTGCAAGGTATTTGCCTTTAGTAGTGCCTGTTCCAATAATGACCTTAGGGATGAAATACACTGAAGATTTTAAAGATGTGTATGATCTCAATGTTATTTTATGCTCAAAAGCAGCTTGATTTGCAGAGGGCGGTTCAAATCCCTGAACATAAATTGCTGCCTGCAGTGTCAGATTATAAATTGCTTCCCCATCCTGTAAATCTAGTTTTAAACATCACAGGACAGTTATCCCCACAGGACTGGGAACCTGACTGATTTTTTCAATAAGACCGGTAAATATTACAGCATGAAAGGATTCTTATATAAGTGCTAGAAAAGCTAAAATGGTTTTCAATCTTTATATATTCCATATATAACAATATATCACCCATGTAATGCTAGAAGGATTAGTGCATTGTTCTTTTTTGTGAAAAAAAAACAAATTTTGCTACCAGTGAATTTTTACAGTTGACACAAGGCTATTCATTGATGAAAAAATAAGCAGAAGGTAAGGCTGTGATCCAGCACCCTGGATTGTGGCCTTCAAATTCTTTAACTTGCAGCATGTAGTGAATATAAGTTTTGACTAGTAGTTCACATCTCCAAGACAGTTTAAAGTATATAACTATAGAAATATGGATACGATCCATGGGAATGGATTTTTAGAATTCATAACAGAGGAAGTTTAATCTTTTGTCAAGAAAAACAAATCTTAAAATACCATTTTAAAGGACAATTATGCTCACCCTCCCTTGCTCCTCTTCTTTTACCTATTAATAGTGCTCAAGGTACCTAACCTGCTAAATATACTTTGCCGATGAGCTGGAATACTTACATGAAGTTTCCCTCACTGCTCTGGCCCTTTTCCATCTTGTCTCTTCAGTCCTCGATGTAGCAAATGGGAAAAAATGCACTGCATGTCTTTCCATTGGCTACATCACGGACTGCCACTGAAGGGCAGAGCATACAGGAGTGGTGAGTGAAACTTCATGTAAGTATTCCAGCTGATCTGTAAAGTACCCAGGGGTGAGGATTTAGTGATTTATGTCCTGGCCCTGGGTAGTTTCAGTACTGTTTAGGTGTGAAAGAGGGGGAAATCTGAGTATAACTGTCCTTAAATTATCAGCATAAATGCATATAAGAATACTGTATGCTGATTCTGACAATAGTGTAACAAGAGATGGAATAAGAGATGAGATGAAATTAACTTGGTTTTGTTTCAGAACTGCTGTTTTTTAAAATCTGTAGATCTGCCAGATTTTTTATAAGTTTGGAAAGACAGAACTTATATTTCTGCTTCAGTTGGGTTCAAATCGTTCACTATATATTCAATCATTTCAATACATTTTGCGGAACTGATTCTGCTTCCTAATTGTCATGCTGATTTTTTTATTCTTTTAAAGGGGAACAAATTGCTGCTTGCACAAAGATATATGTAGCTAAATGATTGAACAAATGGATATAACATGTAACACTTTCAGCCTAATCAATTACAACATTTTACTATATCAAAAGGGTTCTACATGGTATACTATATACATATTATATATATATTAGGCAGTTGTGGGTTTTCAATTCAGTACTGGGAAGCAATCGTCATGCATATTTTTTACATTCCTTATCTGCTTTGCTCAGTCTGGCCCAATTTTGTAGGGGACGGACATTAGCATATCATTTTCAATATAAATATATATTGTATGATTATAAATGCTAAAAAAAACATTTATACAAAAGTGCCATGTATTACAATAACCTCTTGAAAACTATCTAGCACACCTTTCGATTTTATTCAGAAAAGATATGTTAAAAAAAGAAGACCAGTGTACGAATCAGTCTAAGCGTTGTGGGTATAGTAAAGCAGTGTTCTGCTTTTACAACTATCCTGCTATTTTATGATTAATGTTTTGAGCAAGGATGTAGCTCATACAGAGATCCAATGTTCTATAAAAAGAAATGGCATGATGCATCCTTGTTTGGGAATAGCTGACACTTATCGATAGCCTGGCTTCTTAATAATTCATAGAAATCCATTTGACTGTACAGTGGGGGCCCGACTGAATTCATGGTTCTTTTCAAATCTTGCTGGATTCTTAATTACAGGAAACATGGCACTCTTCTGAGAATTCATTATTTCAAACACAGGGGTGGAATCTAAAATCCTGTAGGATCTAAAGACAACTACAATCCTCAGTTTCAGCAGCTAGTCTCCCAGGGATGCTTCTTGTTATCTAATACAAAATATGACAAACTTAGAAAGTGTCCTACAGTAACAATGAAATCATTTATTTTCTAATGCAAAACACACATTTCCATCCTTTGCTTTTTCCACGGTGTTTTTCCTACTGCTCTGCATATTACAGGAGAATGGTTATGTAAAACAATTTCCTGCCAAGATCTAGCCAATGTGTAATTTATCTAGAATACTGAAACCCCATGTCTGCATACCTACCAGACATATATTTTGTCTTAATCCCTGTAAACTTTACCAACACAGGTGCCATAATGAAAACTCATTTGGAAAAAAAATAGGATGGAGTCATCTGCATCAAGGACTCCATTTTCACTCAGTATGTTGATTACTTTTTGCTAGAGTTGTAGATGTGATGAGTACATAGAGAACAATCATAAAGTAAACAACGAAGGTAGGTAACAGGTTATAATTTTGTGCAATTAGGGTAGCATAGATGATAAGGAAAGCTTTATAATAAAGAATAATATGATTATTCCTTTCTTTTTAAAACAATATATATATATATATATATATATATATATATATATATATATATATAAAAATGACAAGGATATAATGATAGGAATAAGTAAAAGCTGAAGCCTTATAGGTAGAACAACCAATTAAGAGAACCAATTATGGACACAAATTGGAACACTGACAAAAACAATTATATAAATATAAAACTATAATTTTATTAAGCATTTATTTACATTAAAAATGCATACAATTTTGTGTACTCAAAACCACACCCCAAAAATACATCTTAAAAACTTCCCCCATAGATCAACCTCTACCTGCCTATATTGTAAGCTAATAAGCTTACAATATCAGTGGACCAGCTTTGAGTAACATCAGTGGACCAAACCCATATAAAAGTACAATGGTAGAATACTCAAGTAATATCAGCTGTGTGGCATAGATCACCAACATACAATACTAGAAGATCAGACCACCATAACTCGTGCTAAAAGGTAAGAAGGAGATCAAGGGACATTAAAACATCACAACAGACGCGTTTCGTCTGCGTGTCCAGACTTCCTCAATGACACAGGGTAGGTAGAACTTATTCTTTAGGAAGCAAAAACAAACCTAGATGGTCTTTACATATTAACAGTAAAAATACAAAAAAAAAAAACAAAAGGAATCCAGTTTTACTAGTGTCAATAATAATAAAGTAACCCGATAAACCATGATAAGTACAATTTATACCTTAGAGTAAGGCTGGGTACACACCAACCTCGATCATTCGTTCGTCCGGATCGGAAAATTACGATCGATTGTGTGGTTTCCTATGGGAACGCTCGATTGATCGCTCGCGTTTTTGCCTGTGGCCGACAGACATTTGTCCCGGCCGAGCGCTCGCTCGAATCAATCACTAGGTCGGGACAAATAGTCCCTCAGTGTGTACCCAGCCTGGATTAGGAAGGAAATGATTATAACCCTTCAAAAAAAAATTGATGTGGCTCAAGACTTAAGCTGGCTATACTCATTACTGACATTAGGCATTTGGGAAGGTATGTGGTGCCAATACAATTAGAAACAATGGTGACTAACTACCACTGATTGGGCAAGATGAAAAATTCCAGTCAGCCTCTATCAGTTCCTTTTACTAAAGTAGGGGAAGCCTATAGCCATAGCATCTATGCTCACCTGTTTGATTATTCCGGTACAGAATATGGCCATTTGGTTGGGTAAGTGCATGTGCTTGTTGTGGCAAAAAAAAAACAGTCTTAATAGATGTTTGCGTGTCCTCTGACATGTTCTATTGGTGAATAATACCCCAGATAATTTATTGCATGGACCATTAATGTATTTATACACAGTAAAGCGAGTAAAGCGCCTTTTCTCTAATGTGCAACATTTGTAACGTATCCAATCTGTCTTCATATTCAAGCTCCCCCAGTCCCCATATCAATTTATTTGCCCTTCTCAGAACCCTTTCCATTTTCAAGATGTCCTTTTTGTACACAGGATTCCAAAACTGCACTGCATATTACAAATGTGACCTTAGCAATGTTTTGTAAAGAGGGAGACTAATACTTTCTCCCTTGAATCCATATCCCTCTTTTTACAAGACAATATCCTGCTGGCTCTAGCTGTTGCCGCCTGGCACTGCTTGCTACATTTAAGTTTGTTATCCACCAAAACTTCAAGATCCTTTTCCAACAGAGATTCACTTAACACACAGCTATTTTGTATAAGCAGCGCAAGGATTTTTAAGCCCAAAATGCATCAACTTACATTTTTTAACATTGAATCTCATCTACCACTTAGCAGCTCAATGTTACATTCTATATAGATCCTCCTGCAACGATTCCACATCCTCTGCAGCTTTTACTGGTCAAAAAAAAAAAATCCATGTTGTCCACAAAAACAAAGACCTTGCTAAAAACACCCACTTACAAATATTTAATAAACAAATTAAATAGAAGTGGCATCAACACAAACCCTGTGGCACACCACTTAGAACTTTAGTCCATATAGATGAATATGGGTGGCACATATACAAATGTGCCACCCAAGCCCAAAAGACCTTGCTTACACATTAGTCACCTATGAGGGGCTATATCAAAAGCCTTATCAAAATCCAAGTATACCACATCTACTGCTATGGCAGAGTCCAAATTCCTATTTCCTTCCTTATTAAAGCCAAGTAAGCTTGTTTGACAAGATCTGTTCCTTCTAAATCCCTGCTGATTACTACTTACTGGATCAGTCCTAGAATATTTTCCTATATCAAACTTTCCAGTATCTTACCCACCACTGAAGTTAAACTCACAGGTCTGTAATTACTAGGCTCTGAACGACTATCTTTTTTGAATATTGGGATTACATCAGCTATTTTTTTTAATGCAGAGGCATGTTTCCAGACATGAGTAAATGTGACAAAAGTAAGAAACAATGGCTTGGATAAAATTGAACATAGTTGATTAAGGACTTAAGGATGTATTTTATCCGGTACAGGAGATTTTTTGATCTGTATTTTTTGAGTTTGTATGAAATGGGACTTTTAGAACTCTCTGAACTATGAACTTTTGGGTTTTCCGAACTCGCAGACATATTTTCGATAATGAACTACAATTTGAGCATTTGTGAATTTTCGGATCGATTTAACCTTTGACTTTAGCACTCCATAATCCAAGAATAGGTGTTCGGTAACTCACAAATTTGGTGATAACCCTCAAATGTAGTGTTCGCTAAACCTCGAACCCTCAAATGTTGTGATCGATTTCAGTAACCCTCAAAAATTCAATGCGGAAAATGTTTTGGTGATATGTACTTGTTCCCCAGACTATTTATCAGGTCCGAGAGCCATTCACACTAAGTTACCATTGCTATTTTAACATTATTTTATCAGAACTATTTTTCTTGAGTGGTGGGGGAAGTATTGAAAAATCTATATTTTGGTATTTAGTTTGGTCTTAACATTTGATCTATTTATCACTGACTGGAACTTGGGTATAAAGCTTATTTATCTGGATTTGATGTGCTGATGAAACAAAAATAATCATGTCATTAAAATCTACTTTTGATGTGAAATCTTTTAAAACAGATGTCATTAGTTTATCAGAATGTGTATTAATGTGACACAAGCAATTTAGTATTGATAAATGTAACATGGCTCAATAAATCTGCTTTAATAGTTTATTATGGACTACTGTAGCATTAAAGGATTTAGCAGGCAATGCCAGTTTGCAGCAACTAGAGACAACAAGATTTTGGCTGGTGGTATAAGGTTACAAGATCAAAGGAAAAATAACATTCTTCATACGTTCATACTTATTGTAGCTACGCTATAATAAGTTATTCCATGGGGTATTGATTTCTAAAAGAAGACTTTCGATTGTAAGCTCTTCAAGATAAGCACATTTTGATATCTGCTCCACGTTCAACTTCCTTTTATCAGCCACTTTTTTATCTGAAATTTCACAATGCTTATTTCCTACTTTGGAATTTAAAAACTTTGCAAACTGTGTCCTCTTCCTAGGCAAATAAACAATAAAAATAAGCACCCACCAGCAGCACCATCAATTCTATTTATATCCATGTGGCACAGTGCTTTGCATTATTTACTCCCTAACTGTAGAACAGGCCCACTCTAACATTTAATGATACATTTTATATTAGCATATTTTTGATGTTGGCTTGTGTATTTGTATTTTTTTTAAGAACTCCTAGCTTCTAGAAATGTTTTATGTCGGTACTTTTTCAAGCTTTCTATACAACTATTATTTTAGCCAGCTGGAAATGATGTGCAAAAGCTGAAATCCATTAATTCATTGGTTCATTAAATATAACCATTTCCTCGACACACACATCGAACTATATTTTTTCAGTAAGTGTTGCAAAAGTTTAATTTATTAAAAACTGCAAAAGGCAGAAAGCATATAAACTGTACACATAGCAGGGACCGTTGCGGATAATCTGTCTGAATACTTTATGCTCACTAGCTGAGACATTTTTCATTTTTAAAATTAAAATGACTCGGCTTGTGCAATAAAGAAATCTCTTTCAATTAAGTTGTAAAAATCAAAATGCTTCCCCACATTCTAAAATAAAGGCAGAAATGAAATAAAACATGACCTAACTGATTACTGGAATTTAACTCAACATGCTTTCTATCCACAAAACATTAATATGAACAGAAACAAGGGGACAAATCAAGCTTTTTATGCCATAGGAACTTAACTCAACATGGTTTCATTTTTTTTAAAGAATTCAGTTGTTTATCTTTCTATTTAGTGTTCTAATAAGCATTAAAACGATGGGCCATAAGTCTAAAGTTGCTGAGTACGAGAACTTAAATAGGAGTTTCCTTAAACTGAAGAAGCAGAGAACATGAAAAGGTTATGATCAAAGTAATGCTTCTGGACATCTTAGGTTTCATATTAATAAGAGCCTCTACAGCAACTTAACATTTCAAAGGCTTTGCAGAATTTCATAGGTTGGACATATATATATTTTTAAAATGTTCTGCAGTGTCACAATGCCAGCGGCTTTTTTGGGGGGAAGGTTAACTAAGGTAGCTGATGCAAATGTGTGAATGTATTATGATGACATGTATAATAAATATTAATAATGCATTCCATAATAGTCTTTTAAAGACATTAAAATATCACATTGGGAGTTATTGTATTAATTCTAATTACTAGTAGTTTAGGCTTATTGGGGTTGAATCATTAACATAATGTGGCAGGGTGTGATTCATTAATGCTTTTGTTTTATAATATAATACAAATACTATAGCTAGCAAGTCTTTCAAACAATTAGTTATTATTGACAGATTTACTTTTCATGTGGCCATATTTTAATTAAATGATAACTTCTACTAATATTCCATTTGAACTTCGCATTATAAGGAGCAGCATATTGGAAAATGAAAAGCGCTTTGATGTTCTTAGGTTTGCAACGCAGCTTAAGTCTTTTTGCCATGCTCATTTTTCTTATGTGTAGCATTTAGCTCTATTATGTGACATAAATAAGAAGTGGGATGATTTAATAGGTACAATACATACTAAAAGCCTAGGAAAATAAATAACATAAATTAATTAGTTATACCTGTGCAAACATACTGAAAAATGTGTTCAGCTGATATATAGACCATTTATAAATAAACCAGATTGAACATTATTGATCTATTTTGGGAAATACAGTAAACAGAGATTAATGCATGCAATAATGGATCAGGTCCTAGTTAATGCGTCTTCTTCAATACAATTTTGGACTTTTTGATTTTGAGTTTCCAATTTTTTATTGAAATTTTCAATTTATTTTAATTTTCGGTATATCAAAAACAACATCACCCCCATTACATGTCCACACTTCCAGCAGCTGAAAACACTTACATTTACAGCCATGCTGCCCTCCCTTAGATATCACAAAGCAAAGATGAGTGCTAAAAGCCCGCCTCCTAGATGGCCCAGGGCCATGGTTAACATAACACTTGTCTTTGGCTGGTGGGAATGTCTGTTACATCCTCTCTCCTCCTCCTTTGCCAGTTAAACAAACTTGAAATGTCCTGTTGCTAGGATACAGCCTACATAATCAAGCTGATCATGGGTGGGTGGAGGAGTGTTTTCTCGAATGCTAGCTTTGAGTGACAGAATTGTTACTCCCTCTTCACAGCATGGTTAATTAAAGGCTAATTGAAGGCAGAGAGGCTCAAAATCAGTAAAAAATGTATGAGGAGGGCTGCATACCATTACTCTTTTTAAAGCAATTTTTAAAAAAATGCATTGAGGCAATACAGTTATCCTTTAATTTACTAATTTTTGTTCCAACTTTTGGAATTCCCCAAAATGAAGCAGGATCCAAAAATTTTCAAAACAAGCAGTTCCAAAAATAAACCATGTTTATTTTTTCTAGTGTTGATGTGGATAGTTATATAAAATGTATTTTGTGAGCATGTCCCTTGCTTAATTTGCTAATGTCTATTTCTATGCAAGTGAATACGTGTTATATGTGTTCATATATAATCTATACATAAAAGTAACATGTATGAGGTAAATCAGGAAAATGCAATTTGGTACATAGGTATGACATAGTTAGGATTCTACTACTCAAATCAACTTTGGTAAGAATGCAGGGTCAAGTGGTAGACACTTTAAGCTACTGTAGCCAGACATGTGGCCAGTATTATAGCAGATCCCATTGGATTATCAGGTATGTGTATGACTATGACTAAAAAGACCAATTCCAGCACAGATACAGTAAGCCATTGACTGCAGACTCAGTTACTCAGGATGGAAATTTTCTGTTGGGCCTTAATAGCTTACTATACTAAAGTATAGTGCATGCATGCATGTTTGAGAAAAAAGGGGGAGAAAGGTGGGTCAGCAGAAGATCTTCCATAAGGATCTGGGTACAATTCTGTATTTTTGTACAGATTGGCGTGTAATGAGAAATGGGAGTAATAAATCCCATGGAGATATAGGTTTTGTTTAGAAAAAATAAAGTCCCTTTAAGTCAAATGTGATATCCCTCAGTCTTATCTAAGTAGCATTTGAGCACATTGATATTTTAAAGAAAAGTTTTACGCACAGACTATTTAAAACTTGTGGTTTAGTAGGTAGAAAATTACCTTGAAACAGTTAATTTAAATAATGTTAATTCTACAAATGGGAAACTCCCTTGGGGTTTGACAAATTGGCTTTTCTGTTTTTTGATGCATGAAACTTCCTCTTGGACTGTTGCTTAACTACCTGACCCCCTACCAGTTTCACTTTTCTGCAATAATATGGGCTAAATGGTGTTAATAGAAGAGTCAATTTTTTTTCATGCCTTGAAATATTTAGTTGCTTATTGGGATCAAAACCCCCAACAACTGTACATTTTGAATGTATTCCCAGAGCTAAAAGAATAAAATACTGCTGCCAGAAATTTCACAATTGACACTTTTCTACATAGATTTAGAAAAACACAATTAAGTCAGCCATAAAATCAAAGGTTAGCCCTTTAAATAGTGTCACCTACACACAATGTATGTTTATAATATTTACTTGTATGCTACGTATACATGGGTTGACATTTCATACTGACTGACTACCCATTTGGTGAGGGTGAAAACCCTTTTTTATTGCATTGCACTGTTCTCCTTTGTTCAAACAAAGGGTTATCCCAGCAAGAATATTTAGTAGAACAACCTTGTTACACTTATTTTAAATTAACTAAGCTGTCATACACTGTTGAAACATTTATGCATGAGTGACATTTCATTAGATAGATAACCTGTCTACAATATTAGTATGTTAATGCAATAGTTGGTCTAATTAATACACCTCAGTGACAGCTTCTTTGATTTGAAATTGTTATATTTTGTTGTTATTGCATAAACTTATCTATTTATATGATGTAAGTGTTGATGTTAATGTGTGTGTATAGTATATATATTTATTAAGTAGACATTAATATAGAATACTGGTGCACATTTAGTTAGACCACACAAAACAAAAGAAATGATAGATCATTGCAATTCACCTAAAGTCTAGAGAACAGCATAGATTAAGGACCTTGTTTTCTGTGCTATTGGGAATAGCAGAAAGTAGGTTGGAAAGTCTGTTCCTGCAGCTTGTTCCTATCATCTATTCAGTTCCTGCTTAATACAGCAAGCTAAAACGACACTTCTGGGCTTGGAGTAGAGTACTCCTGGGAGGCAAAGGGACAACGTGCGTGTTCTTCTAGCACTCTGTTTTCTGTTTCTAACTTGACCTGCCATGACATTTTCGAACATAAACTGTTAGATTTCATGGTAAAGGGTAGAGAACAAGTTTGCAGCATTGCAAAGAATCATTTGGGGGAGTTATTCACCTTTCAGTTCCCAAAGGAGAGATTGTCAAGTGGAAGTGAAAAATATTTTCCAGCATAGAAGGATTTTGTATATGGAAACTATATTGCTCTGCCACTGTACTTTGCAAAGCCTGCCAGTAGTTAAAGATTGGTCACGCTGAATGTGGCTTAGGGTAAATTTTACCTAAGGTCTACCTTTCTGAACATCTATTTAACAATAGGCTATAGTGTCAGTAATTATGTACAGCATTGCATGTTGGAAAGGAATTTCTAATTATAATAGTGTTGTTTGTGAAGACAAGAAATTAAATATGTCATAGTTAGCATTCATACAGTCAAGATCTTGGTTTTTTTGTTAGTCTAGTAGCATTTTTTACATAATTCTTTATACTGTATATTAATAATGTAAAGTTTTATCTTCAGAAAGCCAGTCGGATGACTAATGAAATGTCTTAATGAATTAAATGTCATGTCCAGTTGATACCGGGATGAATGACAACCTTCACAAGCATCGAGTAAGGTGGTTGTCTGAATTTCACAGTAACATCCCCAGAAAGTTTGGTGGTATGATTTGTAGCATAAAGCAAGCATAACACAGGTCGAATAGCGTGACTTTAACCCCTAGCTTGCGTCCGCTGCATGATAATCACACCGGCCACAAGCTATTCACCAGCAGCACCCAGAGCTGCACACCCACTGGTGAATTTCCCAGCACGGCCTCGTCTCTAAATAAATCACCCAAGGTGTTTGTAGAAATTGTGTCCATAAAGGTAGTATGTACACATTTTATGCAAATAATGCTTTCACTGTAAATAAAATCTATCTTATAAATGCGTTTCCTCAGTAATTGTGACTTAATTATTTTTAGTTTACTATATTCTGTAGTGTTTGTCCATTTCATACTACAAAATGATGTATTTATGTAAGCTTTATGAAGTGTTAACAATCTAGCGGATTAGGTTTAATACTTTGGATTGTACAAAACTCCATTTCATTTTTCTGTGTTATTACACCAGTAAAACTATACTATCTCATAAATCCAAGCCACACTTATATTATTCCACATAGGGCCAGATAATTTGATTTCAGACAACAGCCTGAATGAAATGGGTCTTTCAGCCAGCTAGTTAATTCAGCTACCAGTTTATAGCATCAAGTAATGAAAGACAAACAGATGTTTAATTACGTTTTATCCAAAACTATATTGTTTAAAAACTTTGAACCCTGACATATAAATGAAAACTGGGTTCTCTTTCTCGATTTATTAATTAATATTTGGTTTTAAATATACTGTACTCCATGGATTCTATTTGACTCTAAACCAAATATTACATTTATAGTACGTATTACCCCACTCAAGTTCACAGAGCCCTCCGGCCCAAACCCTCTCCTGGAGAACAACCACGGGATGTAATATGTAAGTTCCATTACTACAAAGAGAAAGAAACAATTATGGCAGTTGGCCAGAAATTCGGATGAAGTGGAGCACGAGGAGACTTGCTTTCACTTATTCCAAAATCTTTATGGGACCACGCTTGCAAAGAGAAGGGTGTTCAGACCCATAATAGACTATCTGCTAAAAGATAAGATTTGTTACAGATGGGGCTTCCCCTTCAGACAAACAGTAATAAGAAATGGTCGGCCTGTCTAAATCCCCTCACTAGATCACAGTGAAGAATTCCTAAGAAGGCTATGTACCTGTACCACCTGACCTCAGAGCAACACCACCACATAAGGAACAAATTGCAACACAGAGACCTGATTGGACACGAGTTGAGCCAAAGACCCCCAGATTAACCTCACAGAGCATCTGCCTCTTCCTTCTGAAGGAAAAGACGCAAACCCAGCTTAACTAAAGAATCCATAGGGAGATTTATGAGGTACACCAAAGATATCCCCAATTTGTATGAAGAGGAAGTGGACGCCACGCAGAGGAAACTGCGAACACAGAGTGTTTATTTTTCTGACATGTTTTGACCCACAAACGGGTCTTTATCAAGTGTATGCAAACACCAATTAGTGACCTCCCTATATAACCCCACAGTACCCACCCCTTCCCACCCATTGGCTAAAGAGCCATGTCTATAAAAGTCCAATAAATGTCCATGGTAACATAAAATCCACCACCACGTGAAAACATGTGTGTTTTTTTCAGAATGTGTCATGGTTATAACAATTTGTGTTGTATTATATGAATGTATCACTTTCCAGGTTATTCACGTTCGCTCGGACATCTCTCACATGGTGGTGGATTTTATGTTACCATGAACATTTATTGGACTTTTATGGACATGGCTCTTTAGCCAATGGATGGGAAGGGGTGGGTACTGTGGGGTATATAGGCAGGTTACTGATTGGTGTTTGCATACACTTGATAAAGACCCGTTTGTGGGTCGAAACATGTCGGAAAAATAAACACTCTGTGTTTGCAGTTTCCTCTGTGTGGCGTCCACTTCCTTTTCATAATTTTGCATTTCCACACTACGGGGAACGGAGCAGTAGGAAGGAGTGACCCAATAAAGAATATCCTGGCAGTGAAGCGTACACTGTTTAACTACATATCCCCAATTTGATCTAGATTGGGAGGTGGGTGAGTGAGATGCTACAGAGCGCCAGTCAATCCCTATTTCACAAACTGGTTTCATACCAGGACGCGATTCCACAGATAATAAAAGGAAAACTATAACCTAATGCACATAGCACAAACCAAAAAAGCACAAGCTCTTTTCTTATTGTTAGATATTGAAAAAGTGTTCAACAGAGTGTATTGGGTCTTTCTACAGAAAGCGTTATATAGATTTGGTTTACCTGCCCAGTCTGTCTATGTATAACAACCCCATTGCCTGAGTACACAATATGGGTTTTCATCAGATATCCTACAAATCTGTGACAGAACAAGACAATGATCCACCTTGTCACCCTTATTGTTCGGAATAGTTATAGAGCCATTAGCAGCTACAATATGGGCACCACCAGACCAGTGTGGTCTTTGCACTTCGGTTTCTTGTGGTCTGAGCAGGTAGTGCTGTTTTCTCCAATAAATAATTGTGAGCACCGCTCGGTGGCTCTTGTGTGAATACAGTTCTTATTTGCTTCAATACATGCACATTAGACAATACGTCTTTTCATTACTTCAACTGCCCAATGAGTCTGTCCTCATGAAGTGGGAGTTATTGAACCCCCAAAAGGGGGCAGGATGTCGGGCCTATACAAAATCCTTTGGCATGACAAACAGCCTATAAAAATAAAGCCAGTACTGAAATGGAACGAGAGATGTCAACACACATTAGAGGACTCTAAATGGACAACCATTTTCCAAAATTCAAGTAAATGTTCAGCAAATGTAATTTTCAAGGAAATATCTTACAAAATCCTATATGATTGGTACAAAACTCTGCTATCCATCTCACGCATCAACTCGCAATTTCCTAATACCTGTTTTAGAGGCTGTAAACACAGTTGCAGACCAGCTACATTGTTGGTGGTTGTGCTGCGAGGTCAGAAACCTTTGGGAAAGCGATGAAGCCATATTGTCAGAATTATTTTTCCTAGAAAAAAGACCTCTCCCCTATACGGCTTTATTCAATCTGCCTATTGTTGCTTTAAACAAAAAAGCAAATCATAACCTTGTACTGGATAATAATGTCGGGAAAGAAATATCTTGTTGCAATAAGAATATAATAATTAAGATTTATTTTCTAGAATTGTTAATTAGATCTGAGAATTTAGAAAGCTATTCCCAATTATGGAATATAATTTCAATATATCAGAACTTGTAGTGGTTATAGAAAATTGTTGCTATTTTCAATCTACCGTAACAAAAAAGTACACTAAATACTATTTATATAAAAGTAAAATCTGGAATTCTTTATAATAAAAATCAAATAATAATTTTAATGAACAACAACAACAAAAAGACAAATCAAACACACATACAGTATGTTGCAAATAAATAATAACAACACTCCATCTAAAAGTCACATTAACCCATGATCAAGGGTTATTGAGACTTTATCAATTTTAACTGTACGCAAAAACTGTGTCAACAACCGCCGCAAGGTATGTACCAAGCCAATAATGGCTCTTTAAGACTCTTTTAAGTCTCTTAAGAAACTTTACACCAAGGGAAGTTTACAGGCAATTTTATACATTTATAATAGGCACAATAAAAGAATAAAAAGCCTTGGCATTTACCTTTAACAACCTTTAACAACATTTAGAACAAACATGTTCTAAATGTGCTACATTAGAAACAGCTAAATTTGTGACCCCTGAAATTTCTTATTTTCTTCTCTGCCACTGGTACAGTATTAACCAATCATATATCAGGACCAGAAAAAAGACAGAAAACTCTGGGAAGAGAAGACTGTAGAAAAGAAGAAAAAAAGAGGCAGAGAAGCAGAAGAAAAAGAAAACAATAAAAGTTCATTTATGGGGCCAGGGGTTCAGGTTTTTTTTTGTTTTTTTTTAGCTAAATGACCCCCTTGGCCTAAAGCCTTTTTTAAGTGCAAAAAAAAGCAAGGACTCTTTTAAAAGTCAGGGTCCCATTCTTGAGCTAAAAGACCATGCAAGAGTCTTTCCAAAGTCCACAAGAGTCCTTCTGAGGGCAGGAGCATACTTGCAGGGACCCGCCCCCACCAAATTGGAGGCCGGACCCCTTACCTTCCTCCTCCATCTGTGGCTCTGCAGTGACCATCCATTTCTAAACAGCTGAACGCATGTTTGAACAAAACATACGAAACTGATCCGGAACTGTTTAAAAACAGCTGATCGCTACAAGAAATGTGGGCTTGTGGCAGGCCCTACTACCGTCCGAGCCCCCCCGCGATCAAAGGGGTGGTGGGGGTGGTAGTTACGCTGCTCTCTGAGGGCCATAATGGCTCTTATAAGAGCTAGGGGGAGGGGTCCCAGTTTCTAGCTGCAGGACCCTTAAGCCACAATTTCCCTCATTATGGGCCAAAATCTCTTATATTAGAACCATGGAGAGGGTCCTGGTTTTGAGCTGTGGGACCTCCTAAGGTCCCTTTTCTGGGCTGCAAGGGCTATTATTAGAGCTAGGGAACATGGTCCATGTTTAGAGCTATGGGACCCCATAAGCCCCAAAAGACCCTTTTTGGGACCCCCCTCAAGCCTGAAAATGCCCTTCTAAGAGCCCCAGTGTTATTTATGGATCCATGCTTCTGGAGGTTGGCATCACCCACTGGCCATTCCCCCTGCATTGTGATGTCACCAGCTGGTTAGAATTTAGCAATGGTTTTTTTTTTTGTAATTTTATTACTAAATAATAAAAAAAAGTTTTTTTTTTAAAACAATAAAATATCATTAACGCATGGCTGTCTAATCCCTATAGCACACAAGAATCAAGAAACAAAATAGGTACAAATGTTTTCTTAAGCTGAGTACATACAGTACCAATAAAAGTTTAATCCTGTTTGGTCTGATGTGTGGTGAGAAATTGTGGTGAAAATCCCATGTGCTACCCTTACTTTTGTTGCAGATCACAGATAGAATCCAGTGATCTGTGATCTGCTAAAGATTGGTACCATGCATACCCATCTTTATAAAGAATATTTTTAATTAATGGGCATGTAAACTGTGCCAAATCAAACAGTAATGAGGATGAATTATAAGGATGAATTATCACCAATCTTAAATCTGCTTTTTCTTTCTTCTATGCCCTTCCTAATCCTTAAAAACTAAAAGAAAACCTTAGTTGATTCAAGCAGTAATTACAGCTGCCAGTGCTTCTTACCTTCCCACAGCAAACAAATCACTGGTTGAATGCTATTGGCTGTATAAGGGCACAAATCATCTCCACTGCACATGCTCCACACTAGTTTTCCCTAAGTTTTGGGAGGAGGTGGACAGAGAAAGAGGAAAAATACATAATAACCAGGAGTGAGGTGAACAGGACATGAGGAGATCAAGTGACAGGGAGCAGTGAGAGCAAAAAAGGATAAAGTTCCTGGCAGCACTAAAAATATAATAAAGGATAATATAAAAGGATAATATTTTTTCACTTTAGTGTCCCTTTTTGCTAAAAATGATTGTATAATTTATGTAATGTATAATTATTTTTAAATGCTTCTCTAACATATGCTTAAGAACAGCACTACCTACAAAAAGAGCCTATGTATTACCTAAAACCAAACAATTAAAATAAGTTGGATGTGCATTCAAAAATCAAAGGAAAATAATGTGCTTTGTATAAAGCTAGTATACTTACTTAATTCAATTATTCACTGAAACTAAAAAAGTCAGAAACGAAAAACAGTGTTCTAATATGTCTACATTTTACATATATAAATCAGCAAAATTTATGCCAAGCTAAGCTCTACCTGTTTACACGAGA
This sequence comes from Hymenochirus boettgeri, assembly GCA_019447015.1. Lineage (NCBI taxonomy): Eukaryota > Metazoa > Chordata > Amphibia > Anura > Pipidae > Hymenochirus > Hymenochirus boettgeri. The sequence continues at coordinate 63,809,762 of CM033471.1, forward strand.
GACATTTAATATTTTGCAGTGATTTAACTGCCTTTCTTATGAAGCATTCTCGGGACAAAGAGGAAGTATTCAATAGAATCAGTTGGAGCAGAGCCGGCTATACAAATAAAACAATAACTCAAACGCCCAATTGATTAAACAATTAAATTTGTGCCTCAGGCACACTGACATAGGCATTTTATATATTTTTATTTAGTAATAAAAAGAACAACTAAAAACAACTTTAAATCCTGGAAACATAAGGATTAAAAATATACATATATGTTATTTCTCATAAATACCAATTTATATTTTTACTTTATTTTAGTTTATATCCTGCCCTTTAACTAGATCCCTCTAATTAAGTTTTGTCTTTACAGTTTAGGTAATAGAAAGGCTAAAAGATATTATGCAAGTAGACAAAATTATATCAGTTGTTTAGACTATAAAATAAATTTTGAGAAGTAAATTAGGCCAAATGGCCCTGCAACACAATTAAAATATTGATCACATTCTGTAAAGGGCATGTCCACCCCATATAAATTTTTTTGGCACATAGTAGCTCTCCTTCCCCCAGCCCCAACCACTATAATACATTTTTCAGAAAGTCCCCCAAACTCTACTTACCTTTCCTCTTTCTTCAGCCACACTGCCCGGCCTTCTGCTTGCATGAAACTGCAAGCAGGGGGCCGGACCGGCAGCCGCGTCCCTGATTGGCTGAGAGGCAGCCAATGACGGATGCGGCTGCCGGCTGCACAGAATGCCGGGGGAGAGAGATAAGGTAAGTAGAGTTCGGGGGACTTTCTGAAAAAAGGAATTATAGCGGTTGGGGCTGGGGGATGGACAGCTGCTATGTGCCAAAGGGTTTTTACACTAGGGGGAGGGAGAGGAAATCGGAAGGGAGAGGGAGGGAGAGGGAGGGGGGAAGGGGAGAAGGGCTGCTCTGAGCAAGTCAAAAACCTCTGAGAGGAAGCCTCAGAGGCGGAAACAATTTCCCTCCCTGCCAGGCGGTCAGTTTTTTTTACTTTGGGGGGACATTACAGGAGAACCATTTGGAGCTGGGATGTAAGGTAAGGATTTTTATGCACTACAGAGTGGGGCCAGTAGTGGGTTAAGTTATAGTTTGGGGGTGGACATGCTCTTTAAATAAATCTACTTCCCTGAAAATCATAGCTCTATGGACATAGTACAGTGCTAACAATGACAGGCAACATGTGTAAATAGATACATAGGTGCCAAGAAAAGAATCCAGAGATATATTGTAAACAATATTACGGTACAATTACAATATTACATAGATAAAAATATCTATGTTTGTCTTTTATTTGTAAAGACTAGCACACCATGGATCCATTCAGTCTCAAAGTGTTTCTGTGTCAAATTTTAGATGATAAAAACGTGTGACTTAATAGGCTTGCACAGAAAGATTAAAGGAATAGTTCAATCAGAATGTGAACTATTCCTTTACTGCATTAATTGAAGAAGGGGAAGACCTGCATTAAATAATAAAAAATAAGTATGGGAGGTAAAATATGCTTGTGAAGGTTCTCATTCATCCAGGTCATGGTATATCTGTTGTATTCAATTAGATCAACTGGACTTGAAATGTAGTTCTTTAAGACGTTTCGCTAGTCATCCGACTGGCTTTCTCAATTCAGAATGACTTGTACAAGAATCTGTGGCAATTATGTACCCTGGAGAATCCCAATTAGCATATCACAGCCAGGTGTTAAGGGTGTGATTAGATAGTGGCTAAGAGGTGTTATAGGAACGCCCAGAGTAAGGTGTTAAAACCACACCCTTAACACCTGGCTGTGATATGCTAATTGGGATTTTCCAGGGTGCATAATTGCCACAGATTCTTGTACAAGTCATTCTGAATTGAGAAAGCCAGTCGGATGACTAGCGAAACGTCTTCAAGAACTACATTTCAAGTCCAGTTGATCTAATTGAATACAACAGATATGGGAGGTAAAGTCATTGCTTCAATCAATGCAATAAAGGAATAGTTCACATTCTGAGTGACTATTCCTTAATGATCCAGAATATCCAAAGTAAAAAAAGGAGCATGTACAAATATATAGGACATATTTTTGTTGGTTTTGTTGTACTTTTATGCATAATTATACATTTTGATGACCTTCCAACTTTATTGAAATTCATGTCTGACATAATAGTTGAAAATGTAGTAGTACCTTAAAATGTCATATTGTTGGGAAATGGTAATTGGTAACCAAATATACCATATAGAGACTTAAGCTAAGTACACACACATGCAAGATCTTAAAAAAATTACAGAATCTTGCAGATTCTCACAGTCCTGGGAGATCTTCCTGTGTAAAGCCAAATGATCTGGGTTGCAAATTTCCCTCCACCGTGTCTGACTAACTACACTTAAAGTATAGAGAGAAAGGAAATTTTTGAGCATTTCCAAACTCTCGCAAAGCCAAAGGTTAATGTTTGTAATACAACATTACAAAAAATATATAGTAATTGAGGTTGAATAAAGACATATATCCATCAAGTCCAACCTATTTAATTTTTTTTAAACCCTTCCTAACAATTGATCTAGAGGAAGGCAAAATACCCAGCTAAAAAGGGGGGGGGGGTTTCCTTCCTGACTCCAAACGGCAATCGGAAAGTATCCCTGGATCAACCAGAACTACAGTATATGTATTAATACCAGTAATTCTCAATATTTTTTAGTTAAGCTATTCAATGATCTTTCCTTTACCACATCTGCTGAGAGACAGCTTCACCCTTCTCACTGTAAAGAAACCTTTCCTAACCTGATGATGAAACTTCTTTTCTACCAATCTTAAAGGATGTCCACGAGTCCTCTGATATGACCTATTCGTAAACAATGCACCAGAGAGTTTACTGTATGGCCCATTAATATATTTGTATAAGGTGATCATATCCTCACACAAACGTCGCTTCTCCAATGTAAACAGCCCTAACTTGTCTAATCTGCCTGCATATTTAAGCCCCTCCATTCCCCTTATTAATTTAGTTGCCCTTCTCTGTACTGCTTCTATTTCCAAGATGTCCCTTTGGTATATGGGATTCCAAAACTGCACCGCATATTCTAAATGAGGCCTAACCAGTGCCTTGTAAACAGGGAGAATAATATTTTTCTCTCAAATCTATTTCTCTCTTTATACAAGACAATATCTTGCTAGCTCTAGCTGTGGCTGTCTGGCATTGTTTGCTACAGCTAAGTCTGTTATCTACCAGAACCCCCAAATCTTTTTCCATATATACCAAGTATACCACATCCACTGCTGTTCCTGAATCTAAATTCTTACTCATTTCCTCATAAAAACCAACTAAATTTGTCTGGAATTATCTATTTCTCATAAATCCATGCTGACTACTACTAATAAGATCAGTTCTGGAGACAAAGTCAAGGATATGATCCCGTAACAACTTTTCCAGCACCTTCCCTACCACTGATGTTAGGCTTACAGGTCTATAGTTACCAGGCTGTGAACGACTACCTTTTTTGAATATTGGTATTACATTGTTTTTTTTTCAATCCAGCGGCACATCCCCAGACCAAAGCGAATCTAAAAAGATGAGAAACAGTGGTCTAGATAAAACTGAACTAAGCTCTCTTAAAATCCGGGTATGCAATACATCTGGTCCTGGGGCTTTATTGATATTAACTTTGTCTAATTGTTTCCATACCATATCCTCCATTAGTCAATGTGAATAATCCTCATTTCTCCCCTGCATATTATTACAATCCCTGCTGCAAGGACTAAGATTCTATATAGTGAAAACTGATGTAAAAAAAAAAGTGCTACACAAGGACGATAAAGGGGCGATACCATTGGACTCCATGGTGGCCTCCATTTTTTCATTAATGTGTGTACTCACCTATAAACCATAAACTGTTTAAAGTTTAAAGCTTTTAACTTAAGTATAACCTATAAGTGGACACATTTTGGAAATTGTTCAGAAAGTAACATATCCCATGTTGTATGTAGCCAAGCAAAAAGACACATCAGAGCAAAAATCTTGGTTTGACCTTGTAATTTAAACTTTCAATGTGTATATCATCCAAGTAAGGTGTCTACTTAGAAAGAAGACCACATACATGGGAAAGGGAATATACAACACCTGTCATCAGATAACTTGTTGGATGACTATGGGAAAAATTAAAAAATTATATTTGCAGTATGGACAGAAAGACTACTATCTTGGGCTGGGTACACACAATAACATTTTTTGCCGCTAGTGAGCAGCCAGGCGGAATGAATCACTGCCAGTCACGGAAAATATAGCTGCGGATAGTGCGATTGGCCATAATTTGCCAGCATACCCAATCGTCCGTTCGTCTGATCAGGACGAACAGGCGACCTACAGAGATTGGAAATAGGAAGAAGGCATGATTAACTCAGCTAGATTAATATGAAATATAAATTGTATAATGATCAAAGTATTCTTATTTTAATAGAGAAATAGCACTCTAAGAATAATGTTATTGAGATTCTAGAGGTTCATAATTCATTTATCTAAGGTTTGGCATTACAATAAGTAGCTGTGACTTTGGATCTTATCCTACATTCCTGCTGCATTGACTTCACTCCCCATGGTAAATATGAAATAATTATTAGAATAGAGGCTTATACCTTTATTCCTTAAAATAAGATCATATATTTCCGGTGTTCATTGTTCTGGCTTTCTGCTTTATCATTTCTACAAAACACTACAGATTTTTATGTTGCTCACAAAACATCACAAATAAACCATTTCACAAATCAAATTTCAAAGAGATCATTTTGTAGATTTCTATTCACATTGTAATGACTGTCATGCAACTGAACTGTCATGTAGTGATAAAAAGAAAAAAATATGCCTTTAGTTTTCTACTTTCTTTACCTGACATGAATGGATTGAGGTTGAATTTGTTTGCCAGATATTTTGCTCCATGATCACTGAATACCAAAAATCAGTATACTGATAATCATATAATTTTTAATTTGCTGCCATTGTTCAAATATGAATTTAAAGGAATAAAAAAATATAAACTGGTAATGTATGTCAATTATTTATCTATGAAATTTCACATGCATTCACAGGGCCCAACCTGTGTTCCAGTCATTTCGGCCGACTATTGGTAAGTGTATGGGTGCTTAGGCCGCAAAAGTCAGGCCCCATTGATTATCTGACCTGGTCGTTCAGCAATGATGCCTGACTAAATGGCCGGTTCAGCCTGAGCACACATAAACTTACTGCTAGTCCAAAATGGGCCCCTACGATCACAGATGTCTACGGGCCTTCACATTGGGCTGCTAAGTGGCAGATGAACTTCAAGTTGAAAGTCAGGTGATTGCATTTTGGACTTAAAAATACTTGTGCTACTTATACTATAAATGGCTCTGTGTTAATTGAATCCCTGTTGGAAAGGGATCTTGGAGTTTTGGTGGATAACAAACTTAAAGGTAGCAAGCAGTGCCAGGCGGCAACAGCCAGAGCCAGCATGGTATTGTCTTGTATAAAGCGAGGTATGGATTCAAGGGAGGAAAATGTAATTCTCCCTCTTTACAAAGCATTGGTAAGGCCTCATTTGGAATATGCAGTGCAATTTTGGAATCCTGTGTACAAAAAGGACATCTTTGAAATGGAAAGGGTTCAGAGAAGGGCAACTAAATTAATAAGGGGATTGGGGGAGCTTGAATATGAAGAGAGACTGGAAAAGTTACAATTATGTACGCTGGAGAAAAGGCGCTTGCGTGGGGATATGATTACTGTGTATAAATACATTAACGGGCCATACAATAAACTATCTGGGGCATTGTTCACCAATAGAACATGTCAAAGGACACGAGGACATCCCTTAAGACTTAAAGAAAAAAGGTTTAGGCTTCAAGCTCGGAAAGGGTTTTTCACTGTGAGAACGGTAAGGCTATGGAACTGTCTTCCAGTGGACGTTGTAATGGCAGGTTCATTGGTCAGTTTCAAAAAAAAGCTGGATGAGTTTCTGCAAACAAGGAATGTTGCAAGTTACTGGTATTGATACATAAAGTAGAGTTGATCCAGGGAAATTTCCGATTGCCAATTTTTTCCCCCTTCATAAATTTGGTGGGTTTTTTTTGCCTTCCTCTGGATCAACAGTTAGGCAGGAAATGAGGATATTGCTAGATGGGTTGGACTGGATGGACGTATGTCTTTATTCAACCTCAAATACTATACTATACTATACTATGTTATGGGCATGAGGTTGTGCATTGTGGAAAAAAGAGCTAAAATATGCTTTGACTGTAAAACTCCTGTTGATGTGTGACAATGAAAGAGGTTCCTTAATTGGTCTTTCCAACAAGAAATATCATATGTGGCTAGCCCCTCATTACATATGAAATGGGTCCAAACTAGGGATGGAATATGGACCCAGCCAATATGACCATCCACAAAGCTTAGAAATGTTGTTGGGGTCTTGCTGAAAATTAGCTTTTTAAAATTGTCTTTATTGAGAACATTTTGAAAGGGAATTTTGGTGACAAAGTGACCTTTATCCTTACGCATTGTCAGTAAATAACATTTTAAACACTTCACCTCTCTTGCCTCAGTCATCTCTAGTCTGAGGGACACTGTCACAACTACCCCCAAAAGCAGACCCTGGAACATGACATGCTGGAAAATCAAATCATCAACCCCGCTCCATCTCAGATTGCGTAACTATTGCTCTGCCCCCTAACTGCTGGCTTAAGAATGCCCACTTGCATCCTACTGCTGGGACATTGTAAACTGTACCCCTAAAATTCTTAATCATTTGTGAAGCTAGACACAAGCCTGAAAATATTTTTTTTTCTCTCTCTCTAGGGTACCCATAAAGGAAAACATAGAGAATTGTTGAAAGCCTGTCAAAGTGCCAGGCTAAGGCACGAAACGCGTTAGACATGTATCCATCTGTATAGATATATATGTTATAAAGAAGTTCTTTTATCCACTACCTCCATGTGAAACCGGTTCATAGGATTGCTGCAGCCCGTTTTTTTTTGTTTGTTTTGCCGTTGTCGTTTGGACCTTGCGAGGGGTCCGGGGCAAGACAGCACCCAGACCACCGATTGTGACTGGTGAGATCCTTTTTAAGCAACATTGTTCTCATGTTAATACTGTCATTGTTTCCTAAGTATCTGCACACTGGAGTGCTTGGGTCCGGGGGAGTGTCCACCCGGCCCACCCCGTCATAGTGTGTAAGTCTTTACGCTTTCTTGAGACTAGCTACAAAGTTTCTACTTTTGCCATGTTTTAATCCTGCACATTAGAATAATCTAGCAACCGGGACTTCTTCTGTAATGGGATATTTAATCTATTATACTAGCTACTAACTCGGGATTCAGTTCACATATTGTCTGGCACGCTCCAATCACTTGTATTCCTTATTGATTGAAAGCCTGTAACTAGCTTTAGAAAAGATAAATATTGGGCCATAGGGCTTATGACACACCTTATGACGCAACAGAAATAGTGCAGTCTAGGAAGTAAAACTTTAAAAGCTTTGGATTCACAACAGCTAAAGAACATCATCTTAGGCTTGTTTGAGAACACTTCAAAGGTAACATGGCTGATCTGTAAGAAGTTCTTTAAAGGGTATGTTCACTTAAAAAATAAAAATGAATAAATTTGTTTTTGTCTGGGTGGTAAGAGAGTATACACTTACCTACATTCCTATGTTAACATTCTGTGCTACAGATCTGAAGTACCATAGTAAGCAGAGATCCCACTGCTGACAGGCTCCCCACTGCTGACAACGCGATGGGTCTCTTATCATAACTGCATGTGTGCATGCCCACACAGAGAGGAGGGGGTGCGGCCGGGAGAGCCTGTCAGCATTGCAACTTTGGCTAACTATGGGACTTTGATGATGCTAAAATAAAAAATGGGAGATTAAATCAATTGAACACAATTGTTTTTACGGTCAAAGAGAAATCAACAAAAAATTCTCAAAAGAGAGGTAGATACTTGTTCAATCTAACCAATCAAGGGCTGATTCATTCTGCATTCATGTACTTACCATCAATCTGCATTCTGTACTCAACTACTGATTTTCATCTTGTGCTACTTGTCCTCCCGAGTCTCTCCCCCCCCGGGAGCTCTGGTGAAAGAGAAAGACTCAAGAGGCCAAATAGCATAAGATGGAAGTACAGACATTGGTGTATTAAATATTAGATGTTCAACTTAGCCTAGTATCCAATAACTATACATTAGTGGATCAATTACTGCGTTGTTCTAAATACTGACAGGGAAATGTAATAACAGTTCTTATCGTGCTAATTTTGCCCCAGCCAATCAGATATTGGCTTTCAAATGGTAAAAAACATCTGATTGGTTTGGGCAAAATTAGCACCATTTTTAATGAAAAGAACTTTTATTACATCTCCCCGTGAGTGTCTTATGCAATGCGCTGGCAAGTGGGAGCTTTTCTCACTTTTTTCTCCATCTTTTAGAGTTTCAACATTAATTACAGTTAGCTGCATTGTATAAAAACTTCCATCTATATTTCATGCAGCATCCTACTTTGTTCTAAGTTTATTAGGTAAGCAGTATACATATTTATTTGCCATAATGATATTTTTTGATGATTTGAGAAATATTTAAAAACATGCAAACAAGTATTTGGATTTAGTTTATTTTCACACTCGTATATTTTCCGACCATTTTTCTGCATTTTCGCACCTACATATATTACTTTTGAGTAATAGCATTAATATTTACGAGTTCAATGATTGTTTTCTTCTTTGCTACACCTGAAAAGCAGGGCTTTTCTTTAGCAATGCATTTTTAATTGTATCTGATGTTCTTCTTATAAAAAGCAAGTCTGTGTGCTTTTGCCAGTTGATTGCATTTTACTGCTTTAGACTCTTAAAGATTGTGTATAAGAACTGAATATACAGAGGGATTAGCAGAAAAGCAATAAGCCATGACATTGATTGGCAGTTTCTCAGAATGATAGCTCCCAATTTACAGAAGTTAGTAAACCCAAAGCCTTTTAATATGCACTCCATTATAAAAGAAGAGAGTAGCAGTATGTTTGGAGTGGCGGGGGATGAAAGTAGAGTTGCCATTAACCAAACAGTGCTTGAAAAATGCAGACATTGTCTCTCAATCAAACATCTGGGATTCCCAGAAAGCTTTATAGTAACCAATGAGACAACACAACAGGATTCACTATAATCCCAGTTGTAAAATGTGGATAACGCTCCACAGAACAAACAGATTGCAAAGGGGAGTAATGAAAACAATTTTAAATTTATTAGAAGAAGTAAGGAGGCAATTCGGTTGGATAATATGTCTTCACACATGGTAGATTAAACAAAAAGACTTTTTACCTTCCAAAGAAGAGAAATCAAAAGTTGATATGCAGTAAAGAAAACCTTTGTTAGTTTGAAGCAGCTCTCACACAGACTTCACAGGTCAATTTTTCATTTTTAGTTAAGATTCCTTAGATTATTTACTGGTATAAAAGATAAAATTAAAACTAAAGGGTGTCTGCTTTATTCTGATCACACAATGGCCCATGTATCTTTTACCAACAAGAACTGTGGGCTTAATCTAAATGTGGCCATACATTAGAACTTACCTTCTGCCATCCCTGAAACATTTGAGCAATGCAGCAGGAACAGCCTGACCTGCTCTTTTTTTGCAATCGACCTGCGAATGCAAATGGTATGTGCCAGGGGAAACCGTCATGGGACTGTTGGAAGGTAAGGAAACCGCCGGTGCTAAAGATATTAGGTAGGTTAGATGCTCATCTAAAGATAAACAACTAATCTAAGTAATGTATAGTCACATTAAATGTATGATGCATCATAGAATTTTGCTTTTCCTAGCGAAGTATAATATATAGAGTCTTGTTCCAGATGGGATTTATCACCCATATCACCCAACCCTATACAGACAGACTGTTTGTCACTTAGACTAGCAGCCTGTGTACAGCTGTATGGGGAGTGGGGTATGTTTGCAAAGTCTCCCACAGTGCATCTGGACAGATCGCTTCCCAATGCCCTTGGGCACCCCCATGTGTTACATTGACCAAAACGGTCATGGTCAGCTGCTTCAGAGGGCAATTATCTCACTTTTGTATGGTCCTTTAGTCCCAAATAGATTTAAAAAAATGAAAACTAGAAATAGTTTTTCTAAGGCTGGTATAACAATGGGCACTTGCAAAAATATGTTTCAAATACATGGCATTTCCCTTACTCAAAAATCAATGGGTTTATGAAGGTGTTCAATGGAAATGTACTCAGCTACAATTTACTGTAAATATTATCATGTTTATCACTTTATTTAAAGATGTCTGAGTTATCTTTGACTGACCAGTATTTTACTTTAGGTCAACGTTGAGCAGGCTACTGCATGCTTATGGGGTATTATTTAATAAATCATTGCAGAACTGTTTGTACAATACTGAAGTTAGTAACAAAACAGGAAAGAAACCTAGAAGGATCAGCATTAGAAGACAAAAGGCTTTAGACCTCAGAGGCAATTAGTGTTCATGCCTACTGTATTTTTAACTCCTATGAGACAAAAGTCACAGAGAAATAAGCTTTGCTTGTAACTATTATAGAGAAATTCACAATAAAATGGTATGGTCTGGTGAATATTAACTTCAGACAGATCAGAAAAAAATACTATAAACAATAAATTAATGTTCACTGGTGCATATGAAATCTAGGCAGACTTAACACATTGCTAGGGCCTCATGGAAGTACTATTACAGGGTTTATCTTCTGAGCATTACACTATGTGTACCTAAGCTAACAGGAGGGATAAATCTATATACTTCTAGTACTGAAGTTGTTTATGAATGTTATTTCATTTCAACTTTTTTCTGATTGTTAACTTTGTTTTCTGAACAAATGTCCTGATATAGTTGTTTATTCTACAATACTTTTTAAAGAAAGAAAATACATTTTAGTTTTGAGAGACAATGTTACATACAGGTTTATCTCTATGGAACATAGTATCATTAGCTCTGTGTTTTTTTTTTTTTTTTTTTTGTCACCAGACATTGCGGGAAAATTCTATTGTTTGTTCTTGTTTCTAAACAGCAAAAAAGACAAATTGAACTCAAAAAATTCAAATAACAGCTCAGGACATTCTAATGCTAATTACTAGTATAGCAAAATAATAATCACTCAGGAGAAATTTCTGTCCAAATTTTCAGCATACACATGTTCATATTTATAAAGAGAAGCAACGTTAACTAGGGGACTGGCTGGAAAGTTGAATGGTGGACTAGCTAGCAGGTTGACATTTGGAATTTGCACATAAGGGCAATATATAGCACTGTCCGTCTCTCTGTGCTCCAGCTGTCACCTCTCCCTAAATCAGTCCAACACTTACAATTGAATGCTGGGAACTGTGTTTTTCTTTTAATCCAGGACTGGGCACAGAACTAAAAAGCCTTGATAAGTGGTTGTAGCCCTGAAATGGCATGTAATTGTCATGCAGGCCATGTTTAATGATTTTGGAAAACTGGACAAATATTGCATGGATTTTGCTTTTTCACGAAATCCGTCAATTTTCAGCTACACTCACTTTGCAGCTTAACTTGGTACTGTACATCTATAGTATTAATTAAAGAATACAGCCTATACTAATAAATATTATTTTCAGGGAATCCTTATGGAATGGTTATATATAATGAAATGCTCATATTTTACAGAATATTTATGTAAATACATTTTGGTTTCTAAAAATAAAACACCACTACTTTTTGTTAAATTCAAAAATGTTTTAGTTATGTTAAAGAATTTCTGGAAACTTTCCATATTGTACCTTTTGCTCAAATAATTGTTTCATGCTGTATGAAAGACAGGGGATTGTGGGAATGTGCATGCAAATCAGTAGACAAAGTTACTTGTAGGGCAAAGTTATTAATCTTGTCTTTCTGTATATATGACTTCAATTAAGATTGTTGATAAAATGTGAATTATGAAAAAGATACCTTAGGATATGTCCTGAAAATGATTATATTCATATTTCACATTACAGAATTTTAAATTAAGTCTGTAACCCTGCTAGTGCTGGATTGACCGTTTAGAAGATTCCTTATCTAAAACAATCTGGCTATAGCTCAGAAGAAATAGCCAGTGACCTTCACAGCTGTATTTAATGGGGCTCTAAAGAAAACTGAATCTATATTTTATGTATTTTTATTTTTATGTATTATGCATCGCTGGGAAAGCTAAAGTCTATGATGCTTGGAGGTTTTTTCAATATTGTAAGTCAGTGACCTATGAATTAATCATACAGCATGACAAACAAATCCTTGATACTCAAGATACTCTTGTCTAATGTTCAGCATGCTAAAACCTAGCCAATTTGCTCAGATTCAAGTATTAAGGACCATGTAGTCTTGATCCAATGGAGATTTAAAGGTGCACTCTTTGGATCAATGCCCACTGACACGTTGACAGTGTCAGTAACATAAACTATATGAAGGCCAATCTAATTACGCATGTATGTGCTGCACATGAGTTATAAATGGTGTCCATAATGTTTACATTATTGATTACATTTAGAAGCACATCATACAACAGTATATATAAGCTTTACCCCATGGACCTGTTCTGTTGTTGGGCATTTTTCAGAATTGTAGATGACACAAGCAAGCAAAACAATTTAACAAGTTTTGCATTATGTTCTCTGTTGATTTTAAATCAATTTATGTAAATAATAAGTATCGTTTTGTTGGAATTCACTAACAAGACACAATTTTAAGATAATATAGGGAAGAAAAAAAACAGTCTCAGACAATCACTTTCTCAACTGCCCCTTCTGCTTGCACAGAAAAGGCACAGGAGACAAGCAGAATGCAGCGAGGAAATGAAGGCTGGTAAGCACTGTATGCAGGGCCGTTTCTAGCCATTTTAGTGCCTTAGGTGCCCTCCCACCTACGTTCTAGTTTATTTGTATGCGGCGACACTGGCCACCAATGAAATACTGATTGGAAGTAGAGATATGATCCAGGTCCATCTCGGACCTGGGTCCGACACAGAACCCATCGGTTTCGAAATCGGAATGTTCCACCCAAAACTGGATGGATGGTTCGGATTCCAGGACTTTGGAGCACGTTTTCTATTTTTATCGAAAAGTTCTCAAAAATAGCCTCAAAAATACGTTTGGAAACTCGAAAATTTCTGTTCGTATTTTTGAGGATTATTGAACGTTCAAGGCTATTTTCGAGATTTTTCTAAAATAGCTTGAACGTTCGATGAAAATCTAAAATATGTTCCGAAGTCCCAAATTTAAGTTCTATTTTCGGATTTTCAGGATTTTCCTGAGATCAGAAAACGGAGCGTAACCCGGCAGTTTCGGCCATCTCTAATTCGAAGGACTGGATAGATTTCAGTGGCTAGGTGGCACCAGTGTTCTCCCCAGCCGAGTAGGGCAGAACAGGAAAATTTGGTGAGATCTGAAATGTTTAACTCAGAGTATTGGCATTAATAATTTCAGTGCCATCACTTTCCGGGGTATTGCCATTAACCCTTCAGTGCTAGCAGAACATTACCTTTAACCCTTTAGTGCCAGCAGACTTTACTATTAATACTTTCAGTGCCAGCACTTTTCCAGAGTATTGAAATTAACCCTCCAGTGCTAGCAGACTTCCCCATAGTATTGGCATTAAAACTTTCAGTGCCAGCAGAGTATTACCATTAACCCTTCAATGCCAACAGACTTTCCTATAAAAACTTTCAGTGCCAGCAGAGTATTACTTTTAACCCTTTCAGCTGCCAGCATTGACATGATATACAGTATGTACCTGCTTTCCATGTCTCGTCCATTGAATTGTTCTAATTGGAGAGTTGGGTGGAAGGAAAAAGGCAGGGATAGGGATCTCATGGCTGCTAGTCACAGGGACCACTGTCCGCAGCAGCTTTTACCTGCCATTTTAGAACTGCTCTCCTCGGTACTATTAGCTGAGCTCATCCTCCCCCCTCCTTCCTTCACCTTCAGTTCATTTGCAACATTTGTTGCTAAATACAGTGTGGGGAGTTCAGGCTTTCTAGTAAATACAATGTTACAAATTACAGCTGAACAAGGAGAGCAGTTCTGAAACTGAAAGTAAAAGCTGACAGGGAGATGCTAGGGAGAAGAATAGGCACCCTAGTTCTTTACCTAGGTGGCCTATGCCTAAAAACGGTCCTGACTGTATATCCAGGGGCCGATTTCACAGGATTGAACCTAGCAAGGTCTAGGGGGTGATCTTCCAAAGTTAAAATTTTTAGGGTGGACTTGCCCTTTTTTGCTACTTCTGTGCATAGAAGAGCAGAATGGGCTGGACAAGCAGTCGCTTCTGGGATTGGGACAATCAGTCCCTTCTGTGATTGGCTGGGACTCACCCAATCACTGATGCGGCTGCCTGTCAGCAGAGGGAGCCGAGGGAACAAGGTTGTGTAAGTACATTTTTTTTAGATGATTTTAGATGATTTAAAGTTAGCAATTAGGGTTGGGGGTTGCCTTACCAGTCCTCTCAGAGAAGCAGAAAGAGGCAGATATATGGATTTGACTCATTTTTTTGGTGGAGCAGAAGAGAAACGAAGGATCATTTAACACTACACAGTGGGGCAAATTTTAGTTGGGGGGAGAGTTTTTAAGGGTGGACGTGCCCTTCAACTGTAGATTTCAGCAGAATTGTCGATTCTGCAGGGTTATTTTTGCATTTTTCTCTGATTGACTCTGACCTCATGCGTCAGGCTAGGTCAGCCAACTGTTGGTTGTCAACAAGGAGGGTCAAGAAAAACCGCTGGGCATGTGTTGATTATATATGTGACCATATATACCATATGTGGCTCTCGGTGCATTGCAAAGTGATGGTAACCATTTCGGCACTTTAACGGCAGCATTCAGCTGGCAATATAAAGTGATGAAATAGAGTGTCACTATTGGGATATAACTTTGATTGTGGCGGCTGCCACCTAGCCTCTGCAATGAAGGAGTTAAAGTTACGCTAACTGATACCTGTTTAAAGCATAGACTTTTGTTGGAAGAAGAAATTAAAGACAAAGAGCTGCTTGGGTATCTAACTGGTGGTAACCTATTTATAACATTATGTATGGTAAATATCAAACACAAATCTGAATTGCCATTTTAAATGAACCGTCAATCATATAATTATTCTTCTTTACAACAACTAACAGAGAAATATTATTTATGATGTATGAATTATGTATGAAATTAGGCTGGCCATTAATTGAAGTGTACATATGTATTTTAAGTGGAATTTATTCTCTTTTCCCCCAATCAGCTCTAAATTTAACATACGATTTATTATTTTTTAGCATTGTTTTGTTATTTGGTACATAGATAAATATATTTATTTGTGACCCTGAGGAAGTCCAGAGAATGGGATGAAACAAGCGTCGGCTAGCATGTAAGCTAACTTTCCCAACTGTATTATGTTGCTGAGTTGGACCGGATTGAAACTAATACACAACACACCCAGGAAGGTCCAGGTGAAGAAGGGCACAGGACACTGTCACTAGCCCAGAGTCTGGATACATAGTAAGCGTGAACCTGAAAGTCCTGGCAAGTATACCTTCCAATATACATTACTTCCCCAATCAGCTGTTTGATCAAGGGGGGAGACTGAGTTCCATGTCAGTAGCGTGGTTGGAGTACAGGACAACTACCTTTGGTTTAGAGTGCATCACAATCAGTGTGAGAGACTGAGACTGTCAACGCACACTGTTGTTCTTTTGTAAGGGAGGTCTATCTCCTTAGTTTTGATTTCACATTTATTTGTATGTTGATTACAAAATACAACTTAAGCTGGCAATGCATTTAGTGCTAAGTTACTGAGTTACAGTAAGTGGATTTCAAACCCCCCAAAAAAGACATACTAAAAAAAAGAATTGGACATTTCCAGAACTGCCTATTATAGTTATTTCAGGATATTAAAAGAGTGTCGACTTAAACAGTGATTGCAGCATTTTTGGTCTGCAGCATGATTTTAGTCAATTTAAATTTGATTAAATGAGACTTGTCAAAAAAAGAAAATGTTCCATAAAGGTTTGCCTTAATCTTTGTCATCCATAATAATTTACTGCATTGATAGATCAGGCTATAACTCTCAATTAAAAATCATTGCTAAAAGTGCTCTGTCTATTTTTTAGAATAAAGTTAAATTTAAAAAAAATGTTACACACAGAACCACAGAACTGCTTGCAAACATAAAAATAGCTTTGAGATATAACACTATGGTTATATATATATATATATATATATATATATATATATTTATATTTATCATGAACGTGTGGCTCCCTTTATGGAACAGAAAACAATTACAATCTTGACAATATGTTGTATGAGAATAAAGCAATATGTGCCTCTTTCGATGCCAGCCGTTTGCCTACCAATGGTGCAGTGCTCCCCATTCCAGCCCTCTTTGCATTCACATTTTCCGTCTTTGCATGTTCCATGTTCTGTACAGCGGGGGTGGCAAACACGTTGATCACATGCAACCCCAGTCCAGCCTTCTTCACAGCGGCATGCTCCACCAATACACACCCCATGAGTGCCACAGTCTACTGAACATACCTCTGTAACATACAAAACATGAATGAATAATAGAGAAACAGACTATATACATATATATTGAATAAATTGCAGTGATATTTTAAAGGGGAAGGTCAGTGCAAATACGAAGTTCAGTGCAAATACATATGCTTTTCAGAAAAAGAGCAGTATTTTTCCATCCCAATGACCTTAATCTGCCCATTCAGCATTTTGTCTGTGTATAAATAAATGCAACTGAAATACTGACTTCCTGTTTGCAGGACCCCTGCTAGAGACCGTTATGGTCTTGCCCTTGACCCAGCGCCTGGGTTGATTGAGTTGCTCAGTAGAGATCTGAGATCTTTGACCCATCCAACAGCCAATCAGTAGAAATAACTGTTAGGAATATTCCAAGGATGTGGTGCATCCTGGGACGAAGAAGGACCATTAGAACCTGAAATGGCAGCTCACTAATGTCAACAGCAGGGAACAGCAAATGGTATGAAATCAACTGATTTTTCAAAATGGGAGAGAATATGTAGAATAACGAAGTATGCATTACACAAACTAACAATTTAACAAATATTGATAATTTCCACTGAACTGTCCCTTTAACCTGTGTAGTCAGGGCTGTCTCTAGACTATTTAGCACCTGAAATAAAATTCAAATGCTGCCCCCCCTCACCATGCTTGAGAAAGGAGTCCTGTCTGAAACATGTAGCATGGACGTTTCAGTGTTAAATAGAATTCTTGTTAGGAACAATCCAAGGTAGTGTGCATTCTGGGAAGAAGAACGACCATTATAGAACCTAAAATGCGAGCTCACTAATGTCAACAGCAGGGAATAGCAAGGGGTATAAACTCGCTGCTCAGCTCTATTTCCACTTTTGCAATCCAGCCAATTGGAAGACACGCTTCTTGCATATCACTTCTTCCAATTGGTTATGTCAATGACAGTTTTGGAAAGCAGAGTTAGACTGGAGTATTGCTGGAGACAGAAAGTGTACCCAGGTTGAGGAGCTGATGTCCTAACCACTGGGTTCTTGTAAGGAGGAGGGGGTAAATTTTCCCAGTCCTTTAATACTAGAATACAGCATTATAATATATCAGCATTTATTTAACTAACTACATAGATATCAGTCTTGAAAACGACACATCAATTAAAATCTTTAATATATGCCCTTTTGGTTGCCATGTTTCCTGCCTATCACTGATAAGATATTGTTTACCACTTTTTCCTATTCACTGGTCAGGTATTAAGTATTTAATTATTTGTACTGGCTATTGTGTTCTGTCAATAAGTAATTCTCTGACCCATTAGACCTTAAATAGTCACAAAGGGGCTTTGATTTAGAATCAATAAAAT